>CM053609.1:81952604-82023305 GCA_028646535.1 Procyon lotor
AAAAATAAAATCTTAAAAAACAACAAAATGTCAAAACATAACATAGCAATCCTGCCTCTAGAAATTTGATCTGTATATAGACCTGCACATATATTCAAAGATATTCACTGAAGCACAGTTTGTAGTGGGCAAAGATTGAGAATAACCTACGTTTATTAACAGGGTACTGCTAAATATTTAGGGTACTGTTAAATGAACAAATAAACAAGGGAGTTCTATTTGTACAGATACGAAACTGTTTCCAAGGTTGTTAAAACAAAGAATGAAATATTGTGTAATGTATGCTCTTTGCACAGAAATTTACATAGATCAGACATGTTTGTACATGCAAAGAACACTTCTGGAAAAATACACAGTGGAGATGTAGGTGGACAGTGTGGGGCAAAGTGAGAGACACGTAGTTCTTATCCATAGTTTTTTGAATATTTTGGCTAAATATTATGAATGTATCCTCTATTCACAGTTATTAATAAAATAGTTTATAAGAGGTAATGTTTTGACACCCAAGTGCTCTGTCCAGAATTTAAAAGGGACTAGTCCTTTTCCTCAGTGGGAGCCAGTGAATGCCCCCTCTGTTGGCCAAAAGGAGAGAACGCCCACTGCATTTTTAAAGTGCATCTTAAAATAGTGTATTGCAAAGCTCAGTGGCTCAGCCCTTTATGATTATTGGTTAGAGGACGGTCGGGGATCATCTTCCAGAAACCAACTTGCCGTCCTCTATATTCCAGAAGTGTCCCCCCCCCGCCCCCCCCGTGGAAATGTTTGCATGTAGAAAATGTGGCCAGAAGAGCTGGCAATTCCACATAAAGCAGGGAGGGAAGCTGCGGAGGAGCGGTCCCCAAGCACCCTTTCCCTCCTCGTGTTCTTTTCTCGATCCAGCCGGTGCTGCCGCTCCTCTTTCCTGGGTCCAGCCTCTGACGCAAGCGCAGCTGCTCCGACTGACCCCTCCTCGCTCCCTCTCCAAGTCTGGAACAGCCCTTGCTGGCACCTCGGCAGCTGTGACTCATTGCAGATGCTTTGCATTCCGGGATGTTCTGCCGGGTTTGGGTCTCCCCTGTGGCTCCAAGCCTGAGGCAAGTCGAAAGGGAGGAGAAAAAGGGGCCCCCTCGCAGCTGCCAAAACATTGCTGGGAAGAGAGGGAAATTGTTAGGAAAACTGGAGAGGTTTTGTGCCGGCAGGACCCCAGCCAGCCGCTCCCTGGCTTGGGCCTGCTGGTAACTTAAGCGGGGCTGGGGGAGCAGGAGAGGCCGACTCAAGGGCTGGTCCGAGCCCCAGCGAGGCCCATTCACTCACCCAGAAGCACTGCCCGCCGTCTGGAGGCCATCTCCGTCTGTCCGGGAAGGACGAGGTTGAAGCCACTCTAGAAAGCAGACATGCCTCTCATCCAGAGATGTTTCTTTGTTTCAAATACTAGGTTACTTTTAGTTCACTGGGATTATTTTGTTAGTTTATTCCCCCTCCCCACCTCCTATAGACCTGTACACAACTTACACTCAGGTCAATTTGATGTGGTTTTGGAATGTAGGTGAGGTTCAGTGGGTTGGAGTCCGGAGTCCACGACCAAGGAAGAATTCCTGAGATATCTTTGGTGCAAAATGGTGGTTTATTAAAGCCCAGGGACTGCACCCATGGGCAGAAAGACCTGTGACTCTGGGGTTGTGAGGGGTGGCTGATTATATACTATGGGGTTGGGGGAGGTAGGGAAAAAGGGAGGTTTCCAAAAGAACTTTCATATGCTAAAGAGGACCAACAAGATATCTGAGGCCTAGTCATTGTCAAGTTAAGGTTGTTTATCCCTCTAGTAAGGCATTAACATGAAGACAGTTGGGGACTTCCTGGAGGAACTATACTCTGCCCGCTTCTAGTTATCTGTCGATGGGCTCCGGGTTGTAAGGGCATTTAATTGTATTTACATTTCCTTCCGGAAGCTAGGTCATTGATAGAGACGCTTTGTTCCTAAGACGTTTGTAACTGAGGGAGACTCCTGTCTTGCAGGATTGTGATCTCTGTAAGTTTAACTATTTGTTGTTCCTTTCCTTAGCTTTGGGGCAGCCAGGAGTGCCTGAGGGATGTCACATATATCCCAGGGGGAGAGGCTTGTGGGGTGTCAGCTTCGGTTTTGCCCTCAGCTTGGATTCTGTTCCCTCATTAAATTGACATCTATTTTTAAAATGGTAGTGTTCTTTTTCTTAAAGCTTTGGAACTCTATCCTGGAGCCTTTATGAAAAAAAAGAAAGGAAGGAAGGAAGGAAGGAAGGAAGGAAGGAAGGAAGGAAGGAAGGAAGGAAGGAAGGAAGGAAGGAAGGAAGGAAGGAAAGAAAGAGAAAAAAGAAAAGAAAAGAAAAGGAAAGGAAAGGAAAAAAAAGCGCCAAGCTCCTCAGGTTAATTTAACAGAGCTGGGTAGGAGTTGGGGGAGGGAAAAACCCTGCCCACTCACCTTCATCTTTATTTCTTTAAAAAAATTAAAAGAAATTTTTTTGGGGGGCACCTGGGTGGCTCAGTGGGTTAAAGCCTCTGCCTTCGGCTCAGGTCATGATCTCAGGGTCCTGGGATTGAGCCCCCACATCGGGCTCTCTGCTCAGCGGGGAGCCTGCTTCCCCCCTCCTCTGCCTGCCTCTTTGCCTACTTGTGATCTCTCTCTTTCTGTCAAATAAATAAATAAAAATCTTAAAAAAAAAATTTTTTTTACTTTCTTTTCTTCTTCTTTTTTCTTCACCTTCATTTCTTCCCAGCTTCTCTATGTGGACTCTCATGAGGCATAATTTTAAATAATCTTTATAACTTTATCACCTTTATTGAAGTACATTTATTTACAATGAAATACATCCATTTTAAGTACACAGTCTGATTAGTTTTGGCAATATCCATGTAAGGCATGATTTGAAACCACAGCCTTGGTAGATATGAACATAATGAAATAAATACATTTTTAAAAGGGAGATCAACATGATTTAACATTCACTATATTGTCCTAACTGCACGGGTATGCATCATCACATTTACGCTTCCTTTGCTATCAAATAATGGTACTCAATTTAGTTCTACTTGGATTTCATAGGAGGAAACCACTTGGATTTAACACTAAACGAAACTGAAGCCAAGTGAAAGAATTGCTAAATTTCCAATAAAGATTTCTTCTTTTGAGAAATATTAGCTTCTAAGAGCTCTCCCGTAGATTAAGGAGGAATTTCGAACGTTGCGTATTTTGGAACACTGACCTCTTCTATAAAAGACAAAGATAATGTTCTCACCCCCATCTGCACATCCCCTTCCTCTAATGTTTATTGTATTTTTATACAGACATGTTTGTGACACCAATGTTCTTAGGACAGTTTACTGGTTTGTACTCGTCTATATTTAAACGGATTTGGTGTTCACCCAGAGCCTCTTATATGGTTTCTCTGTCCCTTTTTTCCCCTCTTTTTTTTTTTTTTTTAATATTTTATTTATTTATTTGACAGAGAGAGAGATCACAAGTAGGCAGAGAGGGAGAGAGAGAGGGGGAAGCAGGCTCCCCGCTGAGCAGAGAGCCCGATGCGGGGCTCGATTCCAGGACCCTCAGATCATGACCTGAGCTGAAGGCAGAGGCTTTAACCCACTGAGCCACCCAGGTGCCCCCCTTTTTTCCCCCTCTTATTTTAATTCTTGTCTTAATGGTCAGCCTATATCATTATATAGGTCAGCCTATATAATGATATCAACTATATCATTATAGTTTTCTTTTCTTTTTTCTTTCTTTCTTTTTTTTTTTTTTGAGAAAAAAAGGGTGCTAGGTTTCCATTCCTTTTCATGTTTTGGAAAGTCTATCTCCTTGAATGACAATTCCTTTTGTTAAGATATTCTTGAGTTACGTTTTGTCATTGCTCCTGTCTTTTGCCACTGAATTTCGAGATCACTATGTCCCCTGCAGATAATTTGACATTGTCGGTCTGAAGGCATGAACTCTTTCTTTACTTTTGAACTTCAGCACGTAGGCAAGAAGGGCCTCCGAGTTGAGCAGTCCTCGTGGAATTTCTCTGACACACAGTGTGTTCCTTAATTCAGCAGATCTGCTTTGATTTCAGGGACATTCTCTTGAGTAGTTTTAATTTGATGAGTTTGCTACTTCAGGACACTTTTATCCAGTCCTCACTATCTACCTCCTTTCTACTAACTTTAATCTCTTAGTTCTCGTTTTTTAACCTGTGTTTATTGTGCTTATATCTAACTTTTGCTCTATGTTGTAATTCAAGTTTTAGCTATTCTAACTCTGTTTCTTGCTGTTTTTACTTTATTCACTAGTTGTGTAATTATGTTGTTTTGTCACTTTTTTTTTTTTAGCTCATTCTACTTTTTCTTCTTGTATCACAGGGTATTTGAACTCATGTTCTATTTAATTCATGTTCTTAAAATGTTTTGCGGTTTAAAGCTTTTGCAGGCAATTCCCTTGTTTCTAGGGTTTTTCTAACTTGGAACATTCTTTTATCTGTTAGGTTTATGTTTTTGATTTTTCCTTTCTCTGAATTGTTAGAAAGTAAGTATGTTTGTGAAATAGCTCTGTAATTTTTTTTTTTCATTCTGCTCGCATTCTATCTAGATTTTCTACTTCCTATTTGTTTTGAGTCAGGAGTCTTTTTACTCTATAAATATCTAAAACTGGTTTGTTCCAGTTTGTTTTCCTCTCTATACCATAGTCTGAGGGCTGGAAATTTTGGGTCTTCACACTTTTCTGTGACTTGAGATGATGGCAGGGGATGGAGGAGATATGCATCAACTAGGTAGTATGTCGTCTTAGAAGGTTTGTGCTCCGCTTTTCTGAAAATTTGTTAAATAGCCTGTATCAATTCTCTTTCACCCTATTGGAGTTTGTGTCCTCTTCTTGGGGGGTGGTGGGAGAAATACCTTTAGTTTTATTTAATAACCAAGATTAATCATTTAAATAGGGATTAAATAATTTGTAATGTGGATGGCTCAAGAGCCTTACTCAACAATAAGTTATTGAAATCCATGGCATTTGGTGAAGCCCCCTCCTTGTTTGATTATTGTAGGTAAATATCTGTTTTACTTTTTAAAAAGACTGTGCTGATTTCATTCATTGGACATTGGAGTATCATTTTTTACCTGGATTTCTCTAGTAGCCTCTATTTTTTAATACTAATAATTTTTATATTAAATAATTTCAAATTTACAGAAATCTTATAAGAATAGCGCTCTAAGCCACGTGGGAGCAAAGTGCCCTGGAGCTTACTTCCTGCTGTGATAATAAAGAGTCCCCTTAAACACAATCATTTCCAATGAGATAGGAAAGCTGATTTCTTCTTTAATCATATGTGGTCATTGAGACTAGTAAAAAAAAAAAAAAAGAAAGAAGAAAATATAATTAGAAAAAAATAATACTGTGAAGTTAAAATTCAATAGTTTACTCTTTCATGCCTATTACCTTTGGGATATGAAGAATGGAAACTTTATGCTTTTAATCCTTGTCATCTGACCTTCTTGTCTCCATACCTCTGGTGGCTGCTGGACAGAACACATTAACCAACAAAATTGATAGGTTTAATAGATTGGTAGATAAGGGTACTGGTAGAGATCTAGTGTGTTTAGATTTGAGCAAAAAAAGCCTTTTTAAATGCCTGTTATTTAAGTGGCAGGATGGGGAGGCACCTGGGTGGCTTAGTTGTTAAGTGTCTGTCTTCAGCTCAGGTCATAGATCCTAGGGTCCTGGGATTGAACCCCGCATTGGGCTCCCTGCTTGGCGGGAAGCCTGCTTCTCCCTCTCCTGCTCCCCCTACTTGTGTTCCCTCTCTCACTGTCTCTGGCTCTCTCTCTCTCTGTCAAATAAATAAATAAAATCTTAAAAAAAATTAATAAGTGGCAGGATGGAGGTGTGTGTTGGTGATTAGTTAAGTGGGAGGACTATAGCTGGTTAGACAACCGTTTCCTGGTGATCAATGTGTGGTCCTTCCTTCTAACACTATCCTGTGCAAGCCTTTAAGTCTGGAGAAACACAAAAAACTAGCTTACAAAGTCTGTAGAAGCAGCAGCAGCCTGGAAATGGAAACTAACTAGATGATAGAGTCATTCCTTGAAAGTTATTATTTGCAAAGGATGGACCCAAATTAATGAAATGAAAATTTATGCATAATAGATATTTATAATTTGGGGTTTCCCAGCATCTAAAAGCTTTTCCTATTTGGAAGGAATCCTAATGATTCCTTATAATCATAACCATAATGATAAGGAAGCCGCCTTCTTTTCCACTATGGAAATGAAAAGGGCAGCCCTCCCCCTGGGGGCACAAGCAAGGACAAGACCTAGGACAGCTAATCGAATGCCGTCACCTGGGACTTTCTATCCTGAAGGGTAATGACAAGGCTCCGGGCAATTAGGCTTGCTTCAGGGTAGCTCTGCAGGGGAAAGGTGGGGGGGGAGTCCGGAAGGATGGCGTGTCTAATGCCAGCAGAACATAGCACGGGGATGGCAGGTGTCCAGTGGTGGGGAGGCCAGTCTTGGGGCAGTGAATACTGTACTCACAACTGGCATGTCCTGAGCAGCCTGCTCCTGTGGTGAAAATTCATCTGGGCCTTGCTTCCTTTGGCCTATTGGATTCATTCTACCTTTCTTTGATTCTAGGAGCCACGAGAATCAAAATACATTCCATTCCTGCTTAAGGAACCACAGTTGTTTTCTGTTATTTATAATCAAGAACCTTGACAAGTGCAACATATTTGAGTTCAGGATCCAAAAATCAACAAAGAAGACCTGGGTACTGGGCAATCCATGTGAAAAAGACATAGTGAACTATGATGTCAGGGGTGTTTGTGAAGTGCCGTGGCTGCCATAGGGCTACAAGGGGCAGGACAAAGATGGTCAGAGGCTATCTTATTCAATCTTCTGCTCTTGTTCACTACAGCTAGAGGGTATCTTCTGTTCGAAGTGTTTTCTTTTAAGGCTGATGGGGACAGACTGAAATATATACAGTGGAAGAGTGGACCAGGAAGTTGATGAGTCTTTGTATGAGAAGCTGGAAAAATTTAACTTAGAAAAGCTATAGGGAGGACAGTCCAGGATTCTTTCAAATTATGTTACTACTGAGATAATTTTATAAAAATGCAATGATACAAAGACAGATGCAAAATGACCTTAAAAATAAAGCAATGTCCCCCACTTCAATATTGAGCTCTGTGTGTATATCACAAAAGGTGAGAGAAAGCGAGGGCTAAGAGTTTTCAGATGGGACAAGGATAAGAAGTGAGTGTTGTTTGGACACTCAATCACTAGTAGAATGAGCCTTGTAGGGACCACTTCCCAGGCTCCAATCACACTAACACCTTCCTTTTGGGGGCCCCTTTCTTTTCTTTTTTTTTTTTAAAGATTTTATTTATTTATTTATTTGACAGAGCAAGAGAGATCACAAGTAGGCAGAAAGGCAGGCAGAGAGAGGGGGGGAAGCAGACTCCCTGCTGAGCAGAGAGCCCGATGCGGGGCTCCATCCCAGGACCCTGAGATCATGACCTGAGCCGAAGGCAGAGGCTATAACCCACTGAGCCACCCAGGCCGGGGGGCCCTTTTCCTAGAGTGCAGATATCTTTTACTCCAACAGGGTTCCTAAACTATTGTTCTGAGACTCCAGATGACTCACCTTTTCCATTGTAGAAGAAATACAAGATCTAAATGTACTGAAATTAAAAAAAAAAGTGTACTGAAATATTCCAAAGCTATCCTATTATATAATATCCTGTTCTTGCTCTGCCTTCTGGTTTCTAAAATTTTCAAATGAGTAGTAAGCCTCAAACCCTGTTCATTCTGGTAGCTTCCTAATTAATCTAAGGCTGCTTCCATCATCAGAATGTCCCTGAGGATAATGTTGATTATTCTGAATTAACGATTTCAAGTATGAAATAGTAAGTCTTATATGTGCATATATTACTTGCATATTTCTTCTGACTTTTATGTGGAATGTAAGAATGGAAGTAATTGAGGATATTTTACATTTGCGAGAAATTAAAACCTCTGAAGGTAATTAAACTCTTTTTGCAGGCTTGAACGCAAACTGGTTCTACCGCTCCTAAGGATCCCCTGGCATCAAGAATTGAGAGAGATTAGGAGGAAATGAAGGCCTCCCCACCTTCAACTCTCCTTGGCACAGCACCCAGGACCAAGTCTTCTCCCCGGGGAATACAATCAGGGGATTCAATCCTGGAAGGGTTTAGAGAGTCAAACAAGAGCTTCATTCAGGCTCCTGAGGGTTGCTACAAGAAATACTGCTGTGAGTATCCTGCTGACTACGGAGCACGCATATTAACCAGCTTAACTTTTGTTTCTTGTTTTTATAGTTATGGCAAATGATCTGGGTTTAGCCACTCCTCCTTCCCTCTGTCCTGTCTTGCAACACATCTCTCTGCAAAGTCTGATTGAGGCTAGCAACAGAACAGACTGTGAGGGTGGGGAGGTGGGGAGAGGGGGAGGCACGGTTATTGAGTATTCTCTCTCCAGCACCTAGGACAGTCAACGCACATGGGAAAGGACTGATGGACTGAATTAAATTACAAGGAATGGAACTACCTGGCTCATAATACCAAGACCACACACAGACAAGGAATATTTGCTAGGAATCTAAACAAATTAATAGATAAAGCAACTTCTTGGCAGGGAGAGAAGCTGGGGATGTATTTTTCCTTGATTTTTGTATTATAGCTTGACCCACTGCATAACCACTATTAAGAATAAAGGAGCAGAGGAATGCCATTTTAAAGAGAGCCAATAAAAACAGCATCCTTTTAACTCCTATTGTTGCATTAGGTTTGTTTCTTAGGAAAAATGAATTGTGAACAATTTCAAAATAAAAAATCACAAGACAGTTAAGTTTATGATATTTACCTAGAAGAAAAAAAGAATTAAGGACTTCATTCCATTTCCCCTCTCTAAAATTTAATTCTCTCTCTCTTTTTAAAATTCTTCATATGGGGGAAGCAAAAGAAATGGCTTATTAATTTTTATTTAATTAAGCAGTTTCCAAAATGATACCTATGCAGGAAATGGCATTATTACACTCAATACAGCAAAAGGAAAGAATGCATAAAGATAAAGAATTAGAAAACAGAGAAATGGTAATACTGGTAAATAAATCCAAGAACCAACAATATTAATAATTAACCCATTTTCTTTTTAATGGAAAAAGCACACATACTAAAAATAGGAAATGGAAATGGATTAATAACCAAAGAGATGGGAGAAATTAAAAGACTTCTAAAAGCTGATGTTGCTCAGCTCTATGCAAATAAAAAATTTTAAATGCACAAAATGGATGAATTTCTAGTGAAATATTAATTGCCAATGTTGTTCCCAGAAGAGACAATCAAAACACAGCAATTACTGAGAGAAATATGGTTATTAAACTCCGTACCAAGAGTAAACAAATAAATAATGCCCTCATCACAGATGATTTTTTAAAAGATTTTATTTATTCATTTGACAGAGAGAGAGAGAGAGATCACAAGAAGGCAGAGAGGCAGGCAGAGAGAGAGAGGAGGAAGCAGGAGCCTGCTTCTCTGCCTCTCTGCCTACTTGTGATCTCTTTTTCTGTCAAATAAATAAATAAAATCTTAAAAAAAAAAAATAGAAAAGCCTAAGAAAATCATCTGAAAAAGTATGACAAATAACATGAGTATTCACTATCATAATTATGAATACAGTAAATATAAAAGAATCATTAACACTGCTACTAGGAAAGCTATATGAGATTGGCAATATTTAAGTAACCTTTTTTGACTTACAGAAATGACAATATCATATGGGTCAGCCTAATATATATAAATAACAACACCCAGAAAACATAATGGGTAAAAGATGTCACATGTAATGACCACAAAAAAGTCAAAATAGTTCAGGATGAAATTAAGGAATGTTCACAATTCATACAAAGAAAACTTTCTAAAATTCTTGAATGGATTTCTGTAGCTTCCCAATTAATCTAGAAATTTAACATAATATCAATTGAAAACATCAAAAGAAATTTTTTAGAAGTAGAAAAACTGACTTTAAAGTTCTTATTGGAAAGCAAAAAAACCCTTCAAAGTTAGAGCTAAGAAACTTACTTAAAAAAGAAAAAGGAGAATGGGGGAAAACCAACTCTACAAGATAGTGTAACATAAAACTGCATCTAAATGGGTGTTTTGTGAATGAAGTTGTAAGGGCCTAGGGCAGGCTGCCCTCAGATGTACTGCAGTGGCATACTGATTATTCTGAATTGAATCTATTTGGGAAAAAACCAGGACAAGGACACTTGGACCAGCCTCTGTTCCCCTGAAAGCAGAAAACAAATCTCCCTTATGAAAAATAGCTTCCCTGTACTAAGAAGTAAAAAGACATTCTTATCAATAGAAATAGGGACCTTAAAATCGAGAAAGCTATAAGTAAGCTTTGCTACTTTTTCTTTTCTTTTCTTTTTTTTTTTAGATTTTGACAGCTAGAAACACAGTGACAGAGGAAACACAAGCAGAGGGAATGGTAGCGGGAGAAGCTGGCTTCCTGCCGAGCAGAGAGCCAGATGCGGGGCTCGATCCCAGGACCCTGGGATCATGACCTGAGCCGAAGGCAGATGCTTAAGGACTGAGCCACCCAGGCGCCCCATACTTTTTCACTAATTTACTTCCTCAGCCTAAATTCTGCTAGAATACCTTACTAATTAAAGTTCCCAAACACCTCTTTTTCCTTAGTCTGTAAATTCCTCACAAATCTATCGTCCCTTTGTCTAAAATGCATAAAAACTGCCTGCCTTAGTCATTTCTTTGGGTTTCAATTTCACCAATAAGGCCTCTTTTTGCACATAACAAAAATTTGGTTTTGCCTTCTGTTAATCTGTCTCTCGTAAACTAATTAGTCCATCTGGAAGACCTTGAGGGTAGATGAAGAATTTTCCCTCACCATCAAAGTCAATGGAATAGATTTCCAGAATCCAGAAATAGACTTATGAAAATTTTAGCATGATGAAAGTGACTTTGATTGATTGATTCAATAAAAAGGACTGATTGATTGCCTGCTTGCTTATTCAATAAACAGCTGGACAGTTAACTGAGTGGCTATGTAAAAAGAAATACTTTCCACTATATCTCAGAGTAAATTTGAGCTAGATTGACAGATATAAATGGTAACAAACAAATCCATGAAGAGTACTAGAAAAAACCATGGAAACATTTTTATGAGTAAATTCTTAGGAAGAGTTTGGGGAGTTCTTTGGAGGAAGCAAGTATTTTAAAGATCTCAAGAGAAATGAGAGGTCTTAAAAAGTCTAATTTCCTGACCAAGAGTTGGAGATTGGGTTAGGTGAACCGTCTAAAACTCTCTTCTTAGAGGAAGGAGTGGGGAATTCCAAGTACTCCCCTTGTGCCTGCTTGACGCTTTTGATGTACTAAGTGCATTGGCCTGTTTCACAATCTCACTGTGCAGGTCTTTGAGTGGAGGAGGCCTAACTCAGATGTCAGCAGGATTGCCTTTTCCTTTGAAATTCAAAGGAATATAGCTTGAGCTCCTGGGTTCTTCCTTAAGGAAATCTGGATAATTTATATATTTTCCAAACCCCTTGAGATTTGCAGAACTAATTTCATTTATCTGCTGGTTTGCCTAACTGTGTGCTGTTAGTGTTGTACATTGCTTTGTCCCCATGTGAGGAATAGCAGCCCTTCCCTACCCCTTACCTTATCATTTGTGTAAGGCATTTACATCTGAAGCCCACTTTACAGAAGTTGGCCTGGTTTCCCTTTCCTTTTGAGCCTCTCTTCGCATATTCTCACCTTAAATTTACCAGGGCTCTTGGGGCCTCTTATGCATTAGTTCAGTTCTCTTTACATGCAGAACTATTTTGATCTTTTCCAGACTTGCCTTTGCGCATCCCAAAACTCACTGGTATGTTTTGCAAAACAACGGGTTCATCGAAGAGAATGTGAACCTTGTGCCTGCCAGCAGTAATAGTGCTAGCAAAGACTTTTCTTTTTGGCCCCTATGTGAAGTGGGCGGCTGATATTTCCTCACTGGTAGGAGCTACGACTCTGTTGTCCTTAGAAGGCAGAAGTGGCTACAGTCAGTTTTGGTCTTACATAATTTGCTTCTTCTCCATCATAGAAGGGACCAGATTTCATAGCCATCTGAGTTACATTCTCCCCCTTGCCTAACATTAGTCACTACATAAAAGAAACAAGAAACCGTCCAAAGGTAAAATGGTACAAAAGACAAACGCATTTATGGAGTTCCTAAGCCCTGTGAGAAAGTGGTCAATCTAAATCCCATTGGGCATATTTAAATACTATTCCTAGAGTGTTTGGGTCATTGAAAAGCCAGGATTCATGGGCAAGCATTATGATTTCTAAAGTTATTATCAGGCTGACTTAAAGCCATCTCGGGGCTATCAGTTAGTGTTAGCTTACTGCAGCTCTTTCAGAACATGAAGACAGACAGTTAAATTGTCCTTTTAAGAGATTCTGATCCTTTATTCATCTCAATGTCTGGGTAAGACATTTCTTTTCCTATTTCCTACATTCTAAGTCTTCCAACATCCACCTCTGGGATAATAAGCATATTTATGTTATTCAATACTCTGAAAAGAATAAGAAATATTTATATTCTATGGTATTTAGACTGTGGTATATAAATGTATCAGAGGTTCCTTTTCATATTATTTTATTTCTGTTATCAGTGTTATACTGTTTGTTGTTTCTTAAAAAAATAAAAAGCCCCTCACTTTCAGGTTGGTAATTTATAGATACAATTAAAAAGTCAAAAGACGCCAAAGATTATATATAGCTAAAAGTGAGTCTCTACAGCTCTGTCCCTCACTTATTCTCTTTTGCAGAGGAAACCACTAGGACTAGTTTCTTATCTGAAAGATATATCCTCTCCCCTCTCCCCAAGCATACATTCTGTACACTCCACACTCCATATTCCACATTCTATACAAACTGCTCTGCATTTTGGTTTTCACTTAACCGTATAGCCCGGGGATTTTTCCATATCTGCACAAACAGGATTGCCTTATCTTTATCTTTACGCTGCACATCATTCCACTTTAGGAAGGTATCATCATTTATTTAACTAATCCAAACCAGTGGACACTTACACTGCCTCTAATTTTTGGTTCTTACCAACATTTCTGCAATGAATTACTTTATACGTAGGTCATTTTGCATATAAGAGAATATTTGGAGGGTAAATTAGTAAAAGCAAATTGCTGAGTTAAAAGGTATGAGCATTCTCAATTTTGATAGCTATTGCCAAATTGCTTTCCAAAGGGGTTGTGCCTGTTCATGTTTCCACTAGCAAATATTTGAAAATACCTGTTTAGGGGCACCTCGGTGGCTCAGTCTTTGGGCATCTGCCTTTGGCTCAGGTCATGATCACAGGGTCCTGGGATGGAGCCCTGCCTTGGGCTCCCTGCTCAGTGGGAAGCCTGTTTCTCCTTTTCCCACTCCCTTTGCTCGAGTTCCCTCTCTCCATGTCTCTCCCTGTCAAATAAAAACCAAAAACCTGTTTGCCACTACTCTGACCATCAGAGCATGTTAATTTTTTTGATTACTTTTTTTCACCTTTTTTTTTTCTTCTGTCAATCTTATAGGTGAAAAGTGTATCTCATACTTTGACTCTTCTCACTGTATGATTCAAAAATGCCTTCTTTATCATACACTAAATTTGTCTATTAAATGGATTTCTGGGCTTTCTGGTTTATTTCATTGGTCTCTCTTGTCTCTTCACACACTCTTACTATAGTTTTGATCACAGTAACTTTAGAGTATGTTTTACTTTATAGTTAGGGTCTAATTATTATTGCTCTTCTTTCCCCTAAGAAATTTCCTGGCTGCTTTTATTTTTTTCTCTATGAATTTGAGAAATAAGTTTGTTTTGTTTAAAAAAAAAAATCCGGTTGCATTTTTTTTTACTGAGATTGCATTACATTAATAAATTTATTTAGGGGTACAACTGCTTTTTAAGGTTTATCATTGCAGGCTTACCATTCCTTCCCAGTATCTTTTGAGTCATGTCTTCCTGAAGCTCATAACAACACCTTAAATAAAATATTTTCTTATTAATTCTTCATAGCATCTTTGGAAACAGCAAAGAAGAGAGAAGATAAGGGATAGCTCGAGATTACATATGATAAAAAGTCCTTATGCAGTATTATATCTACTATTTGGTAATGCCTCACCACCAGTAGATTTTACACAAATTCAAAAACAAAATAATTTTTTTTTTTTTTTACCAAGGATTAAATTTGCCTATTGCGAAAAACCAGCACTGTGCAAGAACAATTCTGCAATGTATTTCTTGTGTGATAATCTGTGGCCAAGCACAGAATGCATTCCTATCATGGAGTAACAATTTCAAAAGAATTTTGAAACCAGAGTTGGCTTGGATGTTGTACAATGACACCCAGGATCTTGGCCTATTTCCCAGATTTTCCCTTTTTGGTTTTCTAGCAAGTTTGGTCATGCCTGGGAATTTGCTGAATATGGTACTTGGATCAGTGACTTCCTGAATGTGACATTGGGATCAATGGCATTTGTCTGCCCAAGGGTTTTTGGAGTATAATTTTTAGACATTCTGCAGTTGTAAAGAAGTCCTTTATTGAACTGGTGCTCAGCTGCAAGGGTACAAATAGGAAGGGCAGTTGGTGAATTGATTATGGAAGGCAAAGATCTTGAGAGAGAATGCTCTCTTGTGAATATTGAGTTACATACCTGGGCCACTGGTATTCCACCTGGAGGATCTTCAAGTCCTTAAATAAATATCTAATGGATTTAAAAGCTATCTTTAATACCACCTTTGACAAACGGCCACTTAGTAAAGGTCAGCCAAGACTTGATAAACAGTTGATTATCTGCATCACGCTGCTCAGTTAACACGGGGAGAGCTGACAAAGAGCCTGCATGAGTTACTGAATTACTTAGGACACAAGCACATGTTGACATATATCTGAATGTATTTTTGGATTACATTTCCAAAACAATTACCGTTTTCATCATTTTGTTTCAGTCAGCACTATTCTCCTCAGTGCCGTGCATAATTACGAGCTGACTTACGTAAAATATTTGAAAAATGTATAGTAGTATGATGTACATACCTAGATAACGTCTGAGATTACTTGCCACCACATACACAAGAGCATTCTTCAGCTTGGCTCTCTAAGACAAAAAGACTACTGTGTTCTCAACTAGAATGTTATGCAAGAATCTGAAGGGCATAGTTTACTGAATGCTCAGCCTGTCTAGTGACATACCAAAGAGGAGGACAAAGGCTAACAGCAAAAACATGGGGCAAGTTTGAAGCAATGAACTTAAAGGTATATGAATGATGAAATATTTAATTATCAAGGCAGAGACCAGGTTGTAAAATCTAGCTAATGAAAGTATAAAGGTGAGTTATTAATGGGATAGCTGTTTAATTAGATGATTCATTGGTTTGTTAAGCAGTGAGAGTGTTGCCAAAATCATTAAGATTAGACCTCTCTGAACAGAGAATGGCAATGGTGTGATGGTGTCATATATCACTTGCCTTTTAGTCCTATTATCATGGCAATACCTTAGGCTCTAAATATGAACTATTCAGACATGAGAAATAAATAGAAGGTGAGGCAAAGTCGGCAACCAAAGGAAATTGTTATGGTAAATTAGGCATGTGGCATATGAAGTTAGGAAAGCATTTATAAGTCTAGGAAAATGACATAATACAAATTTCATGATTCTCCTTAGATTAATAGAATTTATCTCAACCAAGTCATATGAGGAATGCTCTTACAAACACGACTGTGCTCCTGAATCTTGAAATTTGCCATAAGTATTGTTAAATTCTGTGGTTGCAGGACTCAACAAATCTCAGGTAAGTGGAAATCTGAGTCTGTCAAGCCTCTCAGAGAAATGCAAAACATGATATAAACTCAAGGGAATTCCTTTTTTTTTTTTAAGATTTATTTTTAAGTAATCTTTACACCCAACGTGGTGTAGAGCTTGAACTCATGATCCCAAGATCAAGAGTCGCATGCTCTTCTGACCAAGCCAGCCAGGTGCTCCTCTAGTTCCTTTTTTTATTTTCTATTTTATCTACTTATCTGAGAGAGAGCACGTACGCAGGAGTGAGAGAGCACAGGCAGTGTAAGGGGCTGGAGAGGGAGAAGCAGACTCCCCACTGAGCAGGGAGCCCTATGCAGGGCTCGATCCCAGGACCCTGGGATCATGACCTGAGCCAAAGGTATACTGAGCCATGCAGCTGCCCCCCTCTAGTTCCTTTTAATGACCATTTTTCATTAAAAATTTATGGACTTCATAGGGATCTCTGTACAGCTAAGAACCTGAGTGTCTCTCTCTCTCTCTATATATAAACATTATTCACTACAGAAAGAGAACAAGAAAAAACTCAAGGGTAAAACAACAAACTCATCATGGAGTTCTTAGGTCCCGCAAGAAAGTGCTCAATTTAAATCTTGTCAAGTAGTATTGTTGATGTAGATCTCGTATAACCGTCTGAAGGATTTCAGAGTCTGAATTCTGGAAAAGACTTAACACCATTAGATAATGTGGTTCTAGGATAATTATGACAAATTATAATACAGGTTATTTTTCAGCTTGCTTAAACCTAAGGTATCCAGATTGACCGTTCACAGGATGATATTTATTCCTAGGTAAGGATATTTAGCTTTTGTATGTAGAAGTAAGTAAGACTGTACTCACTGAGCAACCCACCTGTCATCAATCTTCTTGCTTATAGCCCCGAAGAAGGCAAAGTAGGATGTGATCACCTTGGTTTATTTTTCTTGTGAAATGCACTCTTTTCTATCCCACTTGCAAGCACTGTGGTTAATTTTACCAGTAATCAAGACCACAAGCAGGGGAATAACCTAGAATTTTGACTGAGTCACAATTCCCAGGCCTCTTGCTATAGATATTTTTGTGGAGTCCAGTTCTGAGGCCCACCTGGAACATTCTCCCTCACATCATGCTGGGCTAGGCAGCAGAGCACAGGTTTAAGCACCCCTACAACGCGGCTTCGCCATCATCCTGTGGCTATGTGACCGGGGTCTGGTTACCAAGACCTTTGGGTCTTGGTTTCCTTGTGGAAAAAGAAGGCCTAACAGCAGCACTTACCTCCTAGAGGTATCATGCACCTTAAATGAGGAAATACATCTAACAGCATCTAGAATGGTGCCAGCTAGATGTTAACAATGATTTTATATAAAAGCCACTCAAGTGAAGATTTAACAAACTTGGCATGCTATAAACTTCCACAGCCCTGGATATCGACATATCCTTCAATTTTTTTACAGTTGGGGGGGGCGGGAATGAGCAGAGAAAGCTTTGAAACAGGTGGCGGTAGCAAATCTTTACAACCACAGCTCTAGATGAGAAAAATTCCCAGGCTTTATTGGGTCAAAGTCGGGTGTTCTCCAATTTGGCATTACTATGAGGCACCAGCTCAGACAGCCCCCAAACAAGGCGCCCCAGTAGTTCCTATTGTCTGAGAACTTCCCACTGACCTTGCCTGTGGGAATGCTTCTCCTCCAGACCAATCCTTCCCCTTCTCTGTGCAGCGGTACCCTTTCCCCACAGAAGGCATCTTTAGTACACATGCTCAGGCAACCAGCAGAGTCAAAGTTTTGTGTCAGGATTGACCTTGGGGTGCATTTAAACATAGCTACAAACTTTAGCTCCCCAAAAAGTTATAGTCCCAAAGTTAAGTCATTTGAAACTTGGGAGTATACGTCCTTGTTTATAAATACTAAAGCAAAATGTTCTAGTCTCTCACAAAAACAGATTAATTGACCAATTACCATTTCTCATGAACTTCATCTTCTCTTTTGTTTTCCCTTCCACTATGTTTCAGTGGCTGTGAGGGTAAATCATGAATTACTGTTTGGGAGAGAGAGAAAGAGTCTAGTGCTGGAAGGAATTGGGAAAGCACTGGGGATCTTTTTCTCCCTATCACGAATTCAGTGATTATCGACTTCAAAATAAGTAACAGTTCAATAAATGGAAAAAAAAAGATGGCACACATTCCAGGGTGCGGGGATGACAAAGTACAAAGGAAGAGAGATGTGAAGATGCACTGTTATGTTTAGGGAAGAGCTCTTGGTCTCTGTAGGAAACTGTCACTGAGTTACCATGGGGCACAAGTTGGGGAGTGCCTGTAATTATATCCAGCTGGCAATTTTCATTTGGCACAGGTTAATACAACCATCTTTTAAAATAGTATGCTCAAGTTCTATTTTCAACTTCATCCTGACATACACTTTTGCTACACCCTAAGAGCTACTCATTTTGCTTTCTTTGGTTTTGGAAAAAGCAAGGTCCCTTTTGTCTGAGCCTCTTGGTTTCAGGTAGGTTTTCCACTTTCTCAAGGCTTTTTCCAATTCAGCAATTCCCATTAATTTTGGTCAAACCATTTTCCTACTAGAATGTAAACTCCATGAAAGCATGAATTTTTGCATTTTAAAATTCATTGTTAAAATTCATGTTAAAATTCATTCCTAGTTCTTAGAATAGAGCTTGGTACATAGTACGAGTCTAGACATAATTCAAAACATTTAAGCACTTATGATGTAGTGCCCTACAGAGGGTCCAATGCTACCTTTAAAGAGCTTGCAAATGAGGAAAAGAGATGTGTAATCAAACCCCAAATCAAGGCAGAAGGAAACCAGTGCAACTATTGAGGTATACATTGTTAATGGGGGGTGCTATGGACTGAACATGTCTCCCCCCGAAATTCATATGCTAAGACCTAATCCCCAGTATGACAGGATTTAGAGGTGAGGCCTTTGTGAAGAGGGTAGGTCATAGGGTAGAGCCTTCACGAATGGGATTAGTGCCCTTATGAAAGAGATCTGAGAGAGCCCTTGTGAAGGTACAGTGAGAAGGCAGTTCAGTGAGGAACAAGCCCTCACTACACACCGAATCTGCTGGTGTCATGAGTTTGGACTTCTTAGTTTCCAGAACGGTGAGAGATGTTTATAAGTTATCTGGGTTATGCTATTTTTGCTATAGCAGTCCAAAAAGACTAAACATGGTGCTCACATGCAGTAATTAATTTCAACCAGAGGATTGAGGAATGGCTTCATAAGACATTGTCCTCAAAGACAGAATTTCCATTAGGGACGTGGAGGTTATTTTTGGTCAAGTGATTACTAGTTTGGACTCTTCCGTTTCCAAGAGATAGAAACCCATCTCAAAATAGCTTACACTAACACAAGGGAAGTGTAACTGGGAAATCTGGGGGTGGCACTTGCTTCAGCTCTCCCAGAACTCTTGACCCTGCTTGTGTGTGTGTTTCCTTTTCTCCCATAGTAGAGAGACATAATCCATGTTGCAGAGGAAGGGGTGGAGTTTGGCCACGGATGGCTCCATGCTTGTATCGTCCTGGATTGTATTTAAAGCCATAGAAGGCTATCTGGATTTCAGGGCCAGCAAGTCAGATCCCAGGGAAAGCCTCTGCTCGGTCTAGTTTGGATCACATCCCTATCTCCAGGCTAATCACTGGAGCTCACGGAGTGGGAGGTATGCCCATCCCCTGGCCCTGGCACAGACAGCGCTGTGATGGGAGCTGTCTTAATAGGGACTCATGCAAAGCAGAAAGTAATCCTAATGAGATAGGAAAAGTTGCAAGACTTTTGTAGGATTAGTAGCTCTATTAGAACCACATAGAGTGGGCAGGGCTAGGGCAGTACTTCCTAAGAAGATGGAGAAGAGAGGACCCCAAAAGAGGAGAAATAGGATGCTGGGCAGACAAAAACACCAGGTAACCACTGCAGTCACTAAAACGCATGCACTCGTAGGCGAATGGGATGCAGTTTGCTGTGACAGAAATTAGACTGTCAAAGCTAGGCAGTGGGAGATCAGGCAGGAGAGTTAGGTTGGGGAGCCTAAAAAAGACTCCCCCAAGTGTCACGGGGAGCCTCCATTGATAAATGGGAGTTGTCAAAGGGCTCAGCTGAAGGAACGCTGTGATCAGACCTAGGTCGCTCTACTCCCCCTTTCTCAGCAACATAGCCTCTAGGCTAAGTCCTCTGGACCATCTGTCAGGTTCTCATGACCATGGACTTCTTCCAGTCCCATCTGCTTTTTCTTCCTCCAGTCCACACACTGTCTCACCTCAATTCTAGATGTAGTCCTGACATCCTGGCCGCTTGTTTCCCAACCTAAGGTCAATACCCCATTGGGGAATTGCTTTTGTCCAGCGCCGAAATTCCTGGATTCTTACAAAATACATCTAAAGCTACTTTTCAGTCACTCTGGCACCAACTAAAGGGGGGTGGGGCGAGGGGGTGGGAAATGTAAATGTACTACCAGTTGGTGGCTCATCTGCATGGGTTATTGGGGTTAATTTTCTGTCGCTCATCACATATTCAGATTAGCCTGAAAGCTTGTGAACTATGGTTATCTTTTGAACCCTGGGCCGATAAACTGTGAATGGATTATATTGAACAAGATCTGAACGTGCCAATCTTTTTTCTGTATGTGTTCTTGAAGGAGCCAGTGTGCTCCTATGGCCAGCAGCCCTCCTAGTAGGAGACGGTATTGTGGCCATAGCTCATGAATGTGTAGATTTTAGTCTCTTTCACTCTTCATAAACTTTTGGGGAAGATTACCATAAATTGTATAGGATGAGGAAGGTTATGTTCCTAAGAATGCTTAGAACAGCCTACTCCCTCCAGTTGTTACTATAGGGCATAACTGCTTGCTCCTGGTGAATGAGATAATGAATGGATCCATTCAGCTGGAGAAACATAGTGTAATCCAGGAGCAAACTACATTTACACCGCACTTTCTTGAAATTACTAAATGTGCACGCACTAGCTTCAACTGCGAAAAAGCAAAACCGAACACTTCTAAAATGAGGATTTATTTTTTTGCCACCCAAGTGGATCACTGAGGAGGTAAAATGGGGATAATGCTTCAGTAAAAACTGAAGTTTCTGAGAAAATTAACCTTGACTGTTGAAAATGAGAGGAAAGAAAGAAAAAAGAAAAAGGCCACCTTCTAAGAGTTGTTACAGCAGCCACTGACAGTATCTGGTACTGTCAGGGAGAGAGGGCGAACATCAGAATTGGTCACAGAAGCTGAAGAAAGGGACTTGGGAGAGTCACAGTGCCGGCTGCTTCTGAGAAGCGTGCCCAACGGCAGAAAGCAAAAAGCTCCCCAGACTCCTGCTGGCAGAGTTTGGATTATGATAGCCTCAGAACCAAAAATGGCTACATTTTTCTATGAGAACACTCACAGGGAATCAAAGGTTTTCAGAGATCAAGTAGAGAAGGTGGTGTGTGTGGGTGTAGTCAAGGGAAGGTATGAATGATGCTCATAGATACTCGTTTTTCAAGAGAAAGCATTTAGGGTGAAGAGTTAATACACTTGTTTTTCATCTCACTCCGACAGATGACCAGATGTGATCTTCCCAAAGTATCCTGATAAGTGTAGGGTGGAGAGGAAGCAAGTTGCACCCTGTTACAAATAAATGAAAAACCATAAGGGGACAGACAATACTAAACACACTCCCACCCTTATTCAAACACAAAGGCAGGGGAAAGTTCATGCTATCTGCCAAGAGATTATTTTTTGGGAAAACAAGCATGTGCGCACGCACACACACACAACCACACACAGCAGCAGGAGCAGCGGGAAAAAAATTCTCTTCTCCGAAGTACTTAAACTTCGATTAGTTAACCTATGTTGGAACAGTTTTAGAAGGGACCTGCTTGTCATGAATTGATAAAAAGGCCAATGTACAAACACGAAGGGAGGAAGTGAAAGGAATATTCATCATTATTTAACACTGTGCAACCTCCCTACCAAGTTTGCATTTGTCTCCAAAATGGAAAACTAATAATATATTTCTGGTGTAGCTTTTTTTGTTCTCATTTATTTTTTTCATTTTCTTTTTCTTGAGTATGTTAAGTCTGAGACAAGACAGGTCCTCTGTCACGATCCGGAAGGGCACCCTTTCGTAAGGGCTTTGAAAACAAAGGAGACCAACTGGGGAACTCAAACCTGGAGTCATTTGTCAAGAGCTTGCAGCCCCTAAAGCATCAGGTTACACAAGCAGGCTGTGGGTGGGCTGGGAGGATGCACAAAAACTGGAAGAGGCAGTTTCTGCCCTACAGGAGTTCCTGATCTCCTCGGAGAAATGGGCAGTGTGGCCTAAGACACAGGGGGTGGGGGAGGTTGGGGACTAGGTTCTAATTCTGACTCTGTCATTGGTTGGCCATGTGATCTTACAGGGTGGGAGTGGTCACTTGTCAAATGAAGAAATCATTACGAAGGGGCGGATCTCTGTAAAATGGGGTGATTAAATGTGATGAGTATTTTTCTAAGTATATTCCAACTTAAAAGAAAAAAAGTCTGGTTAAATAAATTTGGAAAAACTTTCCTTCCCTGACCCCCACAGTAACAGCCTGATTCTTATTACATTTAGTGTATCAAAGGCTCCCAAAGTCCTGCTGTAAAGGATTCTTTTAAATTTGGCATTTCCCAAACTTACCTTCTGAAAAAGCATCTGCTGACATTTGGAAAACATGCTTTGGAAAATGCTGACCTCTCTGCCCTTCCCAGCTTTAGAATGCTACTGTCCTTGGCGATTTTTTTTCCTTATGGGCACCATCACTACTTCCCTCCTCTGCACTGTGCAGTCAGCCTTTCATTGAGCCTGTTGGGCTGAACCTAACTTGCTGCCTCTGGCTTTACTTTTCACGACTTTATGCTATTTAAATGCTCACATGAAACTCAAACAGGGTTGGATCAGATGACCTCTACAATCTGTACAAACCCCGTGATTTTAGGATTCTTTGTGTATGATCACAAACATCTACTGAAGACCAAAACAGGAAGTATATAACCGAGGCTGCTCCCATCACGGCGCTCATATTTACTAAATGAGAACTCTGAGATGGAATTCTATATCCTGCCATTCTGTACACGGCTCTAAACCCAATACTGTATTTCCTTGCAACTTCCTTTCCCCTTGACTAATGCAAAAGGAGAACATATATAGGGACACAGTATGGGTTGTTTGGGCTCCCTAGACCCACTGTAGAAGTGACAGAGTTGAGAATCCAGTGGGGGTACTTCCTGCCAAATCTGCTCTTTGCAGGTGAAGCAAAAGGTTTCATGTAAGTAAATTCTTACAAAACATTAGGAAACTATACATATTGACCGTGCCTAATTATAAAAATATTTAGTGCACGTGTTTCAAATTCAGGCAGAGTACCATCCAATTCCTGGCAGAGGCTTGAGGCCCAGGAACAATAGAATACTGATAAGAGACAACTTGAGAATATCCGCAGAAGTCAACTAGCCAACACTCACAGTTTAGTAAAATTCTAGGTCTTTCTCTAGTGTAGGATTACTATGTCCTCTTTCTTGCTCTGTCTTAAGCCTTCTTTAATGTCACACATTTCTTCTTTAGCCCCATTTCCATGCCAACAAGATTGTTGGAAAATACTTCTAAGACAGGGGCGCCTGGGTGGCTCAGTCTGAAGAGCATGCAACTCTTGCTCTTGGGGTTGTGAGTTCGAGCTCCAGGTTGGGTATAGAGATTACTTAAGTAAACTTAGAAGAATATTAAAAGAGACACTTTAAGACATACACTCAAATTAACTTTCTCAATTATCCAAAAGCAGTAGCTGAAAAGATAGAACTATTAACCAACCTAATTAACAAGAGAGCCATTCAACTATTTTTCCTCCACTGCAGGACTTCCAGTGAAATCTCTAGGTCTGGTCTGCTCTACTTTAAGGGGCTCAGGTGCCATTACTGCAAACTGAGCAGGACACCACCGCTTTTCCCAGTCTACTCTTCAGGGCAATGCCAAGCGGGCATATGGTGTGTGAAATGCCTGCAGACCAGGATACTTCAGCCCCCAATGAGGAAACAACAGAGAAGAGAATGAGGATGAATGCACACACATCACTGTCTGAAGGCTTCAACAGAACACGTGCAGTGTTGGAATTTCCATAGGCTGAAGGATACTATCCAATAGAACGAAGTAAAAGATTCATACTGTTTGCTTCACATGTAAAGGGGTAGTTCCAGTACATTCTGTAATTATGTTCTATAATACAGTAATGATGAATTGGAACATGAGCATAATTACTGCTGAAAATAAAGTTATGAACCAATGAAAGGCTTTAGCAAAGGCTCGTTTCAAAGTAAAAATAAGGTAAGATTTAATCCAAAACATTCTACTTATCCTAAGTTTTGATAATTCCTGGGACCCTAACTGCATTAAAACTGAATGATCTGACCAGTAGTACTCAGAAGAATCATCATAGCATGTACACAAAATAAAGAATAAAATTTTAATGGTATCAAAAACAGAACTTTTTGGCCAATTTAGTACTTGCTGGAATAAAGTGGCAAAATGTTACTCAGTAACGGACTTAGCTTCTAAATCAAGCTGGAATTACACATACTCTGTATATTACTTGAGTATATACAAGTACATTCCATGATAACATGCAGAGACATGGAAACAAGAAGAGTACTATCAAATCAAGATCACCATCTCTATTGATGAAATAATGAATTGAAAACAAAACACCTGTTCAAATACCTCACTTTGCCAAGAGGGTTTTAAGTGTTGCTCTTTTCAAGAATTCAAATAAACTCCATGTGGAAAAATGAGAAGCAGATAATATGCTATAGCTATATCTTTTTTATTTTTTTTTTTACTCAATAGCAAATTAAGGGGTTTGATAGACTTTACTCTTCTCAGGTAAAAAGGGATCTTCACATTCTAGTGGTTTAGAATGAATCCCTTAAAGTTCCTAGACATTTGAGTGTCACACCACCTACAGCAACATATGCTCAAGTACCTTTAAAGATACAGTCATATGAGAGAGGAGTTTACGTCTCCTGAGAACTAAATTAGACTTATGAAATAAAATAGGGTATGAAAATGACCTGAGTTCACAGGAATCTCTAAATTAGAAAGAGACTGCTTCAGCTTTGCTAAGATTTCATCAAAAGCTCTCTGTAGCAAGCATTTCTTGGGGAGTCACATATTTGGTCATGGAGCTTTAGGATCTTTTTAAGCACTAAGATTAAGAAATGCTTTCTGTTGTGCAAATTCAATGAAGGGCCGGAATAGACAAAAGGATTGATGGTGCTATAGGAAAACCTACAGCTGAGCCTATGGATTCCACTAGTTTGCAAAGAAAAGAGTAGGTGAGATGTGCAACTGATCCAACTTTGCTCCTAGTCTGACGACAATTACTGGGCAAGAAAATCCTTGTAAGATAAGTGAAGACAGCACCTTAAGTGGAACCTAGCAGAAGTCACTTGGAAGTGAGGGTTGGTTGGGGGTAGAGATGGTCCCCTCTGAGTAACTCTCCTCTGTATGTGAGAACCCCAGAACATATTCGAAAAGTAAGGTAAAATACTGGTTTCACAGTCTCTTCTCCAAAGGACGCATTGCAACTTCTGTGATTATTATTGTTTGCAAACTACTAAGAGGTCACATGTGAATTACTAGTCATGAACAGCATATAAAAGAATATAGTCTAGCCTCAATCTGAGCTCTTCGGTTTGCTCTGTAATCTAATTCAAGGCACTTTAAAATGTTTGGTGCCTTAGTGTATTAACACGTAACATGAGAAAAAACTCATTTACTTACCTCAAGAAGCTACACATAGATGACTGAACCTTAAAGCACTTTGAGCTCCTCAGATGAAAAGCACTGTGGAGGCGATCACAGCAGAGGAAAACTCTCCCAGTGCCTTGGAATCCTGATCTATGTGCCTTATGTCTTACCAGGTGTTCTTAAAACACTTCACAAGTAAAATGTGTTAGTGGCACTCCATCCCTTTATATATGTTAATTGTTTGGCACACGGATGTTTATATCTTTAAAATAGCTGTAGTACTTACTGCTCCAAAGTTATTTACTAATTGTCCAATAAAGTTAATGAAATGTAGTCCCGATGGAGTACTCTGTCAAATTTAGAAAACTTTAGCTTTCTCTGAGGTACATGTGACATAATAGAAAGTTCATTTTTTTCAAAATAACTAGCGTTAATTATGTGAAACCACAAGTTTTTAATGAAAAAGAATACTGAGAGTATGCCACAGTGTCTATATCTTCATCTGAAGAGTACAAAGATGGAGTTTTGAGGAAAAAAGGGTCTTAATGCTATGGAAAACAAAGGTGGTTCTTAAATTGTTCAAAGGAAACATTTAAAAAATGTCACGTTTCATATATTGAAATAAAGCCACTAGAGGTAATAAATTATAAATACAGTAGTTCCAACATTGTTTCTTTTTTAGCATTAATTTTTCTAAGTAAGTTAAAGTCAAAACACTTGAAATCTGTTATCCTCTTGTTTCAAATGAACTGTGGAAATAGAAAGCTTTCACAGAAATCTACAACAGTGATACCACCTGTGATCTTTACATAGACTACACTGGACCTTGGTCATTTTAGATTTACAACGTATTTTGGTTAATATATTAGATTCAACTCATTAATATACTTTTATATTTGGGAGAAATTAGATTGTGATTTATAACCTTACTGTTCACCCAAACTCAGTTCCAGGTCGTGCTTGATTTTCGGTAGGGGGTTCTGTCAGACTCATAATTAAAATGATGAAAACTGTAAATAATTTCTTTCAGACTGAAAAAATATTTTTGTTTTTTAAATAAAGTGCTTTTAAATTCAAATGTTTCTTGCCCTAAACAAAACTGAAACACACTTAAACCTGAAATCTCCGTATCTTGACAGACATATTTTAACAGAAAGAAATCAGTTTTGGGCCATTAATGTCCTTCAAGAGTTCAGATTGGATCTAAATTGGGTTTTGCATTATTGTCGTGCTCATGTTTGTACATGAAGGTTAAAAGAAAGAGGGCAACATCCAAGGACGACCAATAGGCAGTATGCGATGTAACAGCTGACCAGTAGCGGCTTTCCACAAGTCCCTCTCTGAGTTCAAAGTCAATTCTGTGATCCAATTCCACTAAAAAGAAAAGAAAGTCAAACAAAGGAATAAGTATTACAAAATGTTCTATTTTGTAAACTCTAGACTTCGCCTAGAGTTGAGAATAAAAATTTAGCCAATAGAAGTGATTCTCTTAAGTACATTTTTTTGCTTTTAGTGACTTTTCACTCTAATATTATGGGGGGAGAAAACAAAACGAAAACCAAAGCCCAAAAAACACAACACCCAAAACAGCCTCAATAGCTCAGGATTCTATTTGGTGGAGTCCTTTCTTTTGTATGCTTAGGTCAGTATGGGATAATAAAAGAATAAAACAAAAAATTTACTTGGTATCACAGAGTATATTTGGAGTAAAGAAACTGAGCTCAAATCTTAGCCTTCCCATTTTTGTTCCTAAGCTGCAAAATAAGGAAAACAGCCCTTCCTGCAAAATTGGGGGCCAGGCTCATGTGCCATAATGTCTGTAGGGATGCACAGGTCACTCAAAGGCTCCTTGCCTGGGGAGGCCAGATCCATCACCTTGTGCTCAGTGGGGACATTTTGCAGTCCCAGACTCCCCACGTGGCTGCTGTCACACAGCCTGGTCCCCATGCAGTCTGCAGGGCCTCATCTGCGCCTGGAACATACAAGTGCTCACTAAGTGTATGATTGATAAGGAATCCACTGGGTGGCTAGGACAGTTAGATTGGGAGGAACAGTGGTGATCCTTGGGAGGAAGGACTTCATTTCTAACAGTGCTGTCCTCAAACAAATCAGTGAATTCAATCCAGTCTTTTTCTAAAACCCACAGAAAGTTCTCGCAATACCTGTTAGAGAAAAATCAAGGCTGTAAGAGAATTACAAAGGATTCATTAAGAAGTCCTTAGAGATAAAACACTTAGACAATACTTCGATCTTTAGGAACTCCTTCAAAACTGTCATCGAGCTATATGATATTTTGAAGGAACTCTCTTAGAAACAAAAAAAACACTCAAATCTTTGTTCAGAGTGCAAGAAGGTGTGGAAAATAAAAGGTGGCAAAAATCAAGGAGGCTCGAACAAAAGTTGGGTTTTGCTTTCCACTGAATTTGATAATTGCACATTGGAAATCGTATCACTCAAGAGAATGCTTTGATATAAATGTTTAGCTAATGCTTATTTTAAAATAGGTATTGAAAAATGCATATAGTTTTTACTTTTCTATTTAACTATGCTTTTCTGACAAGCAAAGTCCATGGATCTATCTATACATTTTCAGATAAGGTTACCCTTAAGCAGCATAAATACCAATTAGGTTATAAAATACTGGTAAAATATATTGACATGGGCCTTTTACAATTTTTTTAAACTGCTATTTTTCTCATTTAAATTACAATAAGCTAATCCACATCCACATTACATCATAAATATCTGAAATCCATATGCGGAACTATGGGGTAGTGACGGCTGAATCTTTTGTCTTTTGTATTCCACGGGGCATTTGAGTTTGATTTGTAGGCACATTCCGGAACAACGGACAGGAAGATGAAAAAAGAGGGAAACTGGAATTCTCAAGCGTGCTGAAGAGAAGTCATACTGAAGTTAGTTATAAAGAAAAGAGGAGAAATAAGAGGAAATACAGAAGAGATGAGAATTATCGGCGAAGACCACCAAGTTATAATTTCTACTTTAAAATGCCACTGTAGAATGTCTTCCTAGTCTAACAGTCTTAAGTTGAATTATTTTAGAATCAAAGGGAAATTTTTTTCTCTCATATGATTTCGTGTCCCCGATGTTTATTCTTAAATGCTTTACTGTCGTGAAACACTGCCTTTC
Source organism: Procyon lotor (assembly GCA_028646535.1). NCBI lineage: Eukaryota > Metazoa > Chordata > Mammalia > Carnivora > Procyonidae > Procyon > Procyon lotor. The sequence goes on from CM053609.1 coordinate 81,981,339, forward strand.
ATTTCACTCAAATGCTGTATTTAATCATCACCTATAACAGCCCTTGCCGTTTCTTATCACCTACAGGGACTTTCTATCCCTTGCTATTTATCTGTAGGCTGTCTTCATCAAAATGGGAATAAAGGAGCCGGCCTCTACCTGATAAATTGGTTTTAGTCTCTCATTTTCCTTAAAAGGTTTACAACAGGCAGTCTGGAGGCTAGTGGAGCTGACCTCACGTGTTGGTTCTGCAGGTGGAGAGATTAGGTGGGCCCAGGTCTCATCTTCGCTCTCCCTTTTATGTAGATCTCAGAATTTCCAAGGGAGCTAGGGTCTAGATGGCAGTACCATTCCTCATGTGCTGTGAGATGTACTCTTGACCAAAGTAGGCCCAAATCTATGTGGAACTGCCTTGGATCTACTTTCTCATGATCAGCATATCAAAAATGGGTAGCAAACACAGCTGGTAGTTTTTTCCTAGTTTCTCTCACTGAGTTAGGTCAAAGAGAAAAGAAAACCTAAAATCATCACTTTGTCCTTCCTTCTCTCTTTTGAGTGCCTACGGACTAAAATTCCTCGATCCACAAAGAAAAGACTGAGATCCTGAACAACTGAAGAGAAGTAAAACTGAGAAAAAGACTGTTAGATTTTAACAATCATTAGCAGTTTGCTTCAACTGCTTTAAAACATTGATTTTCTTTTCTGGGGAGTCTCGCATACAGCCCTGTTTTCCTTCCTATTCCCCAAAGTGAATGTCTGCAATTTATGAAGTATGGAGGTAAAGTGTCATCAGTACTGTGCTTTCATCAGAGAACTCTCTGCACAAGGCTTGTCCACATGAATATAGTATTAAAAAAAATGTGTGTGAACACAATGTGAGCATCTTTGTATTAAAATGTGTACCAACTGGACAGGTTTTTGCTGTTTTAATGGAAACATCTTAACTTCCCTGGAGAGAACTTTTCAAAAACTTAACAGTTACCTTGGGGCACCTGAGTGATTCAGTTAAGTGTCCGACTCTTGGTTTCGGCTCAGGTCATCATTTCAGGTTCATGAGACTAAGCCCTAAGTTGGCCTCTGTGCTCAGCGGGGAGTCAGCTTGAGATTCTCCCTCTTCTTCTCCTCTCCCTTCACTCTCTCTCTCTTTCTCTCTCAAATAAATCCATCTTAAAAAAAAACCTATCTTATTAAGTAGTAATTATGGTCATAATTGAACTATTTTTGGCTACAGGCAGACACTAAGAAAAATACTAGTAAAAGAAACTTTGTTTTCAAATAACTGGCAAAAGATTCTTTCATAAAAAGATTATGCTGAGTTCTTGTTGGTAAATTACGTCTTATTTTTGTGCTGCTTCAGCGCAGCTATACATTTCATGTGGTTAGGTGTTTGACATTCAAGGAATATTTACATTTTGTGAACTGTTATAATTTCAAATATACTTAATATTAATATACTTAATACAAATATACTCTCCAACTGTCCTTTATTTGAAAAGACAAAAACTTTAAAATGAGCTTTATAATCAGTTTTCATATCACCCAAATAATTTCCCAACACTAATCTACCCTGAAAGAAACTCAAAATACCTCAAGTTGGATAACAGATGGGCTTTACTGGTAAATATAGGCTCTGTGGGTAAATTTTGAAGACAAAAAACTCCAGGAGATGGCCTGATTTGTTGGACCCTCTGCAATTTGGTTTAAGAAACTTTTCCAATAGTACTTAGAATGATTTCCTTCCATTCAACTATTTTCTGGTTCTCTCTATACCCTGGGCTTTGCTTATGTTGTTTCTCCTCCCGAAACATCTTTTCACTTCTGCATGTCCAAATCCTACTTCCACAGGGCCTATTATGATTTTCCTAGGTGAAAGCATTTTCTCCTTCCCTAGAATTGACAAGAGTCTTTACCTGTACCTTTGTTATGTGGCTCATCATAGTCTACTATATAGTATAATTATTCATGTAGTTATCTACCTCCCTACTAGAATATATATTCTCTAGAAAATATTTAATTTCCACACCAGAATTAAATATCTTTGTGGGCAGTACTGAAGTCTGTTTCATTTTGGTATCTTTTCTAGTGACTAGCTTGGTACTTTGACTCATGGTAAACCTTTAACAAGCAATTTTTAAATGAAAAAAAAGGGGAAGAGAAATAGAAGCCATACACATATTACCATTTGAATCAGTTTGGTATACTTATAATTAGTGGTCTAGTTGCCTAGACAGCGGGAATGGTTTTTTTTTTTTTTTTTTAAAGATTTTATTTATTTATTTGATAGAGAGAGATATCACAAGTAGGCAGAGAGGCAGGCAGAGAGAAAGGGGGAAGCAGGCTTCTTGCTGAGCAGAGAGCCCGAGGCAGGGGCTCAATCCCAGGACCTGAGCTGGAGGCAGAGGCTTTAACCCACTGAGCCACCCAGGCACCCCCGGGGATGGTTTTAAGATCATAGATATAAGGGCTACTTGAGTGCAGGATAAATGAATGAATTAATATTTCTTTATCCAATTAAATATGCAAAAAGCACAAGTCAAATAATTTCTTCACGGACTATTTACATGAGCAGGAGCAGGAGAGAGCACTTACATAAGATCATTCCTTGAGGGAAATTCATGAAATTACATCAACAAACTGTTGCTAAGAAGCAAAAAACCCCAAATCAGTTTGTTATATTAAAATACTGTTTGGGCGAAATCTTGCCATTTGCAATGAAGTGGATGGAACTAGAGGGTATTATGCTAATGAAATAAGTTAATCAGAGAAAGACAATTATCATATGATCTCTCTGATGTGAAGAATTTGAGAAGCAGGGTCCGGGGTCATTGGGGGGAAGGGGAGAAAAATGAAAACAAGATGGGATCGGAAGGGAGACAAACCATAAGAGACTCTCAGTCTCATGAAACAAACTGAGGGTTGCTGAGGGGTTGGGGGTAGGGATAGGGTGGCTGGGCTGTGGACATTGGGGAGGGTATGTGCTATGAAATGTGTAAGCTTGATGATTCACAGACCTGTACCCCTGGGGCAAATAATACATTATATGTTAAATAAAATAAAATAAAATACTGTTTTGGAATCTTTATCAAGAAAGAGGCTTTTTTTTTTCCTTTGAAAATAGAAAAAAAATATGGGATAGTAGCAATTAAATAGAGAAGTTGTAAAATTAGATGTGGTTAAAAATTCAAGGAAAAACCTGTAACATAATTTTGTTAAATCCAATATTAAAATCCAAATCCAATATTAAAAAAAAAAAAAAGAAAAAGAGAGAGGAGTTGTGGAAAAAGAAATGAAAGTTAAAGATAAAAGTGATTTTAAACTAAGATTAATCCTTAGTGATACATTTAGAATCTGCGGAAAATTAAGAGACTAAAAATATCTCTTATTCAAAAATACTAATTTTTAAAAGCAACCCTACCCCTCTTAAGGAAGATTAAATATTTGTGTTGAAACCAGATACCAGCAGCTGTGGCACACCTCCAGCCCTAGGGGGACGTTACTGACACCTGAAATAACTGGGAATGATTACATTTCTTATACCATGAAACCTTTTTATATCTAAATGCCTTACATGAAAAGAACAGTGAACCTCTTTGAAGCCTTTATAACAATAAAGAAGGAAAACTGCCTAATGCTTTTTTCCCCTCTCTATAAGGTTCCTTCTTTGTAGGAACATACAGAGTATCATTTCAGCACATTAAGCAGCGAATCAACACTTTGGTTTCAGGACCACTGCTACTTAAGAATAGAAAATACAGGAAGAAAATACATATAAAATTTCAAGCTGATCTCATAGAAGAACTGATGCATAGTATTCTGAACGCTATTCCTGACATATACCATACCGAGGGTATTATCTTTATTCTGCATTACATTTTCCGGAAAAAGAAGTTGTGGGAGATTAAAGAACGATTCCTGAAGTCTGAAATCTGTGAAAAAAAAAACACAAGATGCTGTAAAGTGTTGGCTGATGGTTACAAAGGGCCTTCAATGATGCAGTGGCCAAAAGTTAGAATCCTACTCCCATATATGCTAATTAAACCTAGCATACATAAAGAAGTATACACTTTGGTTTTTATGAAGAGCTCTTTCATGGAAAATGTAAGTGTAATTAACTTTGAAATACAATGTCATAATGTTTTAACACCCAGATATCCCCCCAATTTATAGCCCATATAAGTTCTAACGTAGAGGCAAAACGTGCTAAAAGAAACATGGTTTTTTTTCCCATAACATGTTACAAACACAGGGGAGTACAAGAAATGGAACCATAACATTATGGGCTTTTCAAAAGAAATGAACAGCTATCTAAGAAGCTGCAACTTGATGACAATAAAGTGATTTCAACAGACAACACACACATACTCTTCAAAGACAGAAACTCTAATTGATTCAAGAATTCAAAGTCTGAGTCCATCTTAGCCTCAAGAAGCAAGAGAATCAAAGAATCCATAGCTTCAGAATAAAGGTTATCAAGAAGAACTAAGGCAATCGATGTGAGCAGAAAGAAGGAAGGAAGCCAGAGTCACCTAATCACAATGACCAACTCCCAGAAAGAAGATTTAAGGAAGAAAGGCTTTATGATTTGCAAGATAGAGCAAGTATGACATAAGGAATGTCGAAATCAGGATTACATAGAAAAGTGTATTATTGAAGCAAGTCTAAGAATTAGTGAGGCAAATCTTGGGAATTTGCTTAAAAGGTGGAATTCTATAACAGTTTAATTTTAATAGTTACATAGATGTCTATAGATAGATATATGTTAACTAAGAGTCAAGATTAGCTCATATTTAGTGGAATCTACAGTCGACATTAGGAACAACAAAGAATTTATATGCAAGAATCACAGAAAGTATATTGTTACCAAAATGCTGCAAGATAGCTAAGCATCTCTCTAACTGTTGTCTTGCAAGAAGAAACAGGTTTCTCTTTTATTAATTTTGAAATTACTATGTTAAATAGTAAAAAGACCTAAAAAACAGCATTCTTCCCTCAGATTCTATAGATTCTCTCTTTATGTCTTCATTACCCTTTCTCGGGGGCATTAACATTACGAGGAATTGTGACTTTTTATCTGCCATCTTTACACAATTCCTTGAAAGTATTTTTCCTCAGAAATTTAGAATTTTGACCTCTGCATGTCACAACAGAATTTTATATTTTTATCGTCACATTTCTGATATTAAGTAGAAGTGAAAGCTTAAGTCAGTAATAGTACAGGAAACTAAAAAAAATAAGAAACTAAAAAAGGGAATTCTGTACAAATATCAAAGACTAAAATGAATTTCTACGCAGTGTTCAAAAGGCTTACAATTATAAAATTTTCAGTACTCAGAGTATGACATAAATAGGATGAAGGTAAAAAAAAAATGCTACTGGTCCAAACTGGAATGTCCAACTTAGGAACATCCAGGATAATTCCTTCTGTAGGGGGGGTTGACTGTGGAGAAAGATCCAGGCTCTAGGACTGCCACACCTGAGCTTCCTTTTTAAGTACGTTTTACGGATCGCAGTGGATGCTGGTCATTTTAAAATTTAGAAAGCAGACACAGCAAGAAAATAAGGCTACAAGTATCTGAAATAAAATCTGCTTAAACATTTATCGACAAAGGAAGGAAAGTTTTCTGTTTGCTATAGTTATAAAAAGCAGCTAGTTTGAGAATCCACATTTCCTTATGTAAATCAATAGAAAAATAAGATTTGTTAGTCTTATTTTAATGGACACTTAAAAATAAGGTTCAAATTTAGATGCTTGGAATTAAATATATACTAAATGTCTAAGAGTCTCACAACTATTCAAGATTTTAAACCTTAGAAATCTACTGGAAAAAATTAAATAAAGCTCCATGGTAATGCTAAGTCCAGCTTAACTATCCATTCATTCACTCATTTCTTGAATGTCTACTTTTGCTAGGTAGCTGAGATAGGACTGAAAGCCATATAATGGATCCAATACAATAATATAAGCTTGAAAGTCTTATAGGTTGGATGAAGGTAACTGTGGAATTAGCAGCAGGATGATTTTGGCATAGTAGCTTTTAAAAAATATCAAGAATATACACAGCATAGGTTTGAAGCACTTAAATGAATTTTTAAGGCCATATTTTAAAAAATCTACTTTAAGGGCGCCTGGGTGGCTCAGTTGTTTGAGGGACTGCCTCCAGCTCAGGTCATGATCCCGGAGTCCCGGGAAGGAATCCCGCATCAGGCTCCCTGCTCAGTGGGGAGTCTGCTTCTCCATCTGACCTTCTCCTCTCTCATGCTCGCTCTCTCTCTCAAATAAATAAATAAAATCTTAAAAAAAAAATCTATTTTGTAAAAATCAGGGGGTGCTCACCCCAAAGAAATTTGTTTTATGCTTGATGTTTAAGACCCCTTTGCCACCAGGCCCTGATGATTAATGTTCTTAACTATTGATTAACCAGTGCAGAGAGTAAAACTGCATTTACCTGGGAATTATACTCAAAATACAATCAAGGGACAAGTATTTTTTCTCTAAAAGCAAACTTATGCTTTAGATGTTAGAGTTGACTGCTCCTGCCAGTATCTTAATCCTCTCTGCCCTCAAGTTGTAAGAGATACGGTATAAACGTCAGGAAAGAAGAGTATGAACTAACATGCAGAATCCAGAAAGCCAGAACTGCTGTGTGGAAGGGTCTGCGTTGCTACAGTGGTTGTGGGAAGCGAGGCAACTGGCTTCTTCTCGTCTTCTAGTGAGTCTTTCGATGCCTCGGACGGCTGTGATGTAGATGAGCGTCCAAATCTTGAAAACAACATTCCTCCAAGGCCCTTTCCAATGCTAGCGGCCCCTGCATTTCACAAAACAGGGCCGTCAGTCTGCGGAATTATACCACATACCAGGCTAAAGAGCACCATCCACACTTACAGCCAACTGGCAGAGGAACCAGGCCCCAGTCATAGTTTTCCAGGGTGGGGACACAGGAAAACTGCAATTTATAGTGTAGGTTTCTAAGTAAAAATGGTGTTGAACAGAATCAGAGTTGTACAAACGGTAGGAAAAGAGCTTACCAAAAAAGGAATAAAGATTCTATTTTATTCAAGTGATCACTGTTTATTAAAGTATTTGGTAATATTAAAAACTTTAATAACAGAACCATGCCACCGACATGGGTGTATTTTTACTATTCATATGCTTTACTGCTGAAATTAAGTGAATATTTTATAAAAAAAACTATCATAAACTGTATGACAAAGTGAAATATCAACGAAAAGCCTATTTATAGTGCCATCTTGTGGCATTTTATATTGAGACAACCTGTCACCAATGGACTAATTCAAGGGGCACATTAATTGAGTTCCAGCTCTACACCAAACAAACACTGGGGCTGGTGCTGGTGATCATTTAAAGAGAAATTAAATATTCTTGTTGCCCCCGGGATGGACATGGTTTGAGAGACACAAATCAGAGAACTGGCTGGCAGGGACACCCTCAGAACTCAAGTATTCCCTCATTTTACAGATGAGGAAGCAGACCATTAAAAGTGTTGTGACTTACCCAAGGTCTCACAGTAGGTGGCAGGGCCAAGAGGAAAATGAGGGCCTTGATTCCCAGACCTTCTCTTGTCTATCCAGCTATCTCATAGTCTAAAACTGTAAGATCTGATTTAATTAGAGAACCTTTGGGGCTTTTGGCTCTCAATATGAAGAGTGAGAGGGTAGTTAATTCTAAACACAGGGATTAAATATTAGATGTTTTGTAATACACAGAGTATTTTCAAGAGCCCCAAATTTAATGCCTATCTAAGAAAGTGCTTATATTTACTGATAAGAAAAACTTAAGAGAGATTACCTAATATACTTGCTTTGCCTATATTTGTTATAGATTCCCCGTAGTGTCGGCGGGACAAGACTGGTGAGGTCACAGGGCTTGGTATTGTTGAAATGCCTTCATTCTCTGAAATTGAGGTAGGTTCTTTTGCTGGGTGGAGAAAGCTTGGCTTCATATACTCATAAGGTAGAGGATTGGAAGTATTATACCAGTGGATCTGCACAGGTGAAATGTTGCTGTAGTGTTTCAGTATTAACGGTTCTAATCTATAAGCCTTTATTAAAAAAAAAATCAAAGAAACACAACATTAAGGCACAATGCTTGGATTTTACTAAACTGTTTATTCTTATTCTACTGCATGTTCGGCAGATCTTAGGGAATTTTTAAAAAACCTGGTATTTCTAACAATTATTTCTATTTGTTTACTGTTAATAATATGTAATTGGTCTAATGATTATGTCTTAAATGATGAGATTATAAAAAACCAGTTAGTGTTGATCTAGGCTAACGGTGCCCATTAATTTGTTTTTCAGAGAAACAGATTCATTTTTATTATGTTCTGATATCATCTAACAATTAGATTTATGTTAGTCTCACCAACAAAGCTGAAGCAGTAAACAGCGAACTAGAACACGATAAATAAGGTAAATCTGTAATATTTTAGGAGCACTTAGTAAGCTCCATTTTCAAACAGATTAACATAGTAACAGCACAAATTAGAGACTGATAGAAGACCATCTGTGTAATGTGAAGAAGGGATGATAGAGCAGAAAAGGCAATGAATGGATTTGGCCAATTAGAGTTAGAAATCCCCAAGTTCACATTCTGGCCTCTGTTGTTTATTAACTGTAGGACACCTGCCAAGTTTGTAAGGTCTCAGAGACACCATTTCCTGAGCTATAGGAAGGAGACTAATGCTTTGTACCTCACAAGGATGTTGGGAAGAACAGATAACGTTTGTAAATACTGCCTAGCACAGTTCCTACATAAAGTTTGTTAAAAAAACTTTACTTAAAAAAAATCACAGGAAAACTGTAAAATGAATAATAAAAATAACTTAAAATAATACAATGACTTTGGAGCCCCCCTTTATAATATAACAAAGTTAAGATTATATCCAGAACAGGGTGTACAATGAAAACTCAGAGTTCCCCTACGAACTCAAGTTCACTTTCAAGTTATAAGGCAATGAATAAAATGAGTGTATATTAATGAAATGCTTAATGTCTAGCTGGGGGTTTTTACTTAATAGTAACAATCTTATAAGGTAAAATGTTATCATCTGCATCACACAGATAACAAACAATCTCAGGAGAGACTTGACCAAGATTGTGTAGTCTGTATTTGAATCTAACACTAGTTTCCAAATCAGTGAAATTTATTTCATAAATATAGTGTTTTTGATTCTTTAACATAAAGGATATTTTCTAAAATTCTTGTATCTAATCAATGCTATATTTACTTGGTGCTAGCTAAAGATCTTTTAAAAGACAAAGCTATTTTTCTGAGAATTAATGCTATTTAAAATGGTTTGTTTTACATTTAGTTATACCTAGCCTTATCCCCAAAAGGATTTAAGGAAGCACTTTTGTAATCTAAAAATCTTACTTGGTATTAAATGGTCTACTTGGATGCAAGATCACTGGAGTGTTTACATTAAAAAATTATTAACAGTATAAACACAACAGAGAATATAAAAACCTCAAATTTTATAATCCTACCAGGTTAAAATAACTTCTATTTTTTTCCTGTTTAACACATGATATTCAAATATTTTCATTTTTAAGGGGACCTACCAGATTTCAATATTATAGCATGTTTTAGAGGAAGAAGACCTTAAAGTAGGGTTTTAAAATTTATGGTTGCTTGGTTATTGGTATCACAACTGGTAACGGTTTGACAGTCGAGAAGACTCCTGTTTTGGGTATTAATTGTCCAGAGATAATATTTTTCATTATGCTCTTACACTATAACATAAATGGATCATCTCTAAAGTATTTCCTTTGCCCTAGGTCAACCGAAACACAAAGGTCTTAAAAATATGAATCTATGAAAATATAATCAGATAAATGAATTCATTTCTCATTAGTTCAGTTGTACCTTGCAATATTTCTTTGAGGGTCTGTAAGAATGATTTAAGGCAAAAACATCTATAACTGCAACTTACCACTGGATCTGTTGGATGAAAAATATTTAGTAACCGGTTACAAATTTCTCTGGGCAAAATATGGTCTTGACTTCCAGTGTTTCCCGGGCGGATGCCACGCAATGCCAAGAAAACTGCTAGTGGAGATCCCATGCAGAAGAAATTCTCAACCTAAAATGATAGTTATCTTAAATTTTAAAACTGGTGAAGTGTTTTTCATCAGAATTTGGGCACAACATAACACATGGTAAAAATGTGAATAATAAAATTATCTTCAAATAGAAGTCTTTTTTTTCATGAGCTTGGTTCAGATGGTATCTGCATTATTTGTTAATTATATGCCAACCATTAATTATCCTAAAAATCTATTTTCAGAAGTGAATTCATTTTCCTTTACTCGAATAGAAAACAAAGAATGAGAAGGAGGAGGAAGACCTTCTTAGTTTCATTGAGCTACTGTTTTGTAGCTTTTGTAGCTACAATATTACTGTAGGTACTGTAAAGTCTATTAAGACCAGTAAGCAGAACTTCTGCACTCAGAGTTTACAACCCTGTGGGGGGAGGCAGAATAAAATAAATGAAGAGAGGGAAAGACTGCTATAAGAGAGTAAAGAAAGGAATAATTCCAACCCTGAGGGCATTTACGCAGGAAGAACCATTTTTCCCCCCACATTGTGTGAAGTTTTTTCCTTTTAAATTGCAGTATAATGAAGTGTTTGTTAGTTTCAGGTGTAAGTGATTCAACAACTCAATACAGAACTCAGAGTTCATTAGAGTAAGTATCCTCTTAATCCCCTTCACCTAGTTCACCCCTCACCCCCTGACCCCACCTCTCCTCTGGCAACTACCAGCTAGTTCTCTGTATTTAAGAGTCTATTTGTTTGTCTTTTTGTCAATTTTTGTTTCTTAAATTCCACAAATGAGTGAAATCATGATGGTATTTGTCTTTCTCTGACTTATTTCACATAGCATTATACCCACTAGATCCATTCATGTTGTAAAAGGCAAGATTTCATTTTTTATGGCTACTATTCCATGGTGTGCATATATATATACAGATAGATAGATATCTGTATATATATATCTATATGCACATATCTATATCTATATCTATCACATCTTCTTCATCCACTCATCTATTGATGGACATCCATGCTTCTTCCATAATTTGGTTATTTATGTAAACAATGCTGCAGTAAGCACAGGGGTGCATATCTTTTCAAATTAGTGTTTCCGTATTCTTCGGGTTAGTACCCAGTACCATACTGGATTGTATGGTAATTCTATTTTTAATGTTTTAAGGAACCTCCATACTGTCTTCCATAGTGGTTGCACCAGTTTGCATTCCTACTAGTAGTCTGTGATGGTTCCCTTTTCTCCATGTCCTCACCCACACTCGCTGTTTCTTGTGTTGTTAAGTTTAGCCTTTCTGACAGTTGTGAGGTGGTATCTCATTGAGGTTTTGATTTGCATTTCTCAGGTGGGGAGTGATGTTAAGCACCTTTTCATGTGTCTGTGGGCTATCTGTATGTCTTCTTTGGAGAAATGTCTGTTCATGTCTTCTGCTACACAGGAGGAAGCATTCACCTTGCCAATAAAAGGTAAAAAGGATTTCTACATTTGGGGCTGGGTCATTGGGGCCAGAAAGGATGACATTTTAGATTGACAGAATCACTATGAACTAAAGCAGAGGAAGTAGAGAATCTGGCTCAATTTAGAAAATACAAACAGCTGGATATAGTTGAAAATTGGGTGTCAGGAAAATGTAACTTGGAATGAGAACGTATAGAACCTTGGCTATCTGTCTAAAAAACGTAGGATTTAATTGATTTTACTACTTACGGGTAGTAAAGAAGAACAGGATTTGACCCATGTTTTAGGAGGTTAGTAAACCTGGTAGTAGTGTGTGGCTGAACTGGAAAACTAAGAGTCTGGTGACTCAGAGACAAGTTAGGAAACTACTGAAAGTGCTTAGGCAAAAGATAATTTGAGCTGGGCAAGGACAAGATGTTCCATTCAGAAATGGAAATGGGAGAGGAGAGGGTGGAATCAATATGACTGAATGGCGATGGGGATGAGGAATGAGTCAGAGGCAAGTTACAAGCTTTGGGTCTGGCTGACTGGGAAGACAGTGGTTCCACTTACTGCAACAGGAAACTCTAGTTAAGTCATATTAAGTCTGAAGTATCTGTAACATATCTAATGGGCTGAAATTTTACGGTAAGAGATGTAGAGCTGGCTATGTCTTCTCCCAAGTCTATGTGTCACCATCACAGAAGTGACCTGTAAAGCCAGAGAAGGGGTAAGATGGCTCAGGAACTGCACTAAAGTTGGAACTACGAGCATAGTCTTTAGCATAAAGCTAAAGCTGGAACTATGAGCAATGTCTACATTTGATTAGCAGGGGAAGGAGACTACAAAAGGGAGAGTGAAAGGAAAAGGAGAACCAGGATAATGCGGTATACATGGAAACCATGGGAGAGGGCTTCTAGAAAACCAGTGTGGTCAGCAGCACTGGATTATATACAGAATGAGACATCTCTTCCTCCTAAAGTCACCCTACATCTCTCATATGTCCCATTATCCTGATGAGTGAGAAATCCCCAATTCTCACCTCCCCAACATCAAAGAAGTTATTCTAACAGACTCTAATACTTCTCATGGCCTCTCAACTGGACTGCACTGTAACTATAACTACATTTGTCACTGGCACCAATTTTATGTACCTTTAATCTTTTTCCCCCACTGCATCTGAAGTGATTTTTCTTTTTTTCCAAATGAAGATAATAAAGGATAAAGAAAAAATAGTTAAGATAGAAGCTATGTAAATCCTTTCTTTCTTATTTTCTCTCTTTTTTTTTTGGTAAATCCTTCAGCTATTTGATACAAATGTGTACATACATATACACCTTAGCAAAATGCTTTATGCTTTGGTCAGGCATTTCATAAATGCTTGTTAAATTACTACAGCCTTGGAATGAATAACTTTTCTTTATGATTGGTATGTTTCACGAACACACCAAGTAATCATTCTAGGGGTAATGACTGCCTTAGTGATATCTACAGCGTCAAAGAAATTTATAGGTGAAAAAGAGCTTCAGACATTTAGTCTAACATCCTTGTCTAGAGAAGAGCAAACAGATGAATTCAAGACTTTAAATGATTTGGCTGATTTTACATAACCAGTTTGCAGCAAAGCTTCACAATCAGACACGAGTTTCCCACTCTCCAGATCAGTATTTTTCAACAGTTAGTTTTTAAGTTCAGTGGTCAGCCATAACAGATCTAACACCTGTATTCTGAAAGTAAGTCCATCTATTCTGTTCTTCTTAGATTTCTGGAGTCCTAGATATTTGCCAGTTCATCAGATATTTATTTTTAAATTTCAGATTTATTTTTTCTCCATGAGTAATTCAATAACAATTAAAAATCCATATTATTAGAGGACATATGACTCTGTTTTAGAAGAATACACAGTTATAGTGTATAAGTTCTAATAATATGATATTGAATTTTGAGAACCTAATATACTTGGTGGATCATATTCAACTCTCCAGTAAAAAACCCAGGATTTGAAATACAATTTGTCTATCAGATCAATTCTACATATTTAACTCGGTGGAGATGACTCCAAAGACCATGCTCATGTGGTTTTTAAATATAAGTTATAATTTTACCATATGGCTTTTAAATGCATTAAATTTAAAAAGAAAACATTGTAAGTCAGAGATAGGCTCAGTAAGAAAATTCTTACTGCTTTAAAAAAAAATTGTCTGCTTCATTTCATTACTTAACCAGGACATTAAGTTCCTGTGATAAAGAGATTTCAATATAATACACTATCCCTGGGTATACATTCAGAAGGAAATGAATATTAGGGAAATGATGCCATGCTCCATTTAACATTGCAAACAAGTTCTCTGTTATTCAGTTATAGGCTGTGTCCTTTGCAACAGTCAGGTCAATGTCCACATCTCTCTGCCATTCTTTATTCTTCTAACCCACTGCTTTCAACAGCTCCATTCTGAAGCTCAAAAACCCTGAAAAGTGTCCCACTGTCCAATGAAATATAAATTATTTCTAGCCGTTCCTGTTATCCCACAGCCCACTGCCCAGATCCTGTGCATGCTAGCTAAACTGTTTTGCCTGCCCCAAACTAACCACATACACCGTCATCTTGTGATTTGTCACATACTTCTCACTGAATGAAATGCCAGGTCTCCATCCCTAAAATCGTCACTGATTATACTTCTGCTTATTTTTCATATCAGCCACAACTAGCTGGTTGTTAAGGCTTATTAATTCTAAATGCTAAATATTTTCCAAATCCCTTTCTCTTCTCACTATTTGAGATTATTTCATGTTTCGTGAGGTCCTATGAAGTCATACTCCTTCACAATTTCGTTATGCTGTTTCTTTTACACAGAACAGCATTTCTCCTTTCCTCCACTTGGCAAGATCCAATTCACTGAGATCAAGTACAAATGTCGTTCCTTTGCAAACCTTTCCTGGTAAAATTAAAAACTCTCTCTTGTGTATGTATCGTTCTACACACTGCAAATAGTACCAATACCATTGGGTTACAGATCCTGAGGGCTGGGAATCATCCTGTCCATTCTTTTCCTTATAGAACCCTAAAATAAGCAATGTCCAAAACACAGTATGTGCTCAATATTAATTCCCTTGAAAGAAAAATTCTGATCTCACTTGAATGCTAATGTCATGCTTCAAATGATGTTTGAAAAGAAATTGAAATAAATAATGAAAATCTCATTTCTCTTTCCTTACCTTAAATTTTAAGGCAGGTGTTTGTGTCATGGATGACGCCTTCAATCCATGTAGCCGTTCTTCTATTTCTCTCAGCCTAGGAAGCAGTATGAGATTATGTACGAATATTCATACTTATAATTTCATAAATATTAGATTCTCACGAGTTCACTAAAGAAAATGATGGCCCATTATCCAATCCCTCAAATTAATCCTTATAGACATATTTAACAAATGCACCTGCTGTGGTCTATAAACATTTATAAAATGATTAGTAAAAGTAGCCCTACACTTCATAATAGCTGCTGTTAATAGCTTTTTGGGAGATCCTTCAGAAAAATGTGAGGCAAATAAAAGCATATATGTGTCTTAAAAAAAAAATCACCCGAATATTCACACCATATACACTGTTCTATGTCTTTCTTTTTTTCTACATTTAATAATGAATCTTGGAGGTCTTTTCATTTCATTGCCTCCAGATCTACTTCAATCTTTGTGGTTTTTTTTTTGTTTGTTAAAGATTTTATTTATATATTTAACACAGAGAGAGAGATCACAAGTAGGCAGAGAGGCAGGCAGAGCGAGAGAGGGAGAAGCAGGCTCCCCACTGAGCAGAGAGCCCGATGTGGGGCTCGATCCCAGGACCCTGAAATCATGACCTGAGCCGAAGGGCAGAGGCTTTAACCCACTGAGCCAACTGGGCACCCTACTTCAATCTTTGTAATAGCTGTGTAATTATACTTCATACAAATCAACCACAGTTTATTAATCCTTCTCTGATGGTGAACATTTGGGTTATTTCAATTTTTTCCCATTATAATGTTCTATATCTATTATATTTAATAAAGAACAGAACTAAATTTTTTTTCAAGGTGCAGTTCACTTTCTCAAATTTATTTTATTTTTTTACTGTTTTTTTTAAAATCTCAAATGCTGCTCTGGGACTTGCTTATATTTTCTTTCAAAACTATCAATTATTTTGACACTATAAAATTTATGTATTTAGCCCACAGTATTTAATAATATTCTAAATGAAATCCTTAGACAACTTTTAAAAGACTAAAACAAATCCAAGGCTTCATGAATAAAAGTTTTAGTCAACTAAATTGGTTGTTTTATATGATGCTAACTATCAAAATCAGTGGCGTTTTGCTATTCCACTAGAATTAATGGGATGCATTAAGAGGACAAAGAAGAATAGAGCATGTAACTATAGATGAAGATAGGAATGTGATAAAGATAGAATGCATTAAAGAATTATAAGATAGTATCGGGAAGGCCACAAGTGATCGAATAATTGTAAACGTGTGAAAAAAGTTATTTGACAAGGAAAAAAGGGTTTTAAGATTATTTTCAGAATAGTAAGACAGACAAAGGCCCATCTCTAAGATTCATAAAAACTATGAAGGATTATAGACTGGTAGACATTTTCGATAAGGATTCTGTGTGGTGACTCAGCTTGGAGTAAGTTTTAGGTTTCACTCCTAATAACCTGTGAAGAAGAGAAGGAAGGAAAAACAAGATGATGACAAAACAACTTATTTTGTGCTACTGGAACACACATGTGATTAGCATGAAAATTAACAAAATAGTCTCTAGCTGGTCAGGCACGTTATCTAATAATCTTCACACTCTGAATAATATATTTTTTTATCATGAAAATCTTACAGTGTTCTCATAAGAAGTCCAGTAATTCCCCAAAGACTTAAAATGCTTTGAAGACACTAGGGTATTTTACCGTCGCTTTGTTATATAGAGTTCATCCAGCAGATGTCGCTCCTCATAGCTCATCCATCGTTCATCAGGCAACTCTTCTTCCTTCTGCAGCAACTGTTCATAGAGCCGAACCGGATTCCAGCCAGTCATTATGTCATAAGTGATTACACATCCCAAAGAATGTGACACTATTGAGACTTTACCCCCTTTTTCTTCAAAGTCTGGATTCCGAGAACAGAAAAGGGAATATAATCGATTCAGCTCTTGCTGAAGGCCTTTAACTAGCTGTTTGAAATAAGAAAACATTATCATATTAGAGTAGTCACTGACTTTGCTATAGACTTTATTTCTAACTCAAATACATTATGAAAGAAAAATAGACATTATTGGTCAAATATACCTAGGTTATTAAAATTAACTCAGGTCCTTCAAAACCTTGCAGAAAATAAAATATACATAATGTGTAATCCATCTCATCACTAAAAGAATAAAGGCAGATATACCCGCCTAGATCTTTTCAGTTCTTAAACCAAGTATATGAGCCAGCAATTTCATAGATTAAAAAAAAAAATTTCCATGCAGATTCCAGTAAGTTTTCCAAAAAGCCCCTTCAAATTTTTCTTCATTGGAACTTATTCATATGCTATTTTAAATTTTTATGCCTTGTAGTTTTAAGCTATAAATTTTAGATAAAGAATATCTGAGTTTATGTTAACAGGTGTGCTAACACACATACTACTTTATTATGCATTTGGATAAGAGTAATATAATGAAAGGCCATTGTATGATTGAAAAAAAGCTAATGTTGATCTACTCGATATTCCAACATTCCCATTAAGTTGGCAATATGGAAATGAGTAAAAAGTTGTTTTATGTGGCTGCAAAAAAAGGTTTTGTTAAGGCATAAGGTTAGTAATGTGGGAAGTATCTTAGTCATTTTTCTTTGTAAAATTGCTTCCTTTGAAATTTAGCTTTAATAAATATTAACTGAAATATTCCATAAAGCCAGAAAAATGTTTGTTACCCAACTCATACTGGGCCCTGACCTGAGTTTTAAGGCAGTCCTCTCCTCTTCCTATCATTGCTTACTACTATTTGATTATAAATTTCCTGCTTGAAAGTAATTGAATTCCCCATTTCAGTAGGTCTTACTATGCCAGCTGCTACTCTGACATACAAATATCATTTATGTGTTACTTCTATTTTTTGTCTTGTTAGTTTATCTCAAGAGGCAACTAGGCTCCCCTAGATTTCACTGAACATTTTCTACCTGCTGACATTAACTGATAATCATTTGAGCATTCATGCTTGGCAGGATTAGCAGTGCCACGAACGAAGGCATGGCGCTCTCTTTTGATTGTTGGCATCATAGACTCTACAATGCAATACTGAGGATTGCTTAAAGCTACTGAAAGCATGTGTTGGGTCTGATGAAATATATTCAGCCAATGAAGGAAGAGGAGGATAGGAGGAGCTGCCAGCGTGTGGAAGGGTGATAAGCTGCCTTTTTTCTTGGGAGAAATGCAAAAGTTTTACTTTAATTGGACATTTCAACTTTTTTCTTGGGAAAAGCCAACTCCAACTTTCAAAGTGCATCAGAATCACATGGATGGCTTGTGAAAGACAGATTGCTAGGCTCCGATCTGGGGTGTCTGATTCAGCAGTTCTGCATACCACACTTTAGGAACTACTGTACTGCCTTTGTGGCAAATGCATATAAAATCCTTCTAAGACATGGGCTGCAGATAATTCCAGTCAATATAGTTTCAGGAGTATGCAGTGTGATATGAATATTACAGGGCTCTGTTCAAAGGGATCTATAGTGTAGTGCTTTGGACTTAGCTTTGACAAGAATATCAAGTAACCCTTAAAATTTGTAATTTTCTCGACTTATAATCTACATGAAAGGAAGTCCAGAAAAGGCTAATGCATAGTCAAGATAAATTCCTTCAAAAGCAACATTTGTTAACAGCTTTCACTTTTGAAGTCCTTGACTTTAAGACTCACACCATGTAAATCTAGACACACTAAAAGATATATACTTAAGTACTCTGGCAAAAGGTATCCAAACTTTGTTTTAAAATACCACCCTCCCCATCAAAATTTAAAAACTAAAAAAAGGAAAAAGATCTACCAGCATCTCTACCAGTGATTAACCTATTTCATATCAAAAAATTTTAAAGCATTTCTCACTATACCCAATACTTAAGTAATCATATACGGATAACAAAACAAGGATAAATATCCAAGACAGAGAAAGTCTATTTGATGTTAAAATATTTCACTATGGAATGAAAGACGGAACGCGCAGTTTCTGAAGAGCTGATGCTTTCGTTTGTTTTAATGATCATATACTTGTATAGAAGTGGTCTTCATGTTTCCTTATTAGAATATATCTAGATATGGGAGCATTTTTAATCTTTGTCCATAGCTTACATATACAGGAATGTTTGTGTTCCAAAACATTATGATTTTGAAAGCCAAGTTTAAACAATTGTATACTACTTCACGATGCTTATATAAACCATCCAGTCAGCCCCAAAAGGAGAACTTCACCCCTATTTTGTGTCCACAAAGTCTACACTAATTTGGTTTTTTTCTCCTTCTCCTCACTGATCCAATTATATTCTCCCAGCTGTGATCCCATTGTGACCAAGTATATTCATTTGAGATATATGGACCAAGATTAACAATATACCCTGATATTAATTTTATTAGCTCTACAATATCATCTAATCAAGTCAGCTAACCTCTTACATGGTAGGCAACTGATGGCTTTTCAAAAGCTTAAGAGTTTTTAATTTTCATAACTGCTGCTTAAAAGTTAAAATTTATGAAGAAAATCAACCCAAAAGGAAAAAGTCAGCAGTTTCAAGAGAGAATGCAAACCGACAAAGTATGGCTAAAGAATATAATTAGTCCTTTGTCCTTCTCTCTGCTTCAGGAAATTTTAATGAGAAAAAGTAATTTAGAGAGTTTTGAGTCATATGCAGCAATTGAACGATTTTCAAGTAAAAATAACAAGAGATAGCATGACCATTCTCTTTAAAATTCTTTATTTTAAAAAATCATTGAAGGGAGAGTTCAGATGTACAAGATGTATAGTTCTCTCTGGATTTTTCATGTTATCTATTCAGGGTTAAATTAAGGGCCAAAGGCACTCTGATGATGTCTCTGTAGTCTGGATTAGTTTCCTTTTTTTAAATTGGTCCTTGGGAAGTATGGCCCAAGGAGCACTAATTGATACACAGAACTTTTCCCTTAATCATGACTTTTTAATGATTATTGGCATAATCACTAATTAGGGTCCTCCCATGAGCATCTCACATCTCCAGTGAAAGGGGAACTAAGAGATGATCTAATTAAACTGCTGTGAAGGCAGGAGTCTCTTCAGTGGCATCCTGGTAAGTCGCTCAACATCTATCCCAGTGAGTATCTCCACTCCAAGGTGGACACTTCCAGGTTTTGTAAATTTTTGCCAGTTTATTGTTATAATTGACACATAACATTGCGTAAATTTAAGGTGCGCAACATAATGATTTGATGTATGTATAAATTGTGAAATGATCACTACAAATAAGTTTACTTAAAATCCATATTATTTATAATTTTTTTCCCTTGAGACATTTCTATTTTTTTAAGGCAGCTTTAGTTACTTACAAAGTTCTTCATTAGTAAACAAACATGTTCCTTTCCATATTTTCTATCACTGATCCTTATTCACTTTCTAGAGTTAACAGAATAAGTCTATTCCTTTTTTTTCTTAAATGGGAGCCCTTGAAATACATAAAGACAGATAATTAATCACAACTTGAGAATCTAAGGATGAGGAATTGTACTGGGAACTTTATATACATTACATCTTTAATCCTCATGACAATCTTTATCAGTAGGCACGTTGTGTTCATTTTATAAGCGAGGTAGCTAAGAAAGTGAGAAATTTGGTCTAAGGTCACACAGCTAGTTAAGTGGTCGGTTTTGAATGGCATCTATTTTAACTGAGAGGAGGGGGAAAAAAGGCTCTTTCATATGCCTTTTGAGTAAACCAAACAAGGTTCATTCACCAGGCATGATATAACTATCATGATATAACTAACATGATATAACTATCTAAAGAACTCCTGACTGCTGTTATTTATTCCTTCCTTAAGGAAACATATACTGTTTAAAAATAATTTAATCTAGGGGTGCCTGGGTGGCTCAGATGGCTGGGCATCTGCCTTTGGCTCAGGTCATGATCTCAGGGTCCTGGGATCCAGCCCTGTGTCAGGCTCCCTGCTCAGTGGGGAGTCTGCTTCTCCCTCTCCCTCTGCTGCTCCCCTTGTTTGTGCTCTCTCTCGCTCTCTCTGCAAATAAATAAAATCTTTAAAAAGAAAAATAATAATAATTGAATCTACAATACTAGCTAACATCAACCCTGTGCTAAATGAGCTCGATTTCAAGAATCAGCTTTCCTTTTTTTAACATTAAGAACAATTTTTGCTTCTTTCTCACTAAGTTTTCTTTTGTTCTTCACAATATCTTAAGCAATGTCTCCCAAATTTCCCTGATGGTATCACCTGGGGAACAGTTAAAAAACACAAATTCACAGGTTCTACCTCAGACTCACTGAATCAGAATCTCAAGGGAGGAGACCTTGGAAACCATTTTTTTCATTCCTTTTCTTAATCTTTTACCTGGAAATAATTTCTAATTTATAAAATGTTGCCAAAAAACCCAAAAAACCACAAACAAACAAAAAAAAACAACTCCACAAAGATCACCCATATATCCTTTACCAAAGGTTTATCCATTGTTAGCATCTTATCCTGTTTGTCATTCCTTCTGTTTCTGTCGCACACATACACCCATGTACATTTTTTGTGAGCCATTTGAGGATATATTATATATGTCATTGTCCTTTACTTCCTAACTACTCCAATGTATATTTCCTAAGACTAGGAATATTCTCTTCCATACTAAGAGTGTAGTCATCAACTTCATAAATTGATGTAACATTTCATCTCATCTGATGTACCACCCACATCTTGTCAGATGCTTTAATAACATCCTTGGTAGCACTTCCCCCCATCTGGACAAGTTATGGTCTAGGATGAGATGTACTGAGCTATTGTGTCTCTTTAGCCTTCTTTAATCTGGAACATTCTCCACAGCCATTCTTCATCTTTCACAATATTGACATTTTAAAAGAATACAGTCCCATTCTTACTTTATTTGAAATTCCTCATTTCTGTTTGCTTGATGTTTCCTAATGACTGGAGTGTGGCATAAATGATGTTGTGTCCTCTGAGTGTCCCTCTTAACACCCAGTAGAGGTGCTGCCTAATTTCTCCACTCTGTACCTGTTCTTTAACTAATAAGCAGTGAGGATACTTTAAGACTATACAAATATCTTGTTCCTCATCAAAATGACGCCCTCAATGAAGCATCCATTGATGACTCTTGCCCAAGCCTCTTTATCTGATCCTACCACGACAGCTGCAAAATGAGGATTTTCCTCCAGCATTCCCTCCACGTTTTTCAGAAAGCCCAGTGCATTTACGGTGGGCAAAGAAGCTTTCTCCCCTACTTGTTTATCTATTTGTAATTGATTCGGATTATGAATTTTTCAGTGATTTTATAAATCATTATATTATCCTCATTATAATTCTATACTAACTACTACTTCCAATTCCTTACAATAAGTAATAATAATTACTTAATTATTTTGGTGCTCAAATTGTTCCAGCTTTGGCCAGTGGGATCTGCTTCTTTAATTTGGCTCCTGTGTATTTGTACCTGCCCCATCATTCTTTCAAGTATTTTCCTACTTTCTGTCATGACAAGTTGGTTCCAGCTTCGACCTGTTATCTATCCTACTCCAGAATGGGAATCAGCCATTTTCCCAAGGAACCTTAGTTCTTCTTAGAAGGTAATAATAGTATGGGAGACAAAGATCTGGGTGTGAGGTGTGCTCTTTAGATTGGGGTATCCTCGCTTCTTGGCCCTTTTAATGCACACTGGTGGGAAATATAGGCATGCACATATACACATATACACTTAAATATATAGCTATCTATACACACTCACACATTTTCAAAATCATGAATTCACATTCATACCTTTAATTCCAATAACCCCCTTGAGATTGTCTGTTTTTTTGGCTGTATTTTTAATGAGTACCCCAAGTAATTGTTCTAGTTAAGGATGTCTGGGAAATGTTGCTCAAGACTGATGATGAATCTCAGCCACAAGTTCTCTGGTGCTTTTCCACAAAATTCAACTGGATTAAAGGACAAACTAATTTAAAACGCTGGATGTGGGGCGCCTGGGTGGCTCAGTGGGTTAAAGCCTCTGCCTTCAGCTCAGGTCATGATCTCAGGGTCCTGGGATCGAGCCCCACATCGGGCTCTCTGTTCAGTGGGGAGCCTGCTTCCTCTTCTTCCTCTGCCTGTCTCTCTGCCTACTTGTGATCTCTTTCTCTGTCAAATAAATAAATAAAATCTTAAAAAATAAAATAAAATAAAATAAAATAAAATAAAATAAAATAAAATAAAATAAAATAAAATAAAACGTTGGATGTTCTTGGGGCACCTGGGTGGTTCAGTTGGTTAAGTGCCTGACTTCAGCCCAGGTCGTGATCTCAGGGTCCTGGGATGGCTGCATTAGGCTCCCTGCTCGGTGGGGAGCTGGGGAGCCTGCTTCACCCTCTCCCTCAGTGTCCCAGCCGCTGTACATGTTCTCTCTCTCAAATAAATATTTATTCATTTATTAAATTCATTCATTTAATAAGTCCGTTTATTAAATGAATAAAATCTTAAACCAAACCAAACCAAACTAAACCAAACCCACTCTGGGTGTTCTCTATTTATCTTAGCTATCAGTTTCTTGTTTCTACTGAATATATGTTTTATTCAACTCCATCTTGAATGTAACTCTTTTTGGAGATATAAGAGTAAAATAGAAAGTGACTACTTTCTCAGTCATCACTAGCCAATGGTCAGAGCTTTGAGTCTGACACTCTTTCTAGTTTTTCTTGTTATTAACGTCAACTTAAAACTTTTTTTAAAAAGCTCTTAATATTAGTTTTGGGGGACAGGCCTCAGTTCATTTTACCCTTAAAACATTCAGGATACCTTCTTAGGAAACCTACCAACCATATACCTGTGTGTGTGTACAAGGTATACCTATGCTTTATGAGTGTGTGTGTGTGTGTGTGTGTATGAGTGTGTGTGTTATATGCTCTCAGCCATTCTATTTCCTTTTTTTCCCCTGACTGGTTTCACCTGAAATACTACAGTTCAATTTCCTAACCTCTAGGGCCAAAAATGAGTATGAATATATCCAATAATGGATATGAACATATAAATTATTAGTATTTTACTTCATGAACCAGGCCTTCCTTGTTGGGTAAGAATGAGGTCCAGTATAGTTTCTTTTTACTGTTTTCACTGTTTATTGTACTTTCTTTTACTGTTATCAAGCAGATCAAGGCAGACTTTGCCCTATACTGGGATATGACAATGAGGGGATATAGAAAGAGGAACGGTGAAAATTCCTGAGGGGATGGCAGCCCAAAGAGAGGGCAGTTCTGTGGCAATTAAGCTATTTCTGTAGATATGCAAGGGATACCGTGAGTGAAGTCAGGGATGACTCTGAATGAACAGAATCAGAAATGAACTGGCTTGGAGCAGCACAGAGCAGCTCTACTGGTAACTACTCCTTGACCAGTTTCTTCATCTTTCGAATGAGAATTCTAATTATATCTACTTCATAGGGATTTTGTGAAGATTAGACAAGCTAACACATGCTAGGCAATTAACAAGGTTATTTCTATGGAACAGAATTCTTTTTCTCTTACCAATAAAGTGACAAAATGTATTCAGTGGAGAGTCTCTCAACTCTCTGAATAACTTTTTACCCTTACCCATCCCCTCTCCCTCAGGGTTATTTTCGTGATGCATCAGCAACAGTACTATTTAAGAACTATATGAATTCACTACAGATACGACACAATAAAAGCAAGTCTATTGCAAACCAAAAATTTGAAGGAAATTTCTTAAGTGTCTAAAACTTTTTTGTGAGGACAATAATTGCAGTCATAATTAATCAGATTTATGAAAACTGGTATTTTTTTTCTTTTTTAAAAAAGATTTTATTTATTTATTTGACAGAGAGAGACACAGCGAGAGAGGGAACACAAGCAGGGCGAGTGGGAGAGGGAAGAGCAGGCTTCCCACCAAGCAGGGAGCCTGATGCGGGGCTCGATTCCCAGGGCCCTGGGATCATGACCTGAGCTGAAGGCAGACGCTTAACTGACTGTGCCATCCAGGCGCCCTGAAAACTGGTATTTTTCAAAGAGCTGTTTTTTCTTTTTAAAAAGATTTTATCTATTTATTTGACAGAGAGAGAGAAAGCACAAGCATGGGGAGCAGCAGAGGGAGAGGGAGAAACAGAAAAAGCAGGGAGCCCAATGTGGGGCTTGATCCCAAGACCCTGGGATTACGACCTGAGTCGAAGGCAGACACTTAACCCACTGAGCCACCCACCCACCCCAGCCACCCCAGAAAACACCCCATGAGCCGTTTTCTAACTAATCTCGGACTTCCAAGGTTATCCATTTTATTAAGGGTTTCCCAATGTGTAGTTTGGAGATAATCAAATTTACAATTAAATACAGACTATTTATAGGTTAATGGTTCAGGTAAATTCTCATTTGCTTGTAAAAAAAAAAAAAAAGTGCATAAAAATGTAAAATACAGGACACATATACTATCGCTCTAAAAAATACCCAAAAGTAACAAGATAATCATGATACTTACTTCATCTCTATAAAGTGGGCTAGTATAATACATTATGTCCATTGCACTGCTGTTCAGCATATCCCTTAAACCTCGTACTTTGTCAGGAGTAATGGAATCGACAGTGTCTACAAATTAAAAAAAAAAAAATTTAAACTTACAGAAGATCTTTGTTTAAGTTCATGGTTAAAACTTCAAGAGTGGCTTTGGCTCTAATGAACCTCCCCTTCTTGCAAAATATTGGGAAAAAACCCAAAAACTAAAACAGTAAAAGACTAAAGGGTACACAGGAAGAAAAAGAACATTAAGGATGAGAGCCATTATCAAATCTATAAAGATTTACCATTTTTTCTTATGTACTGGCTTTTGCATGACATTCAGGGGTACTCAGAGCAAAACCAGGCCATCTCTGTCCTTGGAACAAGTGTTAAGGGACACAACCTCACTCTTCTTGTATCTCTTTTTCTGTTTCCTTTCTCTTCTTTGGCCTCTGTACCTTAGGCCTGGCAATACCCATGTGGAATGCCCACTGCCACTGGTGGCAAACCAGCAATAAATTAAAAAAGTTCCCTGCACTTTACATACACCTCTCTTTAGTGAACCCAAGATCCTATGGGCAAAAGCTGCAAAATTACAAATACGCACAAAGGCAAATCAACAAAGGTCTCTTCAGTAAACAAGGTCAAGTTGGTATAATTTGCTTTTGAAAAAAGAAAGTACGTACACTGCACTGCAAACAACTTAGCATTCACAAATTACAGCTAACCCATGGAAATTCTATCTTGGGAAGCTTGTTTTCCGAAATGCCTAATAAAATGATCAGAGATACAGGAAACTTTGCATTTTTCAGAAATACAAAGAATCCCTATACTTAGATGAATATTATAACATGAAAGCACAAGTTAGACAGGAGAAGGCTTGTATTTTTAGTCTTGTGCAGTTTCTTCTCTCTTCCAGTTTTACACTGTATTGGTTTGTTTTTATTTATGCCCTACTTTAATACAATCTAATAATGACTAGAAGACAATGATTCAAGCAAAAGCTAGAAGTCTTCTCAGAGATGGAAAATATCCGGGTAGCACAACCCATTTTTAAATTGTAAAAGTGAAAGATGTGACTACCATGCTAATATGAAGAGTTTTACTGCATTTCCAAAAAAAGTTTTTATTATGAGATCCACATACATACAAAGAAGATATTTAATATATATGTGCATCTGAAAGAATAATTTGTATATGGGAAAACTTATTTCTGCCACCTAGCTTAAGAATATTGCCAGTATCTCTGAAACCCACAGTATATCCCCCTAAATGGTCACATGCCTCTCACCATCAGAAAGAAGTTGGTGCTACACTCTTGCTTTATAGATTCATAGATTTACTACATGTTCATTACTATTAATAACTTTAGCTAATTCTATAGCATTTACTATGTGCCAGAGCCTAAATATTTTATTTCATTTTGTCTGTTTCTGGACACTATGTAAATTGAACTATTTCACCCCCAATAGAGTGCCTCTGAAATTCATTGATGTTGACCCATATACCTGTAATCCACTCATTTTCACAGCTGTTTAGTATTTCCCACATGTCTAACAATGTACTCATTTTCCTTTGAAAGACAGTTGGGCTGTTTTAGTTTTTTCTAATATAAACTATGCTCCTCATAACACTGTTGCACACATCTCCTGGTGCACACGTATAAGAGTTTCTCTAGTGTATATACATCTAGGAATGAAACCGCCGTGTCAAAGGGCATGTGCACACTCAACTTGGTAAGAATATGTCAAACCATCTTCCAGAGCGATTGTACCAATTGACACTCCCACTAATAGTCAACGATAACTGTCAGTGCTGTACATCCTCACCAACATTTGGTATTGTCACTTTCTTAAATTTTTGCCTGATGGCTGAAAGGTATTTCACTGTGGTTTTAACTTGCATCTCCTTGATTACTAGGGAGATGTACATTGTATATTATATGAAAATACATAATTAAAAATATATTTATAAAACGCACACACCCCCCATACACACACACACACACACACACACACACACACACGTGTATGTACGTGTCTATCTATCGTTTCCCATTGTTTCCTCCGGATAGTAAAGCTTGGATGGTTATATCTGTTGTTCTGTTGCAACATCTTTTCTGTTTGTGGCTTGTCTTTCATTTTTTCTGTTGTCTATTGAGAAAAAGAAGTTCTTAATTTCAATCTCATCAGATTTACCAATGTTACTTTATAGTTGTATTTTTGTGCCATATTTTTTTTCTAGTATGTTTTAAAGTCCTGGCTTATGTGTTTGGTCTTCTGGAATGTGAGGTATGAATCATTGTCACTCCCCTACAGTAAGTGGTTCCCAAGCACCATTTATGGGACAGGCCATCCTTTCACCCGAGAGTGTAATGCCAGCTCTGTCATACATCAGGTTTCCAAACTACGCACAGATCTGTTTCAGGGCTCTCTCCTCTGGTGCATTGCTCTGGTTGCCTATCCTCATGCCAATCTAAATTGTCTTAAATACAAAAATTAAAAAATAGTCCAGTTATCCACCAGGACTTGACATCCTCCCCAACTTCTTGTTCTGTATCTTGGCTATTTGGGGGCCTCTGATCTTTCTACAATAATTCCAGGATCAGCTTGTTAAGTTTTATGAAACTCTACTGGGATTTTGATTGGAACTGCATGGAATCTATAGATTCCCATAGTTTGGGAGAATATCTCTAGGATATTGAAGAACCATTCAATCTATAAAAATGATCTTTCTATATATTTAAAAGTTGTACTTAATATCTTTTTTCATTTTAATATAAATATATATAGTTTATTAGATTTCTACGAACCTTATATTTTTATGCTATTTTGAATGGTTTATGCTGGCATAGAGAAATGTTTTTTTTTTTTTAATTTTTGCATATAGGTCTTTTATTTCACAATGTTGTAAACTACCTTATCAATTCTAATAATTTTTCCTTATATTCTTTTATATATTGTGTAGACAACCCTAAGACCTGCAAATAAAAACATATCTTTTCCATCCCTTAAAACTATTATTTCTTTTACTTATCTCATTATAGTGGTTACAACTTCAAATTGAGTGTATATTGTAAGAGTAGACATCCTTAGATTGTTCCTAATTTAAAGGAAGTGAATTTAGCCCTTCAATACTAATGAGGACAATGACGGTAAATGAAGATAAATACTCTTTATCAATGTTTCCGAATTTACAAACAGTAAATTCATTCGAGTTTTAATGCATATATGCCTTTGCATAACTACCATGATAATCAGGATACAGGACTGTTCCATCACCCTAAAAATGCCCTTTTAAATTTAAACCCTCCCTCAAACCTGTAACCACCCATCAGTTCTCTGTCTCTACAATTTTGCCTCTTCCAGTATGTCACATAAATGCAAGTACATATTATGCAGGCTTTGAGACTGGCTTCTGTAATACTGTGATATACAGTTGACCTCTGTATAGGGGGGAACTGTGCAGGTCCACTCACACATGGATTGTTTTTGGTAAATACAATACAGTACTGTAAATGCATTTTCTCTCCTTATAATTTCCTAAATAACACTTTCTCTAGCTTACTTTACTATAAGAATATAGTATATAAACACATAACATAAAACATGTGTTAATTGACTATGTTACCAGTAAAACTTCAGGTCAAGAGTAGGCTATCAGTAATTAAGATTTTGAAAAGTCAAAAATTATACACAGATTTTGACTGCATGGGGGTTGGTCAGTGCCCCTAACCTGACTGCCCCCACATTATTCAAGGACCAACTGTAATAAGAAACATATGTTTGGTCTTTGTCCCTTGTTCTTGGCATAGGGTTCCTAAAACTCTTATAATTTTCTGAGTGACAGGTTGAAAGAAATGTCTTTTATTATTCATAGTAAGTTTCTTTCAGCCATATCTGAGTTTATGCTAACAAAGTACTCTTGAAGTATGAGAACTGACTGCCAGAGGAACCAACTATGTGATTAGAAGCCTGAACTTTCCAACCCATCCCCGACCTCCGTAAAGGAGAGGGGCTTGAGACTGAGGTCAACTGCCAAAGATTTAATCAATTATGCCTATAGAATGGAACCTCCATAAAAACAGGGTCTGGGGAGCCTCTGGATTGGCACACACATGGAGGTACTGGAAGGGTGGTACACATGGACAGTATACGAAATTACTGCGCCTCTTTCCCATACCTTGCCCTACGTAGCTCTTTATCTGGCTTTTTATGGTATCCTTTATAACACTGTTTTAAATCAGTAAATGTATTTTAAACTAGTGAATGTAAGTAGACGCTTCCCCGAGTTTTGTGGGTTACTTTGTCAATCTGGTGATTACTGAACCTTCGGATGGGGTCACGGGATCCTCCTCCCCCCACTTACAGCCAATCAGT
This sequence comes from Procyon lotor, assembly GCA_028646535.1. Classification (NCBI taxonomy): domain Eukaryota; kingdom Metazoa; phylum Chordata; class Mammalia; order Carnivora; family Procyonidae; genus Procyon; species Procyon lotor. The sequence goes on from CM053609.1 coordinate 82,010,930, forward strand.
CAGAGGTACAAGTGACAATCTGGAATGTGTGATGGCATCTGAAGTAGGGGGCAGTCTTGTGGGCCTGAGTCCTGAATCTGACTGCACTCTTTCTGGGGAGTTTGTGGTGGAATTAAGTTAAACTGCAGGACACTCAGAACTGGAGCAGTGGTTGGTATGGGGAAAAACTTCCATAACTTTTGGTATCAGAAGTGTTAAGAGAAACAGTGGTGTTTTTCCTTTAGTTTCTCTCAACATAACGCCTTGAGAGTCTATCACAGTAGTTTAAACTTAACAGAAAATTACAGGTTCAGTTTTATTAAATGTTAGTTTATCCATATCGTCTATACTCCTGAGAAGCCTTAGAAATTTATCTGGGGAGGTGTCTGGGTGGTTCAGTGGGTGAAAGCCTCTGCCTTTGGCTCAGGTCATGATCTCAGGGTCCTGGGATCGAGCCCTGCATCAGGCTCTCTGCTCATTGGGGAGCCTGCTTCCCCCTCTCTTTCTCTGCCTGCCTCTCTGCCTGTTTGTGATCTCTCTCTCACTATCAAATAAATAAATAAAATCTTAAAAAAAAGAAACTTATCTGGGGGTAAATGGGAAAAGCCCCAAAGAGAGAGTGTTAATTACACCAGAACCTTATGTATCAGCTCCTGCTGCTCAGAAGTCTTCGATCACTAGTGTATGTGTGTGTGTGGTTTTTTTTTTTTTACTCATTACGACTTTGGATACCATGTAGGTTTATAAGCTATAACTGACATTCCTGACTGTGAGGCAGAATCACAGATTTGGAAGAATCCTTGGAAATCATCCAGGGAGGTAGGTTAGTGCTATGATGAACAAGGGCTCTGGTATCATACAGATCTAGATTCTGCCTGCCATTCTTAGTTAAATTCATTTACCGTTCACTGAGTTTCAGTTTCCTTATGAGTGAAACAGAAAACAAAGTAGGTATATTTCAGACATATGAGAAAATTAAATGAGAAACTCCATGCAGAATGAACTATGGAGTGCCAGGCACAGGAAAAGCCCCAAACAGCAGCTGACATCATGTCTAGAACTACTCTTCCATTTTCCAGATTATGCAAATCATCAACTGAAACATGCCATCCTAATGGTTTAAAGATTAAGAAGTCACAACTTCGTGCATGTTTTAGCTACTAAGTCTTTAGGGAAGCAAACAAAAATGGTTTTATTTAAACAAATACATTGTATAATTTCTCTATGCTAGATTATAATTCACCAGCCCAGGGAATGCAGGAACAAAAGAAAACAAACAAAAAAAGCCCTGAGATTTTTATCTTCCAAATACAGGAAAGAAAATTATTAGAAAGAAAATGTAAGCTCATGGGGCGCCTGGGTGGCTCAGTGGGTTAAAGCCTCTGCCTTCAGCTCAGGTCATAACCTCAGGGTCCTGGGATTTAGCCCTGCATCCAGCTCTCTGCTCAGCAGGGAGCCTGCTTCCCCACCCCACTGCCTGCTTCTCTGCCTACTTGTGATTTCTCTCTCTGTCAAATAAACAAATAAAATCTTAAAAAAAAAAAAAAGAAAAGAAAATGTAAGCTCATATAGGACTGTGGACACCAAATGTTTCTGGTTTTTTTTTTTTTTTTTTTTAAGATTTTATTTATTTATTTGACAGAGACAGAGCAAGAGAGGGAACACAAGCAAGGGGAGTGGAAGAGGGAGAAGCAGGCTTCCCTCCAAGTAGGGAGCCTGATGCGGGGCTCAATCCCAGGACGCTGGCTGGTACCATGACCTGAGCTGAAGGCAGCCGCTTAATGACTGAGCCACCCAGGAGCCCCAGCAAATATTTTTAAAGTTGTCAACAAATCACTTCCTGTCAAAAACTTGAGACAGTATTTTGTTCCCTCCACATGTTCCCTGTCCCCCCTGCCCTGGCCCCTAATCCACAGAAGGCATGTATGAAAACTGGGCTATCTGTGAAATCTATATGGTGATCTACATCAACATACATCAATATAATTATTTTAAAAATCAATCACAGACTTGTACTCCTGAAACAATACATATGTTAATAAAAGAGAATAAAAATCAGTGGATTTTCTTAAATAATCTAGAACAAAGAGTTACTATAGCTCAAGACAACTAAGTGAAAGATACCTTGTTCCCTATGAACACCACTTTGTTGCCACAGACTAAATCACTTAATTTTTAAACAAACTGTACCTCCATCAAGGGTAAGTTTTGACCGCCACTCAACAGGCAGAAATTCAACATGTGTTGCGTGGTTGGAAAAATGCCTTTCTTCTATTTTTCTTGCAGCTTCTCTCATCCTAAAGAAAACAAAATAAAAATAAAAGATCAGAGTAACTTCTCATATGTACTTATATGGTATAAAATACCTTTAATCATCACTTTCACTTGCTTCTAACTTCATCCTATAATGTTTCAATCATTATTACACTACGCAGTAGTTTACAATACTAGGAAAACTTAATTTCAAAGCTATTTCCCTAAATTTGTCATCTGTGATTTCAAATATTATAAGCTTCCACATTTTATTTTAATTATATGTATAAATCTTTAGTAGAGAGAGTACGACAAGGAATTCCTCCCTTCTGCCATCACTCTGCTCCAAATTTAGCAAGTCATGGCTTGTCTTATTTCATCTATTCCTCCATTCATTCTCTCCATAATATGAATTTTTATTCTAAGATTTTATTTATTTGACAGAGAGAGAGAGAGAGAGAGATCACAAGCAGGCAGAGAGGCAGGCAGAGAGAGAGAGGGGGATGCAGGCTCCCTGCTGAGCAGAGAGCCCGATGCGGGGATCGATCCCAGGACCCTGAGATCATGACCTGAGCTGAAGGCAGAGGCTTTAACCCACTGAGCCACCCAGGTGCCCTTATAATATGAATTTTTAAATTTTATTTTAAAAATTAAGATATAGTAAAATTGATTTCTTTTCCCTTTTGGTGTCAGTTGTATAGATTTGTGGTTAGCACCACCACAATTAACATACAAACTAGTTCAATCATCCCCCCAAATTCCCTCACACTAAGCCTTTATTTATTAAGTCCATAATATTTTATTTATTTATTTAACAGAGAATTTTTTTTTTTTAAAGATTTTTTATTTATTTGACAGAGAGAAACATAGCGAGAGAGGGAACACAAGCAGAGGGAATGGTAGCGGGAGAAGCAGGCTTCCTGCAGAGCAGAGAGCCCGACGCGGGGCTCGATGCCAGGCCCCTGGGATCTGACCCGGGCCGAAGGCAGACGCTTAACGACTGAGCCACCCAGGCGCCCCCTAAAAGAGAATTTAAAAAAAGATTTTATTTATTTGACAGAAAGAGGTCACAAGTAGGCAGAGAGGCAGGCAGAGAGAGGAGGAAGCAGACTCCCCACTGAGCAGAGAGCCCTATGCGAGGCTCAATCCCAGGACCCTGAGATCATGACCTGAGCCGAAGACAGAGACTTTTACCCACTGAGCCACCCAGGTGCTCCAAGCCCATAATCTTTTAAAGCAAACCCCAGAATCACATCATTTCATTTGTAAATTGTTTAGTAGCTATTTCTAAAATGTAAGAAAAACATACAGTACTATTATCACACCAAAACTTTTAACAATTTTTTAATTTCAGCAAATATATAGTTCAGTGGTCCCATTTCCCTGACTAGGAATGTATTTTTATACTTGTTCGAATTGAGCTCCAAATAGTCCCCCACTTTATAAGTGGAGATACATTCTAATACCCTTAGTGGATACTTGAAACTGAACTCTATCTATACTGTTTTTTCCTATCCATACACCCCAATGATAGAGTTTATAAATTAGGCACAGTGAGAGCTTACTAACAATAACTAATAATAAAATAATTATAACAATATAATTTAATGGAAGTTATATGAATGTGGTCTCTCTCTCAAAATCTTAATGCACCTTACTCATCTTTCTTCTTGTGATGACATGAGATGATAAAATGCCTCTGCGGTAAGATGGAGTGAGGGGAATGACGTAGGCATGATGTAGTGTTAGGCTACTATCACCTGCTTCCAGATGCAGATGAGACCAGATAATGGTCACCAGAGAGAGTGAACTGCAGATAAGGTAGGGGACTACTCTATAGTCCGTGCACTGTAGTTGGTGGATATGTCTCTTATTCATCTTTTAATCTATAGGTTCCCCTCGCTCTTTTTTTTGTTTTTGTTTGTAATTTATTTTTGTCCTGTAGAGTTCCCCAGGGTCTGATTTTTAATGACTGCAACCCCATTGTGCTGTTTAACATGTTCTTTGTCCTCTATTTCCTGTAATTTGTTAGTGAGATATAGGCGCTTGATCACATTCAAGTTCTACTATTTGGCAAGACTACTACTCCATAGGTGCATATAATGTGGTCGTCTCTTTTTGGTGACACTAGCAGTTATGACGAACATTACTTACATTGATTAATTTATTAAGGTTCCATCACTCCATATTTGTTTATAAAGCTAATACTTCCAGAAAGAGAAATTTCCTCACCTCAAATATTTGGCTGCTTTGTAGTATAACCATAGGTTATGAAATGAGAAAAGGCAGGATGAATGGTTAATTCTTCCCTATTATTAACAATTTTCAGAATACTGAGTTCTTTTCGCTTGTATATTTTTTGACATCTTTACTAACTCATAGACTTGAAACTTATTTGAAGTGTTTCTTTTCTTTTTTTTTTTAGGATTTTATTTGTTTATTTGTGTGTGAGATCAAGCGAGTGTGTGCGCGCAAGAGTGTGCGCGCAGGGGAGCAGCAGGCTCTCTGCTGAGCAAGGAGCCTGATGGAGGGCTTGGTCATGACCTGAAGCGATGGCAGATGCTTAACCGACTGAGCCACCCAGGCACACCTAAGGAAGTGTTTCAATCCACTGTAGTTAACATCCCTACTGATGCCCAAATTATCTCCTTTTTTGGTCAGTAAATCTCTTCAAGTTGGCTTTAGTGTCCTTTTGACACAACCTGAGCTTTTCCTTTTGAACAGTTTGGTGGCTTTTTAGTTTGTTCACAGAGTTGGGCAATCATCACCACTATCTAATTTCAGAGCTTACATTGGCCCCAAAAGAAACCATGTAGCCATAGCCATTGCTCCCCATGTTTCCTTAATCAGGAATCTATTTTCTGCCTCTATGATCTGCCTATTCTGGATATTTTATATAAAGGAATCTTACATATGTGGCCTTTTGTGCCTGACTTCTTTCACTTAGCATAACGTTTCAAGGTTCACCCACGTTGTATCATGAATCAGTACTTCACTGCTTTTTATAGTTGAATAATATTCCACCGTATGAATATACTTTTGCCTTAGAACACAGATTTCCCGTATCAGTACTATTTTACAATCCCATCAGCAACATGAGAGTTCTAATTTTTCCATGTCCTCACTAACACTTGTTATTTTACATCTTTTTGGAGTCAACTTGGTGGGTGTGGAATGGCATCTCTTTGTGGTTATGAATTGCATTTCCCTAATGCCTAATGATATTGACATCTTTTCACGTACTCATGGGCCAATGTGTTCAAATCTTTTACCTATTTTAAAAATTGAGTTTTTTATTGTACAAGTTCTTTATACATGCTAGATACTATAGACCCTTTTCAGATTATGATTTGCCAATATTTCCCCCATTCTGTGGGTTGTCTTCACCTTCCTGATAATGTCCTTTGAAGAACGAAAGTTTGAACTTTTGCTAAAGTCCAATTTATCTCTTCTTTCCTCTGTGGCTTCTACTTCTGATGTTGTATCTCAGAAACCATTGCCTAATCCAAGGTCACAAAGATATACTCCTATGTTTTAAGAGTTTTACAGTTTTGGCTCTTATATTTTGGTCTTTGATTAATTTTGAATTAATTATTGTATATGTGTGAGGTAGGCAGTGAATTTCATTCTTTTGCAGACAGACATCAGGTGTCTCAGCACCAACTGTTAAAGGGCTATTCTTGGGGCACCTGGGTGACTCAGATAGTTTAGTGTCCAACTCTTGATCTCAGCTCAGGTTTTGATCTTGGGGATGTGAGTTCAAGCCTTGTATTGGGCTCCATGCTGGGCATGGAGCCTATTCAAAAAAAAGGCTATTCTTTCCTCAATGAATTATTTTGGCACTCTTGCTGAAAATCAATTGAATTCTCAATTCTATTCCATTGATCTTGCTTTGTAGCAAGTTATGAAATTGGGAAGTGTAAGTCTTCTGTTCTTTATCAAGATTGTTTTGGCTGTTCTGAGTTCTTTGCATTTCCATATGGGTTGTAGGATCAACTTGTCAATTTCCCCATAAAAGATAGGTAGGACTTTAATAGAGATGTGCTCAATTTGTAGATCAATTTGGAAAGTACTGTCATCTTAACAACATTAAATCTTCTAATCCACAACTGTTGTTTTTGTTTATTTGGTCTTCTTTAATTTCTTTCAAAGGTGTATTGTAGTTGTCAGTGTACAAATTTTGTATTTCTTTTGTTAAACTTATGTTATTTATTTTTTTGATGCTGTAATAAATGGAAATGCCCCCCCCCCTTTTTTAAAGATTTTATTTATTTATTTGACACAGAGAGAGAGATCATGAGTAGGCAGAGAGGCAGACAGAGAGAGAAGGGGAAGCAGGCTCCCTGCTGAGCAGAGAGCCCGATGGGGGGCTCGATCCCAGGACCCTGAGATCATGACCTGAGCCGAAGGCAGAGGCTTTAACCCACTGAGCCACCCAGATGCCCAAAGGCTTTTTTTTTTTTTTTAAAGTAAACTCTACCCCCAACATGGGTAATGAACTCACAACCCCAGAATCAGAGTAATACACTTTTCTGACTGAGCTAGCCAGGAGCCCCTGGAAATGCTTTCTTAATTTAACTTTCAGATTATTCACTGCTAGTGTATAAATACAATTGATTTTTGCATACTGATCTTGTATCCTGTAACTCTGCTGAGTTCATTTATTAGCGGTAGTAGCTCTTCTATGTGTATGTATAGATTCCCTAGTATTTTCTCTCTGTGAGATCATGATACCTGTAAACAGAGAACATTTTATTTCTTCCTTTATAATCTGTATCTCTTTAATTTCTTTTTCTTGTCTAGTTGCCCTGGCTGAAACCTAGAGTATAATGTTGAACATAATTGGGAGGGGACAACCCCGTTTTGTTTTTGATCTTGAGGAAAAGCTTTCAATCTTTCATTGTTAAAGTATAATTTTAGTCATGGGCTTGTATCTGCCTTTTATCAGATTGAGGAAATTCCTTTGTCTCTCTAGTTTCCTGAGTATTTTCATTATGAAAGGGTGTTAAATTTTGTCAATGCCTTTTCTGCATCAAAAACCACATGGTGTGTTTTTTTCCCTTTGTTCTATTACTCTTGGTTTATTTAAAAAAGTATGTCAGACCAACCTTGCATTCCTGGGATAAATTCCACTTGGTCATAGTATAAAATCTTTACATGCTACTGGATTCAGTTCATTGAGGATTTTTGTGTCCATAAGGAATACTGATTTGTATTCATAAGAGGTACTGGTCTGTGGGTTTTGTTTTGTTTTTGTCCTTATGGTCTCTTTGTCTGGTTTTGGCATCAGGGCATTACTGGCCTCCAAGGGTGAATTGGGAAGTTTTCTTTCCTTTTCCATTTTTTGGAGAGTTTGTAAAGAATTGGTACTAACTCTTTTGTTTCTTTGTTTTTGTTTTTGCTGAATTTGCCAGTGAAGCCATCTGTTCCTGAGCCTTTTTTTTTTTTTTTTTTTGGAAGGAAGCTTTTTTATTATTAATTCAAATGCTTTACTTTTCAATGGTCAATTTAGATTTTCTATTATCTTCTTACTGATCATCAAATCAGTTTGATAGTGTGTATCTTTCTCAGTATTTGTCCATTTCATCCACCCCAGCTGTTCACCTCTTTAGGCCATTTTTCCAAAAGGTAGCCAGATATTTTTTCTTTATTTTTAGAAGTTACCTATATATTAAGGATATTAATTATTTATCTGTGATATAAGCTGCATATGGTTTCTCTCAGTTTGTCTTATTTTATGTGTTTGTCAACATAGCTTTTTTTGAGAAAATATTTATCAATATTTTTTCTTGTTGTTTCTGGATCAAGTCATAGTTAGGCGGTGCCTGGGTGGCTCAGTGGGTTAAAGCCTCTGCCTTTGGCTCAGGTCGTGATCCCAGGGTCCTGGGATCGAGCCCCACATGGGGCTCTCTGCTCAGTAGGGAGCCTGCTTTCCCCCCTCTCTCTGCCTACTTGTGATCTCTCTGTCAGATAAATACATAAAATTAAAAAAAAAAGTCATAGGATAGTTTTCTTTATTCCCAAAGTATAGAAGAATCCAAACTCCCCTCAATTCCACCTTTTAAATCCATAATATTTGTATGGCTTCATTTCTTACGTTTAAATATGATCCAATAAAAATTTATCCGAGTGTGAGAAATGGATCCAATTTTATTTTTTTTCCTATGGCTATTTACTTATCCTAATACTATTTGTTAAAAATAGTATTTTCTATTCTTCATTAATCCAAAACAGTATTATCCATTTCTAATATATTTTAAAAGGCATTATTTACAATATGATTACATTTTATTGATTGTATATCCCAAAGTTGCCTTTAAAAATGTCTAAATATATTATAGGTTGCCAAAAAGAAAATCTGCTTCCTCTAACATTACTGAAAATAAATGATAGCCAAAACTTCAGACTTGAAGGCATGATCTCTTTCATTACCCAGAGTCTAAAATTTCCTTTTTTGTTTTTATTTTTTAGAGCAGATACTCCAATAAGGGTTATAAATACATTTTTAAGTTTCTTTGCCATCTTTTCAAATGCTTAGTTTTAACAAGTATGAGAACGTGTAAGAAAGACCATATTTTAAGTTTTCTAATATTATTCTACCCACCTATTTATATGTTTGATGACTGTATAGTTCTTATGTATTTCATTATGATATAATAATTAGAATTATTTGATCAAATATGTCAAAACTGATGGGGTTGGAACACTGAGTTATAAACTCAGGAAAACACTTCATTTTCATAAAATACTGTCCTTTTCTCTAATAAACTTCCATAGTCCTCCACTCCACAGGATCACTATCCTAGTTCTCAAATGGTCACACATGTAGCTAATGATTAGGCAAGCAGCTATCTCTCCTAAATCACTTGTTGTAATTAATTGGAATAACTCAAAAAAAGGAAAAAAGAGAAAAGATGAAAGAAGATAGTAGGGAATGGAGGAAGGAAGGGGATAAGGAGAAGGAAAGAAGAGGAAGAAGAGAGTCGGTAGAAGGGAAGGAGGGAGGGAGAGAGAGATTGGTCATGTCCCCAGATTTGCTTTACTAAAAATGGGAAAATATTTCCGAAATGTATAGGTCTTGACTACGTGAGAAGCACTGAGACCGATGGAGGGTGGAGGAGACAACAAAACAGGAATGCTTGAAAACCATTATGCTATGGCTCAGGCTACAACCCATGACTGTGCAGCTGTAAGGCCACGCACAAAGCTCCGTCTGTTATAAGCTTATTAAACTTCAATGTTCCCCTACATGAATGCTGGCTTAGTTGGTATTTTGAAAAAGGAAGGAAGAGACTAATAGGGCCTGAGAATTACTGTCCAATTAATGATCATTAAATTGGTCTAAAAAAGTAAGTCTTTATAATTCTCCTCAATTAAAAAGAATCAACTGATAAAACAAATTGGTTTTAAGACATATATAGAAAAGGAGAAAAATAGAAAATCATGAAAACAATCAACAAGGTACACTCTTTACACAAGAAAGCAAGGTCAAGAACTGTATATGCCACCTTTGTGTGAGAAAAATCTGGATTTGCCTAAAGAAACTTTAGAAGAATATAAAATAAATGAATAACATTGCTTTGAGACACAAAGATGGGAAGAACGGGGGATGATGAAGGTAAGAATGGGGGTCGGACTTCTCTGCACACTTTTATACTTTGATTTGTTAACCATGTGAATGGACTTCCTATTTAAAAAATAAATTTTGTTGATAATCTTGTTTGCTGTTGTCCTTTTCCCATTTTTTCCTGTGCCTATGCCTTTTTTCTTTTTTCCAAAAAAAAAGAATTTTTGCTATCACTTTCAGTGAGGTTTCACGAGGGAATTCAATAAGCTTAAGTGTTAAATCTACCATGTTTAATGGAAAGTTTCTTTATATTCTTCTAAAATTATAGCTTTAACATTACTTATGTATGGCATTAGTATATAAGTTCAGTGAAGGTTTTCCTCGTAATAAATCACCATAAAAAGTAAATCCAATCCAATTTAAATACATTCATCCTTTTTAGTAAACCAGTTCTGATATTCCTAGAAGTTGTCTATAAACTTTCTTCTCAACACACATCAATCACTAAAATAAGGTTAGGGATAAACCTCTAATTCTAGGTTTCCGAAATATGATTTCAAGAGGTTCTCAGAGAACAAAAGGTTGCCAATGGGGTGGAGTGTGGTAACCTTTTATACTACTTTGTTCATTTCAACTGTAGTCTCACAAATACAAACAAGATTCAGAATGGGGGGCACCTGGGTGGCTCAGTGGGTTAAAGCCTCTGCCTTCAGCTCAGGTCATGATCTCAGGGTCCTGGGATCCAGCCCCGCATCAGGCTCTCTGCTCAGTGGGGAGCCTGCTTCCCCCCCCCCCGCCTGCCTCTCTGCCTACTTGTGATCTCTCTCCTCTCTGTCAAATAAATAAATAAAATCTTTAAAAAAAAAAAAGATTCAGAATGGCAGTGACAAAGATGAAATTAATTTTACTCCCTATATAGTTTTGGACAACTAACTTAGGAATGGTAGAAAGCAGGGAAAGGATTAAGAGGTCCTCTGGGTTTTCCCATTTATTATAAAGCAGAATTGCTTTATTTTCTTTCACTTACCAATTTATGTGGGGAGTTTTCCATCAAATTAACCTGTGTCTGAAGGAATGATGACAATATTCTCTGTAACTGACACTTTTTTTAAGATTTATTTACTTGAGAGAGACAGAGAGCAAGAGCAGGAGGGGCAGAGAGAGAGGGAGAGAAAGTCCAAGCAAACTCAGTGCTGACTGTAGAGCCCGACATGGGGCTTGATCCCATGACGCTGAGAGTACCACCTGAGTAAAACCAACTGCACCACTTAGGTGCCACAGCAGATGCTTGGTTTTTTTTTTTTTTTTTTTTTTTTGAGCCACTTTGGATTCATTCATTCTACTTCCAATACTAGCTCTTGATTTTTATCTGTGGCTCTATTATCTATGATAATGATGAAGCCAACTTCCATCTGACTGTGGAAAGATAAGTTCAGCAGATCAGACCCTGCATAGCCACATGTATAGATTTAGGCATTTGGATACAATGCCATTGGTCAATGAAATGTCTAGACTAGCTGGGACTTCCGGAAAAAAGGGCTTATTTTTTCTTCTTGAAGTTGAACGCAATATAATATAAATCACATCTAGAACTAGATGTCTAAGAATAGCTCAAAAATGAAGGAAAGCAGAGTAGAAAGAAACTGAATTCTGGATTCTCATGACTAGCAAATTTTAGATTTAGACTTCTCAATTTTATGAATTACCAAATCCTCCTTTTGGCTTCAGCGTTTTGGGGTTAGGTTTTCCCTCACCTACATCCAAAATAAGCAAGGTAATACCTTCTCATTTATCAATAGATCCAGAAAGAACATGCCATGAAACCTATGTCTCAGGTTCCTAGGTGTCCAAGTAAGAGATCAGCATTTTAACAATAAAAATATAAATATTCAAGAAGTCATGTACAAATCATCAGAAAATAAAGTCAGAATCAGAGGGAAGAGATTTTTGTAATATAAAGTATGAAGACTGACAAAAGTTAAGGGGGCTTGGCAGTATCTGACAAAGTTTCTAAAAGTTGAACTGTACTTTTACTTTAATCAACATCAGTTGGCATGAAGAGGTATTATAATAAAAAGTGAAACAAAACTCAACATTGCACTATTACAGAGATCTTGATGAGGACAAAGGTCCTGGTATCCCACAGTACTTGTCTAAAGGACTTAAGAAACACATTTACTGGGTGCCTGGGTGGCTCAGTGGGTTAAAGCCTCTGCTTTCGGCTCGGGTCGTGATCTCAGGGTCCTGGGATGGAGCCCCACATTGGGCTCTCTGCTCAGCAGGGAGCCTGCTTCCTCCTCTCTCTCTGCCTGCCTCTCTGCCTACTTGTAATCTCTCTCTCTGCCAAATAAATAAATAAAATCTTTAAAAAAAAAAAAAAAAAAAAGAAACACATTTACTTGAAGCCTCAGAACCAGATCAAGTGTGCTCTGAACCAACAACTGTTTGTTTTCATCACATCATAAATATGATTAGATTTTTTTAAATTTTAAGTAGGCTCCATGCCCAACATGGGACTTGAACTCATGACCCGGGGATCAAGAGTTGCATACTCAAGGCACCTGGGTGGCTCAGTGG
>CM053609.1:82023405-82066494 GCA_028646535.1 Procyon lotor
TCTCTGCCTACTTGTGATCTCTTTCTCTCTGTCAAATAAATAAAATCTCAAAAAAAAAAAAAAAAAAAAAAAAAAGAGTTGCATGCTCTACAGATTGAGCCAGGCAGGAAGCCCTGATTAGATTTTTCTTCATATTGGTTGGTAGTTTAGAGCCAAATTTGTGGTGGAATCTTTAACCGTAACATTTCCTTTCAACACAGTCCTTAACATTTTTCATCACACACAAATACAAACATCCTCCACCCTCATAATGTTGGACTTTTTAGAATAAAGATGCATATAAATAAATTAATGAGGTAAATAACGTACCTGGTGTGCTGGTAAAATACCCACTGTTTTCTGTGTAAAATTTAGAGTTCAGGTTCCCCTGGTAGTAATTAATTGGCCAGATTAAACTGCTGATGGGCAATTTAAATGATTCTTAGGGTTTTTTTTCATAATTATGCAACTTTGCAATTATTCTCAGTTTCTGCAGTTCAAACAGTAAGATACAAACTGAAAAGCCTTTTTCTTTGCTTTCAATGTTAGTTTAATGTAAATTAATAAGTTAAAAACACTTTCTTGTCCTTCATCTTCTCTATGCTGGGAGGGGAAAAAGAACTCAAATATCATCATCATCACCATCATCTGGACATAATCACTCTCAAAATTTGGTTCAGAAATTCCAACCATAAAGTAAGGGATATTAGAGCAGCTGGCACTGAAGAAACATGTGGTAGAATGATTAAACTCTGTTATACCCCAGACAAAAGTTTGGATTCTAGACAAGATGGAGAATGTATTCAACAAAGAACTCACATGGCTGTATTTTTGATAATTCTTCCTTGGTCCATTTTCTGCCCAATGCCATGCACGACAAACACAATATGGGTAGTCTGTGATGGCTTGTCTTCTAATGTGGCTTCTTCTACATAACCTCTATGAAGTCTGGTCCCACTACTTGATGCTGTAGAAAAATTGTGATTCTAAGTTTACTATTTATTCCAGATACAGCATTTTGACAATATATTGAAAGAAATAAAGTAAAAGGGATATTAAGAAAAAGTTTCTCTGGGTTGGGTGGGGATAAAATTTGTAAAAAGATGTATCTTGACTGGCTCAGATAGGAAGTGCTTAACTGGACATGATGCCAAAGCCAGAAACGACAGGAAAAAAGAAAAGGAAGGAGGGAAGAATGGACAGAACACGAAAGATTTTAAAAGTTCTCTATCAAAAAAATACCATGAAGCAAAGATAAAAGATGAATGATAAACTGGGAAAAATTTTGCAAAATATGTGCATAATCAGTTAATTACTAAGGTACAAAAGAGAGCTTACTAACCAAAAAGTGAGAAGACAACCATTCAAATAGCAAAACAGGTGGAAGGTACAAGGTAATTAATTCACAAAACAAATATAAATGACTAGTAAACATAAAGAAGATATTCAAGCACATGTTACCAAAGAAACCACACACACACACAAAAAAAGAAACCACAACAAAAGATGGAATAGCAAAAAAACTTAATATCAGACTTAACAAAAATTTCTGAAAAATTTATTAATAATGCTCTCACATCTTCCTCAGGTACTATCTCTTTTCTTCCCTTTAGTCACACTTGAAAAAATTGTCTCTTCTCACTGCCCCCATTTCCTCACCTACCTAGACTTCAACCCACACCAATCTGGCTTCTGCCCCCTCAATCCATCCAAATGACTAATGACCTCCATCTCACTAAATCGAGAAACTTTATTTTTTTAGTTTTCACCTTCAATTGCCATGTTTTATTTTCACATCACTGCCTGAGGTTTGACTGCTGTTGTGTTTCTAGAAGTATAGAAGATATTTATTCATCCGGTCACATCATTCTAAATATATAAACACTGATGAATACATGTGAACTCAATCACCTTAATAAAAGTTTCATTTAACACAGCAGTAACTGTCACTAAATTTAATACATATTTAAAATATACTAAAAATAGAATTTGAATAGTCTATTTAGACTGTAAGAGAAAAAGATACTCAAAATTTTGACAAACTGTAGTAATATTTAACAATTACCTTTAGAAAATCCCAGTTTTTGGGTTACTGTCCTTGCAATTTTAGATGTTGTTGCATCACTATAAAGATATACTTCATCCATACTGTGCCAGTCCACATGATTTCGACTCAACTTGAAACTATGAATAGCTGTTGCAAAAAGGAAAAATTAATGTGAAGGTTGTTCATTTGTGTGAAGAATTATAATATACAGATTTTTGAATCAGTATTTGAGCTCCATTCAATAAAAAACTGTTTCACTGAAACACATATTGATGTGAAGCAAGTAAGGATAGGGACTTTATTTTATAAATGATTAACCATGCTACAAGGAATGTCACCTTGTTACAACAACGCGGAATAACTGGCTTAACCACTGTAATTTTAACTTATAAACATATTTAATATGTTCTGATTATTAAAGAACTGCTTTCCCATGTGATATGCCCATTTCATAGGTCTAAGTGCTAATATATACCTTCATGAAAGCCCTCAATACCTTTGACATAGAAACTTAAGTCTCGGTTCGTCTATGGATTTTATTTTTGGATCTGTGAAAATTTCACTCAGTGCAAGACAAAACAAGACTAAGGGAAAAATAAATTATGTTTTTAAACTGGGAAGAGAACAACCTAATTTATTAGAATATAAGGTGGTTTTGAAATGGATATAAAAACCAATTATCACTGGTTATTGCTCACCATAACAGAAATCCAAAGTTGTAAGATGTTTTAATAAGAAATCAAAGAAATGTTTTCTACTATGATATTCAAATCAGTATTGTTATTGTAGTTGTAGTTCTGTAACTAAGGTATGCCTGGTGAAAATAAGCTCTAAAAAAACATCAAACCGATATGCTCAAGGATACATAAACTCTTTGAGGCAGCTACTATGTCTTGTACCACATTCTGTACCACTAGCACCAGTGTCTTAGCACAGTACCTGACATGTATCACAAATTCAGTAATGTTTGTGGAAGCAAGAGATTAAGAGAACTGTTAGAACATATTCATCCATTCATAACTTGATAATTCTTATATTCGGAAGGCCTTGAACTTTTCTCTCTGTATCTCTGGTATAGAGGTGAGAAAAATCCACATACCCAGCCTCAGAAAACCATGCACCTTAAAATTGCTATGCCTGATTTATTTTTTAAAAAATCCTTTTTAAGCAAAATATTATCTCCCGATATACAAAAAGACCCAGAGGCACAAAGAGATTAAGTGACTTGCTACAAAGCTGATTACCAGCAGAGTCACCATTCTGATTTGAAGATGGGCTGAAAATAACCTGAAGTTTAAATATGAAAGGTTACATAGCTGTGGCCAAGATCTAAGATCACAAGTCATTTCTATGAAAACCTATTCTTTACTAAGAACACATAGAAAAGTAAATCCTTTCAGGGAAATTATTCTTAGTTATGTTACAAATGTTAATTTCAAAAAATTTATGAAAAAACAATTTATATTTCACTTATCTGTCAGGATGCATTACTAAATTGAACACTAACCACGATGCAATTAATGTAACAAACATTAAAAATGCTCAATACAAAAAAAAAACCAGTAACAAACTCAGCTTTTCTTATAAAAAGAACTTTTTGTAATTTACGAAAATCTTTTGCAAGAATTTAATAATTATTTACTTTTCTATGTCTGATCCAAACCACTATTTTATTAAAGCCTTTTTATCTAAAGCTTCTAAACTACATCTTTGTTAAAATAGTTTTGAGTAACATATGCTTCAAACACTGAAACTACAGGACCAAGATATTAAGAGAATAGTGTTGAGCCAACAAAATTTTGTTCCTCCTCAAATCATCCACAAACTGCCTTAAATTAAAATATCTTAGTATTGGTGAACATCCCATTCCTGGACCACACACATTATTACAAATGTTTATATCACTTATAATCAAGTAACTCTAAGCAAAATAGCACAATGGACACACTTCTAAAAAACTAGTAACTTCTATGCTTTAAATGCTGAATACTATAAGCCAGGGAGAAATAACTACATGGAGAAATAAAACTACAATTACTGTACCTTGAGAACGCTTTCGTTTAAGACCTGCCGCATCTGTACTCTCCTTATATCCTCTCCATTTGAACAGAGAAGGGAGGGAGAAGGGAGGGAGGTGGTAGACAACTAAGAAAGCAAAAACACTGAGCTTCAAAGTAAATTTTAAATGAGGTTTGCCATTTTGCCTTTTTGTTGTGTTAACTTTAAAAAATGAGTTGTATTTGACAAACATTATTCTAAATGCTTTATATAACTTCTAAGTAAAAATCAGTAAAGCAAAACATTAAATAATGTTTATCAAATAGATGCTCTACTTTTATTGAAAGAAAAAAGGCAAATGATACCTAAAATTTATCAGTTAAAGACAACTATGTGATCATTATATTCAATGTCTTTACACAGATAGAATAAAAAATAGGTCATGGTATTTTTGTATGCGTTAGGGATTTATAAAACCCATCTTCACAATACTAAGGTTATTTACTTTCACCAAATTAGCTGACAGCTGATGTCCAAATAAAGAAGGCAATAAATAACATTTTAGATATTTAATGCAGTTTTCCTGAGAAAATATCACAGTATACATTCCACTAGATGCCTTCTATTATTGAAGTATATAATGGAAGCTTCCCACAGAAACAAAATATTCTTTTCACAACTCTGTTCAAGCTGTGAAAAGAATTTTAAAATGGAACTTTTGCCAAGATAATCAAATTGGAAGCTCTTTAACTGATTAGTGATAAAATAAGGAAAGTTAGTAATAAATTATGAAAAAAAAAAGTCACTAGTAAAAATGCATGCTGTGACATCTTTAAACATGAAACTGACAATAGAAAGCCAGACATAGACTTGATATTTGGCAAATCAGTAGATAACCTTAAAGTCAACACTTTCCCTGTTGAACATTGTTGGTTACACATCAGTAAATTTCTTTACATTTTAAATAAGTACTTTTTAAAAAACCCACTTGAAATTGAACCTTATAAATCAATTTCTTTTTCTTTTCTTTTTTTAATAAATCAGTTTCTTAACAGTTCAGGAAATGAACCAAAGAACCTTTATGACTTAGTTCAAATTTATGTTTTAAAAGATTTGCTTTTTCATCCTCACTCCCTTCTACAATGATGTGACATTCAAAGGTTAAATACTGCTCAAATATGAATACATCTAATTCCTGTTGAATAGTATTAGATAAATTTAAAAAATGTGTTGTATGTATAGATGAAGTATATTCAAAGATTTGTGCAATAAAGGTAATGGAGAAATGCTTACAAGGCACTCAATAATTACAACTATATGTAATTAGATAGCTACAAACTAGGATTTAAAAGCTGGGTTGTAACATTAAGAGTATAAAAACATTTCATTGTTACAGAGGGGTGGAAAATGACAAATGAAACAATTTTCTTCACTGAAAAAGTTTCTTCTCAAAGGTGCCTTCTGGTTACTTATTGAGGAGTAGATGTACCACTTGCAGGAAACAGTTTTAAACAAAAAAATTCATTAGGAAAAAGCTAAATATCAAAGTAGATCAAACTGGCATAAATTTTAGACTTTACTATTTAAAGAAACAAAACCTAGATTTTATATATCCACTAGTAAAGCTAACATGAACCAAATCCATATTTACAAAAAGGAAACTAAAATAATAATAAAAAAAGTCATTAGTAAAAATGTATGTTGTGACATTTGGTAAGCATGGAACAGCCAACATAAAGCCAGACACAGACTTGATATACAGGTAACCCTGAAATCAAAATTTTCCCTGTTAAATATTCAATATAAAATGTCTTTACATTTTAAATAAGCAATTATTTAAAAATCCACTTGAAATACATACGGACCATTTGACTACACTTCAAAATCATGCAAACATTTTCAGAAAGCTAGTCAAGATATTTAAAAAAAAGGCTTTTTTTTCCCTAAAGGATAGTACAATTTAGGGATTAAAAAAGACAAATACCTAAATATACTAAAAATAGAGAAGCACATTTATTGAAAACATTTTCACAAAATTAAATAGACATGGTTCTTTATACCTTCCTCTCAAATCAAATTCTTATTTTCACTTGAAAGTCACTTGTTCTATTTGTCACAATATGCCACAGCATAGTTAGAAAGCTTAATTTTTTTCAACCAAAAGGACAGAATCAGGGGTACTACTGTAAGCATAACAGAGACAAAAGGTATTTACTATCAGTCCAATAGGGGTCACCATTAAATGGAATTCATGTGCTAGAAAGCAAAAATAAATTTTTCCCCCTAAAATATTAAGTTTTAGTTAGGAATTCTTATGTTAGCAAAAATATGCATAAACTCAAAATGTTAACTTATTCAATGCTAATGTTTGATTAAAATGTTATTTTATATACTAAAGCCTTATATAGCAATGAAAAAGATTTAAAGTACTATAGCATTTCTAATAAATTTCCTTAGTAATCCTTCTCCTCTTAAAGGGATTTTCTTCATTATATAATTCTGAAAGCAACAGAGTATCAAAAAAGGGGGTTGCTGATGACATACGAATTCCCAGAATAGAACAACTCAATGACTTTTCCCTTTCAAAAGCTGGTAACCTGGATAATCTCAACTTTAGAGAAAGCAGGTTTGACATCTCAAACATGCCAACTGTAATGAGAAAACCCTCAGCAACCTTCTTGGATCTCAGAGAAATTAAGTTAGGTAAATTTATAAAAAGTAATAACTAAAAGCTAGAAGATGAGAATCCTCTTAGTCACCAAAGAGGGAGGAAAAGGAAAGCTGGTTAGAAAGGATTAGCTCCTCCACTCCTCTTGCCTTTTTGACTTTTGCAGTTCTATATTCAGAATTTGGGATATTCTTATCCAGCAACAGTGATAGGAATACATACTTTAGATGCCAAATTGTTAAATGTTTTAAGTCCTTCAAGATACACCAACACCTGTGATGTCACAGTATCCCAAAATATCTTGAACAGTAGTAACCTACCTTTGACTTTATATTGATAGTGTGACTCTTATAGATAGCATAAAGTTTTTCACATTCTTAATCTTCAACAATCTCTGCCTTTTACTTGGAGCATTAGTTCACTTACATTTACTGTGATTACTAACATGGGTGAATTTAGGTCTACCATTTACCATTATTTTCTCTTTGTTCCATCTATATTTTGTTTCTTGTTTTTCCTTTCCTGATTTCTTTTGGGTTAATTAAATATTTATTACTATTTTATTTTAATGCCCCTACTGGACTTTCTTTATAACCTCAACATTTAAAAAAAATAATCTTTATTGAGGTATAGACAAAAATATAAGATATTTAATGTGTACATCATAGTAAATTGATATACATTGTGAAAGGGTTCCCCTTATCTAGTTAATTAGACCCCTTAACACTTTTGAAGAGCTCTGATCAGTTATTTTGTCAAATGTCCCTTGAGTTTATTCGATGTTTTCTCATGATTGGACTGATGTTATGCATTTTTTGGACAGGGTGAAGTACAGGACTAACCCATTTAAAAAGTTTCACCTTTTTAAAACTGTTTATTGCTTGGATAAATTAAGTGAGTTAAACACTAATCTGGCACTGTGTTCAGGTATTTTCAAAATTACTTATTTGAAGGGCTGATTTTATTTGTAGAATTCATCCTCAGTGAAACTCTAGACTTCCATTTGTTAGGCTGCTGGAAGGTGGGGGTAGGAAGAGAATCAGTTTTTATTGTAACTCCAAGAGAAAACAAAATTTAGATTAAAATATCTAAATCACAAAAAGTGATGATGCTTTTATGGGTTATCTGTATGCTAAGCTTTCATCAATCTATTGCATGCTCACTTTGAGCATTAGTAGGAAAATTAACAAGGAGAAAATATTTTTTTTGAGATACTGAAATTTAATAAAATTAAACACTTCAAGGAGAAAATATTTTAAAAGCCAATTTATTTGTGGCATCAGCTGTCCTAACCAAAACACAGATAAAGTCAGAAAGACAAAGAATTATTTTAATGCCCTTCAAAGCAAGAACTGTTTAGTTTCTTAGAAATTACAGAGGAAAAAAAAAAATTCCACAGAACACTCAGGAGTTCCTATAGTATTTTAGAATGTTTTTAATTATTAAATGGGATTTTTCCAGAAAGCCATATTTGAAAAACTCCACGGCACTTGTGATCTCCGACTCTCTGTATTCCAAGTCTGTTTGTAGAATATCTAATTTTGTATTCACTGTTTACTGTGTTATATTATACTTACTCTTTGTAACTACTCTCATCTTTGGCTTTGTCTTCCCCAAAACTTTTTGAGGTTCAAAACCCTGTATCTTTCACAAAAGTGTCTAGCACAGACTATCTGCACATGGAAACATTTAAAACCTCCTGACAATATGAAGACTCAAGGCCTTCTCATGTGTACATGAGAAAATTTAGTTGGAGAAGATACTTTTACTCTAATGAATTAATGAAATATGAAATTTTAGAAGCTTGGAAGCAAGTTAAATAAAAGATTATGTTTTTATCTTTGTAGATATGGTAAATTTGATTTTTCTAAAAATGGTAGCTTTTTGGGCAGTAAATATTATTTCCTTAAGACCAGTGATAATTTTCAAATGTACTACAAAATTTCCCATAATCTTCAGAGTCAAATATCTCATCTTAACACAGAAATGTATGTTTTACATAAAACTGGATAACAACTAAAATGGCTGCAATTTATGACAACAGTATATATACTAAGTTGAACTTAAAATCTTTAGTAACAAAATATGAGGAAGCTTTACTTATATGCCAGAGTGTATTTTAAAAAACCAATTTTTCTTCTAATGAACCATCATTTAAAGATGATTAAAGAATCATCATTTTGAAAGATGACAATTCAAAAATGTTATAACAGTTTAAAAATTTTGTTACTATTACTGAGAATTTTACCAAAGTATATCCTTAAAGCTAGCAAAAAATATTACTATAATATCCTAAATTGATACTTTAGAATCAACACACTCAATGGCATACTAAAAATCTACTCACACAAATATACCAGACTTCTTTAAATGACTGGCTCATTAAAATTAGGGTACTGTGAAGAAAATGGAAATATTCTGCTATACTTAACATTTTGATAGGCAGTAGAAGTAAAAAAGACACACAAGATTCTAATTTTTATTGTAATAAAAACAAGATTCCAAATAGATGGATCTAAGAGATGAAACAGAGCTGATGACTAACTTCTATAGGATGAATTTGTAAGAGGAAAAAAAATGTTTTGAATACAGTACGAGAAAGGGGAATGATCTACTTAGATATTTATTTATTTATTAAAATATTTTATTTATTTATGTCAGAGAGAGAGAACAAGCAGGCAAAGAGGCAGGCAGAAGCAGAGGTAGAAGCAGGCTCCCTGCTGAGCAGGGAACCCGATGTGGGACTTGATCCCAGGACCCTGGGATCATGACCTGAGCTGAAGGCAGCTGCTTAACCAACTGAGCCACCCAGGTGTCCCTAGATTTTTATTTTTTATACTCATCCTTTTTCTCCTCTAAGCTTTTGGGCTTTTTCCCCCTACACTAATAGTAAGGAATTTGGGTGGTTAAACTGGGTTTGTTAAAATAAACTGCCATTTCTGAGGCAGGACTGAAGGAGAATTAATAGAAAGAAATCTAGAATTCAGCCTTCTCCAATAGCAATCTTATTTTGGTAGTGATCATGAGCCACAACTTTCCTCAGTTAAGTAGACTTTTAATGACCTAGACACAAAAGATATGTTAATTTGGTATAAACTAAAGTGTATAGTTTCCTTGCTTGTTGCGTGTGTATGTGTGTGTGTGTTCAGAGAGAAAGAGTAGGAGAAAGAAAAGACTTAGGATGTTTGTTACTAACAATAAGAAAAAAAATAAGCCAATATAAAGCTTACTGTTTTGCCATTATGTCATGTGAACAATTACTTCTAACCACATAATTTTTTCCAAGCTGCATTCTGTGAATTACTTGATCAACACTGAGTTTTTCTGCTTTAGAGATGTTTTATGAGAAGGGGAAAAAAAACACTTAATTCATATTTTAATTCACTAGTTTCAAGAGGGTTTGTCAAGAAACCTCCAAAATAAAGGCAAGTATAGAAGAAGAAATACTTCTTAGAAAAAAATATTTAGAGAAATCTACAAATTCTAATCTACCTATATTATTATACTCACCAGAATAGCTGATCCCACTGCCTGCAGTAAATGGAACAATAGAAGTATTTTTAACTTTACCACACATTTTGAATTTTACTCAAGATCAGACACATAATGAAACATGGCAATCTTGGCTGTGATATAAATATTTTAAACTATTGCAAACAAATCCAAAGGTTGAATAAGGGACTATAAAGAGTAAACTGTTTCAAAGTAAAAGTTGATGTGGTTATCAATATGGAGACAACCTAAAGGTACTTATACAAAGGAAATTACGGGTTTTTTTTTTTAAACTTCAGGAAAAGAACCAACATTAAAATATTAATAAAACTGCCCTTTTGATATAATGACAGATCTTTTGTAGATTCAATTTTTGTTGGTAATTACAAACTACTGAAAAGGACTAATTACAGAACATATAGCAATTTGTACAATAGTAAGTCATGTTAGTGTCATGCCAATGAACACATATATTAAGTAAAATAAAACTGAGATGAGATAGTTTAAAATTCTTAACAGTATTAAATTCTAAAATAATAATCAAATGTTTAAATCAGCAATTTTATAAATTCTAACACTCATGAATTACTATGCAAAATTAAGAACTACTCTAAACTTCATCAAGAACTTACTTGGTTTACAACATATTAATTGTATAAATTGGTCTTACCATCTTTTCCATCTATGGATTTTGACACTTCAATATCAAAATTTTCCTGCATCTGCTGACCTCTAAAACAGCTGAGATGTTCTTGCTCAATTAAATTACTTTCTTCTTCTTCTAGAGGCTGCCAAGTACCATCGATAAACCACTGTCCACGCATTACTGGTATTTTATCTGCCTCTGAAAAGAGAAAACACAGAATTATACATTTTAGGATCCAACGTCCCAGAAAGAGACATAGTAACTATAATTTTTATATTTTGTTACTACTGTGGCAAAAACGTCCATGACTCAGCAGAATCATTTAGTTTTAAATTTCAGATTTTAAGCCATAGCACCTATTTTTTATGGTATATCATTTTACTTATATTGGATATTATGCAAAAATTATTTTGGCATTAGAAAGGTAGATGAGCAGTTATCTTTATAACCGAGGCCCTGAGTAACCCAAATTAGTAGGCGATGTTCATGTAATAAGACAAGTTCATGCGAGACTCTAGTAATAGTTCCAATGTCTTAGAAAATACTGATACACACTCCCAGAAGTATCTCAGACCTAGAGTGTGTGGTAGTAGTGTGCTGCACGTTTTAGAGCTGCCCTGAAGGTTACAGACTCCCAGATAAAATATAAGAATAGCTGATACATTTAATTATCATAAATTTCTTACCCATTTTAGAAAAAAAAAAAAGAGTAGAAAATTTTCTTGAATAACTATAAACATTCATTTGATTAAATACTGTTCCTAGGGGCACCTGGTGCCTCAGCCCTTAAGTGTCTGCCTTTGGCTCAGGTCATGATCCCAGGGTCCTGAGATCGAGCTCCGCATCGGACTCTCTGCTCCATGGGAAGCCTGTTTCTCCCTCTCCCACTCCCTCTGCTTATGTTTATCTCTGTCAAATAAATAAATAAAATCTTTAAAAAAATTAATTAAAAAATAAAGATTTAAGTACTGTTTCTATAAGCCTAACACTTTCCTTCCTTCCATCCCCACCTCCCTTTCTTCCTTTCCCTCCATGCCCAGTGTGGAGGCCAATGCAGGGCTTGAATTCAGGACCCCAAGATCAAGACCTGAGCTGAGATTAAGAGTTGGACACTTAACCGACTAAGCCACCAAGGCACCCCTATCTATCTATCTATCTATCTATCTATCTATCTATCTATCTATCTATTGAGATTTTATTTATTTACTTGACACAAAGAGAGAGAGATCACAAACGGGCAGAGAGGCAGGCAGAGAGAGAGGGGGAAGCAGGCTCCCCGCCGAGCAGAGAGCCCGATGTGGGGCTCAATCCCAGGACCCTGAGATCATGACTTGAGCCTAAGGCAGAGGCCTCAACCCACTGAGCCACCCAGGTGCTCCCCCTATTTATTTTTTTTAAATAAACCACAACTGTCAGTTATGTTATTTTGAATCCTTTAAGATTTGTAAAAAAATAAAGCAAAAATAAAATGGAAATAACAACCCTAAAAATAAAAAGCAAAATAAAACAAGTGAACTTAATTATGTAGTGATTTGGTGGTTTAACCATATACAGAAAAATTATTTCAACTGGGTTTAAAATACAGTAATTTTGGGGCACCTGGGTGGCTCAGTGGGTTAAAACTTCTGCTTCGGCTCAGGTCATGATCTCAGGGTCCTGGGATTAAGCCCCGCATCGGGCTTTCTGCTCAGCAGGGAGTCTGCTTCCCCCGCCCTCTCTCTGCCTACTTGTGATTTCTCTCTCTCTCTGTCAAATAAATAAATAAAATCTTTTAAAAAAAAAATAAATAAAATACAGTAATTTCTACATACATATATTAGGACACATCCTGTGAACAAAAAGACTACAGATACATTTTAACCCTGAATTTTGTTTCCTTGAGCCTTTTTTTTTTTTTTAATGATTATTTACTTAACAGAGAGAGACACAGAGAGAGAGGGAACATAAGCAGGGGGAGTGGGAGAGGGAGAAGCAGGCTTCTCGCCAAGCAGGGAGCCCAAAGTGGACCTCAATCCTAGGACTCTGGGATCGTGACCTGAGCCAAAGGCAGACGATTAATGACTGAGCTAGGCACCCCTGTTTCCTTGAGCTTTAAAAAATGCTATTTTAGGGGTGCCTGAGTGACTCAGTCATTAAGTGTCTGCCTTCAACTCAGGTCATGATCCCAGGGTCCTGGGATCGATCGAGCCCCACATCGGGCTCCCTGCTCAGCGGGAAGCCCGCTTCTCCTGCTACCATTCCCTCTGCTTGTGTTCCCTCTTTCGCTGTGTTTCTCTCTGTCAAATAAATAAAATCTTTAAAAAAAAAAATGCTATTTTATAGTAGCTTTCTTTGATATATTATTCTTGAGAAGTCTGATGTAAGTCTAATTTTTTTTTTAAGTAAAGTGATTCCCTGGCTCACTCCTTACCCCAGAGAACAGAAAAAAACCTGCCTTTTAAAGTCTATTACCTTCTGACTCAGAGTTCATTGTTTTTGACCATGAAAAAAACATTCGTGGTGGGCCCTTTTAATATATAGGTATCAGTTTTTCTCTTGTTTCTGAAAAGTTCCTTTGGATTATGGTTTAGTCATTAGTTCTCTTCCAGTGATATTTCCCTTTCAGGGACTCTAATTGTAGATATGTTGGGTCTTCCTTTGCCTATATGGCATTTCACACACTTTCTTTCTCAAGCTTTTTACTTCTTTCTGCATCTTTTCCATTATTTTGTTTCTTTTCCTTCCTTTTATCAATGTCTCTTATGTCAATGCCCCTATTAGTATGTCCACAGGTTTGAGAATTTTTTTTAAAGATTTTATTTATTAGAGAGAGAGAGAGATCACAAGTAGGCAGAGAGAAAGGCAGAGGGCGGGGGCAGGGGGTGGTGGTGAAACAGGCTCCCTGCTGAGCAGAGAGCCTGAGGCCGGGCTTGATCCTAGGATCCTGAGATCATGACCTGAGCTGAAGGCAGAGGCTTAACCCACTGAGCCACCCAGGTGCCCAAGTTTGAGAATTTTATTATTTGGTTGGGAGTATTTCCTGAAACTTCTGGGGACGATGGTGGAGTAGGAGGATCCTAAGCTCGCCTCATCCCATAAATATAGCTAGGTAACAACAGCATACGTGTAAATAACCCAGAAAACAACCCAAAGACTCTCCACAGCTAAAGGTAGAGACTTGGTTGAGAACCAAACTGACTGAAAGACTGTCTGCAGGAGGAAGTGATGCTGTAGGCACAGAAAGAGAGAGGAGCAGACACCTCACCAGGCATGGGGGACCTGCACTGGGAAGAGGAATCCTCATAACATGTGGCTTTGAAAACCACAGGGTTTTAACATCTCAAGTTCTTAAAATTCGTGGGGATTAAAAACTGGAACTTTAAGTTCTGGGAGAGCCAGAGAGTGATAGAGAGTGAGTCCCTGACTGAAAGAAAAGAGACAGTATAAGAAAAAGCCCCACTGAGAAACAGATTAGAAACAGCAGTTTGAAAAATACCTGGGGAAGATTCATTTATGAATCTCAGAATGTATGCTGGCGAGACGGACTTTTAGGAGACTTCTTCAAGAACAAAAGAGCTAGAGGGTGCCATTTGCCTCCCCCTCCCCCCAGCCTAGATACACAGACACCTGGGAGAACCACTGGGAACTCTCTCCACCCACCTTGTTATCAGACCTCTTTCCAGTGGACCCGCCTCCTCCAACAAGCCCCTGGCTGGAGTCCATCCAAAGCAGTACAACAAGCGTGGCAGTGTGCAAGTAACCCCAACGGAAGCCAGCACTGCTCCAAAGTGACCCCTGCCCCGGGGAGAGGGGAAGACAATCACACACACCAGTCTCAGCACCAGCAGTAGACAGAGGCCAGACATGTTGTCTGACTGCAGGTTGCACCTACCAACAAAAGCTTCTCAGGGGACAACAAAGAGAAAACATCCCCTAGTTCAGTGATACTGAATCTCTGACAAACGCCTGGTCTGACTCCACTCAAGGTCAAGGCAGCCCCATGTTGGTCCATTAACAACACAAGAACCAAACCTTGCCTGCAACAGGCAAGGGGAGTCACTGCAGATGACTGGATTGAATGCAATGCGGCTCACCACAATAGTAGAGTACACACAACACATATGAGACACCTGAAGTGCCAGGTTCTGGTGAACAGGGGACACTGCACTGCAGGGCACTACAGGAATCTTCATCTTAAGGTCACTACCATCAAGAGCAGGAGATGTAGCCGATTTACCTAACACACAGAAGCAGAGAGTTAAACAAAATGAGGAGATGGGAATATGTCCCAAATAAAGAATAGGACAAAACACAACAAGAGAGCTAAATGAAACGGAGATAAGTAATATGCCCGCTAGGGAATTTAAAGTAATGGTCATAAAGATATTCAATGGACTTCAAAAAAGAGCGGAGGACCTCAGTAAGAACATCAGCAAAGAGAAAAAAAGAATCAGAGATGAACTCAATAATTGAAATAAAAAATACACTAGAGGGAATAAACAGTACACTAAAAGGAAGAACAATGGATTGGCAATCTGGAGGACAGAGTAATGAAAAATAATCAAGCTGAACAAGTGAAAGAAAAAAGAAAAAGAAAAAATGGGAATAGATTAAGGATACTCAATAACACCATTAAGTGTAATAACAATCAAATATAGGGATTGCAGAAGGAATAAGCTAGAGAAAAGGGGGCAGAGAATGTATTTGAAGAAATAAAGTGGAAAACTTCTTGAATTTGGGGAAGGAAACAGAAACCCAGATCCAGGAAGTACAGAGAACAAAATAAAAGGACATAAAGTATGACATCATATACCTAAAATGTGGAAGGGGGTGGGAAGTAAAAATTTAGTGCTTTTAGAATGGGTTCAAATTTAAGTAACAATGCTTCAATAAAGACACAGAGTGATGGAATGGACAAAAAAGCAGGACCCATCTATATGCTGCCTATAAGATACTCATTTTAGACATATACACACATGCAGATTGAAATTGCCCTGATAGAAAAGCATTTATCATGCAAATAGAAGCGAGAGGAAAGCTGGGTAGCAATACATATAATCACACAAAATAGACTTTAAAGCAAAGACAGTAACAAGAGTCTACTAAGGACATCACATAATTATAAAAGGAATAATCTAAAAAGAAGATGTAGGGCACCTGGGTGGCTCAGTCATTAAGCGTCTGCCTTCGGCTTGGGTCATCATCCCAGGGTCCTGGGATCGAGCCCCACATCAGGCTCCCTGCTCAGCGGGAAGCCTGCTTCTCCCTCTCCTACCCCTCCTGCTTGCATTCCCTCTGTCACTGTGTCTCTATCAAATAAATAAATAAAATCTTAAAAAAAAAAAAATAAAAAGAAGATGTAGCAATTGTAAATATTTATGCACCTGGCATGGGAACACCCAAGTAGATAAAGTAGCTAATGACAAACATAATGGAAGTAATTGATAGTAATACAGTAATAGTAGGAGACTTTAACATCCCACTTACATCAATGGATAGAACATCCAAACAGAAAAGCAACAAGGAAACAGTGGCTTTGGATGATACATTGGACCAGATGGATCTAACAAGAGACATTCAGAAAATTCCATTAAAAAACAACAGAATACACATTATTTTCCAGTGAACATGGAACAGTCTCCAGAAGAGATCACATGTTATGACACAAAACAAGTCTCAACAAATTAAAAAAGAATGAAGTCATATCATACATCTTTTTTTTTTTTTTTTTTTTTTTTTTACCACAATGACTTGAAACTAGCAATAAACCACATGAAAGGATCTGGAAAGAACTCAAATATATGGAGGATAAATAACATGCTACTAAAACAATGAAGACATCAACCAACAAACCAAAGAGAAAATAAAAAAAATACATGGAGACAAATGAAAATGAAAACACAACAGTCCAAAACCTTTGAGATGCAGCAAAAGCTGTTCTAAGAGGGTAGTTTATAGCAAGGTAGGCCTACCTCAAGAAGCAAGAAAAATTTCAAATAAACAACCTAACCTTTCATCTAATGGAACTAGAAGAGGGAAAACAAAACCCAAAAACAGTAGAAGGAAGCAAACAAAAGGATTAAGCAGAAATAAACAAAAGAGAAATTAAAAAAAAAAAAATAGAAAAGATCAATGAAACCAGAAGCTGTTCTTTGAAAAGAGAAAAAAAAAACAAAAACAAATCCAAAACTGATAAGTTTTTAGCCAGACTCATCATAAAAAGAGACTGAAACAAAATAAAAAATAAAAGAGAAAGAGCAACACCACAAAAATACAAAAGATTGCACCAGGTGTTGCTGCTGTGAAGCAGAAACATCTCCATCTAGACGATCAAAAAAAGAAAAAGAAATACAGAAGATTATCATAGAAGAACATTATGAAAAATTATATGCCAACAAACTGGGCAATGTAGAAAACATGTCTTTTTTTTTTTTTTAAGAAAACATGTCTTAATTTCTAGAAGAATATAACCTCCCAAAACAGAATCAGGAAGAAATAGAAAATTTGAACAGACCGATTACCAGCAATAAAATTGAATCACTATTCAAAAAACTCCCAACAAACAAAAGTGCAGGACCAGATGGCTTAACTGGTGAATTTTATCAAACATTTAAAGAAGAGTTAATATATATTTCTCTCAAACTATTCCAAAAAATAGAAGAGGAAGGAAAGTTCATTCTTCCAAATTCATCCAAATTCCAAATTCATCCTGTGAGGCCAGCATTACCCTGATACCAAAACCAATAAAGACACTACAAAAAAGAGAACTATAGGCCCATATCTCTGATGAACATGGATGCAAAAATCCTCAACAAAGTATTAGTAAATTGAATCCAAAAATATATTTAAAAAACCATTCACCATGAGCAAGTGGGATTTACTCCTGAGATGCAAGGTGGGTTCAGTTATTCACAAATCAGTCAACATGATACATCACATCAGTTAGAGAAAAGATAAAAGCCATATGATCATTTCAACAGATCTGAATCTAAAATCTAAAGTCATGTGACAAAGGGCAACAACAATTCATGATAAAAATCCTCAACAAAGTAGGTTTAAAGAGAACATATCTCAACATAATAAAGACCATATATGAAAAACCCAGAGCTAACATCATACCTGATGGTGAAAATTGAGAGCTTTTCCCCTAAGGTCAGGAATAAGACAAGAATGTCCACTTCCCCCACTTTTATTCAACATAGTACTAGAAGTCCAAGTCATAGACATCAAACAAGAAAAAGAAGTAAAAGTCTTCCAAACTGGTAAGAAAGAAATAAAATATTCACTATTGGCAGATGACATGATACTATGTATAGAAAACCCTAAAGACTTCACCAAAAAATCTATTAGAACTGATAGGTGAATTCAGTAAGGTCGCATGATACAAAATCCATATATAGAAATCCACTGCATTTCTACACACTAATAATGAAGAATAATGAAGAGAAATCCATAAAGTAGTCTCATTTGCAATTGCTCCAAAAATAATAAAAACCTAGGAATAAAATTAACCAATGAGGTGAAAGACCTGTACTCTGAAAACTATAAAAGAACACTGATGAAAGAAAATATGACACAAAGAAACAGAAAGAGATTCCATGGTCATGGACTGGCAGAACAAATACTGTTAAAATATCCATACTACCTAAAGCTATCTACAGATTTAATGATATCCCTATCAAAATACCAACAGCATTTTTCACAGAGGTAGAACAAATAATCCTCAAATTTGTATGGAACCCCAAAAGACCCTGAATAGTCAAAGGAATCTTGATAAAGAAGAACAAAACTGGTGTTATCACACTCCCAGATTTCAAGATCTTCTACAAAGCTGTAGTAATCAAAACAGTATGATATTTGCACAAAAACTGACACATACATAGATCAATGGGACGGAACAGTAAGTCCAGAAATAAAACCATGATTATACTGTCAGTTAATTTACAACAAAAGAGGTGAGAATATGCAACAGGAAAAAGACAGTCTTTTCAACAAATGGTGTTGGGAAAACTGGATCACTTTCTTAAACCATACACAAAAATAAACTCGGAATGGACTAAAGACCTAAATGTGAGACCTGAAACCACAGAAATCCCAGCAGGGAGCAAAGGCAGTTATTTCTCTGACATGGGTGGTAGCAACATTCTTCTATGTATGTCTCCTAAGACAAGGGAAACAAAAGCAAAAATAAACTATTGGGACTACATAAAAATAAAGAGCTTCTGCACAGCAAAGGAAACAACAAAGCAAAAAGACAACCTACCGAATGGGAGAAGATATTTGCAAATGATTTATCCAATAAGGGGTTAGTATAAAAAAAATTTTTTTATTATATATATATATGAACTTACACAACTCAACACCAAAAAAACCAAATAATCCAATTAAAAAATGAGAAGACATGAACAGACATTTCTCCAAAGAAGACATACAGATAAGATGGCCAAAAGACACATAAAAAGATGCATCAGGAAAATGCAATCGAAACCACAATAAAATATCACCTCATACCTGTCAGAATGGCTAAAATCAAAAACAGAAGAAACTAGTGTTGAAGAGGATGCAGAGAAAAAGAAACGCTTGTACACTGTTGGTGGAAATGCAAACTGGCGCAGCCACTGTGGAAAACAGTATGGAAGTTCCTCAGAAAATTAAAAATGCAATTACCATAGTATCCATTAATCCACTACTGGGTATTTACCCAAAGAATAGGAAAACACTAATTTGAAAAGACAGATGCACACCTATGTTTACTGCAGCATTTTTTACAATAATTGAGTTATGGAAGCAACCCAAGTATCCACTGATAGAGGAGAGGATAAAGAAGATGTGAGACACACGTGCGCCACAGGAATACTATTACTCAGCCATAAAAAAAGAATGAAGTCTTGCCATTTGCCAACAACATGGATGGATCTAGTGGGCATAACATTAGTGAAATACAGCAGAGAAAAACAAATACCACATGATTCCACTCACATGTAAAATGTAAGAAACAAAACAAAGGAATAAAGAAAGGAGACAAACTAAAAAACACTCTTAAATACAGAGAACAAAATGATGGTCACCAGAGGGGCAGTGGGGGGGGGAATGGATGAAAGAGATGAAGGGATTAAGAGAACATTTAGTGTGGGGAGCCTGGGTGGCTCAGTCGGTTACACATCTGCCTTCTGCTCAAGTCAGGATCCTGGGGCCCTGGGATCGAGTCCTGCAACAGGCTCCTTGCTCGGTGGGGAGTCTGCTTCTCCCTCTGCCTGCCTCTCCCCCTGCTTGTGCTCTCTCTCTGACAAATAAATAAATAAAATCTTAAAAAAAAAATACTTAGTGTGATGAGCACTGGGTAATGCACAGAATTGTTGAATCATTATATCGTGCACCAGAAACTAATATAACACTGTACATTAATTAAACTTGTTATTAAAAAAATAAGAGTTTTCCTCTGTTTTGTCCTTCCTTTTTGTGAAAGAATTTTTATCAGTGGAAATTGGTTCATATTTTCTGTATTCCTCTTTTTTTTTTTAAAGATTTTATTTATTTGACAGAGAGAAACACAGTGAGAGAGGGAACACAAGCAGAGGGAATGGTAGTGGGAGGAGCAGGCTTCCTGCTGAGCAGGGAGCCCGATGCGGGGCTTGATCCCAGGACCCTGGGATCATGACCTAAGCCCAAGGCAGACACTTAACGACTGAGCCACCCAGGCGCCCCTGTATTCCTCTTAAAGGAGCTTTGTAGAGCATCTAATTTATTTCTATTCCTGAGCACTTCATGGGTAGAGTTTTTAGTTGAAGCCTGTCTGCTTCTGTGGATTAGTAAAAGCAGCTGTGTTAGTGGATGATGTGGTGGTGGTGGGTGGGTGGGTACTAAACTTGTGTGCCTTGTTTCTCTCGGGTTTCTCCAGGACACTTATTTTTTCCTTACTTTCTTCTTTCCTCTCCCTGCAACGGCTCCGAAGGGAACCATCCTATCTCTATCTACCCTTCCAAGAGCAGTGTTTCTCTGATGCTGCTAGTGGTCCCCCTCTTTCACACACCTTCCCTGTAGCTAGTGCTATGAATTCCCAAGTCCCAGACCTGTGTCTGTATTTTCCCAGTTGTGTGGAGGATGTTTTCTTTGAGGGTCATTTTGCTTGTGCTTCATTGTAAACTGATCTCCACTCCTCTGTCTTCACGATCTCTTAAGCCTCTCCTTGCCCCACCTTCCAGACTCAGAGGTTTGTAGCAGCAACAGGAACTGCTGTAATCTGTTGTTTCTTTACATAAAGACAACTTAAAATTCATAGTATTATCTACGTTGTAGTAATGCTGAATGTGTGGTTTATATATGGGCCACCGTGTGTGTGGGGGGGGGGGGAGGGGTCCTGTTTGGTCTTATGGCTTTTGGGGAGGATGTGTGGAGAGAATAACATTTGGACAGTTGCCATTATCTTCCAGACCCAAAAGCTTATCTCATTTAATATTTATAATAATCTTAACAGATAGTTATAATTACTGCAGTTTTACAAATAAATAAGCTAAGTCTCAGTGAAACTAAATAACTTGCCCAAAGGCTAAAATAATATAAGAAGCAGGATTCCTACCAAACGTTGACTCCAATATTCAATCCAATATTCTAAACTCTTTCTACTATACAACACAACCTGTGTTTCACAGGCTGTTTAGTTGTGTTGGTCATTTGAAAACAAGTAAATTGGTAGATTTTATATGGACATTCTACTATGAGGCTTACAAAGAAGAGCCAACCATGCCTCCCCATAAACACCAGGGTGAAAAACAGTAAAACAAGTATACAACAAACACCTGTACTTCGAACTCTTTTCCTCTCTTTAGCCTAATAAATCTAAATAAGTGCTCTACTGATAGATGTTTTGAGAGCTTTAAATCTTACCAGTATGCTATCAAATACCATATCACCTTTCCGGTTCAGGCCTCTGTCTTGTCCAAATATTCAACTGCCAGCTAAACGTCTCCTAGTAAACAGATCACTATTAGAAGAATCATAAGTAGCCATGGAACACACTAGATTCCTGGAAGAACGGAATCCAATCCTGTTACTTGACTTGTATTCCCTACCATAGCAAACAGTGTGCTAACAGTATTCAACCAGTCACTCAAGATGCCTCCTTCTCCAACGCTTCTTATAACCAGACATTAATCAGTCTTTAATTGTATCTCCTAAATCACTTTCAAATTCATCCCATATTCATTGGGCCTACAGTCTAAGTTCACACTCTTATCATTTCTACCTGTTTTATTTTAGGAACTTATTTAAATGTAGCATCCCTAGCTTCAACTCTCACCAAATGCCTACTCACGCACCTGTGTAAGTACACACATTCATGTATACACATAAATGAATCCCCCTAACTTACTCTTCTTTTTAGAGAAAGATGCAATCCTTCTTTTACAGAGTTTCCAGAGAACCTTCCTAAAATACCACAAATCATGTTATTCTAATACTTCAAATTCTTTAATGGCTCCTCACTCCCTACTAAATGAACTCTGAGCTTCTTAGGATTAATTATAAGCTCATGATCTTTCTTTGACTATCTTTTCACATAACTGATATTGTGTTAGGTATTTATTTGCCTAAATAATATCTGAATGTCTACCATGAATCAGGCTCTGGGGTAGGTTCTGGATGATATGTAAGATAATGCTGATAGTTCCTGTGCTGTCCATGTCAACAAGGACTTTCCTTGAATGTATGATGCCGAGTTGTATTTCTGTATCGGGCATGTGCTGTGCCTTCTACCTGGATTCTCTTCCCCATATTCTTCATTTAGCTAACTTTCATCCTCACCTTCAGGAATCCTTTGGTGACCTCCCTTCACTGTGATTTCATTGAATAAACTCTGCACATCTATTAGTGTTTATGTTAGTGTATTCCAGCTGCTTAGCCTTCCTCACTTCCGTGGGATCCTTGGATGTAGGTACGTTGTCTTAGAAGCCTCCAAAACTTTTCAATAAAAGTATGCTAAATGTTGTTGAACGAGACATATTTCATTAAGTTTATCCTATCACCCGGCAAATTTGGTAGACTGAGCACTTTTATTACTGCTCCAAATTGAGCCTTCCTCAGGGCCTTCCATTCAGTTTTTGAGTGGTACTTGCCAACCTATTTATAGTTGGTCTATGCTGTGGTCAGCCATTAATATTCTATTTTCTGATAATTATGTGATTCAGAGGAAAGAGTTCGACTTTTTTCCAAGAGTAAAGGAACAGGTTATTTTTTTTGGGGGGGGTGGACATTCTGTTGAAGAATGACACACATGTAGAAAGGTGTGCTAATCTTATGCATACAGCTCAATGGCTTTTTCCAAGTTAGTGACACCCAGATCAAGAAAGAAAACATTATCAACATTTCAGAAGCCCCCTCATGCATCTCCTTCCAGGTGGTACCCCTCATCAAGGGTAAACATAATTCTTACTTATAGCACCACAGATTATTTTTGTTTTTTAATGATTTATATAAGAGAATCATATAGTATGTATTCTTCTATTAGTTTCTTTGGCTCAGCATTATGTTACTGAGAGTCAGCCACAAAGATGGGATTATTCGCATGGTTCAAGTACTTGCCAGGTGACAGCAAGTGGGTATTACATAGCTGTGAGCTATGTTCTTGGGATAGCTTCTTCTACTATTAAAATAATTCCAAATAGCATAGAGACATCAGCCAAAAAATCCCTAATTATATCCTTTAGAAGATATTAAATCATCAAATCAGGAATGGATCTCCATAGGGAGCAAGCTCTAATGTAAGGAATGGGCTAAAGGGGCCTTTAGCCATATAAATGAAGCACTCTCTGTTTTGGGCTAGAGAGGACTATTCCTGCCTCTCTAATATGGACATACTTTCACCCTGCCTGAAGCTCAGAACACCCATGCCAGGCTGCCCTCATGGCTGGAAACCCTCCTAATCTGGCTTGTGCTCTGACATCCCATAATAAGCCATGATCCCTTGTGGTTGCCTTCCTCACCCCAGTTGGCCTCCAATATCCCAAGCTAGGTTGCCTCTCACGCGGACATCTCTTCACTCAACTTGGGCTCTGACATCCCAAGCCCAGCTGTCTGTATTGCTCGGGAGCAGGAAAAGAGAGAAGGGCTAGTGTACTAGTTCTCAACCTGGGACAATCTCCCCACCAGGAGACATTTGGCAATGTTTTGTTTTCTTAAAGATTTTATTTATTTATTTATTTATTTATTTATTTATTTATTTATTTATTTATTTATTTATTTATTTGTCAGAGAAAGAGAGAGAGCACAAGCAGTGGGAGTGACAGGCAGAAGGAGAAGCAGGCTCTCTGCTGAGCAAGGAGCCTGATGCAGGACTTGATCTCATGACCTAAGCTGAAGGCAGGCGCTTAACCAACTGAGCCACCGAGGTGTCCTGACATTTGACAAAGTTTGAAGACATTTTTGATTGTCACAACCTCGGGGTGGGACAGTGTTACTGGTATCTAGGCCAAAGATGTTGCTACACATCTTGTACAGAACAGTTCTCCTAACCTCATACCACCATGCCCAGCAATAATAAATTATCTGCCCAAAATGTCAACAGTGCTAAGACAAACTCTGGGCTAGCAGCACCTTTTAAAACCTAAAACACAGGTGTCTTCTTATAGAGCAATTCTAGAAATATGCTTTGTAGAAACACTCTTGCAAAAATGTCTGAAAATAAAGATGTTTACCTCAGTATTGTTATAATAGAAAACAAAAGAATAAAAACAAACAAAATGACCCAAATTTCTACCAATAGAGGACCAGACATATAAATGTTGCTTGGCACACAGTAGGTATGAAAAATATTAAGTAAATCAAAATATGAATGAATGGATAATATATCCATAGTGAAATAATGTTCAGAAGTAGTAGGTCTACATTTAAAATGACATGGAATAAGGTCTAGAATAAAATTTTTAAAATTAAATCATAGTACTACATGTGTATATTGTGTGCATATATATAAGAAATGTAATCCTGTTTTTGTAAGACATATACATTAGTCTATATACTAGTATATATACTACAAATAAGTGGAGAAAAATATCCTAAGCTGTTATTAACAGATATTTCTGGGAGGTAGGAATATAAGGAAATTTTGATTTCTACATAATAAATGTCTAATTGTTCGGTGTTCTTATAATATAAATGTTTTAGTTTTATATTCAGTTAATGATGAATCTAATGATGATTAATCTTATATATGTCAAGTTAAATGGGCCTCAGGGTACCCAGATATTGGGTCAAACATTCTGGGTGTTTCTGTAAGTGGTTTTGGATGAGATTAGCATGTATATCAATAGACTGAGTAAAGCACATTGCCCTCCATAATGTGGGTGGGCCGCATCCAATCAATTGAAGGCCTGAATAAACAAAAGGCTGACCCTCCCTCATCTAAGAGGGAATTCTGCCTGTTGGCCTTAAAACTAGAATAGTAAGCTTTTCCCTCTTGATGGCCTTTGAACAGGGACACTGGCTCTGCCAATTTGCCAGCCTCCCTAATTGTGTGAGCCAAATCCTGATAAGCTCTTCATCTCTGCGGAACCCTAAAACATTCAGGAAAAGTAAAGATCACATATTTTGGAAGAAACTGCTAGATGCCCACTCTATATCTACTCTCCCCCGATTCCTTAAAACAGAATACTAATTTATTCAGGGCAGCAATATGCAGTTAAAAGACTTTTTCTAGTCTCCTTGTGGAGCTAGGTTCCATCATGTAGCTGAATTTTAGTAAAAAGGATACTGCAAATTACTGGTGGTAGAGCTCTTTGATTTTTACCTCTTTCTTTACTGCCACTTATGTCTTAAGTTCCCGAAGATCTCTTGGATCAAATCACTTAATATAATATTGTGATTTGTAATGTTAAAAAGAAAACCACAGGCCAAAGACAAGAGTCACTTACACCAGACCAAGTCACTAAACTGGGGCTTAATACCTAACTAAACTGAAGTTCCAATCTCTCCCCCAGAAATGTCTTAACTTGTTGGTCAGAAATTTCCACATCAGAAAACTGAGATAATCTGTCACTTGGGTCCACTCTATCCCCCAAAGGAAGATGAGGTAATCCACCTACCTAATAAGACCCTCTACCCTTTCCCGTAAGGGAAGATGACAACGCCTGAAACAATTCTTTGCTTATAACTTCTTGCCCCCCTCTCCTTCCTATAACAGCTTCCATTTGGCACAACTCCTGGGATGCTGCCTGATTCATGAATTGCTTAATAAAACCAATTATATTTTCAAATTTACTCGGTTGCATTTTGTTTTAACAATAATAGACATATTTGGTCTCTGTCCTTGTTTCTAGCACAGAGCTCCTAAAACGCTTGGAATTTCTTAAGAGATGAGAAAGATAAAGGTATCTTTTGTTACGTCAACGAGGTGAATTTTGGACACCTCTAGCTCATCTAAGGATCGAGGCTGGTCACCAGAGGAGTCAATCATGTGGTTAGAGGGTTGGAGTTTTAAATCTCACTCCCTCACACCTCCTTTGAGAGGAGAGGGGCTGAAGGTTGAATCAATCACCAATGGCCACTGATTTAATCAGCCATACCCATGTAAAAAAAAGTCTACCCAAAACCCCAAAAGGATAGAGTCTGGAAAGCCTCCGGATTGGTGAACACGTGGAATTGTAGTAAGAATGGAGCACTAAGAGAGAGCATAGAAATTTTGCACCCCTTCCCACACAACTTGCCCTAAAAATCTTTTCCATTTGGTTGTTCCTAAGTTATATAGTTTGTAATAAACCAGTAATCCAGGAAGTGGAATGTTTCTCTCAGTTCTGTGAGCTGCTCTCGCAAGTTAATCAAACCCAAGCAGGGGACTGTGGAAACTTGATTAATAGGTGGTCAGTAAGAAGTAACAGGTAACAATCTGGGCTTGTGACTGGCTTCTGAGGGTAGGGGGTGAGACAGCCAGTCTTGGAGGACTTTGTCCTTAACCTGTAGGATCTGATGCTATCCCTGGGGAGACAGTGTCAGAACTGTTGCCAGGGGTGGGGAGTGAGTGAAACGGATGAAGGGGGGTTCAAAACGTACAAACTTCTAGTTATAAAATAAATAAATCCTGAGGATGTAATATACAGTATGGTGACTGTAGTTAATAATATTGTATTCATACCTTGTTTTATCGTGCTTCATAGATACCGCATTTTTTTTTTTTACAAATTGAAAATTTGTGGCAACCCTATGTCAAACAAGTCTATTGGTGCTATCTTTCCAACTGCGTTTGTTCACTTTGTG
This sequence comes from Procyon lotor, assembly GCA_028646535.1. NCBI lineage: Eukaryota > Metazoa > Chordata > Mammalia > Carnivora > Procyonidae > Procyon > Procyon lotor. The sequence continues at coordinate 82,050,457 of CM053609.1, forward strand.
TCTCTGTTACACTTTGGTAATTCTGGCATTATTTCAAACTTTCTCATTATTATTATATTTGTTATGGTGATCTGTCATCAGTGATCTTTCATATTAATGCTCTAATTGTTTTTGGACACCATAAACTGCACCCATACAAGGTGGCAAACTTAATTTATAAATATGTGTTCCGACTGTTTCATAGACTGTCTCTCTTCCTCTCCTCAGGTCTCCCTATTCCCTGAGATACAATAATATTGAAATCAGGGAAATTAAGAGCCCTACAATGGCTTCTAAGTGCTCAAGTGAAAGGAAGAGTCGCATGTCTCTCACTTTAAATCAAAAGCTAGAAATGATTAAGCCTAATGAGGAAGGCATGTTGAAAGCTGAGACAGGCCAAAAGCTAGGCCTCCTGTACCACAATTAACCAACTTGTGAATGCAAAGAAAAGTTCTTGAAGGAAATTAAAAGTGCTACTCCAGTGAACATGCGAACGATAAGAAAGCAAAACAGCCTCACTGCTGATATGAACAAAAATTTAGTGTTTCAGATAAACGAACAAACCAGCTGCAACATTCTCTTAAGCCAAAGCCAAAGCCTAATCCTGAGCAAGGCCCTAACTCTTCTATTCTAAGAAGGCTGAGAAGGGTGAGGAAGCTGCAAAAAGTCTGAAGCCAGCAGAGGTTGGTTCATGAGGTTTAGGGAAAGAAACTGTTTCCATAATATGAAAGTACAAAGTGAAGCAGCAAGTGCTGATGTAGAAGCTACAGAAAGTTACCCAGAAGATGTAGCTCAGATAATAAGTGAAGGTGCTACACTCAACAACAGATTTTCAATGTAGGCGAAACAGCCCTCTGCCATCTAAAAATTTTATAACTGGAGAGGAGGAGTCAATGCCTGGCTTCAAAGCTTCAAAGGACAGGTTGCCTCTCTTGCTGGGGGCTAATGCTGCTGGTGGCTTGAAGTTGAAGCTAACACTCCTTTACCAACCTGAGAATCCTAGGGCCCTTAAGAATATAATGCTAACTCTACTCTGCCTGTGCTCTATGGAATAACAAAGCCTGGACGACAGCCCATCTGTTTACAACATGGTTAACTGGATATTTTAAGCCCACTGTTGAGACCTACTGCTCAGGAAAAAAAAAAAAAAGATTCCTCAGGGAAAAAAAAAAGATTCCTCAGGGAAAAAAAAAAGATTCCTTTTCAACTATTATTGCTCACTGAAAAGGCACCTGGTCACCCGAGAGCTCGATGGAGATGTACGCCGAGATTAATGAATGTTGTTTTCATGGCTGCTAACACAACATCCATTCTATAGTCTACGGATCAAAGAATAATTTCAATTCTCAAATATTTTCTTAAAGATTTTACTTATTTATTTGAGAGAGAGAGAGAGGGAGAGCGCACAAACACAAGCAAGGGGAGAGGCAGTCAGAGGGAGAGGGAGAAGCAGGCTCCCATTCGGCAAGGAGCCCAATGCAAGACTCGATCCCAGGACCCCAGGGTTATGACTTGAGCCGAAGGCAGATGCTTAACCGACTGAGCCATCCAGGCACCCCCAATTTTCAAATCTTATTATTTAAGAAGTTCATTTTATAGGGCTACAGTTGCCATGGTTAGTGATTCTTCTGATGGATCCAGGCAAAGTTGATAGAAATCTTCTGGAAAGTCGTCACCATTCTAGGTGCCATTAAAAACATCATGATTCACAGGAAAAGGTCAAAATACCAACATGAACAGGAATTTGGAAGTCATGGACTCCAACCCTTATGGATGATGACTTTGACGGACTCACAACTTCAGTGAAGGAAGTAACTGCAGATGTGGTAGAAAGAGTGAGAGAACTATTATTACAAGTGGAGCCTGAAGATGGGACTAAATTACTGCGATCTCAGGATAAACCTTAAACAATGAGGAGCAAAGACAGTGGTTTCTTGAGATGGAAACTACTGGTGAGGGTTGTGGAAATGACGACAGAGGATTTAGAATATGACATGAACTTACTTACTAAAGCAGTAACAGGGTTTGAGTGGATGGACTCCAATTCTGAAAGAGATTCTACTATGGTTAAAATGCTATCAGCTACCATTGCATGCGGTGGGGAAACTGTTTGTGAAAGAAATAGTAAAACAGATACAGCAAACTTCACTGTTGTTTAAGAAACTGCCAGATAGCCCAAGCTTGAGGAACCACCACCCTGATCAGTCAGCAGCCATCAGTATTCAGGCAAGTCCGCCACCCCACTAGCAAAAAGATGACAAGTCACTAAAGCTCAGGTGATGGTCAGCATTTCAGCAATAAAGTATTCTAAAATTAAGGGGCGTACACACACACACACACACACATATTTAGACAGAATGCTACTGCACACTTGATAGACTACAGTATCAGTGTAAAGAAGACTTTTATATAAACCAAAAAATTCATTTCACTTTTAGTGTGATATTTGCTTTATTGTGGTGGTCTGGAACTGAACCCACCTGTATTTGAAAGTTACTGAGAGAGCAGATATTAAAAGTCCTCATCATAAGAAAAAATATTTTTTTTTGTAATTTTGTATGGTAATAGATGTTAATTAAACTTAGTGTGGTGACCACTTTATAATAATATACAAATATTAAATCACTGTGTTATACACCTGAAAGTAATATAATGTCATATGTCAATCACACCTTAATAAACATTTGTAAAAAAGAAAAATGTAGGGGCGACTGGGTGGCTCAGTCATTAAGCGTCTGCCTTCAGCTCAGGTCCAGTGTCCTGGGATCGAGCCCCGCAACGGGCTCTTGGCTCAGCAGGAAGCCTGTTTTCTCCCTCTGCCACTCTTCCTGCTTGTGTTCCCTCTCTCGCTATGTCTCTCTCTGTCAAATAAATAAAATCTGAAAGAAAGAAAGAAAGAAAGAAAGAAAGAAAGAAAGAAAGAAGGAAGGAAGGAAGGAAGGAAGGAAGGAAGGAAGGAAGGAAGGAAGGAAGAAAGATGTAGGTTCTTGTTGATTAGAAAACGATGGCAAGGTCCATTTCCCACTATGAACACTTTCTTCAATTAAGCAGAAGCCTGAATGGATCTCTTATGTGTGGATGGGGGAAACTTCGCAATAATGATATTTATATATAAAAAAGCCACACTTACACCAGGAGGCAAAGGGAACTACTATAAGATTTCTAAAGGACTCTTTTCAAGAACTATTTCAACCCATCTTAGACTCTGCAATACACGATACGTATAGAGAGGAAGTCTTGGCCCTTTTCCTCCAGCTTAGCTATGCCCCTGTAGCTTTATGCACTTAGGATTCAAGGCATGCCTATCATTCACTGCCCTAAAAACTCACACAGCCAATCTGACCACACAGGACTTAAAAGAGGAAGAAAGTCGCAGAATAAGGGAAAGCAAGAATAGTGGAGTACTGGTATATAGGGGAAGAAGAAATCGGTAAGGATCAGATGTAAGAAAAATAAAAGACACAAGGAAAGGAAGAGAGAGATAACAAAGATGGAAAAGAAAGAATAGAAGATTAAGAAAAAGGGGCACCTGGGTGGCTCAGTGGGTTAAAGCCTCTGCCTTCGGCTCAGGTCATGATCTCAGGGTCCTGGGATCGAGGCCCACATCGGGCTCTCTGCTCAGCGGGGAGCCTGCTTCTCCCTCTCTCTCTCTTTCTCTGCCTACTTGCGATCTCTCTCTCTGTCAAATAAATAAATAAAATCTTTAAAAAAAATAAATAAAATCTTTAAAAAAAAAAGATTAGGAAAAATACTTCGTCATTCATTCTTAAGGTTTACTGTAAACTTACTATTTGGAAACCCTGAATATATTTCTCACAGAATTAATGCTGTAAATGGTAGATAAGGTTCTGGGATCAGTCCCACAAAGGCCTATGTAAACCATTATGTACCTAACATATTGATGAGCTACTTCTTCCATACTGTCCTTTATGATGGAAGAGGAAGGGGTTTCTCTCCCTAAGTTTCAGTTTCTCATTTTATCGGGTTCTTGCAGAGTGTGCATTTTGCTTTTCAGCAGCACCCATATACTAACAGCAGCAGCAGCTCCCCGTGGGCAGGACCCCCGCTCCCAGGCAGTTTCAGATGGGAATGTCACCTGCTACGCACCCCAAACCCCCAAAAGCAGCTTGCAGTGTGTTCTGAAGCTAGGCACCTCCCTGAGGAAGGCCTCACCCAGCTGTCCAGGGGGCAGATTTCCAGCAGTCCCACTGGGGTAGCACCTCTGTGCCACTGCCACTTTCCAATAAGCTCAGGATCTCAGGCCCGAGAGGACATGGCCTCTTCCCTGAGTGCTCTACCTCAGTCATGGGGTAGGGGTTGCTCCGTGCATCTGCTACTTCTGTATTCTCCATAGAGTTATCTTTGCCCTCTTCATTCCTCTAATAGTTCTTTATGCTACACCTTCTCTGGTGAAATTACTGTGTGGTTTCTGTCTCCTGATCGGGATCTGATATAACAAGATTTTACCAGGAAAACAAAAACACCCAGAAAAAAAAGTCAATAAATATACAGCATGAAATACTCTCAGATCCACTAGTCAACAGAGAAGAGATGGAATCTGAAACAGTGCCATTCCTAGGTATATATTCTACAGAAATTCTGGCACATCTGCATAGGCGATGCATATAAAAATATTTATCACCGCAATATTTATAATGGCAAAAAATTACCAACAACTGAAGTGTCCAAAGAGGAAAACAAACTGTGGTATATTCATACAATGTACTACTACTACTACACAAGGTAAAATCAAATGGCTGGAGTTACATGTATCAGCACAGATAAATCTCAAAAACCTAACCTGAACCAGAAGGCAAACTGGAGAAAGAAACACAAAGAAATGGCATTTCTATGAAGTTGAAACAAACCCAACCCCCCCACCCCACCCAAAAAGACTATGGAAATAATAATCTAAAAAAGGTATGTGAATGAATAACAAATTAAGGAGAATGATTACTTCTAGATTGAAGAAAAGGGCCTGAGAGGGGTCATGTTTAACTTGTCAAGCTAAGTGATGGGGAGTACTCATTGTTGGTTATCTTATCTAGCTCTTTGTATATAAATGAGACATTTCATAAAATCAATAATCACTGATAAAACTGACAGTTCTCAGAAGGTGGGTGATAAAAACATTATGAAAAGAAAGGTGCGCTCTTTTTCTGGCTGGAACCATGGAGGGTGCAGAAGAGAAGAAAAAGAAGGTTCCGGCTGTGCCAGAAACCCTTAAAAAGAAGCGAAGGAACTTCGCAGAGTTGAAGATCAAGCGTCTGAGGAAGAAGTTTGCTCAAAAGATGCTTTGAAAGGCAAGGAGGAAGCTTATCTATGAAAAAGCTAAGCATTACCACAAGGAATATAGGCAGATGTACAGAACTGAGATTCGAATGGCGAGGATGGCAAGAAAAGCTGGCAACTTCTATGTACCTGCGGAACCTAAATTGGCATTTGTCATCAGGATCAGAGGTATCAATGGTGTCAGCCCAAAGGTTCGAAAGGTGTTGCAGCTTCTTCGCCTTCGCCAGATCTTCAATGGCACCTTTGTTAAGCTCAACAAGGTTTCAGTTAACATGTTAAGAATTGTGGAACCATATATAGCATGGGGGTAACCCAAACCTGAAGTCGGTGAATGAATTGATCTACAAATGTGGTTATGGCAAAATCAACAAGAAGCGAATTGCCTTGACAGATAATACATTGATTGCCCGATCTCTTGGTAAATATGGCATCATCTGCATTGAGGATCTGATTCATGAGATCTATACTGTTGGAAAACGTTTCAAAGAAGCAAAAAACTTTTTATGGCCCTTCAAATTATCTTCTCCACAAGGGGGAATGAAGAAAAAGACCACCCATTTTGTGGAAGGTGGAAATGCTGGGAACAGGGAAGACCAGATCAATAGGCTTATTCGAAGGATGAACTAAGGTATCTACCATGATTATTTTTGTAATCTGGTCAGTTAATAAAGGACTATTCAAATGGAAAAAAAAAAAAAAAAAGAAAGGTGCTTTTTTTTTAAAGATTTATCTACTTATTTGTCAGAGAGAGTCTGAGCACAAGCAGGGGAGCAGCACTCAAAGGGAGAAGCAGGCTCCCCCGCTTAGCAGATAGCCCCACATGGGACTTGATCCAGGACCCAAGAATCATGACTTGAGCTGAAGGTAGATGCTTAACTGACCGAACCACCCAGGCGCCCCTGAAAAGAAAGTTTTATTGGTAAATGAAATGAAAGGTAGTAAATTAGGATCTAGATATCAAAATATTACCTTCCATTTGAATACCTGAAGACTTGTTTATTCACTGCACAAGAGGCTATAATCTGGAGGAATAATGTAGGACAAAAATAATTACACAATCTTTAACCTAATCCTCATTTAGCTTGGCTACAATGTTATAATTGCAAAACTGTGTTCATAGTTAGCAATCACACAAAATTCTATCTTAGGAAAGAAATACTTATACCTCAAAATATACCTGGGCTCACATTTGAAGTAACAATCACACTAGGAATACTAAATTATTTTAAGGCAAGAGCTTCTGTGAATAATAAGTACCACTCACCAAAGTTTAAACCAATTTCTTAGAGGTGAGAAACTCTGGACAATATAATTATACCCTAAATATTGTTGGCTTCTTTTGATTCAGGGAAAAAGGTCATATGGGTTTTAGAAATTGTGTTTACTTCTTCGTTCTTCATTAGTGTAAGTGTAAAGTTTAATAAGCAATTTACAGTCCTTGTTGTAGTCTGCTAGGGCTGCCATAACAAAAGACCACATTCTGGGTGATTTATTTTTATTTTTTTATTATTATATTTTTTCTTTTTTCTTAATTATTCTATATTTTTTCTTTTATTATTATATTTTTTCTCTTAAACAAGAGAAATTTATTTTTTTCACAGCTCTGGAAGCTGGAAGTCCAAGATTACAGGGTTGGCAGGTTTGGCGTCCTCTAGCTTGTAGATGGCCACCTTCTCACTACAGCCTCACAGTCTTCTCTTTGAGCACATGCATCCCTCCTGTCTCCTTCTATGTCCACATTTCCTCTTCTTATGACACCAAACTGGATTAGTGCTTTTTCTAATGGCCTCATTTTAACTTAATCATCTCTTTAAAGGCCCTATCTCCACACACAGTCACATTCTGAGGTAGTGGTGATAAAGGCTTTACCATATGAGTCTGTGGGGAGGACAAAGTTCGGCCCCTAACAGTCCTCAAACATTTTTATTATATGATCCTTTCAGGCTTTCTCATTACAGTTTCACCCTTTACTCACATTTTAATTCACAGAAGGCATATTTTAGACGGTGTTAGCAAAAACTTTAAATCATTGGCCCTTTTGTTCTTAACTCTCCAAGTCTAATATTCAAGTGGTTCCAGGCAATGCAGAATTTTACACGCTTAGGAAAAAGTTCTCTAGTTCCTTGGCTAGTTAAAAGATGTTTGATATAATCTGCATGGATATAGGAGGAACACCTATACCAAAAATGAAGCATATAACACAAAAACAGACTTCTGAATTTTTAATGTTAACTTTAGCTTAATGGAGATAATCAATACTGACTATAGCCACTCCATCAGAGTATCAAAATGAAAAGGATAGAAATTAACATAGCTGGAACTTTTAGAATCAGCAAAGTGTCATTTAAACTTATTTTCTCATCTCTTTCTATATTTCTATACATGTTTCCCACAGTTTTATCCTTGGTTCTCTTAAACTTGGCCAAGTATTAGAATCCCTTGAGGAATTAAATTAAAAAACGGATTTTTGAAATTCCTTGCAGCACATTTAAAATCACAATCTTCTAGAGACAGGGTCCAGAAATATGTATTTTCTAAAAGTTCTCCAGGTTGTTATTGTAAAGCAAAATGCTCAGAAGTGACCACTAGCTTGCAATCAGCTTAGATTAGTGATTGCCAGAATATTTTGAGCATATTTCATACATATTTATTTCTAAATTATGCATATGAATTACTATTCTACATACATTAGAAAACATTCAAAAATAGAAAATTTAAAGGGATGAAACAGAAAGTAAATATAAGTTCAAACACATTCATTATAATATCTCCAATAGAATATTTGCAGATCCATGTTAGAGACCTTGGCTTATGTTATGAGGATCTTCTCATCTTTAATTGCAACACCATTCTTCTGAGCTCTAGACCTATATATCCAACCGCCCAGGGGTGACTCCATCTGGCTGTGCAATAGGCACCTTAAATGCGATCACAATACACTACTACTTAGCTTCCTTCTGCCACCCCAAGGTGAATGTGGTGGGGAAACCTGTTCTTCCTCCATAATGCACCCAAGTTAAAAACATTAGGGATAAGCTGGCTACCCTCCCTTTTACTCATATCACATTGATAGTGTACCTTCTACTTCCTTAAATCCACCTCCAACCCTCCAATATCCATACAAAGAGTGTTGCCCTAGATACTGTTTTTCCTTTGTAACTCTGCAATAACTCCTTTACCAGTCTTCCTGAGTATATCACATTTCCAGATTTCCATTTTTTATCTTCCAAACGACTGCCAAACTCATAATTTAAAATGCAAATCTGGCCAAGCAATTTCCTCATTTTATACCTTCCAGTGTTTCATTCTCATAGCATAATTTAAAATTTCCAGTAGGAAAAGGCCTGATCTAGTCCTTGCCTATCTATATCCAGTTTCCTTCTTCTACCCTTTCTACCTTACTCCCAGTGCTCCTACCAAACTGTTGAGTCCTCTGAATACAAGAGTCCGCCTTCAAGACTCTAGGCTTCAAAACGCCTGGGTGGCTCAGTCAACTCTTGATTTCAGCACAGGTCATGATCTCAGTGTCCTGGGATGGAGCCCCAACTCTGCCCCGTGTCCCTACTCAGGAGGGAGTCTGCTTGAGGATTCTTTCTCTCCCCCTCTGCCCCACCCCCAGCTCTTGGAGTACACACACACACACACACACACACACACATGCTCGCGCGCGCGCGCTAAGATAATAAATTAAAATAAACAATTTTTTAAAAAATTTTTTTTCTTTGTTTTAAGATTTTATTTATTTGACAGAGAGATCACAAGTAGGCAGAGAGGCAGGGAGAGAGAGAGGGGGAAGCAGGCTCCCTGCTGAGCAGAGAGCCTGATGTGGGGCTCAATCCCAGGACACTGGGATCATGACCTGAGCTGAAGCAGAGGCTTTAACCCACTGAGCCACCCAGGGGCCCCCTAAAATAAACAAATCTTAAAAAAAAGAAAAAAAAAAAGACTCCAGGCCTCTAGCCATGCCATTCCCTCTGCCAATAACACCCTTTAAGATCCAAGTCAAGTATTCCTCTGGAAAGTTTTTTGTAAATTTGAGATAGAGGTGATCCCTCTCTTCTGTAACCTAATAGACACTAGATGAGTATTTGTAGAATGAAAATAATAAAATGTGACCTGCTGAGTTAAAAAGCACTGAAACACATTACCAAAAAAAATAATAATTCACATCAGAAAAGAGAAGCAAAATTTAGGAAGAAGCAAATAAATGTCAATCTGTCAAAGCAGTTTCTCTTCAGGTGGATTAACTAACTTCAGATAGGTTAACTGGCTACAAATGAAATATCATTTCAGAATGTAAGCTCTAAACTGGGTCGAAATCAAAAGAAAAGCTAAAATCTTTTGTAAAAAAGAGGAATGGGAGAAAAAGAAAGATTTGTGTAGTCAAAATTCAGAATGCTAACAAGCATAAAAGCAAAAACTTGAAAATATGCAAAAAAAAGTTGAGGAAAACACTTAAATTCCTAAGACTAAAGTCATAAGAAACGTATTTGAGGAATACATTTAAAAATCATCAAATAGAGGGTCGCCTAGGTGCCTTGGTCTATTGAGGAGATGTCTGACTCTTGATTTTAGCTCAGGTCATGACCTCAGGGTCGTGGGATTGAGCCCTGCACTGGGCTCCGTGCTGGGCATGTAGCCTGTTTGGGGTTCTCTCTCTCCTTCTCCCTCTACCCATCTCTCTTCCTCTCTAAAAAAATAAAAAGAAATTAAGAAAAAGAAAGAAAGGAAGGAAGGAATCATCAAATAGAGGGAATATAGCAATAAAAGGGGGCAAATAATTCTTACATAGGTTACAAGATAATCCAGTACTGTTGGTATATAAAATCCCATTCCTAATTATGGTGTTAGTCTAATTTGCTTAATATCTTTTTCTTTTTTTTTTTTAAAGATTTTATTTATTTATTTGAGAGAGAGAGAGCAAGCTGAGTAAGAGGCAGAGGGAAAAGCAGGGAAAAGCAGGCACCCCGTTGAGCAGGGAGCCTGATATGGGCTCAATCCTAGGACTCCGGGATCATGACCTTAACCAAAAACAGACACTTAACCGACTGATTCACCCAGGCACCTGATTCACATAATATCTTTTCTTAAGTTTCTAAAACCACATGCAGTAGTTAAATCTGGCTTTATTAAGACTAGCTTTCCGGGGCACCTGGGTGGCTCAGAGGGTTAAAGCCTCTGCCTTCAGCTCGGGTCGTGATCTCAGGGTCCTGGGATGGAGCCCCGCATCGGGCTCTCTGCTCAGTGGGGAGCCTGCTTCCCACCCCCCCCCCGCCGGCCGCCTGCTTGTGATCTCTTTCTCTCTGTCAAATAAATAAATAAAATCTTAAAAAAAAATAAAAAGAAGACTAGCTTTCTAGAATCCTCAGCTATCTGAATCAATTAAATTCCCTTTTCCCCTACCATCTCTTCCAAAATGAAAACCCCACACTCTGACAACTGGAGAAGCAGGCGCAGAAATCCAGAAACTAAATATAAGCTTAAACCTACAGATGAGATCACTGCAGGCATATTGTGACTGGCAGGTTAATCCAGTATTTTGACTTACTTCCTGCTGATACCTGTAAAAGCGGGGGAGGAGCTTTTGATATGAAAACAGAGATCCCCAAGAGTTTTCTATATGGAGGTGTAAGAAATAAGATAGAAAAAGAAAGGTGGAGACTAGGAAGCATGAGAAATTAAATGCAGCAGTTGGTTTGGTAGACTGCATGTAATGTAATATTCAGCAAAAAGAGGCAGCAGCAAATAGTTTTGATGTATAAGTCGAACGATCACTTCTACCCTACAGCCCATAAAGCTACCCTACAGCTACAGAAGACACCTTGATTGTACTCTGTGTGTCAAACAGCCACTTAATTCATGTTAGCTCACTAGATAATTATTGTTGTCCATTTCAACATTCCTGGGCAGAAAGACATGTAGGATATGAGAGTAATGGGTTGTGCCTAACAAAAAGAGACATAAAAAAGGCCACCAAGAATGGAAAGAGTATATCAGTTTGCTAAATTGGAAGGACAGACTTCTACTTCTAGTTATAATGGAGTAATGCATGTTAGATTTACTGCCCCACCTTTAACAACCAGAATCAAGTAAAATATATGGAAGGATAATTTTCAGATATTGCACAACAGGCAGAAGAGGATAGTGATCACTGGAAGAACTCGTGCAACTGCCCAAGCTTAGTGCCTAGAGCTTCCATACCACAGCACAGGAAGAGGAAACAGAGTCTACTAGTCTTGCTCAGATGCCAAATGGTTCAGAGTTCAGGGAGGCCAAGGTGGGTAGCATCTGTGGGGCAAAATATCAGAAAATAGAGGGCTATACAGAAAGACACTGCTGGAGATCTCTAGGAGTTCCTTGGAGTCTTTGGTCAAATATTTATCTATTCACACATGGTAGAAAACTATTGGAGGCCAGGAACAAAGGCCACTGGAAAGGAGAAGGTGTAACGATCTTCAGAGCTCATATAAGGCCAGGAAAGGTTAAGTTCCAATAAGCAAGACTAAAAAAGACTTAATTCCCCGGGCCCTTAAGTAATGTCCTCAGAAAAATATTGCCTTAGTAGTGGGGATAAACTGTCCCCAAATTAAAGGCTGCTTTCACTACCCTAATAAAGCTCAAAAGAAAGCCTTGATAGGGCCAAACAAATTTGAGGTAACTTTACTGTGTACCAGAACAAAGCCCAATATTAAAGGACTCCTACAACACCCAACACACAACAGAAACTTTACAACCTCTGATATCCCCAAAAAAAAAAACGAGTGTTTAAAGCAACACAAAAATCTAAAACCCATAACCAAGAGAAAAGTCAATCAACAGATCAACAGCAAAAGATCGAGAAACAACACAGATGGTAAAATTAGCAGACTAAAGTTGTTAAAACCATTATACTCTCTAGATTCAAGAAAGCAGAAGAAAACATGAACATGATAAGGAAGGGCATGGAAGATACTAAAAAAAATACTTAAACTGAATATCTACAGATGGAAAATACAACAGAAGTGAAAAATAACCAAATGAGATCAATAGCAGAATAGACACTGCAGATGAAAAGATCACTGAACTTGAATTTTATAAAAAAGCAAAAGAACCTATTCAAAAACATAATTAATAGAGGGGCATCTGGGTGACTCAGTCTTTAAGCTTCTGCCTTCAGGTCATGATCCCAGAGTCCTGGGAGAGAGCCCTGCATTGGGCTCCCTGCTCAGCAGGAAGCCTGCTTCTCCCTCTCTCACTCCCCCACCTTGTGTTTCTTTTTTCTCTGTGTCTCTAATAAGTAAATAAAATCTTAAAAAAAAAAAATAAAATAAAAAAACCATAATAATAGAAACCATCCAACATGAAATACAGAGTAAAAAAAAAAAATGCTGAAAAGAAAACACATAAAGCTGGGGACAATAACTGAGCTGACTAACATACATGTAGTAGGAATCCCAGAAAAGGGATAGCGTAAACAAAAAAAATTCAGAGAAATAAGAGCCAAATATTTTCCAAACTTGATGAAAACTATAAGCCCACAGTTCAAAGAATCTTAACGAATCCTATGCAGAAGAAACATGAAGAAAGCCACACCAAGACACATCGTAATCAAACTGGGGGTGGACAAGCTGCCAGAAAAAAGAAGACATCTAGAAGAATAAGTAACAGCTGTTTCTCATCAGAAGTTATGCACATGAAAAGACAATGGAGTGATAGGTTTAAGTTCGGAAGGGGAAAAAATGTCAACCCAGGATTTTGCTATATCTAGCAAAAATATCTTTTAAAAATGAAGGAGAAATCAAGACTTTTATAGACAAAAGCCAACAGAATTTATCATCAGCAGATCTACACTATGAGAAACAGTAAAGGAAGGTCTTCAAGCAGAATCTCCATAAAGGAATAAAGAACAACAGAAAAGATAAGTATATGGTAAATACAAAATTTTTGTTTCTCATTTAAAGAAACTGCTTAAAATTGACCTCTTTTTAAAAGTATTTTTATTTTAATTTTTTATTTATTTGAGAGAGAGAGGGAATGAGAGCAAGAGCTGTGGGAGCAGCAGTGGGAGAAGCAGACTCCCCACTGAGCAGGGAGCCGGACGCAGGGCTTGATCCCAGGAGCCTGAGTTCATGACCCGAGCCAAAGGCAGATGCCCAACCAACTGAGACACCCAGGCACCCCAAAAATTGACCTCTTAAAGCCAAAATATTTTGGGGTTTATAACATATGTAGAAGTAAAATGTATACCGGTAGCAAATGGTAATGATGGGTAAGTGGAAGTATGCTAATAAGGTTCTTTCACTCTACGTGAAGTGACAACATAATTTCTGGAGTTAGGCTGTTAAAGATGAATCCTAGAGATTCACTGAGAATCCTAGAGTAACCACTACAAAATAAAACAAAGCCAAATCTCAATCTTTGCTAAGAATGTAAAAAGCTACAAGAGCATTTCTTTCTCCTACCCTTAAAACAAACAAAAGACACACATTTAACTTACAACATTGTAATTTTTCTCAAATCCTTCAGAGACCTGAAGTCACACAGCAACTAACTAATACCAGATCTAAGACAAGGAGGAACTAGATAGGAGTACTTGCTTACTGGGGTTAGATACCAGTTGTCATAGAGTGAGTAAAAAGATTTCAGTTAAATTTTTAAAGAAATTGCTAAAGGTAAGGTAGGCTACAGTGAGAGTATAGAATTTCTGCAGCTTCAGACACAGAGTAACTGCACCCCTTTGTACATTCTTGTTAAAGATTTTACCAGGAGCTCTAAGAAAGATTGGGACAAGGATGAGAAACCTGAAAAAGGTGCACGGTGCAGGCTTGGGGGCAGTTAACAGCAGCATCTATGAGAAAGTGGGAAGCCTTGCCTGGTCCTTCCTATCTCACTCACGGAACAAAAGCCTTAAGCTATTATTAGAAGGGCAGAAAACACTGTTGTTTTTAGGGCACAGATGAAGACCCACAGCAGCTGGGAAAAGGCACTAGGAAAAAAAGACCCAAAAAATCTACCCTTGGTGTGGAGGCAAGGCACTGTCTTGGGTCTACACAATGAGGTTTCCTTTTTTTAAGATTTTATTTATTTGAGAGAGAGAGACAGAGACAGAGACAGAGAGACAGAGAGACAGATATTGAGAGAAAACATGAGCAGGGAGGAGAGGGAGAAGCAGGTTCCCCGCTCAGCAGGGAGCCCAATGTGGGACTTGATCCCAGGATCCCAGAATCATGACCTGAGCCAAAGGCAGACACTTAATCCAACTGAGCCACCCAGGTGCCTCTAGACGGTGAGGTTTCCTATAGCTGGGGTGGAGGCAGGATCACTGTAAAGGACCCACTCAAGACTCAGAGACATTGTACCTAAGAATGAGGCTGAATCAGAACAACAGAATGTACTGTCTCCACTCTGACCACCATCACCAACATAGCAAGCATTTAATCTACTGCTGAGGGAGGGTAATAGCACCGAGAAAAAGCCTCTCTGGCAAACCCATCCCCACCCTAAATACAAGGTAATGCCAGGCAAATCTGAAGCCTGTGGTGCACTGATGATAATAAGTACAGTAACAAAATCCAAACCCAGCTCAACTCCCAAATAGACGGACTCTGATCAACCTCCCATATTAAAGGCTGAGCAAAAGATAAGGTGTGCCTATTTTGAGGCTAATTACTCTACTGTCTATAGAAGATGTCCAGCTTTCAATAAAAAGTTGAGACAGATGAAAAAGAAAGAAAACATACCATTAATAGACAAAACAACAGAATTAGCTCCGAGATGCCCCAGATGTTGGAATTATTGGAGAATTTAAAATAACTGATTAATATGCTAAAAGCTGTAGTAGAAAAGGTGGGCAACATGTATAATCAGATGGATAATATCATCACAGAGATGGAAACTACAAGAAAGAATAAAAAATGCTAGAAATTAAAAACATAAGGAGAGAGATAAAGAACACTTTTGATGACTCAACACAGCTGAGGAAAGAACTGGTGAACTTGGAAGTCAACATATATTACCCAAACTGAAACACACACACACACACACACACAAAATGGTGGAAAAATTAAAAAACAAAATAGACATCCAAGAGCTGGGGGACAATATCAAATGATCTAATACGTGTGTAATTGTAATCTAAAAAACTCAGAGAACACCAACCAGGATAACTATGAAAAAGGTATCCCTAAAAGCTAGTAATGAAAATAAAAGAGAATCATAACAAATACTCAATCCAAAAGAAGGCAGGAAAAGGAAAAAAGAAACAAAGAATAAATGGGACAGTGGTGTCTGGGTGGCTTAGTCAGTTAGGTGTCTGGCTCTTGGTTTTGGCACAGGTCATAATCTCAGGACTCCTCGGACTGAGCCTCAAGTTGGGCTCCCTGCTCAGCGGGGGTGGGGGGGTATGGGTGTCATCTGTTTGACGATTCTCTCCCTCTGCCCCTCCCCCCACTCCCCTCTCTCAAATAAATCAATCTTTAAAAAAAAAAGAATGGGATAAACAGAAAACAACTAGCGAGATGGTCAATTTAAACTCAAACTTAGCATTAATCATATTAAATATATAAATGGCCTAAAACGCCAAATAAAAGTCAGCACTTCTCAGAATGAAATTTATGAAGCAACATCTAAAGTAAGACACATATTTTATTTAAAAATAAAATGAGACATCGCATGCAAATATTAAATCAAAAGCAAGTTGGGAGTATCTAAGTTAGTATCAAAGTGGACATCAGGGGCGCCTGGGTGGCTCAGTCGTTGGGCGTCTGCCTTTGGCTCGGGTCATGGTCT
>CM053609.1:82076448-82095638 GCA_028646535.1 Procyon lotor
GGTGCCAAGCACAGTTTCAAGTCGGTTAGGTACATTATTTCATTAAATCTCTCCCACGACTCTACAAGATAGATACAATTATCTCTATTTTATAGATGAGGAAACCTAAGGCATAAGCCTTAGTAATTTTTCAAGGTTAAGAAGCAAACTGAGAATATGTAAACAAGAACATAAGAGACAAAAACGAGTATTCCACAGAGAGTGAGCGAACCAATTTGCCAGCAATGCTTCACGTAGTGCTTTCCACTTTTCCCGAACGGAACGCACCGTTGCGTTGGAAACAACCTATCTCCTCTCCTTTCCCGCCTGGAATTATTGTTCTTTTCCTGAGTCCACAACTGAACTGCTGATTCTCATGCAGATCATCCCTACCGTTCCCACTTTCAGAGGACAGGCTGCTCTTTAAATCAGAGGCAGTTCAGGGTAAATGAGACCGAATCAGATCCCCAGGTGGACAAAGCTCAGGTAGGATCGCGAAATTAAACCTTCGGGCTGGGCACCCGTTCCTGGATCACCTCCAGGGGATGGCAGCAGCACCCAGCTCACCCAGGAAGCGCTACCCGGCAGAATCTTCTTCTGAACCCCAGGCGGCGTGGATTTGCCATCTGCTCGTTTACCCTTCACCTGCCGGCTCTGTGTGTCTAATCTCCACCCAGCTCCTACCAGGCCTCGAGCGCCTAGCTCTCCGCGGCGGTCAGGTCCCAAACCCACCCGGGTGCTCGTCCGCCCCAGAAGCAGCCAGTCCCGCTCCCTCCCCCGGCCAGCTACTCACGGTTCCAGTACACCGGGTAGCACTCTCCTTGGGTCACATCCACCTCGTAGAGGCCGCCCCGCACACACACCCGCTCGATGTTCACCAGCTCCTCCATCTCGGGCTCGTGCCCCGCAGCGCGCGGGCAGAAGCCGCAGACGCGGTCCTCGTCCTCGTCCTCCCCCGAGCTGGAGGCCGGGCCGCACACACGGTCGCCGTCCGGGTCCTCGGGCCGGTGCCGACCACCCGTGGTCTGCAGTAGCGTTCGGAAGGCGAGCTCGATGCGGAGCGAGTCATAGCCGATAAAGGGCTTCCAGGTCTTCTTGTCCTCCTTGTAGAACCAGCGAACCTCCTCGGGGCCCAGCTCCGTCACCACCTCGTAGCGGTGCCTGGCGGCCGTTCCGCCAGACCGGGTGCGCTTCCTTTCCCCGATCCCCCCTCCCGCCGCCCCGCTGCCCCCCGAGCTCGACGGGACCAGCGGCGGCTGCGGCGGCGGGTGCAGCGACGAGGAGCTGCCGCCGCCGACGCTCTCGCCCTCGCTGTAGTACCGCAGAGAGGAGCCCGACTCCGCGGAGCTGAAGTCGTAGTTCTCGTCACTGAGGCAGGAGTCCAGAGCCAGGTGGTGGTTGTGGTCCTCCGCGCCCGGCGCCAAGTGCAGCCCGGGCTCCCCGCGCAGCAGGGTCAGGGGCACCTCGCCGTCGCCCGGGTCCCCGCCGGGCAGGTGGTCGAAGCAGCAGACGCCGCCGCCGAACGCCGGCTCCGCATCCGAGCCCAGCTCCCAGGCTGCGCCGCCGCCGCCGCCCCGGCCGTTATGTTCAGAGCCCCGCGGGGACCCGCGGCCCGGGTAATTCATGGTGTGGAGACGCCGCCGGCTGCCCGGACCCGCGCCGAGCCGTGGCCCCGAGCGCTTCCGCCACACATTCAACGCCGTCGCCCTCTCCACCGGTAGTTTTTAATCTTTCAAATCCCAACCGGGGCTGCGGAGGCAGCGGCGGTGGCTCCGCCCCCACCGCCGAGGTCCGCGGCAGCCGCAGCCGGGTTCCACCGCCCGCCCCATTGTCGCGCAGCCCGACGTGGGCGGTGCTTGGCCCCGGCCCCGCCCTGCCGGCGGCGCGCGCCGCCCCGGAAGCCCCTTTTACGCCGGGGCCTCGCGCGAACTGCTCGGCTCCTCTCTGTGGCCTCGGGTGGTGGGTCATCTCCCGGCATCCGCGATTCTTCGGATGCCTCGGTTGTCTTCCGCCTCCACACTCCTCTCCCTGCACACCTGCCTCGGCCCCCGCCTTTCTAGGGGTCAGAGCCCAGATGAAGAGAGGCTTTATCCCACTCAGCCTTGTATTCTGGGTCAAGAGCCGCAGGGCTTAAGCTACAGGAGAGGGCCCCAGGAAGTTTGGTTCTCCTTACATTGCTTTTGTGACCTTAGGTCCTCATCTGGAGCTTCTCAGTCACCTAACTTTGGTCCCTCCAGAGCTGTCGGCACACACAAAGGTATTCCAACCCCGTGCCTGCGATCCCTAATGTTGACGTCACCATTACCTCTCAGAAACCCGAGTCTAAACCTTCCTTCTTAGGCCACCTTCTATTATTGTTCTATTATCTTTGAATACTTATTTTCCGTTTTCTCAACCTCATTATAAGGCCCTTGATGGAGACTGAGTCCGTATGTCTCAGTCTCTCCCGCACAATGGGTGCTCAATCAATGTTGATTATAATTGATTGTTAAGTGCAGCCAGTTGTGACAGATTATTATATTGAAAGCCAGAAAACACTAGGTCCTAGACTTAGTTTTACTAACCACAGGCAAGTCACATCATCTCCTTGATCTTTTTGGTTTCCTCATCTGTAAAATGAAGTGATTATTGGACCAGATGATCCCTAAAGTGTCTTCCAGCAATGGAATTCTATGATCTTCACGGTTTCTTCCTGTTCTTTACGCCTCTCTGATTCTGTAGCTCACCTTCTGGGATCCGGTTGAATGCTGAGCCTCCACTGTGTAGTACTTTTATATTACCAAAAAAAAAAAAAAAAAAAAGTTTAATTTTATAAGCACAATACCAATAATCTCTAACCTCATGCTCTCAATTCATGGCCACACAGTCTACACTGTTTCTTTTACTCCTCTTGTGGAGAATCAGATCAGTGGGGCAGTTTTCCTTGCCCTGTGATCTAACCTGTTATAGATTAAGTCATAATTTAAAGCATGGCTGTCTCTAGCTTGTGTAGTGCTAAGTGAATTTGAAAGAAAGGGCATTGCTTCTTGTGTGCAATACAAGATATGGAATAGTGCTGAAGTTCATGGCTTAAAAAGCAGAGCATGGGATGGATTTTTGCTCCAATTTGTGCCCTCGCCCAAATGATAATTTTATGTGGCGAACAACATGCCCAACTGGACACGGCAGCCCTGACTTTTCCAAAGCATCTAAGATCAGAGCCCTCATCTCCATTTATACTGCTTTCTGAATACTTGCTTTTCAGTTTCTTCTCCAGTCTTTTATGATAAGATGCAGAATATGAAATTTGGTTATGAGCTTTGCTCTATTTACTACCCATGAAAGCATTTATTCTACAGTTCTTTGATATATGTGCCAAGCATCTCTGTCCTGGGTGTCAATACAAAAAGGGATTGGAGAGACTCACTTCCTGCTCTAAGGACCTTACACTCTACTTGGGAATACAGACAAGTACACAGATACATTATAGTAGAGTGCGATTAGTACCATAAAGGGGTTTCAAAATAAAGGATGTCATAATATTTAAAATATCTCTATTTCTTGATGGAACATAACCTACCTGTAAAGCTTCTGATCTGATTATTTTAGCCAAATGTTGACCTGTCAGGATAGTACAGTTCCCACTAATGAATATTATCCTCTGTTAAAAAAAAAAAAGATATTAAATGAGTGTTTCTATTATTTAAATGTGTGCTTATTAGGTTATATATATCCTCTTGTGGTCCATTGGGTAAGGCCACACTCTTTTAGATAGTATAATCTTTCATGAAGAAGCTCTTGGTCCCCAAAGATGATGAAGAAAACCCCCACAATCCAGTTGACAGGAGAAGGGAATCCCACATTTTCTTTTGATTTCGCTATCTTGGTTTAGACCTTGGCAAGGGGAGATGTCACTCAGTATTTCTGGGAGTTGCTTCTGCCCCTTGGAAGTGAGCTGGAACTAGAAAAACAGACCCATGTAGCTGGCCCCATGCTAACAGTGAATGAAGGTACTTGATAATATAATATCTAATTTCATGTGACTGTATGTATTTATTTCCTTGTTATTCCTTAGCCATGTCAAGACAAAGGCCACGAAGTTGCTCTTTTCAACTTTCTTCTCTGCTTTAAAAAACATCCTTTATCTGATCTTGCTACTACTCTCCTACTTTTTCTTTTTATTTCTCTTTTAAATTTTTTAAAAAGATGTTTTATTTATTTATTTGACAGAGAAAGAGAGAGAGAGAGGGAACATGAGCAGGGGTAGTGGGAGAGGGAGGAGCAGGCTTCCTGCCAAGCAGGGAGCCTGATGGGGGCTCAATCCCAGGACCCCAGGATCATGACCTGAGCCGAAGGCAGATGCTTAATGACTGAGCCACCTAGGTGCTCCCTAGTTTTGCTTTTTAAAGCATCTTTTTAGGTCATAATATCCTGACAAGAAGGGGAAGGTTTCCGCTATGGCAGTCCCCACTTGTTGGTATAGGTTTCAGGTGGCACTCTACATCATTATTGTATACAATTGGCACAGCAGTTTCTGAACATTCGTGGTTGTATGTAAAGCATTTTGTTGTATTTTCATCATTATGCAAGACCAAGCCTCCTTCCCATAAGCCAAATAAGTATGATTGATTCAGACTTCTGGCATTTGTGGATCCAGGCTGCTGCAATAACCAGTGGGATGTGGAACCAAGCCTGAGGTAGTTCTGGTTGGTGTGGCAACCAGAGGCAAAGCCAAGTGGCTTGTACTATTAAAGACTGAAGCATTTCATCTGCACGTCCTGCCATCTTCCCTTTCCCAGTAGACATGACCAGGGCTGTCTAACAACAATGACCATCTTTCCCTCCCCGTCTCTCAAAAGTTAACATGGTACAATTTTATGTCACCTTTCCCTTTTCTTCTCTTTTTAAGGTTTCCCTATTATTCATTTTAATCCATTTTCACCTGTATAAAAATATTAGGTCATTAGGACTTATGCGATGTAATTTATTCTAACCAATAACCCACACCCACACTTGAAATAGCTTTATCCATTGTATATTGATGGAAAATTTAGAATGGAGAAGGATGGTGGTCATATAACCATACGCCCGTTTGCTCTATCTCCTGTTTGATAAACCATCCACTACATTAAAATTTTTATTGTAACTTTTATTTTTAGGATCACTACTTAGTTTCTTAAAATTAAAATGCTTTAGTCTGTTCATGCTACTGTGACAAAATGCCATAAGCTGGATAGCTTATAAACAACAAACATGTATTTCTCACAGTTCTAGAGGCTGGGAAGTTCAAGATCATGATGCTGGCAGGTTGGTGTTTGGTGAAATCTTGTTGGCTCATAGAAAGTCACTTTTCATTGGGTCTTCACATATCAGAAGGGGCTAGGGAGCTCTGTGAGGCCTCTTTTATAAGTGCCCACCTCCTAACCCCATCACCTTGGGGATTAGGATTTTGACATATGACTTCTGAAGGGTACGCAAACATTTGGACCATGGTAGAGAGTGTCTTTTTTGGGTGACTAGATTAAAAGGAATGACAACCTAGACTAAAGCAGGGAACATTCATTGAAGATACACATTAAGTGTTTGCTAAGTTCCAGGCACTAGCTAGGCCCTACAGTGAAGCATTCACAGTCTAGAGATATCTTTAAATAAACCCAGAATGCCAACTTTTCAGTTCCTATGAGGAATATAATTGTAATAGCAGAATGACCGCAGGAGTTATTCTTTCCCTAAAGACAGATCAATAGAGGAAGCCAAATTATAATAAAAATGTAGCTACGTGGGCAGAAATAACATAGGAATACATAATGAATAAAGTCATTCATCCTTCTATTTATTCATTCAACAAATATTTGTCTACTGCTATTTTGCTGATGATTTGTTTTTGTTTTATGTTAATTGAAGTCACACTCAAAACGTAGAATTATCAAATGCATTTACTTAACGATTTGTAAGAGGTCTGCCCTCAAAGTTGTACCTACCAAAACCCCAGAAAAGTTTTTTTTCATATTCCTTTTGGAAATAAAGGTCAATGGCATTGAAGGTATATATTCAAATGAAACGGACTGCAGATCAATACAATATTGATGTATTCTCTATGGAGGCAGCCACAAAATCCTCATCAGCTTGGTTATATCTGAAAGAGAAGATTTGGCTATATCCCTGTCCTTTCATTATAGAAAAGTAAGTTAGACTATAACCATAGACTCTTGTGAGGTCCACATTATGCATCCACTATAGATGCATTTGATGACTTTTGTGCTCCAGGACTTTTTCCTTTCTCACACCAGAGGTAAACCAAAAGCACGTATTTATTTATTCACAAACTATATAGTATATAACTCATAAATAGTACATATATACTATTTAATTCATATCATTTACCTTCAACAATAAGTAATTGATCATCACAAGTTTTGCTAAGACTTGGATATAGCATCTTGTTTATGTGTAGTTCATTCTGATTTTCATATAAGAAGTGAGAAAGGAAAGAAAAAAGAAGCTACGTTTCAGTGGGGATTTCCACTAGTGCAACTGAGTAACTTACTGAGCTTTTAAAGGACTGAGTGGCAGAATCAATTCATTGTTTTTGCAGCTGGTGCTTAAGACCATGTGTTTATCCTTACATCATAAATCAACATTTCAAATGTCAATGATTATAGACTCACAAGCCCACAAACCCCTTTCACAACTTTCCCATTGCCTTTGGAACCATACTAGATAGCCATTAGGGTAACATCATTAACAAATTAAAATGGGATTGTGGAAAAGCAAAGTTCCTCAGAAATTTATTCTTCTTTAAGACTAAATAAACTATGTTTTAAATATAAGAAATGAATAACTACTGTCTTGCATTTACAACTCACTCTTTCTTTACTTCTTCAGTTTAGGACTTCAAACTAATTCTTAATCATCAATGAGAGCTCACAGTCCTTCATCTGATTATTCATATTGTTATGCTTCTCAAGTTAGAAATTGTAAACCTAGATCATTCATCTTACCATACTTTCAGAAACTACACATCTTATAGAAACTATACATCTCTTGAGAGGTGCTTTGCAGATAATTTAACAAAGACATAGAAGGACAGTGTTATTAGTTTCTTAGAGCTGCCATAACTACATTTCCACAAAGTTCGTGGCTTCAAACAAAAGAATTTCATTCTTCAACAGTTTTGAATGCTAGAAGTCCAAAATCAAGGTGTCGTTGAAGTTGGTTCCTGCTGAAGACTCTGAGGAAGGAAGCATTTCATGCCTCTCTCCTCGCTTCTGACACTTGCTGGCAGTCTGTGGTATTCCCTGGTCCGTAGCTACATTGTGCCAGTCTCTGCCTCTGTCATCACATGGCCTTCTTCCTTGTGTTTCTGTATGTCTGACCTCCCCTTTTCTTATAAGGATACTAGTCATTGGATTTAGGGCCCACTCTAATCCAGTATGACCTCTTTTCTTCCTTTTTTTTCTCTTCTTAATAGGCTCCACACCCAGCAGGGAGCCCAATGCAGGGTATCAACTCACAACTGTGAAATGAGAACTGAGCTGAGACCAAGAGTTGGACGCCTAACTGACTGAGCCACCCAGGAGCCCCCAGTATGCCCTCATCTTAACGAATTACACCTGCAAAGACTGTATTTCCAAGGAAGGCTTGGAAATACAATACAAATATTCCTTTTGGAAATAAAGGTCAATGGCATTGAAGGTATATATTCAAATGAAACAGACTGCAGATCAATACAATATTGATGTATTCTCTATGGAGGCATAGGGAATGCCTTCTTTTTATTTATTTTTATTTTTTATTTTTTTAAAATTTTTTCTTAACATATAATGTATTATTTGCCCCAGGGTACATGTCTGTGAATCGTCAGGCTTACACATTTCACAGCACTTAACAGCACATACCCTCCCCAATGTCCACAACCCAGCCATCCCATCCCTACCCCCCCCCCACCTCCCAGCCACCCTTAGTTTGTTTCGTGAGTCTAGGAGTCTCTTATGGTTTGTCTCCCTCCCCATCCCCTCCTGTTTCATCTCTCTCCCCCATCCCCCTCAAACTCCCGCCTTGCCTCTCAAATTCTTCATATCAGAGAGATCATGTGATAATTGTCTTTCTCTGACTGACTTAGGAAGGCTACATTTTGAGGTTCCATTTGAACGAGAATTTGGGGAGGACACTATTGAATCCACTATAAACAGTGTGAATAAGCAGGCACGAGTGTTTAAACAACTTTGTCAAAACATGTAAACAATGACTATATTAGTCTTTACTGGAGAACTTTTTTTTAAAGATTTTATTTATTTGAAAGAGGGAGAGATAGTGAGAGAGAGCACAAGTGGGGGGCAGGACAGGGAGAGGGAGAAGCAGGGTCCCTGCTGAGTAGGGAGCCTGACCAGGGCTCCATCTCAGGACCTCAAGATCATAGCCTGAGCTGAAGGCAGATGCTCAACCAACTGAGCCACCCAGGCACCCTGAGGCTTGATCTTATTTTTACATTATTTTACATTTTACATATTTACATTTTTTACACATTTTACATTAAAAACACAAGTCCAGGGGTGCTCAGTTGGTTGAACATCTGTCTGACTCTTGATTTCAGCTGAGGTCATGATATCAGGGGTTGAGGGATTGAGGCCTGCAGGGATTCTTACTCAGTGGGGAGTCTGCTGGAGATTCTCTCTCTCCTTGTCCCTCTGTCCCTCCCCCCTACGCTTATTCTTGCCCACTCTCTCTCTCTCAACAAAATAAATCTTAAAAAAAAACCCCATAAATCCACACTATATGTACACAATATATGTATGTGCATATGTATACATATATTCACTTATATGTATGTAAATCATTGGTAAAAATCTGAAAGAATAAGCTACAAATTACCCACATGGCTAGTCCTGGAAGGCGGTGAGGAAATGAAGTTAGACCTTAAGTTCTATATTATTTGAACTTTATATGATTGAGCATATATTTGTATGTTACTTGTATAATTAACTTTTTTTAAAAAAGTAAAATGGAGAATAATATGATGTCGACCACTCCCACTGTCTTAGAGTTTCCTCTATTCCAAGGGCCTTCTCCTTGTATGACCACATCAATCTTGTTGACCCCCCGCTTTGAATAAAATCACCATTTATTGAATAAAATCATAGAAAACCCACATAGGTTGCAGCCAGACTTAGGATCAGTTCTCAGTTCCGTCAAAGATTAGCTCTGTGCACTTTTAGCTCAAATTCCTCGTCAGTTATGTGGGAATAATGACAATACTTGCCTCACTTCATCATGGTGAGGATTACTTAAGAAAACATAGGATGATATATATGAAAGTCCTTGTGGAACCTCCCACGGTCATCACCTGGCCCCGCTGGTGGCAAACATCACACTTCCCAGTATTTCCAAAGGTTTCCTTTTTTTTTTCTTCCCCCCCCCCCCCCCCCCGGCACACCCTTCCAGCTTTCTTTTTAACTCTATGTATTATGAAGTAGAATTAGCGGTATTCAGCATCTAAAGCACCTTATTTGTTTACATTTCAGTAAGCCCTGTGATCCCTCAGTTACTTAAACTTGTTTCCCTCAGAACTCTTGCTCCACACAGAGGTCAGGAAAAGGGAACTGGGCTTCTCAGTCCTTAGATGGCCTGCAATTACTTGTATCTTCTTCTCTGGAGCTGTTCTCAAACCCTTTTTGGCTCTTCTACCTTAGTACAACTCCTAGGAGAAGACAGACCTGAATTTTAGGTAACACAAAGTCCTCGTTGCCAACTCTGTCCCTCTCCCCTTGAACACGGCTGGGTTTCTTACTAACAGTGGCACAGCTTGCGGGGCTAAAAACAAAAATTCAAGTACTCTTCCATGCACTTTGAAATCTTCTTTTGGGGAGTCTAGGGACCCCTGATATTCTTTGATATTTACAAATTTCTGATCTCCTTCAAAGATCATGAAAACCACGAGAGCCCTATTAGCGCTAAATGAATTTTAAGGTAAGTGAAACTTTCTTCAAGTTGTTTGATTTGGAGACTTAGGAGCCTGAGTCAAGGTGAAACATGGAATTCATTACTATAATTCTTAGGGAGGAAAAGGATATAAATGCAATTTTCAGTGGCATCTTTCAGCTCCTATGATAATGGTCAGGCAATATTTTCCTACTTGTAAGATAAAGGACAATTGATATGACCTCTCTCAAGGCGTAACAGTTGTTAGGGGAAACTGACAAAAGATCAACTGAAATGAACACATATATATTGCATGCCTATTAAGTATAAGCCAAGCACAGTTTTAGGGAGAGAACTCATAAGCCCAGTGGGAAAATGGACTAATAGGCAGATGTAAAGTTTAAAGGAGCCCTGAGAAAGACCTTGAAGGGTGATGTTGCAGCACCGAGAGGGCTGCCCAACCCATCCATGAGGGCAAGGATAGAGATAGTCACAGAAGCCTTCCAGAAAAAGAAATGCTTAAAGCAGGATCTGAAAGGTGAATAAAAGGTAATTGAAAAGGAGAGTGGAAGTGGGCTGCAGAGGAATATTCCAGGCAGAAAGAATCATGTACACACTAACCTAGGATTTGAAGAACCAGATAGAAGACAGAGAGAGAGGCAGGAGAGATAAGCACATACAGATTATCGGAAAAGCCAAATAATATAAACTCATAATCATGTAGATACTGCAGATGTCTAATGTATTTTGGAAAAAAAATGAGAAGTTATGGGAACTTCTTTGAGAGGAACACAATCCAATCGTATTTGAAGAGCAGGCTTAAGTCCCTGGAATGATTGAAGAGATGACCTTCCTTAAATCAACCCAAGTGTAAGCACTTTGATAGCTCCTGCTTCATCCGGCACAGGGCCTTGCACATACCTGCCACTCGGTCTATACGCTGAAACAAGGTACTTCTAGGTATTTGTTTCATCCCATGGTCTACACTGATATTGTCATCATTCTCACGTGGGCCCACCAGGGGCCCATCCTCTGTAAGTCACTGTTTGGATTTTGATAGGAAAGGCATTGCAAAGCTCAATCTGCTTTCAAATATTTCCTCAATAGGCCTGCCAGGGTGGATCTTTCCTTCCAAATGATTTCACATACACCCATAATTAGAGTTACATAATGAAGGTAGGGACATTGTCTTCATACATCTATCCTTAAAATGTGTGCGTCTAGTATGTCCAGACTTTTCACTAAGTGTAAAATGAGCTCATAATAAGTTTTTAATGCTGAGATTATCACTTGAGTCCCCACTGATCTGATTGCTAGTCAAACATTTCCAAACATTTCTTGTTGTCCCCCAAAGATGGCTTATATCAGCTTACGGTCTGTTCTGTGTACTACAATAATCGTCCTTCACCATATCCCTTTTCTCTTGCTCTGGCAACACTGTGTCCACCCATACACCCTTCCTGGCCTCCAAATAGCTTGAAGGAACCTTGCTGTTTTCTCACCAATGGTGCCGTCTCCTCCTAATATTGGTGGCGACCTTGCCAAGGTGCTGTCTTCTGACTCGCCCTAAGCCTTCCCTATCTGGGTGCCTGACAGAGCAGTGCCCAGGTGAGTTGGGAGGAGAGAGCATCAGCCCTCTTTCCAGTTCTGAGCCATACTTTTCACCTGGAACCCAGAGTACTACCGCTCTGCCCACAATCATAAAGCTTCCCCTTCAAACTTTCCCGTCAATTTGAGAATAGTATGCAATCATCTAGCATCTGTGGTCAGGCTAACACACTAACAAGGTCAAGCACCTTAACAGATTTCTCCAGACACAATTAATAGTCTCTTACAAAGGTGAAGAAAGAAGTCTCCACTTCTGGGTGCAAATGAACCTGTAACTCTTGAACGACAACTTCCTCCCTTAGTTTTCAAAAATTTTAAGGCCTAGTCCAACGAGGGCACCCTGGGCACAAAGGAAGTTCTGCCACCCAGAAGGAAAAAGACAGCTTTTTTTTTTTCAATTAACTCAATAATTCTCAATAGTTTATCACATTGGTAAAGGCTCAGAACCCTTAAGACAGGCCAATGTCAATGTATGAAATGTATGGAACCAGAAAACTCTGGGTAATACTATATGAATCTAGTAGAAAACAGCGTGTGCAGAGGGTGAGAAGGAAAGTATCCAGAAAGAAATTCTAGCTATGAATTGCCTGAAAGACAACCTCTGGCCCTACCAGTTAAGCTGTTTTGCATTTTGACTTTTTAAATTCACCCATAAGTTAATATCAACTACTCTGAAAAAGATGTCTCCTGATATAAGATTACAAGCAATTGGTAGAGAGTCCCTAGTTATATATTGGAAAAACTAATAAACCTCCATCAAAAGTTATAAATAGAAAATTGCCAAATGAGGAAATGAAAGTTTAAAAAATAGCTAAAAGAATAGGATTAAAGGTCCATCTGGCATATTAACAACAACAACAACAAAAAAATAGAAAGTAAGGCTATAATTGCATGCCATTTTCTGCCAAGCGAAATTTGTGCCAGATCACAGAGGGCCCTGAGCGTCATGCTCACAAGTCTAGAATTTATTCTGTATATGACAGGAAGACATGGATAGATTTCTAGCAGGAGAATAACATTCTCTCAGCACCCTTCTCTTTTTTTTAAGATTTTATTTTTATTTATTTGACAGAGAGGAGAGAGATCACAAGTAGGCAGAGAGGCAGGCAGAGAGGGGGGGAAGCAGGCTTCTCGCTGAGCAGAGAGCCCAATGCGGGGCTCGATCCCAGGACCCTGAGATCATGACCTGAGCCGAAGGCAGAGGCTTTAACCCACTGAGCCACCCAGGTGCCCCACCCCCTCTCTTTTTTAAAAGAGAAGATTAGTTAATCAATTGGGTATAGGATGGATTAAAGAAGATCATGCTGCCTTCCATTATTGTAAAGATGAGGGAACAGTTCCAGAAGTGGTCTATACAGGCATGTCATTAGATATCTAGCTTTGGAAAAACCCATGAGAAAGGACTGAATAATGTGCTGACTTCCTCCATCCATTATACTGTGTCTCAGTAGACCTAGCTGCCTGATAAGTGATGCTAATGTACCATGAGACTCTGTATAAATTGATAACACATAAGAACAGCTCAGAACTCATTTTTCAAATTGAACAGAAGTATCCTTGTAACGAAATTTTGTCTTTTCACAAAAATTAGGAAGCATCAGTATCAAGAATTGGGGGATTTCCATTTTCAGAAAGTGCTGTTGTTGGTTTTTTCTCTTCTTCTTCTCAATGTCCTGACACATGAACAATTTCTCAGCCTCCTTAAAATGGCCATGCCATTCATTTTTAATGGTCTTCCTTAATTGCAAAGATTGCAAATTGCAATCCTGTGGTAATGAGGCTTCTTTAAGTTTGGCTTTACTCCAAGGACAAAGAGTTTTCTGATACATATTGGAAAAAAGTATTGCAACCTTCTTAGAAGATCCCCTGTGTGAACATAAACTTTGCTTCCTTCTTTCAAAGAAATAATAGTTTTGTTTAATTGATAACATAGAGCAAAAACCTATTTTTTCCTGCCCAGATTTCTTCTGTTTACTTCCTGTGTGTTAAACCTGTCCCTTAGAGCTCACCAAAACCATGGTGATGCAATGATGGTTTACCCTTTCCCCAGATGAGGTCTGCTATTACCTAACCATCAGCTGACTATAGCCTAATACATCAACTATCGAACTAATGAATTAGTTTTTAAAATTATGATTATTATTTATTACTATTACAGGCATTTTCCAGAACTTTCCCAGGTAGAGCTCTCCAGGTAGAAAAATAGAATCTCTGGGCTATCATAACTTTCTCTCTCTCCTTAAAGATTTATTTATTTATTTATTTATTTATTTATTTATTTATTTGAGACAGAGAGATTGAGAGCAAGAGTGGAAGAGACAGAGAGAGACGAAGAGAGAGAATCCTAAACAGACTCCCCACTGAGTGCGAGCCCGATGTTGGGCTCAATCCCACGACCCTGAGATTATGACCTGAGCTAAAGTCAAGAATCAGATGATTAACCAACTGAGCCACCTGGCAGCCCCCCTTCCTTTTTGTATGTGGGTGCAGTAGGTCTTGTTGATCTAAGCCATCCTTAACTGCATCCTTCCTAGAAATGGAAGGAAAGAAAGTTGGTGCCATTGGCAGAAATCAGAGAGCAGGTGTGTTTCAAGATGTGTAGTGAATGGCAGCATGTGGGGATGAAGGAGCGGAATAAGTATGGTCTGGGAAATTAGGACACCCGGATTCTAGACTCAGGCTTGTCTCCAACTAGACATTTGACCTCTGGCAACAATTTACCTGCATAGGGTTTAGCTTTTATTTCATTAGTAATATGAGGAAATTGAGCTACAGTCATTTCTAGTTATGACCTCTTACGATTATTTTTCCTACTCCTAAATTCAGCATCGGTGACTACATAACACTTTTGGCCTTTTTGCCAAATGCGGGCACCTGGCATACCATTATCAGCACCAGCAAAATATAAGCAATGGGTTCGATATGTCATGTGAACCTACAGCAAAGTAAAGCCATCGAGCTAGTTGGGGGTGTCCTAGGAGTGGGGGTAAGATTGGACATGGCTTAGGGACCGCTTACGTGATCTTATACGATCTCTCTCTGTACTTCTCTCATTTTTTCATTCCTGTCCTCTCTTATTTTTATGTTTTATCTTGCTTTATATTGTTCTCCCAACCATAATCCTTCTCTTTCCTTTACGGTGTTTAGGCTTCAGCGTTCTCGGAAAGGAACTTTCAGAATTCTGGGTCTGAAAGAAATGTCTTATTGCAACTCTTGCTAACTGAAAGGTAATCCTAACCACCCTCAGGTGTTAGATCACACTATGAGAAGCCTCTGGAATAGGAGTGTGGGTGGCACTCGACTTGCAAGAGTTCCTGGTCCTGAAGTTCCAGGGAGAGGATCCTTATGCAAGTCCTTCAAGTACAAATACCACGTGATCCACATGCCTTGAGGCAGAGGCTCTCCATTTGCTTCTGTCCACGTCCACCTTGTGCCCTATTTTCCTGTTTCTTATTTTTTATTTAGTTTTTTAAAAATTTTCCTGTTTCTTAACAATATTTTTCTCTCAGTGCAATGATCATGATGAGCCCTGAGTAATATATGAAAGTGTTGAATCACTCTCTTGTACACCTGACACTAATATCACACCATATGTTAACTACATGGGAATTAAAAATAAAAATAAAAAAAAATGTTTTTCTCTCTATCTGGTTAAACTGGCAACTTATTTTATTAACTGATGCGGAGGGTCCACATTCCAGGCTACATAGGCAGTTATGTAAGAAATGTGCTCTTTATCTCTATTCTGTCAGATGGTCGAAATTAATCTCAGGGTCTGAGTTCTGGGGTGCTCACCTGAGCCAATGAGTCAGACTGGAGGTGGGAGTTGGGAGCATCTCTTTTATGTTGTCATCATTTCTCCATCCTGGCACCTGCCAAGATTGTCAGCATCCCCGTCTGATCTTGGATGATTCACCGGTCAATAAGCCTGTCAACTATTTTGACTTTTTCATTCTGAAGATGTAGCTCAGGTAGGATATTGTTTTCAAAAGTCCAGTGCTATCCATACTAATAGTTAAATTGCAAAGAAATGATATTGCCTGGTGCTTTTAACTTCCCTCTCTTCTCTCTTTTTCTGTATTTCAGTGCTTTCTCTGCTCCGAGTTGCTTCTGTTATCTTGGTTTCTTCTGCCCTGGGGAAAAATGAGATAAATTAATTCATGCTAAAAGTCTTTGTCTTCTGGAAGTGTTTACATTTTAAAAGAGGGTCGTAGGGATAGATCGGTGTTTAACACAGAGGATT
Source organism: Procyon lotor (assembly GCA_028646535.1). Taxonomy (NCBI): domain Eukaryota; kingdom Metazoa; phylum Chordata; class Mammalia; order Carnivora; family Procyonidae; genus Procyon; species Procyon lotor. Next base: position 82,092,176 of record CM053609.1, read on the forward strand.
GGACCACTCTAGGTGGAACTTAAGATAGTAGTCAGGGAGAGATTTTTATCTTTTTCTCACTACCACGGTTCAAGGTAAAGGAATAGCATTCTCTCCCCTTTCCCTGAAAGGCTGGAACAAATCTGGTAAGTGAGGAATGGCTCAGACAAAGAAGAGGTCCCCTGAGACAGAGTGAAGGGCAGAATCACAGAGCTGCAGTCCGAGGAGCCAGTTAGAGACAGGCTTGGAACCTTCGGACAGGTTGGGAAGTATGGAAGAGGCTGAGGGCTTCCCGGGTGAGGTCCACAACAGGGACTGGGAAAGGAGATTTGCTTTATTTATGTGGTGTGTGCTGCTTGTGTGCTTAAAGATACCGAAGCAGACTGGTTAAAGGTCATGATGATAGGATGAGCAAAGTAGACTCCCTAAAGTCCCTACCATGCCAGTATGCTTTTTTTTTTTTTTTTGCTTTTTGAAATGTGGTCAGAATGTATTTCTAAGAGTTGATATTTGACATATTCCTTAAGTATCAAGCTAAGTTTATTTTAATATATGGTTTTCAGATGTGTATTATTAGTGCCAAAGTGGTAAAAAATCTGTCTTAGTCCATTTGGGCTGCTATCACAAAAATACCATAGACTGGGTGGTTTATAAATGACAAATTTCTTTCTTTTCTTTTTTTTTTTTTTTTTTAAAGATTTTTTATTTATTGGGGCACCTGGGTGGCTCAGGGATCAAGCCCTGCATTGGGTTCTCATCAGGCTTGCATCAAGGAGCCTGCTTCCCCCTCTCTCTCTGCCTGCCTCTCTGCCTACTTGTGATCTCTCACCTCTGTCAAATAAATAAAATTTTTTTTTTTTAAGGATTTGAGAGAGAGAATGAGAGAGATGAGCATGAGAGGGGCGAGGGTCAAAGGGAGAAGCAGGCTTCCCGCCGAGCAGGAAGTCTGACTTGGGACTCACCCAGGGACTCCAGGATCATGACCTGAGACCTGAGCTGAAGGCAGTTGCCCAACCAACTGAGCCACCCAGGTGCCCCATGACAAATTTATTTCTTACAGTTCTGGAATCTGGGAAGTCCAATATCAAGGCACTGGCAGATTCTGGCGAGATCCACTTCCCGGTTCATAGACAGCCATCTTTGCTGTGTCCTCACATGGTGGAGGGGGTCAGAGAGCTCTCTGGGGTCCCTTTTAAAGATTTTATTTATTTATTTGACAGAGAGAGAGACATCACAAGTAGGCAGAGAGGCAGGCAGAGAGAGAGGGGGAAGCAGGCTCCCTGCTGAGCAGAGACCCTGATGTGGGGCTCGATCCCAGGACCCTGAGATCATGACCTGAGCTGAAGGCAGAGGCTTTAACCCACTGAGCCACGCAGGTGCCCCAGTCCCTTTTATAAGGCACTAGTCCCACTCATGAGGGCTCTGCATTCATGACCTAATCACCTGTCAAAGGCCCCACCTGCTAATACTATCATGTTGGGAGTTAGGATCTCAACATATTAATTTTAGGGGGGGTACAAGCATTTAGTCCATTAACACAGTGTTACTTCTAACATCTTCCAACATAGTTTCATTCCACTTTTGGCCCAGCAAAGTGGACTAAGGTCAGTACAAACGGAATCACCTAGAATGTTCTCATGCTCCCACTATCCAGCTTGACTTGCCCACACCTGGTTCAATATCTCCTTACTAGACTTAGCTTGTCTCATTGCATCTGTATCTTCTTAGTCAACCCTTCAGCTGAGTCTGGTTGTGATTCTGGATTTTGGCACCATTTTCTTACCTTCCTGATCACAGGTCTTTGCTTTTGGCCAGATTCTGGATGAAGTGCCAGGACCTAAGTCCTCCCTCTGGCACATTGTTGCCCAGATATGAGGACATTGGTTAGGGTTTTTAGGGTGGGGAGGGTCAGGATTGGGAGCAGAAAGAACCCAAATAAAGACATGTAAACTATACTCTAATTTCTTCTACTTGTCTTCATTTATTAAAAAAGATACTATATTTTGGATACTCAATGTAACTCTATAAAAACTTCTTTTCAATAGCTTGGTTGTAGATTTACTCTCACAGATGGCTAATTTATTAAAATAAAACAATTTTCTATGCTTCCATCGTTCTCGGTGACAAGCCAGCAGAACATACCTTTAGAGTCAGATACTTCTACTTCTGAAGAATCACTAGCAAAAGGGGTTATTGGTGGTGATTTCACAAAGCTTGCTCGGGAGACTCTCTTGAGGTGAAGCGAGAGTTAAGACCAAGGAGGAAATGGTTGCACTGAAACAAATAAATACAGTATTGCGAGCTTTGGATTTTATTTATTTTATTTCATTGTATGTATGTATGTATGTATGCATGTATGTATGTATGTATGTATGTATTTAAAAGATTTTATTTATTTATTTGACAGAGAGAGATCACAAGTAGGCGGAGAGGCAGGTAGAGAGAGAGGGGGAAGTAGGCTCCCTGCTGAGCAGAGAGCCTGATGCGGGGCTCGATCCCAGGACCCTGAGATCATGACCTGAGCTGAAGGCAGAGGCTTTAACCCACTGAGCCACCCAGGTGCTCCCTGAGCTTTGGGTTTTAAAATGACAGGAACAAGTAAGCCAGCCAGACCTTGAAGAATCTTGGATGGGGTGGTCTTTTCTGAGAAACATTTCAGGACACAAGTTAATTAGAAAGACAGTTTCACAAATATTGCGCAGTCTTGCAGAGAGCAGGCTTGCCTTATCCAGCCTTCCTCAGAGACCAAGGGGTCCATTTGCACAGTGGCCAGAGGCTGAACTTTGGAGCCAGGCAGGCAACTTGGCATCCTGGTCCCCCTTCCTCTTCCCACCCCCATTTACCTGCTGTAGGCTCTTGTGTGTGAGATGGCCAAATCTTTCTTAACTTTGTTTTTTTTTCCTCTAACCATTAAACAGGGATAGTAATTCACATCTGAGAGTTCATATAAATCTCCCGGTCATTAGATGATTGCCCTCATTTCAATGAAGGAAGGTCACTCTCATAGTTGGCAGCCTCTTTATCTGGTTATGACAGATAGTATGTATGTATCCCTGGACGTGAGGGCCTGGCTCAGTATGGTCCATGACTGCCAACAAGTTCCACAGGGGCCTATTTCCAGATCTGCCTTATTTTTGCCAAGTAGAGATAAATGCTGATGGAAACTGTCACTTGTCACATTCCCAGGAGTCAGGCATCTCTCTAATCTCGGTTTCTCTCCGAGTAGCGCTGTCAGGGAAGGCAAAACAAGAGTTCAGATGAGGGACTGCTCCTTTGGCGTCCCTCCTTTGCCCACTCACGGAGATGTGTCAGACGCCGAAAGCCAGCTTGGGGGATAGCTACATCTCCCTCAGAAATATCTGGAGGATCCTGGATATTTTCATCGTAAAAGATACCATCACACGTTAGTTTGAGGCAAAGGCTTCTGTTTTTATGACAAATATTACCCCTTACGTGTGGTTATAGTCAGAATTAATCATACCTT
>CM053609.1:82095738-82111834 GCA_028646535.1 Procyon lotor
ACAAAGGATGATATTAGAATCACTGTCACAGGGGACATTATCATTTAGCAGTATTTATCATAAATTCACTGCTACACAATGCCAAGGCAATGTAGATAGGCAGAATAATTACCCATGAGTAAAAACTGTTTAAACACAGATCATTTCACAGAGCCCTTCAGACCCCTGTGCAAATATGCTAATGGGACCTTGGATGTTAATTTGCAACAAAAGCAAATTGTATGGATAAAGGGGAGGGAGAGTTGGTAATATTCTAAGTTATTTGATTACAAAATATATATTCTTATTTTCTTACAAAGTCTTCAAAAAATGGAAGTGAGAGATAGTGTACTATAGTTTAGTGGTTTCCAGATACTTGCTTTTAATAAATCAGTTAAATTTTAAAACAAAACATTAGAGGGACTAATTAATACAAGGTTGCCAACTCCTTTTTGCAAATTTTGGGAAGTAAATTAAAAAAGAGATTTCCCATAAACTATTGTTATAATTTCATGAAGGAAGACATTCAAATACCAAAATAAAAGGGTGGGTATTATTTCAGGATAAAGAATGGTCTTTCAAAGTAGATAATAGTGTCTAACACTTATTGAACACTTATATGCAAGGTACCAAGACATTTGAATATATTGTATTACTCATACTGTTATGCCCAGATTTTGAAATCCCCAGAGACCACCAGGAAGCCGCATCCAATGCAAAAGCAAAAGAGCCTTTATTTGAGCTAGCTCGAGCTCAGTCTCCCACACTCACTGATGCAGCGGTGTGATGTAGAGAAAGAGAGTGAGTTTCAAAAAGTGCCGCAGTTTTATAGGGGCCAGTGGCCAATGAGATTTTAACACACACAGGAAGTTGCATAGTCATGTTAGGCCACACGCAGGTGGCCAATTGAATTGCAATTTGCCCTGTCATAGCTGTTTGAGCTAGCCTATCACTCTGGTCAGAATTGGCATGTAAGAGGCGGTGTTTACATCCTGTGGCGGTTAGGGGTTCCACCTTCCTATCGGCTAACTCAAACTAGCTGAAGGGCCGGCTAGGCAATGTTCTGACATTCTGTGACCTTTCTCAGGAGCAGGTCACGTAGGGGTTATACACAAGATGGCGGGTGTAGCACAAAATGGAGTTAGCCTTGCTCTGCTCTTTCAATACAACTTTGTGAGATGGCTACTGTTATTATTCCCATTCTATAGATGAAGACAATGGGGGTAAAAAGACGTAATGTGTCTAAAGAAACACAGTAATGGCAGAGTGTGGATTCATTTCTGCAGAGTCCCTGGTTTTATTTTTTTATATTTTTATTTTTTTAGGGTCCATGGTTTTAAAAACTATGTGATAAGCATTAACGACAACTTACAGATAGTATCACTAAAAAATTGGTTACATAACTTGCTTTTCTAATTTCTAATTCTAATTTTCTAATTAATTTTTGGGGGAGAGTACCAAATTACTTTATTTGAAGGAATGGTACAAATGAGAGAAGTTAAGTAGATGTTTTGGTACAATTTATAGTGCCGCTTCCAGACGGGTGCACAGGAGAAGAATGAGGCACAAACAAGTCAGCCTCAAAAGAGACTGGAGCAGGGGTCAGCAGTTGAGAAGACTGCAGCCCTGAACAACTCCTTAATCCCATATTTATTAGATACAACCAACAAAGGAGAAGATTATACATTGTTTGTAGTAAATAAGAAGGAATGTGAGTCATACATTGATCACGTGTCTTATATATTAAACAAGAAGAAAAGAGTGTGCCTGGTCAATCTTATAGATTAAACAAGAAAAGAGTGTGCCTGGTCAATCAGGAATTCATTGTAGAGTAAGCACACCTAGCACTTAAATGGATAACCCCATCAGCAAGCTCTCTTGGAGGCAGGGGAGATAGCAAAAAGGGAAGCAGGCCGTGTTCTGCCCTGAGCGAGCCAGGCATCCCCAGCTGCTCGGCTTCAAGAACATTGTCATCCCCTCCACCTGAGGCCTGCTGCTGGTACATGTTTTTCCCAAGGTTTTCTTTAAGCATGCTTGCATGACCACAACTCCTCAGTTATATTTTCAGCAGTATATTATTCTGAGGGACGGTTACATTATTGTAAAGGTAAAGGTAACCCCAACATGCATGCACAGCCTCAGGGACCAGAGAAGTCACCCTGGTGGCTCTGGGAAGACAGCCTAAGGCTTAACTCTCACTATCACTGTTTTCCAAGGTGTGCTTGTCAAAGAGGTACTCTGCCATGCCAGATTCGGGAGCCCCCATCTTGAGCAGGTTGGTTATGTGGTCACCCAATTCTTTGATGGATTTCACCTGCTCATTCAGGTACTGAGTCTCAATGAAGTCACACAAATGGGGGTCATTTTTATCGGTGGCCAATTTGTGCAGTTCCAGTAGTAACTGATTCACACGCTCTTTACCAAGTGTAATGCACGCTCAGTTGCCTTCAGCCCGTTCTCCCAATCATCCTGGTCTGGTTTCTCAATATCCTGAAGATTCGGCCGCCTCATCGGTTCTGCAGCTTCATCAGTTTCTCAGCATGTTCCCTCTCCTCATGAGACTGGTGAAGAAAATATTTGGCAAAGTTCTTCAAAGCCACATCATCGCGGTCAAAGTCGTAAGACATGGACAGGTAGATGTAGCAGGCGTAGGGCTCCCGGTTGATCTGGCGGCCTCCAAGTCCAACAGGTGGAAACACAGTCACGGAATTGTACCAGTCTGAAAGCCAGGGTGTCTCTCTCTTGAAGGGGCCGGTGGTGGGGGGGCGGGCTGGAGTGGCTAGGGCCTCGGCTTCATGCAGATTCTCGAAGTTAGACTTTTGATGTTAGCTGCACATATTGTTATACATAGACACACAAAGAGACACCAACTGGTTTAGAAGAAAAGCAAAAGAAGACAATCACCAAACTTGTTTTTATTTGCCTACTGCATCAGATGTAGCACCGTCAGTGCACTATGGATTGATTTTGTTCAAACGGCATTTTGTAATTATCTTTTGAAAAACACCATTCTAGTGGTATTGAAACTACATTGTTGAGTGAGACAGTACTTAATTTCCTTCTCCTCAGGGATGGGGATAGACCATCCATTTCTTTCCCTGAAGGAATAGGCAAGGCAGGACCCCCTTGTATCTTCTGTCCCCTTACTCCTCCTCCAGGGAGATGGAAAAATCTACCTTATTGGTGGATTGGCTTGGCTCTGTGTTTTTTTGGGCTCTTCTCTCAGAGTCAGTCTGTCTCTGGGATGCCTACCTCCTCTGCTGTGGTTCACACCAAAGCAGCTCTGCCTCCAGGAAGAGGCCTGCTAGCTCAGATTTGAGGTGAATTCCATTTGGGAAGGGTGTTATAAGCCCCCTTTGGCTTCATATCTAAAGTAATATCATCTAATCAGCTTTATCTGCTGTAAAGGTAACATATTTATTTTTCTTTCTCCAGCATCTTATTTCTTATTGGTTAAGATCCTATTTTATTTTTTAAAAAGATTTTATTTTTTTGTTAGAGAGAGCACAAGCAGGGGGAGCAGCAGGCAGAGGGAGAGGGAGAAGCAGGCTCTCCACTGAGCAAGGACCCCAATGTGGGACTTGATCCCAGGACCCTGGGGTCATGACCTGAGCCAAAGGCTGATGCTAAGCCAACTGAGACACCGAGGCACCCTGGTTACAGATTTTAGAAAGCAAGAAAAGAACTGCTATTTATTTAGTCCTTAAACTCCCTGTAAGCCATCATATGATCCTAAGATCGAATTTGGAAGGGACCTGAAGAGGTCATCCTAAAGCACATCTAAGCCAAAGACTTCAGTGCAGTAATCACCCTTAACGTTTTTCTTAGCACTGGACCATAAGCCTTCGGCACGAATGACCTCACTGATTTCTTAGAGCAATCCCATGATATGGGTACTAGTGACAACACCATTTTACTAATTAGAAACTCGAAGCTTGGAAAGGTTAAATAATACGCCCGAACTTACAGAATGTTTTAGTAGCACAGCCCCAGTGGAGGGGTATAGATCCCATCCGAGCCCTGTATGGAGACAACAGATGTCAAGCAACGAACAAAGGACAGATGGCAGCTGTGATGAGTGTCGTGCCAGGTGCTTGGCACACATAACCTCTAGTCTGAAGGGTCAAGGAAGACATTCCCATGGAGAAGTGACATTCGATCGGGAGGCTCCACAGTGTGTAGGAGTTAGCAAGACAAAGCGGATGGGTGGATGGGTGGGATGGGATTAAGGATGAGGAATGGATAGGACCAGGAGGGAAGAGGGTCTGAGGTGAGAAGAGGTGCCGTAGTCCACGGCCACAGCTCAGAACCCCAGATGATGCTGGAAAGCCAGGTTGGGATTATGGAACAGCCTTTGCAGTCCATGCTATGGATTTTGGATCTTGTCTCAGGAGCAATGTGATGTCTTTGAAGGTGTAAATAAAGGGCATGGCAATCATGCCCACTTTTCTCTGTAGCATTCCCTATTTTTCTTTCTTTTTTTTTAAAAGATTTTATTTATTTATTTGACAGAGAGAGGGAGAGAGACAGCGAGAAAGGGAACACAAGCGGGGGGGTGGGAGAGGGAGAAGCAGGCCTCCTGCTAAGCAGGGAGCCCGGCCGTGGGGCTTGAACCCAGCACCCTGGGATCATGACCTGAGCCGAAGGCAGACGCCCAATGGCTGAGCCACCCAGGTGCCCCTGTAGCGTTCCCTATTTCTAAGCTTTTAATTCTGACTACATCAGAGAGAAAATTCCTATTAGGTGCTAATCTCTCTTTAACACCTGGTGGCTTTTGATGAATTACTCATTTCCCTCTTAATAATAAGGGGCAGCTTGTGTGAAGTCTGTTTCAGTAGTTCTCAGACACGGCTGTGTCTGAACAACTTTTAAATATTCTGATGCAAGGCCACACACCGAAGACCAATTAAATCACAATCTCCAACCATGGGAGCCCAGCATCCGTATTTTTTCAGACACACCAGCCTCTGCAATTCACCTTACCAAACACTTTTGAGCCCCTATTGATCCTAAATCCGAGCACTGTGTTAGATGCCATGCGTACAAAGATGAGTAAGTGTGAACAGCTGTTTTCAGCTGTGAACTATTCCGAAGCCCTAGCATCTGCAGCTGCTACTAAAGCAAGCAAGGTTGAGGCAGCCCCAGACATCAGGAGGCAATGAAAAGAATCCTTGAAGTCCAAGTCAATGAAAATAATAAATTCTCTGACTGCATATCTACAGTGTCTCACCTGGTCTTTTCACTGGAAATCCCAGAAATCAGGAACCCGGAGCTAGTAGATTCAGAGAGTGCTCAAGACACCCTGCTGCCGCTTTGCTTGCTTTCCTTGCCTTGGAGAACTGGTCCGAGGAGGGAGGCAACACAGCTATGTATTGACTCATTAAAACACTTACTGAGGGGTGCCTGGGTGGCTCTGTGGGTTAAAGCCTCTGCCTTCGGCTCTGGTCATGATCTCAGGGTCCTGGGATCGAGCCCCGCATTGGGCTCTCTGCTCAGCAGGGAGCCTGCTTCCCCTCCTCTCTCTGCCTGCCTCTCTGCCTACTTGTGAACTCTCTCTGTCAGATAAATAAATAAAAATCTTTAAAAAAAAATTTACTGAGCACCTACTTTGCGTCAGGCTGTGTGCTAGGCATTGGGGCTACAAAAGAACATCCACGTTTCCTGAACTCAAGTTGCTCACAGAAGACAAGGGATCTATTCTGTTTTTTAGTTAATTTGTCAGAATAAATCAGGATGAAAATGCCTTCTGAATGTATTTCAAAAGGCTGATCTGAGGATAAAAATAGATTATAAATATTCAAATGCTTTGGAAAATAGTGAAACATGATGCATCCATAGAAAATTCTATACCTTGAATTGTGAAACCATAAAACTTTGAGTTTTGCCATTTATGCTAATGATCTTGGAAATATTTTCAGAGAGCAGCAATGATTTCTTTATTACTTGTTTTATATATCTTCTAGCACTGTATCAGGTACAAAGGGTATTTAACAAATGTTTTTTTTAAATTATCACTGAACACCTCTATCCAACTTAGAAAAGATAACTTTTTCCTACACAATGTTCAAAAAGAAAGACATTCCAGTATGAAAACAAGCCAAATGTTGAGGCCAATAAAATTTTGAAAATTTTGGGGCACCTGAGCGGCTCAGTGGTTTAAAGTCTCTGCCTTCAGCTCAGGTCATGATCTCAGGGTCCTGGGATCGAGCCCCACATCAGGCTCTCTGCTCAGCAGGGAGCCTGCTTCTCCCTCTCTGCCTACTAGTGATTTCTCTCTCTCTGCCAAATAAATAAATAAAATCTTTAAAAAAATTTTTTGAAAGTTTTTCCCCCAAGTTTTTGTTTTGTGTGTGTGTTTTTTAAAAAAAGATCGATCGATCTATCTATCTATCTATCTATCTATCTATCTATCTATCTATCTATCTAATTTATTTATTTGACAGAGGGAGAGAGAGCACAAGTAGGCAGAGAGGCAGAGAGAGAAAGGGAAGCAGTCCCCCTGGCAAGCAGAGAGCCCGATGTGGGGCTCCATCCCACGATGCTGAGATCATGACCTGAGCTGAAGGCAGAGGCTTTAACCCACAGAGCCACCCAGGCGCCCCCCAAATTTTGCAAGTTTTAAAAGAATATAGAATCATGTCTTTATTTTTAAAGCTCTGGAGATAACCTATGTTTATGAAGGTCTCTGGGGAGCTTGAAATTCAATGATTTCAACCTGAATAAGACAGGAAGGCATCTTTTTAAAATAAAAATCCAAGTTTTCATTGAAGTGCTTTAATTTCTTCACTTACTTGGCTCCACTCTGACATAAACTGAGAAAAAAAAAAAAAAGATATATTTCATAGCCGTAGAGAATCCTAGAATTGAGGGGTAGAGAGCAGTGTTGGAAAGATCCAGGAGACCATCCAGAATGGCCTAGAGGGCTTTTTCAGATACATACTTGGTAGGTTTCTGATCGGATGATCTGGAGTATAGGAGCTAGGTGTGGGGGACCTGGCGTGGATGATTTTAAGCTCTCCGGGGGCACCTGGGTGGCTCCGTCAGTTAAGCATCTGACTCTTGATTTCAGCTCAAGTCATGATCTCAGCATCCTGAGATTGATCCCCATCTGGGCTCCAAGCTCAGTGGGGAGTCTACTTGAGGATTCTCTTTCCCACCCTGCGTGTGCTCCCTCTGTCTTTATTTCCCTCTGTCCCTAAAAATAAATAAATACATCTTTAAAAAAAAATAAGCTCTCCAGGTGATCCTGCTGTCTATTCTGATTTGGAACAACTCATCAAGTCCAATTATTCTGTTCTATAGATTAAGAAAATAAGACCCAGAGATTTGAAGTGAGCACTTCAAAGTCTCACAGCTAGTTAGTGATGGAATCTAATATTGTGTTTTCTATTATATCACGTAGATTTCCATATTTTTGCTAACATTACCATAGCCTTAATTCTACTGACACAGCCATTGTTCTATAATATTCTTGTTCTATATTAATTATAGATGTTCTATAATAATTGTTCTATATGTTCTATATAGATGTTCTATAATAATGTTCTATAATAATTAAGATTTTTTTTCCCCCTGGATGTTGTGTTAGAGGGAAGCTTAGTTCTGGATGGGCTAGTATGCCTAACCACCAGTAGCAGTTAGGAGATCTGATTATAAACTCCTCAAACAATCATTTAAATAAAAGATGGGGGTAACTTGGTATGGTCTCCCAGGATATGGAATTAAAAGGAAACTGAAAAATCACTCATTCTGCTTAAAAAAATAGAATATTTATCATGATACAATCTCTTTTGTTCTACTCTGACTTTTGAAATGAAAAATACTTTGAGTTATTTAAATATCATAAAAAACCATACTATTGGGGTGCCTGGGTGGCTCAGTCATTGGGCGTCTGCCTTCGGCTCAGGTCATGATCCCAGGGTCCTGCGATCAAGCCCTGCATAGGGCTCCCTGCTCGGCGGGAAGCCTGCTTCTCCCCCTACTATTCCCTCTGCTTGTGTTCTCTCTCTCGCTGTGCTTCTCTCTGTCAAATAAATAAAATCTTTAAAAAAACAAAAAACCATACTATTGACAATATATTTAAAGTCTTCTTTATAATACAATATAATTTGGTTTAGGTATCTTTTCTTCCCTCCTGCCACTAAATATTTAAGATACTTTTCCCTCCACCTCAATTTTAAGTATGATCAGAGACTTGTATCTAGCCAAACTAAATATATATGGAGTGGAAAGCTGTGTCACAGTTTGGGTTTCACACACATTCTCACTCATGTTTGTTTTGAAATACTCAAGAGATTAGTATGCATGGTGCTATTTATTCTAATGCTCAATATGAATGCAAGTCCCAGCAGAATTGCAAGTATGCCTCTTCCAACAGCTCCAAATTATAAGGTTAACGACCTGTTTTGGTGCTCTTCTTCTCTGCTCTTTCTAAAATTGCTAATTGTCCAGCTAGCTTAGCCCATGAATCAGCTGAAAAGGGGCAGTGTGGGACGCACATGTCATGAATGTGTGTGCATGTGATGGAAGGTTAGAGAAGGGAGTTCCACTGAACTACTGTGGGTAACTAGTCAGCTTACTATCATTTCCAGATTGCCACTTAGTAAATAGCCCTTTATTTTTTCTGTCCCATGCAGCTATCTTTCTTTTCCTTTCAGAGAAAGATGAAGTTATACCACTCAATATTAGATAATCATTCCTAGTACCATAAAAAGCACCAAACTCGAAGTGACAAAGGGTCAACTTTCCAGAAACTCAAAATCTTAAGAAAAAAAATCCATGCTATGAAGCTCTCATGGTTTCTTCCTCAAAAGCTCAGCCCTTGTAGACTCTGATAGAATTTTGCTTGTGCCCTTCTAATGCCATGAGCCATCTTCTACTTTGTACCCTTAATTCTGCCATGCAACGTAAATGCACCGTGGCCACTATATTTAGGGATCTGTATCTCCCACAGCCCTTGGGCATAGTAGGCATTCATAAAGAGTATCAGAACACTGCATCTCTAACCTAAAGGGGGAGAAGCCACTACTTGATAAACAATATGGCATAAAACATTCATGGAAGGTTTAAACGTACCTGTTTCATGAAAGAACTATTCTCACATTACGTAGCCATCAGATGCTTCAAGAGGGAACAGGTTTCTTTCAATGGACATGTCATGTGATGGGACTTTGAAAGGAGATATATCTAATACTTTAGAAAGCTCTTAGGAGGAGCTCCTCACCTCTCTAGGAAAGTTAAAAATAGGAAAGGGGAAGAGAATAAGGAAAACCTTTATGGAGGCTCTCTTCCACTGCAATTTCCGATAGCATCCCTACTGGACAATCTCTCAGAGGCAATATAACCTGGTTGTAAGGATCGACTCTCTGAGATTTTCTATGGTTCCCAAGCTGTGGTTCCGAACCAAAACCCAACAGTTCACGTGGCTTGGGAACTGGCTGGAAATGTAAAATTTCCGACCCTCCTGGGATCTACTGAATCAAGAACTCGGGTGGAGCCCAGCACTCTGCTCTTTTACAAGCCCTCCTTGTGATTCTGCTGCAGACTGAAGTTTAAGGACACTGCTCCACACTGACCCTCCCCAGGGGTTCAGATCACCTGGGGAGAGCTCCCTGGGGCCTTGGGCTCTTGGACAGTGGAGAAAATGAGTGTTTGTGGGGAGAGGGGGAATGAAGCTTACTTTCTTTTTTTTTATCCTGTTGAAAAATACTTCAAAGGTCTCTCTACCAAAGTAACACTTTAATTATCCCTTGTATTCTTAATGGCATTTGCTAATTCTCTCTTCAGAGAGAGCCGGAATAGTGCTTAGTCGAACACTGTAACTTGATCTAGGTGCCCTGGGCTGAGTTGGCCGGAGTTGATATTTATCTTCTGTGATGGCCAAGAAGAAAGGGGTTAGCAAGATAATGGATAGTGTATGAACCGTTTTAAGCAGTATGTTTCATTTACATACCCCAAAATGTCAGAGCTGCAAGAGATCCCTTAGGAAATGATTGTTCTTCTTTTTTCTTTATTTAGAGATTTTATTTATTTATTTGATGGAGAGAGGGAAAATGATTGTTTTTCTGATCTTGTGTTACAGAAGTCTCCCAGCTACTTAGTGACAGAGTCAGGACCACAAAGGACTTCTTGTTCTAGGAATTCTACTGCTCGGTCTACAGTGCCAGAATACGTTACACCACTCAGCATTTTCCTTGCCTGGGATGGATGGTAAGCCTAAATTTGGGATAGAGCAAAGACCAAGATCATTATTCGCCCTCAAGAGATTCAGTCTGATGTTTTCCAGGGATCTATTCAAGTTCTAGTTGAAGACCTAGGTATATTCATTCATTGCTTCATCAAAAGTTTCAAGAATATTCTCTACAAGTCTATTGTATTAATTAGAATTGTTTTGGTTGTCAGAACAGAAGCCTACTTGAGCCAGTTTTAGCAAAAAGGAGGCATTTAATTACAGTGGGATTGAAGAAAGTGTTGGACAAGAGGCCTCTGGAGGATAGGAAGAGGGGGTTGGGAGCGCCGTAAGGAGCCCAGGAAGTCCCCTTTCTAGATGTCCTCCTTATCTGCTTCTTTCCGATAGTCAGTCTCATTCATCTCTCATACAATAGAATGGTATTTTTCTATTTCACAGGATACATGGGAGAAAAAAGAAGCCACAGATAGTGGTATATAAAACATAAGTTTTATATGTCACTTGTAGGACTGATACTTGATATTTCTTTTTAAAGTTTTTTTTTTTTTAAATAACAGGTTTATTGAGCTATAATTCAAAAACTCTCATACCATAAAGTTCACCTTTAAAGTTGTATGACTCAGTAATGGTTTTTTGTACAGTTGGTTATTCATGGAAACTTGCACAGTGGTGAAAAATTTAAATTGCTAGACATGCACATTTTCAGCTGAGGTTGGCTAAGTCTCATACTAAAGATAGGTGCTGGGCTCCTGGGTGGCTCAGTGGGTTAAAAGCCTCTGCCTTTGGCTCAGGTCATGATCTCAGGGTCCCGGGATCGAGCCCGCATCGGGCTCTCTGCTCAGCGGGGAGCCTGCTTCCCCCTTTCTCTCTGCCTGCCTCTCTGCCTACTTGTGATCTCGATCTCTCTCTGTCAAATAAATAAATAAAATCTTAAAAAAAAAAAAAGGTGCCCTTTTTGTGCTCTATTCTGTGTTGTGTTTTTTGCATTTTTTTGTGCTTTTGTTGGTGATGTTGCTCTTTAGAATGGTTCCCAAGTGTAGTGTTGAGGTGCTATCTACTTTTCCCAACCATTGGAAGGCTGTGATGTGCCTTACAAAGAAATACATATGTTAGATAAGCCTTTTTCCCCCCATGCATGAGTTATAGTGCTGTTCACTATAAGTTCAATGTTAGTGAATCAACAATGCAGTACATCTAGAAAAAAAGAGGAGGAAATTTGCCAATCTATTCTTGAAGCTGCTTTGGAAAATGCTAAAGTAACATCTATAGTGTACGATGAAGCCATGGAGAAGATGGAAAAGTGCATAAAGTATAGTGGATGGCATCATTGTGAGACTGAAAGCTAAAAAAATTTACTGTCACATTACCCAAGGTCAGGAAAATGTTAAACTCTTCTTGGTTAGTGTTTTAGTGTAAAGAAATACTGCCTATAATTAATTACAAGAAATAGCTAAAAGGTGTTTTTAGACAGAAATACACATAAAACAAGGTTATATACTGATTGGTTGATTAAAATATTATGAACAGAAGCTTGTGGGAACCTACGCCTATATTTCCCTGAGGAAAAATGGCTTAGTATTCACTACTTCAGTGTTTAGAGCAACTTTATAGAATATAATTACATTGAAAAAAGAGAATCAGTTGTATACATTCACAGCCTTAATCACCAGTACCTAATTCCAGAGTATTTTCTTCATCCCCAAAAAACCCCATACCCATTGGCAGTCATTCCCCAATTCTCCTCTACCCTCAGCTCCTGGCAACCGCTAATCTATTTTCTGTCTTCATGGATTTCCCTATTCTGGACATTTCAAGTACATAGACTCATATGATGTGTGGCTTTTTCTGTCTTGGTTCTTTTGCTTAACCTAATGTTTTCAAGGTTCATTCATGTTTTCCAAAGTGGCTGGACCATTTTTCAATCCCAGGAGCGGTGTATGAGGACTCCAATTTTTCCACATCCTTGCCAACACTTGTTATTGCTGTCTTTTTGATTGTGGCCATCCCCGTGGGCATGACATGATTTTTTTTTTGCAATTTTGACTTACATTTCCCTGATGACTAGTAATGTTTAATCTCTTCATGTGCTTATTGACCATTTGTATATCTTCTTTGGAGAAGTTTCTATTCAAATCCGTTCCCTATTTAAAAAATTAGAATATTTGTTGACTGTCAGAGTTCTTTATTTATCTTGGATACAAGTCCCTTGTAAGATGTGATTTGTGAGTATTTTCTCCCATTCTGGGGGCTGTCTTTGATGGCTGAGTGGACTTTTGATCAGGATGTCAGAGTCTCAGTTGTTCAGTTTGCACAGGTGTGTACTTTCCAGATGATGGGGCAACACAGGCAATGGCTTTCTGTGTAACCGTGTGAAGACACAGAGAGAAGACAGCCATCTACAAACCAAGAAGAGAGGCCTTCACGGGAACTAATCCTTATGATACTTTGAGCTCAGACTTCTAGTTTCCAGAAATGTGAGAAAATAAATTTCTGTTGTTTAAGCCACCGAGTCTGTGGTACTTGGTTATGGCAGCCCGAGCAAACTGATATGACTAGTGTTGCTATAGAGATGATGTTTTAGGTATCGACATTTCCCCTGTATCTGAGAAGTGCTGTTAGTAAGGGCTTTGAATGTGTTCTTGTTTATTTACCTGTATCTACGAATTATAATATATCATTAAGATAGATCGAGGGGCACCTGGGTGGCTCAGTCGTTAAGCGTCTGCCTTTGGCTCAGGTCATAATACCAGGGTCCTGGGATTGAGCCCTGCGTCAGGCACCCTGCTCAGCGGGAGGCCTGCTTCTCCCTCTCCCACTCCCCTGCTTGTGTTCCCTCTCTTGCTGTGTGTCTCTCTCTGTCAAATATATAAATAAAATCTTAAAAAAAATCTTAACTCCCCCTCAAAAAAAAAGATCCAGAGGAATTGCTGCTTGGACATTCTGCTAAAAGAATTGCTATATATGATTATAAGTAACAAACTCTTTTAAATTATCATGTAAATATAACTTTTTACCAACTGGCTTCTCCTAAATTAAAGTAAGTTAAGAAGGTTTTGTTTTGCTAATTTAACAACTCGGGGATTTTTATTTTTATGTTCAAAAGTTCTTCTTTTTCCTCTAGAGCATATATTGTATCTTTGAGACCCATACTTACATAGCACTGATTATGAGCCATGCTGTAGTCTGAATATTTGTGTCCCTGCCCCCCTCTCAAATGCATATGTTGAAATCCTAACCCCTTCTCAATCAGTGTATTTTTCTTTGAAAGAAGGCCCCAGAAGTGATTCTAAAGATTATTACTGTCCCTCTTCCATACCTTTGGAAGCTGAGGCCATCCCTCCTAGAGGCTGAGGTTTTATCCTTCCCCCCACCACAGCAAAATCAATATGAACCATTCCAGTAGCTATAACTTCACTGTCCACCTCCCCCAGTCATCCCCTACCACATCTAGATTTTGTCAGTAAGGGTGACTTACAAGTTGGACAATGGATTTTTGTAAAAATCACAGATATCTGTATATCCCCTATCCTGGCCCACGTGGGCCACTGTACAAGGACTTAGTGAGCAGTGTATTTAATAAAGTGGTTATTATCCTTATGACATAGGACTATGTTGATCCAATGAGAGAATCCAGGTGGCTGAACTAGAGTAGGACTGAGTGCCCTAGGCTGTCTTGATGGGGCTGCCACCTGGGAGATGTACAAATCAGGATAGCCTGGGGTTGTCATTAGGGAAAGAAAGAAGTATGCAGAGATCAGGGTTGAATCCTAGATTTTCAAAATAGGTTCCTGTAAACATATACCCCTTTCATCCTACCCAAAGAAGAACTGAGAGTTGATCTTTTCTGGAGACCGCCAAATTCACTGAGCAGGAGATGAGGGAGATAGTCAGAACCTATCTGAATTGATCTTTATGGAGGCTGTTCCAGACTCAACAAATCCAGATTTGTGTGCAGGAAGAACGGGAAGTCCACCAAACAATTGTACTGTGGGGCTTTGGTGAAAAAAATGGTCCAAAAGCTAAACACATTACACAGATTAGTTTCAAGGATCATAATGGTATGTCAGAGTCAGTAATCTAATTGGAACAACAGCTGATCATTTGTAGACTCGAATAAGTTTGTATCAGTCTAAACTGAGGGTCTACTAATTTTTTCTCTAAAAGGTCAAGTGGTAAATGTTACAGACTTGTGAGTTATACAGTCTCTTGTAGCTGCTCAACCCTGCTACTATACTGCTAAAACAGCCATGGACAATATGTAAATAAGTAGACAAGGCTGTGTTCTAATAAAACTTTATTTATGTAAACAGCTAGTGGGTTAGATGTGGCCCAAGGACCATGGTTTGTCTGCCCTGGTCTAAGCTTAAGTAAGTTCATACATTCTTTGAGCCAGATTCCTGCTTCTTCCCTCTATTTATGCTATAACACAACCTTGTGTACTTTTCTAAGTATATAATTTCACCAATAATAATTTAAAATTACAGTGGCTAAGTTGGGGACCTTTTCGTATGGACAAATTTGTTCATTTGAGAGATCCCTGAGAATAAAAAGAGGACAACACTGAAAATGTCCAATGTTCTAGATTTTTTGGGTTGGTATGAAGAAGCACTGTAAGAAATTCAGATGCCAAAATTGCTTCCTGAGAGGACGCTTGACCAAAAAATAAAACAAACCCGTGAAAAACATAAAGTGATCTCCCCAAATCACGACATAACCTAACGGCCTTTCGACTATTCTTCCTGCTTCTTCGTCTCCCTCTGCCTCCATATCTCCTGACAGGCTGCCCTTCCCCTTGACCAGCCAGAAATCCCCAAATATTGGTTAATTCTTAGCTTATAAGGAAAAATCACTTGGGGTTGATTTTATTCTCATCTCATTCTGAGCTGAGAGCCATTGTAAAAACTTTGAAAAGCTTAGGCAAGAAAGAGAGAAATTTGCAAAGAAATTTAGATTACTGTTAGAATGTATAATAGATCATATGTTAGAGGACATCTCAGATGCAAAATAACTGGATGGAAAATGTAGGAGAGGAAGACACTGGAGTAATTTAAAATATGGTGATTTCACACGAAATAAGAGGAATTTATAAGAGCTGTGGATGTTGTACCACTTATGTCAGAGACTATCTTAAAATCTTCCCTATGGGGGCGCCTGGGTGGCTCAGTCATTAAGCGTCTGCCTTTGGCCCAGGTCATGATCCCAGAGGCCTGGGATTGAGCCCCATATCGGGCTTTCTGCTCGGCAGGAAGCCTGCTTCTCCCGCTACCATTGCCTCTGCTTGTGTTCCCTCTCTTGCTGTATTTCTCTCTGTCAAATAAATAAAATCTTTAAAAAAAAAAAATCTTCCCTATGGAAATAGATTAGGCTCTGTTTAGTTCTGTAAAGACAGGATGAGTCTAATTGGAGATGTCAGGGATCAGCTCTTTAATTCTTTAGACAGCATTTGGGAGTAGAGCCAAAAGCAGATGTGACCCTAGTTCTCTCCTGACTTTTTACAATGAACTTAAGCCAGAAATAGGGGATTTAATATTCAACAAGAACCAGAATGGGAAATAGCTCTATTGTCAGATCTCTAACACCTTGCTGAATATTGAAAAGAGTCTTAACAGTAAGACTCAGAGTAACTTGAAAGCTTTATAAATAAAACAACTAGATGCACATACATTGTCCTTAACCACTGGCAGAGAGAGTCCTTTTTTTTTTTTTTTTAAGATCTATTTATTTGACAGACAGACTACAAGGAGGCAGAGAGGCAGGCAGACAGAGGGAAGCAGGCTCCCTGCCAAGCAGAGGGTCTCTGCGGGGCTCGATCTCAGGACCCTGAGATCATAACCCAAGCCGGAGGCAGAGGCTTTAACCCACTGAGCCACCAGGCACCCCTAGAGAAAATCTTTTTATAAAGATACTTGTGATTTCTGTAAACAGAGG
>CM053609.1:82112334-82129816 GCA_028646535.1 Procyon lotor
AAAAATACAACAACAGGGGCACCTGGGTGGCTCAGTCGTTAAGCTTCTGCCTTCGGCCCAGATCATGATCTCAGGGTCCTGGGATCGAGCCCCGCATTGGGCTCCTTGCTAGGCAGGAAGCCTGCTTCTCCCGCTACCACTCCCTCTGCTTGTGTTCCCTCTCTCGCTGTGTTTCTCTCTGTCAAATAAATAAAATATTAAAAAAAAAATACAACAACAAAATAATATATTCACTTAGGAACTTATTTGTATTAGCCCAAGCATTGTTTGTCTACAAATGCTACTTCTACACTAGTAGTTTTGTGGTCTTAAGAGTATGTAAAGCCCTTTCTTTATGTATACTTGACTTTGCTAAAAACAGAAACCTACTTTCTTTCTTTTCTTTCTCTCTCTTTCTTTCTTTCTTTCTTTCTTTCTTTCTTTCTTTCTTTCTTTCTTTCTCTCTCTCTCTCTCTCTCTCTTTCTTTCTTTCTTTCTTTCTTTCTTCTTGCATAGAGAGGGAAGACAAACTTTAACCAGTACACCCAAGTGATTATAAATTCAAATTAACATGTGACTTCATTATGTCATTTTACTATGCATAATTTAGCCTTCCACAAACGAATGTGTGAATAAAGTCAAGTCTTTGATCTTCCATTTTGTATCAAATATATTCTCTCTGAAATGTGCTGTCAGGGTAAAAACTTAATGCTAATTTCCTTAAAAAAATACTAAATATACTTTCATATGTGGCTACTTTGAAAAGAGTATTCTTAATGAAAACCCTTAAAACACCTAATGGGGGGAAAAAGAATAGTCAGACTATGGGAAACCTAAAATGACTGCTTAGTTCTTCCTACTCCCTGAGGAACTCCATTTGTCTGGTTTTGCATTCCTTCACCCAACACAGGGCATTTAAAGTGATACAAATTATGAATAGACATTGGCGGAGAGATTTCTGTAAAATTATAAAAACAGGGGCACCTGGGTGGCTCAGTGGGTTGAGGCCTCTGCCTTTGGCTTAAGTCATGGTCTCAGGGTCCTGGGATAGAGCCCTGCATCGGGCTCTCTGCTCGGCAGGGAGCCTGCTTCCCTCTGTCTCTCTGCCTGCCTCTCTGCCTACTTGTGATCTCTCTGTCAAATAAATAAATAAAATCTTTAAAAAAAAATTACCAAAACAGTCTACCGGCAGTGTCTGACCTGCCAGGTTCATAATCCTAGAAAAATTATTTTTGTCCTTAGAGGCCTCAAATGTCCTCCCTCTGGACCCTTTGAACACCTGCAGCTGGAATTTATTCAGTTACCACTTAGTAGGAGTTACCGATATGTTCCTGATTTTGAATGCATGTTTTCCAGATAGGTAGAAACCTTCCCCTGCCACATAGCTGATGATGACCTTATATGGCTAGATGGGATAATGCTGAATTCATGAATTATTTAATAATGTCAATTAGATCTTCAAATTTACTTGGTTGAATTTTTTTCAGTAGGGTTTTCTATATTTATTCTACTTCATGTTTGGTTTTTTATACCTCTCAGCAACTTTACAAGGTAAACCTAAATTATAAATATTAAGCTCTACCTACTGGCTGCTCCAATATTTTTCTGACCTTATGTTAGCAAACACATTCATTCAATAAATATCTACTAGATGTGTACTATATGAATTGAAGTGTTACAAAGAAAAAAAAAAACAGATATAAACTCTGCCCTAAAGGAAAAAGCAAATTGCCTTAAAGGGAGGTTTCCATAACTATGGAATTTGACATATGAACTATTCTTAATATAAGATGCCCTCCTTATATTAAAAGAAAGGGTCTAGTTTAGAGTTTTCCAAAGTATTCGGAAAATTTCATGGCCAAGTAAGTTTTAGAAACACTGACTCTCACTCATAGAGTCCTAAATAATTCTGATATAAGATAGAAAGTGTCAAGGACCATAAAAAAACAAAAACATCACTTTTATAGAGTTGACTCCTTTGTCTCACCATCCACCAACCAATCCATTACTAAATTGTATGGCTTCTACTTGTAAGATATGTCTCAAATCATCTCATGAAAAGAGACCATGCAAAAATAACCAGAGGAGGGGCGCCTGGGTGGCTCAGTGGGTTAAAGCCTCTGCCTTTGGCTCAGGTCATGCTCTCAGGATCCTGGGATCGAGCCCCGCATCGGGCTCTCTGCTCAGTGAGGAGACTGCTTCCTCCTCTCTCTCTCTCTGCCTGCCTCTCCGCCTACTTGTGATCTTCTCTCTCTGTCAAAATAAATAAATAAAATCTTTTTAAAGAAATAAATAAAAAATTAATTAATTAATTAATTAATTAATTTAAAAAAACAGAGGAATCACGTCATATATTATATGTTCTCTGACCTCGGGAAATTAAATTACAACTCAGTAACAGAAAGAAAACTATAAAATCTCCAAATGTTCAGAAATTAAGTAACATCTTTCTAAATCACCAATGACTTAAGCAAAAAATTATGAGTGAAATTAGATAATATTTTGATCAGAAGAACAATGAAAACATGATATATCGAAACTTGTAGAATGCAGTTGACACAGTGCTAAGCAGAAAATTTATAGCTCTAAACACATTTATGAGAAAAGGAAGGCTGAAAATCTGTGCTATAGCTTCTAAATCAAGAAAAAGAATAGCAAATTAAGCCCAAAGGAGAAAAAAGAAAATAATAAAGTAAGAGCAAAACAGTGAAGGAGAAAGCATATATGTAATGAGACAATGAACAAAGACAAAAGTTAGGTCTTTGAAAAGATTTATCAAATTGATAAACTGTTAACAAGACTGATCAAGTAAAGAGAAAACACAAATTACCAATAAAACAAATCAAAAGGGAAACATCACTATTAAATCTGTAAATACTAGGATGCTTGGCTTGCACAGTTAGAAGAGCATATGACTCTTGATCTTGGGGTTATGAGTTAATAAGCCCCACATTGGTTGGAGAGATTACTTAAAATAAATAAATGAACTTTTCAAAAATCTATAAGCACTCAAAAGATAGTAAGAAGCTATTATAAACAATTGATGTAAATAATCAATAATTTTATCTGAAAAAAATCAGATGAAATGGACAAATTCCCCAAAAACTACACCTTACAAAAGTCAACACAAAAAGAAATAAAAAATGTGAATAGCCCTGGATCTACTAAAGAAATTGAATCCATAATTAAAACTCTTCCAACAAAGAAACTATAAGATTCAAGAGCTCTGCTAGTGAATTGTCCAAATGCGCCCAGAGCTCCACACAATCATGTCACATCCTCTCCCCTCTCTCCACCTTAATGCTCAGATTCTCACCATCATGCTTTGCTTTGAGACCACAAGAACCAATGCCATCATTCCCAATACCCATGTTTATGTTCGTCACCACCTGAAGCCTAAAATTATCTTCTGTCACCCTCATCTCCACACAGCTCCACACATCCCTTAACTGAATTCCATTTCCCACCCTTGTCTGATTTCCAAAGACTGTCAAAGGTGCCTTCTGGAACCCAGGGCACCATCAACTGAACCACCCATAAACACTCCTTCTCTGAATACTCCCTTCACCTTGTTGCTCTAATGGAAACTCTTTCCTGAGAATACCTTGTTCCCTAAAGCCCCCTCCAATGGTGGCTATTTTCATTTCCCACAGCCCTTGTACCTGAGTGTGGAGTATAGATGGAACACTAACTACAATGGAGCTTAGATCGTTTAAATCTACACTGGAGTGTGGACAGTGGAGCACTGCCTGCTCCTGAGAGCCACTTCTAAAACATTATCCTTACTTTCTTCCTTAAAAAAAAAATCTTGTCTTGAAAATTACACCCTCAGATTTCACTACCCTCTACTCCTCCTTGTTGTAACCATCACAGACCTCTGGATCTTCCCTTACATGACTTGAAGAATATTAATACCTGGCCTCAATCAATTTCTCCTATACTATTCTTGACATATTACTTGGCAATTTCAATATCTATGTTAATAATTCTTCTGATCACTAGCTTTTCAATTTCTTAGCATGTACTTCCCAATCTTGTTTTCTACTCTACCTCAGTCACATACTCTCAGGACATACCGTAGACTATGTTTTTATCGTAACTGCACTACTCCACTTCCCCTCTTACCTAGCTTAGTGCCGTGGACCTTTACTTTAATCACCCCTTATCATACACCCTCAACCACCTTGTCTCTCTTTCCCTCCTAGCGTATTAGTCAGATTTCTCCAGAGAAACAGAACCAATAGGATATGTATAGAGGGATATATAAAAAGAGATTTATTATAGGAATTAGCTCATTCAGTTATAGAGGCCAATGAGTCCCACAGTCTACCATCTGCAAGTTGAAGAACTATGAAAACTGGTGGTGTAATTCAATTCAAATCCAAAGACCTGAGACTCAGGGTGCTGATGGCATAAGTTCCCATCTGAGTCCAAAAGACCAAGAACCAGGAGCACTGATGTCTGAGGGCAGGAAAAGATGGATCTCTCAGCTCAAGCAGAAAGAGAGTGATTTCAAGCTTTACCTGCCTTCTTGTTCTATTTAGACCTTCAGCAGATTAGACATTGCCTATTTATATTGGGGTTCATCAGTTCAGGTGCTAGTCTTTTCTGGAAACACCCTCATAGACACACCCAGAAATGTTTTGCCAGCTGTCTGTGTATCCTTAGACCAGTCAAGTCGACACATATTGTTAATCATCACATTTAGTAAAATCCAACTATGAATATATCCAACTCTCTACCCACTGTATCTCTAGCTAAATGTGGGTGAAGAAGAGCACATAAATATGTTGACTAGTCTCAATTTAAATTCTTGTCTATGGCTAAACCACCCTGAATGCACCTGATCCCATCTGATCTCAGAGGGTAAGCAGAGGCAGGCCTGGTTTGTACTTGGATGGGAGACTGCTCGAGCATGCTAAGTGCTGTAGGCTGTTGAAAGAAAGAAGAAGAAGAAATTCCTAATACCTAACCTCAAGTAGGCCAGTAGTGCTTCTGGAAAACCCTACTGCATTTCCTACTCGAGTGGTCACACCTTCTCCTCTTTAACTTCCTTCCCTCTCTAACATAATCAGTTCATGAACTTTGCTACCCATTTCAGTGAGAAACTTTTTTTTTTTAAGATTTTATTTATTTATTTGACAGAGAGAAAGAGAGGGAGAGTACAAGCAGGGCAAGTGGCAGGCAGAGGGAGAGTGAGAAGCAGACTCCCTGCTGAGCAAGGAGCCCGATGTGAGACATGGTCCTGGGACTCTGGGAGTCATGATCCCCAGAGTCCCAGGATCGTGTCTCACATCAGGCTGCCCCCTCTTGCTTTTACATCATCAAATGTTTCCTCATTACTAGATCATTCCCATAAATATGCTGTAATATTTCCCATTATAAAAAGAAAAATGTGGCCCCACGTCTCCCTCTAGTTACACTTCATACTATGCTCTCTGTTTCATGAAAACTTCTTGAAGAAGTTATCTGTACTCACTGTCTCCACTTCCTCTCCTATTATTCCATCTTGAAACAAACCCAGCCAAGATTTTGTCAAGGTGATCAGTGATTGTAAGTCTCAGGCCACATTTTATTCAATCTCACAATAGCATTTGATCTATTGATTTTGTCTTCCTTCTATACCTGTTTTCTCCTCTTGGCTTCTAGGACACCACTCTCTCTTGGTTCTCTTTCTACCTCATTGATGACTGTGCATCAGTTTTTGCTGAAAATTTCCTTTCTTTGACTTCCATACATCAGAATTCCCCCGACTCAGCCCCGGACCTCTTTCCTTCTCAATTTACCCTCATCCCTTAATGATCTCATGAAGTCCATAACCATGTGTTATGTGCACATTGACAATTCTCACATTTTTTTTTCTCAATCCCTGGCTTTTACCTTGAATTCTCAGTTTGCAGGGGTGGGTAGATGTCCAACTCCTGAAGCTGTTCTTCCCATTGTCTTCCCATTTCAGTAAATGGAAAATCTGTTCATTCAGTTGATCTAATTAAAAAAAAACTTGGAATAATTGAGGCACCTGGGAGGCTCAGTTGGTTGACCGTCCAACTCTTGGTTTCAGCTCAGGTCATGATCTCATGGGTTGTGAGATCAAGCCCCACGAAGGGCTTACCACTCTGGGGAGTCTGCTTGAAGATTCTCTCCTTCTGCCCCTGCCCCCACTTGTGTGCACATCCTCTCTCTCTCTTTCTCTCTCTCAAATAAATAAACATAAATCTTAAAAAAAAAAAAAAACTTGGAGTAATCCTTGGCCCTTCTCTTGCTTTCATACCCCACATGCAATATGTCTATTATCAAGCATTTCTGAAATTCCACCACTTATCACTGTTTCTACCATTTCCATCCCTCCCAAATAGCTATCTTCCTGAAGTTTTAAATAGCCTCTCAGATGATCTCCCTGCTTCCTCTTTTGCCCTCTACTATGGATCCTCATGGGAGCAGCTCAAATGACCATGTTAAAGCATAAATCAGATTGTGATATTCCTCTGCTCGAAACCCTCCAAAGGCATCCCATCATCCCCATAGTAAAAGCCTTATAATGACCTCAAAGCCCTACATGATATATCTCTACTATCTCCTCATCTTTCTTCCTGTAATTATTTCCCCAACATTCAGAGCAAAGTTCCCCTTCATGTTTCTCAATATGCTCCCACCTCACAAGCTTTGTACTTCTTGATCTCTTCAGCTACAATGTTCTTCCCTCAATGACCACATGGCTTGTTCCCTCACTTCCTTCAGATCTCTGTTCAAAGATCATATTATCAACAAAGTCTTTCCTGACCACCCTATATAAAATATTAAACTCACCCCCACCACAAGGATAGTCTCTTTTCCTTATCATGATCTTTTTCTACAGATCACTTATTACCACCTAAGATTCAATATACATATTTTCAAATTATTTATCATCTGTCTTCCCTCTGTAGAATATAAGCTCCATAGGGAAACAGCCTTAGCTGTTTTGTTCACTGAGGTATCTCAAGCACCTAGTACTTAGTTGTAAGTACTCACTAAAGAGTTGTTATATGAATAAATCAATTTCTTTTTTGCATTATCTTTGTACGTCTTAGTTGTGACTTGCTATTTCTTTACATATATATTTTATTATAACTTAAACTTTGTTCTGAATAGGTTATATTCTCTATAGCTTTCAATGACATTTTTATTCCTTTATTATGCTTTCACACTCTGAACAGTCTTTGAGCATTACTGTATATACCTTTCTCATAGGAACTACTTCAGTTTTTCCAACTTTATTGAGATAGTCATAATAACTTTCTTAAATCTACTGCTTTGTAGTTAACACTAATCTTATTGAAATCTTCATCTGGTTTTGGACTCTCTGAAATTGTAGGTGTATTCTCAATCTTTATGCCAGTTCTCTTTTCCCCTTTGATGTTGTAATATGGATCTGTGTTTTACCGTGTTTTACTTACAATTTCCTTCCTGTTTTTGCAACTTAGCATGTGTTTGTGCATGTGTGCACATGCTTGTGTGTGCATTGATGCTGGTGGTAGTAAAACACAAAGGTGAAGTTCTGTTTGTAAGAAATTGTAATATAATATAGATATTAAGGCTTCAGAGATGAAAATACCTAGGCTTTAGCCCCTCTTCCACTATTTCCCAGTTACGATCTTTTATCTTTTTTAAACAACATACATCTATAAATCTGTTTCTTCCTTTACAAAATGAAATAAATAATAATTCAAATAAAACAGGATAATGTAGTAAAACATTTGCTACAATGATTACATTAAAGGATTCATCATAAACTTAACAAAATGAAAGGTCATTAGTAAGCAGAACACATTTAAGACATTACCTTATTTGAAGCATATCATTAAACCAAAGGAATAGTTACAAGCAACATATGCACAGGATCATTCTAGGTCCTAGAGGATACCTTCAACTCACAGAGAATGAGTTGAAACCGGAAGTATAACCAAGGGTAAGAGGTGGAACATGGCCAGCAATAAATACTAGTTATCATTGTTTCTATTGGAATAGAGATTTTGTGTAATGTACTGGAATACTACCCATTTTCCTTTAAGAGAATACGTTATAACATAAGTTATTCAACATTTAGAAACTGTTAGATCAACATTTAGATCTATAACTTTGAAATCTGAAATTATTTGTGTGATGTGTAGAAAAGAAGGCAGACTGGATACAGACTACAAAATTGATGGAAAAGGTCATATCTACTTAGATAATTATTTTGTCTACTTAAGTTTTAACAATTTAGCTGATGCTATCAATAGATAAGTCTTCTGAGTAATTAAAATGGAAATAGTTTCCATGGACAAATGTCATTTTAAAAGCACAGTAGTAGGAGAAAGGTAGGTTTTTCAAAGCAATCATCTTCCAGTACATATCAAAAGTAACAAATGGAACCAAATCATAAAATAGATCTTCTTATGACAAACACTAATAATTTCCAAAATGATATATACAAAATATCTCCATGATAAGTTGTCCACATGTAGGAAGAAAGAATATTTTAAGAAAATGGTTAAGTTAAAGGAGTGTATAAAACTCAAATATATTAAGCATCCAAAGCCTTATAGACAGTTCAACAGAGGAATGAGAGGAAAGCAGAGACATAGGTGGAGTCAAGTTTGTCTTGTGAGATGGTCAAGAGAAGTGTTTGATAAGCTCCCACAGTCTATTGCCTGACTGGCTTGTTCATCTACAGCAAGTACAACAAAGTTGTTTCAAAGACCTGTCCCTGTCCTGTAATGCTACACTCAGAGGTTAACTCAGAAGATTCTAAGTTCCTGCAGAAAATAGAGGATAGGGCGCCTGGGTGGCTCAGTCATTAAGCGTCTGCCTTCGGCTCGGGTCATGATCCCAGGGTCCATGATCCCCAGCCCCACATCGGGCTCCCTGCTCGGCAGGAAGCCTGCTTCTCCCACTAACATTCCCTCTGCCTGTGTTCCCTCTCTCACTGTGTTTCTCTCTATCAAATAAATAAAATCTTTAAAAAAAAAAAAAAAGAAAGAAAGAAAATAGAGGATATACTTATACTACCTTCAGTTATACTTCAGGATATACTTATACTACCTTCAGCCCGGAACTAATGCAAGTTGGAACGCGAACAACATATTCAACCATCTAGAGGTTGTAGACTTTGAGAGATTGCTAACAACTGGAACTATAAAGGGGCACAGTAGGACTGGGAACTCTTGCTTACTTAGCCTTCTTTTTTCTCAGTCCTTCAAACAACACCTAAAAATGGTTTGCCTCTTGCATTAACATAGTAGGCAATTTTAAACTAACCCTCCTACTAAAAACAACTAGAAAAGTTAGACAAGAAGTTGTGGGTTTTTTTGAGAGAGAGAGCGTGCAGGGAGGTGGGGAGGGGCAGAAGGCGAGGGAAAGACAGAGAGAACCTTAAGCAGGCTCCATGCTGAGTGTGGAGCCCAACGTGGGGATCAGTCTCACAACCCTGAGATCATGACCTGAGTTGAAATATGGAGTTGGATGCTTAACTGACTGAGCCACCCAGGTGTCCCTGAAATGTTTTTTGTTTTTTTTTTTAATCCACTGAAAGGCATTAGAGATTTCTTTAGATACAGAATATTATAAAAATCCAAGAGAGGAGGAAAGCCGAGAGAGTAGTATAACATTTGGGGGATGCTTTTCCAAATTTTCAGTTTCCAAAAACAGCATCTGAGTGTATGACTATCTGAATAAAGACTTTGTGCGGACTCACTCATACCCCCAGAAGTGATATAAAGATTATTTTAAGATAAAAAACATTTGAGATTCAACAAATACAGAAAGAAGCTTTCTTGGAGCTATACTTAAAGCAGAAACTTCTGAGAAATGAGGCTGCTATAAATTCCCTTTTCAGGATAGGTCTATTCCCAGGAGAGAGACCAAGAGTAAACCTACCATAAATCTTTTCAGGGGAGTTTCAGGGTCATGAAGAAGACAGAAAGACCACTGCCACCTGCATAAACAAACATCACAAACTTTCTTATCTCTCATTTGTTCTCCTAAAACCCATTTGTCTTTCCTGAAGAAATCTATTTATTCTTTCCATAGGAGCCTTTTCTCCCCTTTTCCCTCCTCCTACTATGTTAAGTATATAAACCCCAAATTCTAAACATCCCCTTGGGTTACTCATTACTGAGTACATGCAATCACACACGTATATATATCAAGTAGAAAGCTGAATGTGTAAGTCTAGAATTTGAAAGAAAGATCAAGGCTGGAGATATAATTTTTGGAATTATAATATATAGATGGAATTTAAAACTATGAGACAGGTGGAGGTTACAAACGGAGTGAGTGCAGCTAAGGAATAGAACATGAAGAATTTAGCAGTGCATCAATCCAAGACAGAAGATCAGGGAGGAAGGGAGGAAAGGAGAGGAGAGGAGAGGACAGGAGAGAAGGGAGGAAGGGAGGAAGGGAGGTAGGAAGGAAGCAGAAAGCAGAGAGAGGGAGGGAGGGAGGAAGGGAAGAAAGGAAAGAAGGAAGGAAAGAAAGAAAAAAGGAAGGAAGGGAAAGAGAGAGGGAAGGAGGGAGGGAGGAAGAAAGAAAAATTAAGAAAAGCAATAAAAGAGAAAGAGAAGGAGCAACCAGTGAGTGAGCAGTGTTCTGGAAGCCAAATGAAGAACTGTATCAAGAAGAAGTAAATAATCAGCCAAAAGGTCAAAAAGATTAGGACTAACAACTAACCATTGTATTTAGCAATATGGAGGCCGCTAATGGCATATAGAAACAGTTTCTGTGGACCACAAAGAGGGAAGGATGGCTCAGACTGAGGTTAAGGGAAAAAATGGATATGAAGACAATTGGGGAAAAGTAAGAATAAAACAATGCTTTCAAAGATACTGTGGCAAAGAGAAGCAAAGAAATGGGGCTGTAGCTAGCAGGATGAATGGGATCAAGAAATGACTTTATCTTCTTTTTCATATCTGGTCTTGAATATTTAGTTGATGGTAAATTTGTGATTTCATTTAAAAAAGCAGACCTATCGTGGACATAGATAAGGGAAGCATCAGAAATAAACTTTATAATAATTATGATTAATATATTTAGGGAATCAAAACACATGATGGAGAATTTTAATAGTTAAATACAACCATTTTTTTTTTAACTAGGAAATTCTACTACTGAAAAAATACAGTAAGTAAATTAAGAACTCCATGAATGTTAATTTTAGATCATATACAGGAGTTACATATCTGTTAACGGACAGTAAATTTCTATCATACCAATCATTTCAGAAATAATGACTCTAAACTCTAGACAAATTATAAAAACAACTATCTGTGGACACCAAAAGAGAGTGACCAAAATCAGGCACATTCTGAAGAAGAGTCCGCACTTGGAAGAAGGGACTCATACCGAGTGAGTTTTTCATTTTCACAATTTCTAGCTAAAGAAGAGGCACCAATCAGATCCTTCTGGGAGGGCTAAAACTCCAACAGAAAACCTGCCATCTTGCTGTGTAAGGAGCCAAAAGACAGAACTTAGAGCAGCCACCATAGCCATGAAGTGAGGAGGGAATCCCAGAAAAGAGGGAGCAAGAGGAGAGACACAAGTTCTACTTTAACTCATGCTTTTCCTCTATTATCAGGATGTATTCCTAAATTTAGAAATTCCAAAAGTGAATGTGTGCCTGCCTCAGTGGAATACAGAGAATTTATAGACTGTATTGTGTTTCGTGTTGGACTGCCACAAAGAAACCATGATCAGGAGTAGTAGGTCGTATCAGAGGGGATGGAAGCCATTGGGAAGGAAGAAGGAAGAAGACCCTGGAGCAAATATCCCACAAGAGGTCCCCAGCAGCCCTTCCCCAACTGCCACAGTACCGTCCCTGACCCCTTCCTCATCCTCTCTTTTACTCCAAATTTGAAGACTTGCCTTTGTGACATTAACAATCACCAATGACGTGAACACAAGGAAAACCAATGGCAGAGAAGAATGAATGATGCTGGTATTCACTAAAATGAAGCTTAAATAGTTTAATATTACCAGTTACGGGTTGGGAAATGTATTGTCTTTTCTCCTCCCATAAATACAGTAATGCTCCTACCATATATGGTGGGAATAAAAATTTTCCATGTCAAACCATGCACCAACTCACATAATAACTAATAACTACTGTTGATTGTGCTGGGCACAAGTCTATATGTCTCAAAACTGTTACACTCATTTCATGTTCATAACAACCCTATGATGAGGGCATTGTTTTCCATCTTACATACAATGGAACTGAGACATAGAGAAGTTAAGTGATTTATCCAAAGTCAAACCACAAATCTGTAGCAAGTAGGTAGTCTGGTATCACAGTGAGGCTCTAAAAGCATGTTCTTAATCATCATACATGCACTTTTTCATGGGATTACAAGACACTTCACTAAAAATGTAAAATGCAGAAGTAAAATTTCATACTAACAGACAGTAAAAGATTATAGATTACTTATTTTTTATAATTTTTCCCATTAATACCTGCCTTTTGTACAATCCTATGCCAGTTTAGAAAGGTAGAAAGCTAGAGAAGAGGTGAGGGACACAAAAGAAAGTGATAGAATTGAAAAGACGGTCTATGATGCTCATACATGAGTCTAGTTTGTATCCAAATTAATAGAGAACTATGGAATGTTAATATGTAGGGACTTTATAGCAGCAAGAGACATTTTGAACCAGCCGAACCTAAACATATCAAAAAAAACAAAAACAAAAACAAAAAAAACCAATGTTTCCACTGGAAAATATATTAGGATTGGCAAAGACAGCTTAATTTTTAATAAACTAATCGGTAACCCAAGCATACCTGGAGGACGTAAGTCAGTATTAAAACATAGGTTTTGCCTCATTTATTTGTGTAAATGTGTAGACCAAATCTTATATTCTCATGAATAATTTCTATCTTGTACATTCATTTTGTACATTTGTCACTCTTTGACCCAAAGAACCTCAAGGAGAGAAGTATTTACAGATTATCACAGAGCCTATAGACACTCAAAAACCATTTACAAAAAGACTTTGATCTATCAGGTAGTAATAGTTGGAGGCGACGCACAGAAGACTTTTTACTGGTGGAATGATTCTTAGTAAACCTGCAGAAAAATGCAGCATACAATGAGGAGAACCAAAACATACAGGTAGTATCAATCAAGGTATGTTGTGCCTTTTTGCAACTTAGATCTGTGGAACTGGGTAGTTTTGTTGGGATAAGCAACCATGTTGGCAATGCAAGACATACCACCAGTGCCTTTTCTAAAATACAGTTCCGGAGCGCCTGGGTGGCTCAGTCGGTTAAGCGTCTGCCTAGTGCTCGGGGTCCTGGGATCGAGGCCCGCATCGGGCTCCCTGCTCAGCGGGGAGCCTGCTTCTTCCTCTCCTGCTCCCCTTGCTTGTGCTGTTTCTCTCTCTCTGTCAAATAAATGAATAAAATCTTAAAAAAATAAAATAGAATAAAACACAGCTCGACTTTTGCCTGGGTAAAGCCTTTGCTGATCTCCACTTACATAATGAAGCCCAATTCGTGAGGTCTGAGGCCATTTCCCAGCTGGCACAGCCCGTGCCGCCCCACTCACTGGCAGTGAGACCTGAAGCCTGTCCCTTAACTTTCTCCCAAACCTCAGCTGCCTCAGCCCTCAAACGGATTCTCATTAGTGCCTGCCTTCCTGGGAGTTTGTGCCAGTCAAGGATCTACTCAGGAAGACAGAAACCACTCTGGTATTTTGAACGAGAGGAAATGTAATGAGGCACTTGGGATAAAGAGATGAGGGAAGGGCTGAGCTCAAGCAGGGGGCGGTAAGGCAACGCAAAGGTTTGCAACAACGGAAAGCCACTACCACTCCTGGCAGTGGAGGACCCCATATTCTGGAGCATAGGATCCAGCCCCCCCTGGAGTACCTGACCATCACACTGAACAGGGGAGCAGGCTAGGAGCAGGGGCTCGGGCCAGAAAGGACATGCAGCTGCTGCCGATGATCAAAGGCAGTGAGAGAGAAATATCCTGACTTCCCTCTCCCTCCTTTCCATTCCTTCACCAGTGTCTTCTTTTGAACAATCTCACTGGCCACCAGTTGGCAATGAAACCTGGGAACTGTAATCCCCTTCCCAAGGGAAGGGAGGGAATGCATTAAGAACAAAAAGCAAATGACCAGTAATGTGGTTGGAAGAACAAAATGCAATGACCCTCAAAGCCCTTGGCCCAGTGCCTCTACATAGTAGATGCTCAATAAGCTGGAGTTGTCAGGAATTTTTTTTTTTGCCTATTTTTTGTTTTTTAATAATAATATTTAATGGGATATTCAATGTGATATTGAGATATAGGCCCATTTCTTTTTTCCATTTTTATTGAGGTATAGTTAACACACAATGTTATATTTGTATAAAGCATACAACATATTGATTCGACAATTCTATACATTGCTCAATGGTCACCATAAGTGTTGTCACCATCTGTCACCATACAATGTTATTACAACATTTCTGAGTCTATTCCCTATGCCATGCTTTTCATCTCTGTGACATTTATTTTATAAATGGAAGCTTGTAGCTCTTAATCATCTTTATCTACTTATCTGTCCCTGCCACCTACCTCCCCTCTGGTAACCACTAGTTTGTTCTCCATATTTGAGAGTGTTTGCTTTTGTTTGTTTGTTTGTTTGTTCATTTTGTTTTTTAGATTCCACACATAAGTGAAATCATAATATATTTTTCTTTCTCTGTCTGACTTATTTCACTCTGTAGAATTCCTTCTAGGTCCATCTATATTGTCACATGGCAAGAGCTCATTCTTTTTTATGGCTGAGTAATATTCCATTCTATCTACCTACCTACCTATCTATCTACCTACCTAATCTAGATATCTTTCATCTGTGGATAGACACGTAAGTTGCTTCCATATCTTGGCTATTATAAATAATGTGATAAATATAGGGGTGTATATATCATTTTGAATTGGTGTTTTCATTTTCTTTGGATAAACAGCCAGAAGGGGAATTACGAGGTTGTATCGTACCTTTTTTTTTAATGTTTTGAGAAAACTCCGTGCTGTTTTCCACAGTGGCTGCACCAATCTACATTCCCACCAATAGTATAGGAGGATTTCTTTTTTCCACATCCTGACCAACACTTGTTATTTCTTGTCTTTTTGGTATAAACCATTCTGAATGGCATGATGTGATACCTTGTTGTGGTTTTGGTTTGCAGTTCCCTGATGACTAGTGATGTTGAGCATCTTTTCATGTGTCTGTTAGCCATCTGTATGTCTTCTTGGGGGAAAAAAGTGTCTATTCAGGTCTTCTACCCATTTTTAGTTGGACTGTTTCTTTTTTCAGTGTTAAATTGTGTAAGTTCTTTGTTTTGGATATCAACCTCTTATCAGAATATATCATTTGCAAATACCTTCTCCCATTCACTTGGTTGTGTTTTTGTTTTGTTAATGATTTCCTTCACTATACAAAAAATTTTTATTTTTATGTAACCTCAATTGTTAATTTTTGCCTTTATTTCTCTTGCCTGAGGAGACATACTGTAAATATGTTGGTAAAGGCGGTGTCTAAGAGATTATTGCCTACTTTTCCTGTGTCCCAAAGATTTTGGGCCATTATGTTTTCATTTTCATTTGTCTCCATGTATTTTTTTTTTATTTCCTCTTTGATTTCTTGGTTGACCCATTTGTTGTTTACCAGCATGTTATTTAGCCTCCATGTGTTTAAGATCTTTCCAGATTTTTTCTTGCAATTGAGTTCTAGTTTCATATTATTGTGGTCAGGTGCTTGATATGATTTCAATCTTCTCAAGTTTATTGAGACTTGCAATGTGGCCTAACATGTGATCTATCCTGGAGAGTGTTTCATGAGTACTTGAAAAGAATGTGATTCTGCTGTTTTTGAATGGAATGTTCTGTATATATCTGTTAGATCCATCTGGTCTAAATTGTCATTCAAAGCCACTGTTCCCTTGTTAATTTTCTGTCTGAAGGATCTATCCATTGATGCAAGTGCAGTGTTAAAGTCCGCTACTAGTATTATATTACTGCCAATTTCTCCCTTTATGTCTGTTACTATTTACTTTATGTATTTAGGCATTCAATTACAAATATTATCAGTGTGGATTTTCTAGCTTTATTTTCCACTTCTCATCCTGAACCCCATTTTCCAATCACTATAGGCCCCACACCTGTGTTCACATACCATTACTCTGCCAGGGAGGCTCTTCTCTTTTTTTCTACCAGTTGACTCCTAAAGTATAATGGGTAATGGTTCGAGCTCTCTCAGGACTTCAGCCTGTTCATGGGAAGAGGTCACAGCCTGAAACTGCTGATATCGTTCAGGCTTACTGTGGCTGAAAACCTTGGTCAAACACCACTTGGTGACCAAATGCATTGCCGTCCCCAGTATTACTCTAAAAACCCTCTCCCCTAAAGTTACCTATGACTGTCCCTAGACCAGGAGATACTTGGGCTTCAGAAGGTAGCAGTCTGATGTGTGGTTCTCCTTCCTTCTGCCATGACTTCCCAAGTTTGCTTCATTTCTGCCTAATTCCACATAATACTCAAGGGAGGGAATAGGAAAAATAGGGAAGTGTCACTGTTGTGGGCAATAGGGTCTCCTTCCACCAGGGCTCTAAGCATGTAAAACACACTTCAAATTTCCCAACAGAGGACAGGAATTTGAGGTTTTAATTTAACCATTCCCATTTCCCACTGATGAGGGGTCACGCTTTGGGGTGACTTCCCTGATCATCTAGAGTATACCAGGTCTAGGGGTTAGCATTTGAGTGACCCTGGTAGAATCTTTAACAAGAAACACTTAGCAGATACAATATTGTTGAGGCATCTATAGAGTACCTTAGAACAAAATTATTAAGTATAGATCATTATTATTTTTGTATTCTATTGCGATAAATTACTGTAAATTCAATGACTTAAGTAATACAAATTTATTATCTTAGGGATCTATAGGCTAGAAGTCCAGCACAGGTCTCGCTGAGTTAAAATCAAGATCTCAAAAAAATTCCTTTCGGGGCACCTGGGTGGCTCAGTGGGTTAAGCCTCTGCCTTCGGCTCAGGTCATGATCCCAGGGTCCTGGGATCGAGCCCCGCATCGGGCTCTCTGCTCAGCAGGGAGCCTGCTTCTTCCTCTCTCCCTGCCTGCCTCTCTGCCTACTTGTGATATCTCTCTCTCTCTCTCTC
Organism: Procyon lotor; assembly: GCA_028646535.1. NCBI lineage: Eukaryota > Metazoa > Chordata > Mammalia > Carnivora > Procyonidae > Procyon > Procyon lotor. The sequence goes on from CM053609.1 coordinate 82,129,487, forward strand.
TCTCTCTCTCTGTCAAATAAATAAATAAATTTAAAAAATTTTTTTAAAAAATACATTCCTTTCTGGAGGCTCTGGAGAATAACATTCTCATTGTCTTCTCCAGCTTTTAGAAACTGTCTGCAATCCTTAGCTCATGGATGCTTTTTTTCATCTGTAAAGCCGGCAATGTTCCATCTCTCTGATCATTTTTCTATAGTCATATCTCCTTCTGAGCACAGCTAGGAAGGGTCTTGTCTTTTAAGGACCATGTGATTCTATTGGACCTGCCTGGATAATCCAGAATACTCTCCCACCTCAAGGTTCTTAACCTTAATTACATCTGCAAAGTCC
>CM053609.1:82135948-82180375 GCA_028646535.1 Procyon lotor
CATTCTGTTGTTTTCAAAGAACATTTTTCTGCATGTTACTTTTTCTTCCATCTGGGTCATTTTCGCAAAATAAATTCCTTGGGGGAAAACAACTAGGCCAATGGGTTGATGATTACTATGATATCTGATACTTTTTAACATCAGATGCATGCTTAGAAATGGGAATGCTAATTAATCTGAACCATATGAGGTCATCACACCATGATCTCTATGGAGATATCTTCCTGACATACCAATTTATTGCTTACAATTGATGTTAATTAGAGGTTTATTTGCCTAATGTCTTAACTGATTGGCATTCTCTACGGTCAATGTGGTCAGGTCTGGTTCATGACCCCACATCCCTCTGAGATTTATGTTCCTGGAGTTGCTATAAGGTTCAGTGTGCCTTTTAACCATCGAAACGGTCATAGGTTTGTTTATTCTTCTAGAAAACAATCATTTTGTTAGGACTCAAAAACCTGGGAGAGCAAAATTGGATTACATGACAGAAAAATAGAACATGATGGCATGGACAAAAGGAAGAATACCCTCCTCTGATCTTGGTCCCATTGTTCCCACCCTACTGCACTGCTGACCATTGCACTAATCCATGAAGGCTGCACTGCTGAGCACGAGGGGAGGTATTCATGATTTACTAAATTGAATTCCAGGATAGTTTGGATAATTTCCAAGGCCATTAGCTATAAAAGGATGTGCCAAGTTATCCAAACCTCTGGATCTAATTGGAAGGTCCTACCTACCTTTGTCATTTTTGTTCCTGCCCTTCTTTAGCTTAGCCTGATGCAGGACCCCAAAATGAGCTGCCCTCTCTGTGCTGCAGTCATGGCCTATGCTGAGGCCATCCCATTTCTCATCACTCATGCCCTGGCCCCAGAACCTGGATAGGCAACCTCTGACATGTTAGGAAAAGCATGTCACTAAGCTCTTGGTAGGGACTGAACCCAATATCCCATTACGTATTTATAGTTGGAGATACTAAACTTATGATATTGATCAGCGACTTAAAGGCTTAGAATTTGGGACCCAAAATTCAAGATTTCTTGGATGTGGGTGTTTAGTTACTCTCTCATTTTATACCATATGAAGGTAAGTGTCCCACGTGGCCCATACTTTGCCTTGAGCCCACCCTCATTTTCCACTGGTGGGCGTGACTTCAATTGCTACTTGCAACTGCTCTAGCGCAGATCAATTGTCCTTGCCTTCCCCATTGGCTACTTGCTCTGTCTTTTGTTCTCAAAAACTGAGAGTGATATCTTTACCCTCTAATTTCAGTTTTCATTGAGCGCATGAAGGTCTCATGGCTTGTGACCCTTCTGCCATGGTTTGGAAGAGACACTGGTGAGTATCTCAATACAAGTGGCTGAGCTGATTGGCCTTCTCACTGAAAATTGGTGCTTTACCCCATTTCCTTGGCTATGGCTTTGGGTTATCATGGCGGTTGATTGTGGTCCTTTAGTCTGGCTGAAGGTGTTTCGGTGTAAACACTTCACTCATTGCAGCCATGTCCAAGTTCCCGCTACCTGTCATTGCTGATAAGGCCAGCATTTCCTATGGGCTGGCCCAGCCTCCATCAGCTGAGGCTGAAGAGCAGGGGCCCTTGCTGGACAGGATGGGCATGGTTTGCTCCCCTCAGGCAACACTCAGTCCACATTGCCCATCGGGGATAGTTTGGCCATAGGCGTTTGCATTTGCAATGCGTGAGCAAGCTCATTAGGCTCCACCTGCATGGCTGGAGGTGGATCTCTGTCTGCCTGTATTCTCATGTGTCCCCAGGACTGTGTCCCACATTCACTCCTCCTGTGGCTGCTCCCGATTTGCCACTCAGAGCTCGGGGCTGCTGCCACCACTGCTGTTACTGCTGCTTTTGGGGGCGCAGAGGTTTACCTGTGATCCCAGCCATCAGGGCTGTCCGTTTGCTCAGTGCTGTGATGGTTCTCACCCTGCTGAGCGCAGGGCCTCATTCTATCTCCCTGCAGCATCATACCCTGTTAGATGGTCTGGCCAGAAGTTGCTGGGCCCCGATTGCTGCAAAGTCTGACGAGAGCTGGGAAGTCTCACACAGTCGGATGTACCCCCACACACCCATGAGGGCAGGTGCAAAAGACAGTATTCTGCCCTTTCTGTATCTTGGAAGCAGTCTCCCCCATCCCAACTCCCCACGTTTGCCCTGTGGAAGAGTCTGGCTTCCTTTAGGATGATTTGCTTTCAGAAGCCCTGAAATTGAACCCTTTCAATTGGACTCCATTGGATTTCCCTGCCCTACTTCTTGGTTCCCACATCTTTATGTATTTCAAAACCCCACTTTCAGTTTTTAACTTTTCCTCCAGGAAGCTCCTCAGCCTCCAGCAGAACTGGAGAATGCAACAGGTAAGGGGAAGAATTGTCTTCCCTTCCGGAGACCTGAAACATTTGTATCTCAGCCTCTTCCCGGAAAGTACTCCTGTGATATGCACGAAGTCTACTTCATAGTATAGCATCTTGTCTCCCAAAATATGTGCAACAATGTATCTGATTCATGCTGCAACTCCCCCCCCTCCCCCACCAAGTGCTTGGCACAGGACCTTCTTCACAGCTGGTATTTATGTTTTAATTGAATGAACAAATGTTTGATGGAATAAAGGTATGTTTTAAACACAAGGAAGCAAGTTGTTTATAGCAAAGTTGAGGTTGGTTTTTGGGTTTCGGTAGGTGCCTCCACTTACAGAATTATTCAGTTTCTAACTGAAAATGCTTAAGGGGCTTTTAAGTCATCTGAATAACAATGTTTGCTGGACTGGAAAGATGGAGGCAGGTAGACGGCTAGACATGGCAGAGCAAGTCATTATCAATTGGTATTAAATGAAAAGTTAGGTCTAAAACAGGGCGTATAGTGTGATCTCATTTTGAAAATGTATTTGCACAGAGAAAAGAAGGACTAAGGAACATATGGCATGAATATCAACAATGTTCCCTAATAAATGAGTGGCATGATTATGGTTAGCGCTTGCCTTTCTTTTTGATTATTTAGTTTCCTAAAATTATAACAATGGACATATATTCTTTTTGTAATAAAATGTTATATATAATATCTTTAAAATTTTTATCTTACTGTATTTATATTTTAGTTTAATAACAAGATTGAAAAAAAAAAAAGATTGCAAATAGCGCGCAGATTTTGAGCCCCTCTGGGTTGTTCCTGGCTTGAAAAGAAATGCTTACCTAAAGGAATTCTATTTCTGAAAAAAATTCTAATAGAAAAGTGTATGAGACATCTCAGCTATCCCCCTGGGAGGAAATATTGGGAGGTAAAAATGTTTGTCAGAGAAACAGAGTTGGTGTCCTCTATACAAAACAGCAAGGTAGCATTTCCTCAGGCCTTTTGTATATACTAGGAGAGAAACACAGAAATGTTCTCATGAAATTTCCAATGACCTCTGCGCAAGGGAAGGGTACTTTTTATTCAGAGAATCCCATGAAAAACTTTTTACCATCATTATCTTATCATTGTTCATAATAATAACAGCATTATAGCATAGTGATAAAGCTCATGGCCTTGGGATCCTTTAGTCAAGTTGGAATCCTGGCTGTAACCTACTATGTGACCCTGAGCCAATGATTTACCTTTATTATTGTTAGCCTTCTAATGTATTTTGCTTTATTTTTAAAAAGATGTAAGTATGTATGTATGTATGTATGCCCAGTGTGGGGCTCAGAACTCACGACTCTGAGATCAAGTCACATGCTCTTCCAACTGAACCAGCCTGGTGTCCCCAGCTTCCTAATTTTTAAACTGATAGATAATAATACCAACTTGATAAGGTTCTTAGAGAATTAACTGAGATAAAGTGGGTAAAGAACATATGCTTTTGGCTAATAATAATAATTTGCATTCAATCCAAGCAGGTATTGTGGAAAAATGTAATAATAGCAACTGTCGGTACCACTTAATGATACATATTATGTCCAAGCCATTATTTTATTCCTTCAATGTCTTGTTTTCACTTATTCTGTAAATTAACTTTAGGACGTGAATGAGAAAACAGGCCCAGAGAAAAGGGTAAAGAAGTGAGTAATGAAAAAGCGAGAGCTGAGATTTGAACCAATGTCAACCTGATTTGAACATTTCCTCTGGTCACTCAATATTCCACAAGATTAAGCATTAATAAAGTATTATTGACTATAATGATTTATTTTTAGTAATTACCAATAATACAGTTTGTCTTCTCAGCAAAGCTCCGTGGTAGGAAAAATATTTATTTGACCACCAGGTGGCGTTTCACTAAAGTTCTCCAATTACACTCACCACTCAGAACCTTTTACCTTAGTTATGATCTACAGTGAAATTATTTGCCAGATTCTACGTGGGGGAATTAACCAAAGGCAGCAGTTTATAAAATGAAGTAAATGCATTTATTTTTGACATAGAGCCTGTTTTATGTAGTCTCTGTGGAAAAAATGGGAATAAGCCTTCGAACTATTTGGGGACTTTCGTGCTTAGGCACACAATTTATTTAATGAATGTAATCCACTTTGATATGTATTAAAATAGCATCTGGCTTAATAATTTTGATAGTAACTCTGGATTTAATATGATTTTCATGTGCTCAGTTACAACACTTGAAACTTGAGATTTATGGGAAGAATGGCAGGTAGCTATTAATTCTGGTTACAAGGTGTTGCAAGGGCCTCTACTTTATTGCCCCTGAAGGAACTGAGCAAGCACACACCCATATTCCATAAAGATATAGTGTGATTAAATAAAAGCAAGCATGTTGCCATTTAACATGTAGGTTGGCAATTGAACGCTTGCAGGGAGTGCTATTTTTTGCCCTGATAGTCTTGGTAATTTCTGCGGTTTGTAAGTCTACAAAACCTGTTCTTGAAGGCACTTAATTAACCTGTAGCATTTTGTATCAGTTGTGCTGACAAGAACATGCACAGGCATTACGTGTTTGAAGCCAATTTAGAATATTTGCAGTTTAAATTTGCCAATGGAAAAATTTGCCTCTAATGTTAAGAAAGAATAAATCTGAAATGAGAAGGATCAATTCTGAGTAATTAAAAATGGAATCATTCAGTTTTTAGATTGAGTCATTTTGCTTCTCATTCCCTCGGTGGTTAGGAATTGGCACCCAGTTTAACAAATACACGTTGAATGAATAAATAGAGGCTGTGGGAATTAGGAAACAATATTTCCATGACCTCTGATCTCTATAGAAAGTCTATAGAAAGTTTATAATATAGTTGGAAGATCAGAGACATAAAAAACAAGAGAAGTAATACAAGTGTTAAGTAATAGTAAAAGGCATCATATGGAAGATAGAATTATATTCTACTGAATGCTACATAGAGTGAGGGCCATAAATTTGACAAGAGAGAAGGATTTCTTTGGCCATCTGTGGTCAGGGAAGGCTTTCTGGAGTAGGTGGACATAAGTTGGCCTTAAAAGGTGGGAAAATTGGAGGAAGAAGAGGGCACTTTCCAATGGTGAAGGAAATAGAAGATGAAAAAATGAAATGAACCAAACCCAAGCAATGAAAATGGGAACATATCGCAAACAGGTACATGAAGTAGTAGAGACCGCAGGGGTGGTAACAAAGTCCACAGGCCCATGCTTTTCAAACTTCAGTACTCGCCTCCCCGGTGGAATACTTGACCCTCTCATGTAAATGGGGAGCATTTCCTTTCCATCAACTTACACTTAAAAATATGAAAGATAAATGTTAAATAATTTAACTGGCTGATATTAATATTAAGCCGAGTGTGGAAGTCCTGTGGAGGAGTGCTGAAGAGACAGAAGTCCAGAAAGTTTGTGACTTGCCCAAGGTTGTATAACTTGTTTGGAGGACAAGTCCAGTTGGAATGGTCCATGGAGCAGGTTGTCCTCAGCCTATGAAATACCATGGTCAATGGTTTATTTTGCTTTTGCCATACCATTATTTCTTTTTACATTCTCTGACGAATCTGCCAAAAAGTGGTAAGGGAAAATAATAAGAGGAATTTGAACAAGCTCATCATTTTTTCCTTCTTGGTCATAGCTCTTGTGTAAGGACTGAGACATTATATCGTAGATAAAATAGTTTAAAAATAATTTGTTATCTACAATTCTTTGTGTGTTCCCTGATCTCTATTTTTATCAGGGACAGTAGAACTGGATATTAGTAAAATGTCCTGTAATGACTACTAATAAGAAGGCTGTGTATATTTTTCGGATCTAGGATGCATATGATTTTGGGGAAGAAAATAACTGATTCATTTGGCAGAATGTATGGGATGAATAAAGCCAATTCAGATACTTTTCTGGGCCCTGAAAAATAGTCCTCCATCTTTAATGATGATCTGGCTAGGAAGAGAATCTTGAACTCTAGGTGGGTGGGCTGGATTTCTTTTGTAGTCATAGGGCAAACGTCTGGAGACATTTCCAGAATGTCTTTTCAGCAGAATGCTTTTTAGGGTTGAATTAAAATCTAGAGCAAGTGACTGAGAAATGCTACATTATTAGTATCCAAAAGATAAGGATGGGATTTTTTCTCAGGGTTTGAAGTGACTTGGGAACTCATTTACAAATATAAGTGGTCCTCTGAGGGGATTGTGGCCTGATTTGCCTCTCAGAAATTCTAGAAGAAAAGGGTGAAGAGCAAAGTAATGCATGTTTTTGTTTGAAATCTTTAGAGTGTTGCAGAATAAAGATGCTGATGATTTGAATGAAGATCCAAGGTGAGACTTAAGAGAAAGTGTCCTGCCAAGGAGAGTCTTGGAGGGTAAAAGCAGACCTGTGGACCTCGTCTACCCTGCACTGACCTGCATTCCCCTACTCACACACACCATGAATAAGAATGGCTCCCAGGGGCACCTGGGTGGCTCAGTCGTTGGGCAGCTGCCTTGGGCTCGGGTCATGATCCCGGAGTCCTGGGATAGAGCCCTGCATCGGGCTCCTTGCTCGCGAGGAAGCCTGCTTCTCCCGCTACCATTCCCTCTGCTTGTGTTCCCTCTCTCGCTGTGTTTCTCTCTGTCAAATAAATAAAAAAAAATCTTTAAAAAAAAAAAGAATGGCTCCCAGATCTTCTCCTTGTTCCGTGGGAATTTGCACTTCCTGGTTCAAATGATTCTGAAAGCTCTCAGGGGGGTGTATCACTAGTGTATTATTTTCCTATTGCAGCTGTAACAAATTATCACACACTTAGTGGCTGAAAACCACATACATTTATTATCTTATGGTTCTGGAGGTCAGAAGTCTAATACGGATCAGCAGAGCCAGGCTCCCTCCAGAAGCTTTAAGGAAGAACTTGTTTCCTTGCCTTTTCCTGGCTTCTACGGGCCACCTGCATTCCTGGCCTTGGGGGTCCCATTCCCCATCTTCAAAGCCAGCAGTGCAGCACCTTCAAATCTTTCTCTGACCTCTGCTTCCGCTGGCAAATCTCCTCTGATTCCAACTCTCTTTGCCTTCCTCTTAAAAGCACCTTTGTAATTACAGGGGGCCCACCTAAATAATCCAGGAGAAACCCCCATCTCAAGATCCTTTATTTAGCCACATCTACAAAGTCCCTTTTGCCATGCAAGGTAACACATTCCCAGGTTCTGGAAATTAGGACATGGAAATCCTTAGGGAGTTACTCTTCAGCTGACCATAACCAGTTTTCTTGGTCACCACAGAGATCTATTATTTTCTTCCTCTTACACGGGGTCCCTGTAATGTGGCTTTTGTCACTTTCCCCTCAGTGGCAAGGACGGCAGTGGTGCTCCAGGTGCCATGTGTTGGTGGATACCACGGGTCTCCAAGGCTGAGGGCGGGGCTGTTGGCCCTGACGTGGCCAAGGCCACTGCCGTCTTATCGTTGCCATCACCATCAACATAGCCATCACTGCAAAGGGGACCAATAACGCGGGCACATTTCTAGGCTTTCTCTATCCCTTTGGGAATCAGATGTGAGTTTGGGAAGGGGGGCTACAAGATAAGGTGAGTGACAGGCCCTCTATCAACAAGCACACCCCCCCTTTGGTCTTGAATGAGCTTCTCTTTGCCTTTGGGATCAGGGTCTCCCAGCAGGCTCCCCTGTCCCTCCTCATCCTACCACTTCTCCTTCCGGGCTCGGCTGTTTTGGAATCCTAGTATAAACACAGCTGGGACTCAGGCTGCTACATAACACATGCTTCTCTTAGGCTACCTTCCCAAGTGTTTACATTCCATGCTTGAAGAACTGGCTCCTTCACGAAACTCAGGGGAAAAAAAAAATCAGTACAGTTCTTAATTTTTCACACTTTCTACCTAGTCTAGGGTTAAGCATCTGGATCCCATTGGAGGCCATTTGTCCTAATTTAGCACTTCCTATTAATTTTGTAAGGGATTACTACTGAAATACATAATTTAGCAACCTCAGATTTTACAAGCCCTGTCAAGTGCCATACCGAATAGGGTTTGACTGGATTTATTACTGTTGAAAAGGAAATCTTTGATTTCGCTCCTCCTAGCTACTATGGATTCATTTCGTACTAGGGTGTGTGAAATTGGAGCTATAGAAAACATATTTTTTTTCTCTCTTTCTCTCCTTTGATCTGGTTGAAATAAATGTTTTCACTTCATGAAATAAACAGTGAAAGACTTTTCATGAATTTCTGTGTATTTTTAACGAGGTGTGTTTCTCATGATGGACTTTACATGTTGTCCTCCCAGAACACGGAGGAATCGGAGATCCTCCACCAGCTTTTGCTTGTGCCATAGGAATTAATATTTATATTACTTCAGGGCAGTGGCCGAATCTCTGGTTTTGTAGGTTGACCTCGCAGAGGAGGCAGGTTGAAGAGAGAGGCTAGGAGCTGTTGCACAAGGGAATTTCCCTGTGTATCTTTTAGCTTCTTCAGTTCTGTGGAGAGACCACAGGTTTCTGATGGCTCGGGAATATGTGTACAGGTCTTTAAGAAGTACCGAAGGGCAGGGAGATGAGGGGTAGGCGTGGTGGGAGAGTTAGGGGTCAGGGAGGCTGCAAGAGATAGATGAACAGGGTCTGAGTCGTTGGGCTGACCTTTTCCTTGATGCCCAAGCTTTTTTAGCGATTCTTAACCATTTCCTGGGAGAAGAGTCATTTCATCCCTTAAAGAGAGATTGCCAAGTAGAATTCAGCCTACCCAATTCTGAATATAATTCCTGAGATCTTCATATTTGCGTTATACCCAGATAATGCCCATTCACATTACTTTTAGGGAACGAGCTCTGGCCGAGCTCCCTGAACTGAAACAAAGGACGCGTCTGCCACCTCCTGGACACTCTGGGAAATTCAAAGGATTTTTCCACAGGAAGAGGGTGAATTTGATAAATTTCGTTTCAAATTTACTTCAACAGATGAGAACTCAGCCAAGTATTAAACATTAATTTCTGCCTTTGTGAAGGCTTGCACGCCTTTGATCATTCAGTCGTTTTAATGAACTCAACGTGGTTGTTTCCGATTTGGCCTTAAAGTCTTGGCACCTGGCCACAGTCTGAGTGGTGGAGCCTTACCGCCTCCAGCTTGGGTTCCTCAGTTTTGGCAGGGTTTGCCTTCCCACTGATGGAAGGTTTACAAAGGAAAAAAAAATCATTATGTCTGAAATTCTGCCAGGACACATCAGCGTATTTCCAGGCTGCCATCTATTGTGCAAGTCTCTGAAGATTTAATATTTTTAAAAAAATTGCAATGCACCTGCTCCTAAGGAAAACCATCTTGTCACACGATAGCATGCTTTTATTAAATCAGCAAATTTTAAATTTTATTTATTAGGATTTGCAACTTGGGTTTTTTCCCTTAGGCTTCCTCATCTCTGTATTAAATATGAGTTGCTTCCAAGGTCAGCCTCCCACCCTCCATAATTAGCTCAGAGATTTACCAGGGACTTCTGACACCAGCTTTACCCAGCAAGCTGATCACAGCACTATTTGTGGTCATACCCTAAGTGATTCAGCAGCTCTACTATCTTTAGACTCTTGTCTCATCCCACACAAAGCTCTTTTCAGACCCAGTTTGACATTATGATATTGTACTGTGGTCCCTCAGGGTCAGGGAGTATAATGTGGCAATTCAGTATATGTCTTATAGCAGAAGAAGGGCATTCAATGTTTGGCAAAAGGACAGTCTGAAGACAAGGAGCGTGCAAGGCAACATTCAGTGGCTTCCGCCACTTTGCTGGGTAGGAGTGAAACATGTCACCCTGAAGAAAATGGCTCCGGAAACACACGAATTATTTTCTGTTATTTGTTAGCTTTTGGGTACCAGGAGCTCAGACCTGAGCTGGTTGTGTGTGGCTGGAGGAGAGGCTCTTCCCTTTGGGATCCCTTTTTTGGTCTACTGTTTTGTGGCACCGAAGCAGGGTTTGGTAAAGTCAACTTAAGTCATTGAGAAGGTCTGCTTAAACTGTTAAATATCAGTTTTGCTGCTGTGCTTGGACGCTTAAATCTGTAAGAGGCTTTTTCCAAATTTTATCTTCTACTCTTGTTTTCTTTCACTACTTTCTGTAGCAGGTCCAGATTTAAAAAGCTATTTGTGGCCATCCCGGAAGTGAGAATAGTAGAGCGCTCCAAAAAAGTGGGGTGTTGGGTTTGCTCCATGGAATATTTAATATCTAGAGTAACCTTTCATTTAGGAGCTATTTTAAACCTGAGACCTCACTTAGGGAGCAAACCGATGGATAAGACCATAAAAAATAGGAAGTTTTTGTGGACGTGATTTACATGTCAATTGTTTACCTTTTAGGGAAAAAAATGATGCCATAATCTGTCCCTTGCTGATTAACATGCCATTTCTCACTATTAACGACAAGTAACAATAACAATAATAAATTCCACCTCTTATCATGTTTTGCAGACCTGAGAGACTTGTGTTAAGTTTCTTCCAAGTTGTCTGTCCAACCCTAGAGAACTTGGAGGGATAATGAAGTCTATAATAACTTGATTTTCCTAATTCCAAAATTGGGATTATTTGCTTTGGGTAGATTTGCAGGAAGTTTATCTTTGCACCATCTATGAAGATTGTTTGCTAGGCAGCTTAATACTATCAAGGGAGTTGGGATTGTATCGTGACGTGCTTTGCTGGATGTGGGGACTTTTGAGGTCTGATTTCATTCTGATACTAACTGCAAGGTCCTAGCTTAAATTCTCTCATCTGGAAAGTGGTTGGTATAATGCTTTCTATAGCCTCTTCCAATTGTCGAATTCTATACTCTGCCGTCCGTTGGGAGCCATGATGACCTGTGGGACTGTGCTTAGGAGCAAGGGATGCTATGGGCAGAGAAAGGGGAGTGGAGTATATCCCACACCACGCACCTCAGGCACAGGGGCCTCACACTGGAAAGAAAAATCCCTATATAATATTTGGCCTTGAAAACCAGAGGGAGTTAACGTCACAAGTTCTTACAATCAGTGGGTTTTAATACCTGGAACGTTAAAAATCAGTTCATTTGGCTCTAGGAGAGCTGGAAGGGTGATAGGAAACTGAGTTCCTGACCTTAAAGAGACAGCGTGACAAACAGTCCCTCTGAGATACAGCGCAGGAGCAGCAGTTTGAAAAATGCATGAAGTATACAGGAGGAAGATTTGTTTACTCATCTCAGAGCATGCGCGGGAGGGGCAGGGATCTATGGGAGGCTTCTCGAAGAAAAAGAGAGCTGATGGGTGCCGTTTCCTTTCCCTCCCCATAGCCCAGACACATGGACACCTGTGGGAACCAGCACAGTGCCAACACTCCCCCTAGCTTGCTAACAGCATGTCCCACTCCAGTGTTCTCCTGTGGACATGCTTCTTCCATCCTGGCTATGGCAGGAATTTTCCAAAGTGGCTCAAGATCCCTAACCACGGTGGACTGGCGCAAACTGTGCTAATACCACAAAGCTGCCCACTCATTCTCCTCCATACCTGTCCACTTTTAAACCAGCTTCAGCAAAAGTTTTTCAAAGCAGCCACGGGTCCTTGACCACAGCCCACCTTCACAAACCTTACTAATGCCTGGGACCTCATCCCCACATTGTCTTGCAGACCTGCTCTTGGCAGAGGTCCTTCCAAAGTAGCACCACAATTGTGTCAGCATGCAAGCAGCCCTGATAAGGTCCAGTCACTCTCAAGCGACTCCTGACTGGGGAGAGGAAAAGATAACACCACACACCAGTCTGACTGTGCCCCAGCAGACATTTGGTCCGACCTTAGGTCTTACCAACCAATGAAAGCTTCTCAAGCGACAACACAGAGAAAGCACCCAGCAGTTTGGTGCTATTTCATCTCCGGCAAGTACCTGGTCTGACTCAACTGAAGCCCAAGGAGGCCCCAGACAGGCCAACCCTGCCCAGAATAGGCAAATAGAGCCATTGCAGATGACTGGACTGAAGGCAAACATTGCTCAACCACAACCGTAGGGCACATGCAAAACACATAGGAGACACCCCCGAGGCACTAGGTCCTGGTGCACAGGGTACACTGCACTGCAGGGCACTACAGTACCTCTTCTTCACAACGCCACTACTTTCAAGAACAGGAGACATAGATAACTTTCCCAAGACATAGAAACAGACACAGAGAGTTACACAAAATGAGACAGAGGAATATGTCCCAAATGAAAGAACAGGAAAAATCACAGCAAGAGAGATAAGCAAAATGGAGATAAGTAATATGCCTCCTGGAGAATTTAAAGCAATGGTCATAAAGATAATGGACTTGAGAAAAGAGTGGAGGACCTCAGTGAGCACCTAAAAAAAAAAAAAAAGATAGAAAATGAAAAAGAACGAACCAGAGACAAAGGACTCAATAACTGAAATTATTGAATAATTTCAGAATAAATAATAGACTAAAGGAAGCAGAAGAATGGATCAGTGACCTAGAAGACAGAGTAAAGGAAAGCAATCAACTGGGCAGGAGAGAAAAATAAAAAATAAAAATAGTTTAAGGGAACACAGTGACACCATGAAAGGCAATGACATTCACATTATAGGGATTCTAGAAGGAGAAGAGAGGGAAAAGGGGGCAGAAAAAATATTTTTTAAAGATTTTATTTATTTATTTGACAGAGAGAGATCACAAGTAGGCAGAGAGGCAGGCAGAGAGAGAGGGGGAAGCAGACTCTCTTCTGAGCAGAGAGCCCAACGCAGAGCTCAATCCCAGAACCCTGAGATCATGACCTGAGCTGAAGGCAGAGGCTTTAACCCACTGAGCCACCCAGGCACCCCCAGAAAATATATTATTTAAAGACATAATAGAAAACCCCTGAATCTGGGGAAGAAAACAGAAACCCAGATCCAGGAGGCATAGAGAGCCCCCAACAAAATCAACCCAAGGAGGTCCACACCAAGATACATAGTAATTAAAATGGAAAAATATAGTGATAAAGAGAGAATTTTAAAAGCAGCAAGAGAGCACCTGATTGGCTCAGTTGGTAGAACATACAACTCTTGATCTTGGTGTTCCAAGTTTGAGCTCCACCCTGGATGTAGAGATTACTCAAAAATTGAAAAAACAACAACAACAACAAAAAACAGAAAACAACCTTTGGGGCATCTAGGTGGCTCATTTGATTAAATGTCTGACTCTTGATCTCAGCTCAGGTCTTGATTTCAGGGTCATGAGTTCAAGCTCTGCATTGGGCTCCAAGGGCATGGAGCCTACGTAAAAAAAATAATAAAACAAATAAACAAATAAAAACAAAACAAGTAGAGAAAAGAAAACAATTACATACACAGGAAACCCCATAAGGCTATCTGATGATTTTTTGGCAGAAACTTGGCAGGTCAAAGGGGATTGACATGATATATTTAAAGGGCTGAAAGAAAAAAAAACCTTGCAGCCAAGAGTACCCTATCTACTCTATCCAGCAAGGCTATCATTTAGAAGAGAAGGAGAGATTAAGATTTTCCCAGAGATAAAGGAATTTATTGCCACTAAACTAGCCTTATAAGAAATGTTAATGGGGACTCTGAGTGGAAAGGAAAGACCATAAGCAGTAGTAAGAAAAGTAAGAAGCCTAAAAGCAACAAAATTAAGTATATGTATAAAAATCAGTCAAGGGATTCACAAAATAAAAGGATATGACATGTATATCTAAAATGTGTGGTGTGGAGAGGAGTAAAAATTTAATGCTTTAAAATGGGTTCACACTTAAATGACCATCAACTGCTGTATGCATAAGATGTTATATATAAACCTAATGCTAACCACAAATAAAAAAACTGGTGATATGCAAAAAACGAAGAGAAAGGAATCCAAATATATCCCTAAAGCCAGTAAACCACGAGAAGAGAGAACAAGAAAGGAACAGAGAAGTGTAAAAATAACCATAAAACAAGTAACAAAATGGCAATAAGTACATACTTATCAACAATTACTTTGAATATAAATAGACTAAATGCTCCAATAAAAGACATAGAGTGATGGAAGGGATGAAAAAGTAAGACTGATCTATAGGATGCCTACAAGAAACTAGTTTCATACCTAAAGACACAGACAGATTGAAAGTGAAGGAATGGTAAACCATTTATCATGCAAACGGAGTGAAAAGAAAGCCTGGGTAGCAATACTTATATAGAACAAAATAGACGTTAAAACAAAGACTGTAACAAGAGACAAAGAAGGACACTGCATGATATTAATGGGAGCAATTCAGAAAGAAGATAAAAAGAATTGTAAATACTTATGTACCTGATGTGGGAACACCTAAATACATAAAGGAAGTAATCAATCATAATGCGACGACAGTAGAGGATTTTAACACCTCATTTACATCAATGGATAGATCATCCAGATGGAAAAGGAACAAGGCAACATTGGCTTAGGATGACACATTGGACCAAATGGATCTAATAGATATATTCAGAACATTCTATCCTAAAACAGTGGAATATACATTCTTTTCCAGTGCACGTGGAACACTCTCCAGAATAGACCACATGTTAGGCCACAAAACAAGTCTGAACAAATTCAAAAAGACTGAAATCATACCACGCATCTTTTCTGACCATAACACCATGAAACTAGAAATCAACCACAAGAAAAAATCTGGAAAGAACACAAATACATGGAGGTTAAATAATATACTACTGAACAATGAATGGATCAACCAAGAAACTAAAGAGGAAATAAAAAGAATCATGGAGACAAATAAAATTGAAAACACAATGGTCTAAAAATCTTTGGGAGGCACCAAAAGCTGTTCTAAGAGGGCAATTTATAGCAATATAGGTCTACCTCAAGAAGCAAGAAAAGTCTCAAAAAAACAACCAAACAATACACCTAAAGGAGCTAGGAAAAAAAAAAAAAAAGCAAAACCCAAAACTAGTAGAAGGGAGGAAATAATAAAGATTAAAGCAGAAATAAATGAGGTAGAAACTAAAAAACCAATAAAACACATCATGAAACCAGAAGCAAATTCTTTGAAAAGATGAACAAAATTGATAACCCTTTAGGCAGACTCACTGAGAGAGCAAGAGAGAGAGAGAGAGACTCAAATAAACAAAATCAATAAGAGGAGAAATAACAACCACAGAAATACAATTGTAATATATAAGAATATTATAAAAAATTATATGACAACAAATTGGGCAACCTAAAAAAATGACCAAATTTCTAGAAGCATATGACTTCCCCAAACAGAATCAGGAAGGAATAGAAAATGGAATAATTACTCAGTCATAAAAAAGAATGAAATCTTGCTATTTGCAACAACATGGATAGATCTAGAGGGTAAAATGCTAAGTGAAATAAGTCAGAGAAGGACAAATAACATGATTTTATTCATCTGTGGAATTTAAGAAACAAACAAACGAAGGGAAAAGAGACAAAAAACCAGACTCTTAAGTAGAGAGAAAAAACTGATGGTTACTAGAGGGGAGGTGGGTAGGGGGATGGGTGAAATGAGTGAGGGGATTAAGAGTACACTAATTGTGATGAGCACTGAGTAATGTATAAAATCGTTGAATCATTATATTGTACACCTGAAACTAATATAATACTGTATGTTAATTATACTGGAATTAAAATAAAAAAGGTAATAGAAAAAGAACAAAGGACAGAGCTGAAAATGGAAAGAAGCTGGATATGCTATGAAATTGGTGAGCCACTGAGATCTTTCCTACCCTCAGACTTCGCAGTTATTAAAGACATTAAATGCCCTCATTTATTTGGGTTTTATGGCTTATCTCCAAAGATATCCCAAACAACACAGATCAACATTCTCCTCATTTTATTGCTGAAGAAATTGAAGCTCAGAATGTTTGAGAGCGGCTAGATACACTGATCCTTTAGAAAACATCCAAGGTCACACATCTGGTGAGGTTGAAACTGGGATTGGAACCCAGGCTGGCTGACTCCAAAGCCCATGCACTATTTTTTCTCTTCAAGAGAACTATTGGATAATTTAGATGTCAGCTGTTGAACAGTGGTTTACTCTCTGTGTAGGGACTAACTCCAGAATCTTAAAAGTGAAGCCAGGAAGCACTGAGAAGGGTTGCATAGCATAGGAGCTACTGTTTCTGCCTGCCCAACACTTCTCTGCTAACAACTCTTGCACCTTCCACTCTCCCTGCACTACCCACTCTCAGCCATGTGGCTCAGCTGCCCAATCAGATTCCTGCCCCCAACCCCCTCTGGAATCTTTTTTTTTTTTTTTTTAAGATTTTATTTTTTTATTTGAGAGAGGAGAGAGAGAGAGAGCATGAGGGGGAGGGGCAGAGTGAGAGGGAGAAACAGGCTCCCCACTGAGCAGAGAGCCCCGTGTGGGGCTCGATCCCAAGACCTGAAGGCAGCCACTTAACCACCTGAGCCACCCAGGCGCCGCTCCCCCCTCCTCCCCTTTGGAATCTTGAGTCTCCCTGCAGGCAAAGACCGGATGGAGCAGTCATCTGTGGGAAGCATGTGGGAGGGGAGACCGTGAGCTCCCGCAGGGGCTTCAGGTGCGCATTCTTTTTGAGGTCTGGTTATGCATCAGTTCTCACAATGCTAAGAGTTCCTGCCACATCCTCCTGCACAAACCTCTTTTGGCCTTAAATTAGCCAGACTTGGTTCCTGTTGCTTGTAACAAAACGTCCTAGGTCATACTTATGGCAATACCCAAGGCTCTATTCCTAAGGCCACCTGTACACTTGGTGTTTGGATAATTGGTGGACTGCAAGGGCATGTGGTTATTTCCATGGACCAAGAAGAGGTCCAGATGGTCGGTTCAACCTGCCTATCTTAGGAGTTTCCACTTTAGCAACATTCAAAGGGATTCTTTTAAGAGGGACTGTGAAAAGCTCCAATTTATTTAAAAGGTATCAAATTAGAATGAGCGAATTATGTATGTCGCACTTATTAATATATGTAGGTGTACTATAATTAATTATAGCATTAGGAGTATTCTTATTTACCCCTCCCAGCTCTACGCAGTTAAGGACTGGTAAAATCTTATGGCTGGTTGAAGACAAAGACCTCTAATCTTGATCCTGATCTTGAGTTTTTCCTCACATTCTTTCCTTGAGTTTCATGGTCAAAGATACCAATGATTCCTCTGTTTTCTGCCTTCAGAATGCTTGGAGGGACTGTTTGTGTTGCTCCTGGAGTTTGGGACCAAAAAAAACTATTTCTGGGAAAGCAGGGCTATAGGTACTGAGCTCCTGGAAAACAGCAGGATTTTCTTCGAGATACTTTCCTCCTCACTCACTCCCCACCTTTTCGTATTGCCCCTTACTCCATTTTTAGGACTGGTGTCAGCTTGTACTAATCTTCAGCTGCCCGTAGTGCTCAATGGATGCTCAGTTCTTGAGTCAGCACGGACAAATTCAGGAAGGATAGCCAGAGCATCCGCTGTCCCAAGGGAGAAGGGTAAGGGTTCAGGATGAGGATGTGCTGCCGCCAGGCTAGATACCCACCGAGCGAGCTGAGCTCTGAGGGTCTGTTTATTCCGAGTCACAGCATTATTTTGTGTCTCTGGTGGATCTGGTCAACTTTTTACTCTCAGAGAGGGTTTTTTTTCAGGAAGTTTGGTGTCCTTTACTGCCATCTAGCTTCAGTAATGGGCCACACTAGTCCACTAGAGAGATTTTTAACTACTTTAAACCTCAGAGTGAAGGGATTTCTGGTTATATATTTTTTTAATATTTATATATTTTATACTTTATTTTACTTTTATACTTTATTGTACTTTTATAAATATAAATACATTTTATATTTTTATAAATATATCTTATTTATAAAAATATTTTAAAATAAATATTTTTAAATAAAAATTTTAAAATAAATATTTTTAGATGAATTTTTAAAAATTTAAAAAATTAAAAAAAATTTAAATAAAATATTTTAAAAATAAATATGATATTTATTTTATATTTATATAACATATTTATATAAGTTTCTGGTTATATATTTTTTCCCTTTCAAAATGTCTACTTCTATGTAAAATTTTGGGGAGCAAATGGAAACTTACTTGGCACAGTTCTGGGTCCTTGGCAGCATGCATGCTCTATGTTAGATCGCAAAGTCCTGTTATACCAATGCCTTACAGCATTAAGTGGACAAATCTTTCTCGGTACAGATTCTCAACAATACGGTTTCCTATAATACACCTAATCTTACATAAAAGAGCTAGATCCTCTTTTTTTAATATAGGAAGGTCACTAAATATAAAAAATGGAAATATCAAGAAATTTTAGTATAATCCCATTTTGGTAACTATTATAAAAAATAACTAGGAGAGCTGAAAATATTTGCTTCTGTACAATTACTGTTATGTCTTGTGGATTTCTTTTGATTTTTAAACTTACAACCTTTTGACTTTGATGGAAATGAACTCTCTAAAAAGATGGCATCATTTTTTTCCTTTCATGGACACAAAATTTGTTTTTGTCTCCATGGATTATGTATGTGGTCTCAGAGTCCCTTTTTTGTTTATTTTGAGCTCACTCTTTCATGTTAGTAGCTTTTCCCAAATATATGACATTCATCGCATTAGCTCATACTGAGGCAAGTGACACTGAGTGTAGAAAGAAAAGTGGAATGTAGGTAGCTGTGTGTGTGGGAAGGGATTATTGAAAGGTATCCTGAACCATTGAATAACTGGAAAGGGCTTCTTCATTAGAGTCCTGCAAATGACAGTCTCTGTAGGACTTTTTTCCCCTTGGACTGGCGTTTTTCCAATGTGACTTTGCCATCTCTCACCAAGAGGTGAGTCTATTCTCCACTGCCTTGAATCTCATAGGCCCTTGGACTACTTGGATTAGTAGAATACAATGGAAGCGATGCTGGGCCAGTTCTGGGTTTGGTCTTCAACTAGTCTGGCAGCCTCTGCTTCCTGTGTCTTGAAAGCCACTATCCATTTAACAAGTACAACTATCCTGAGGTCACTCTTCTATGGGAAGCCCAAGCCATGGGGAGAGGTTCTGGAGAATGAGACAGCTTGGGGGGAGAGGGAGAAAAAGAGAGAGAGAGGAGAAGAGGGAGGGGGAGGAGGAGGAAGAAAGAGGGAGGGAAGAAAGAGCAAGGTCAGGTATCACTTAGGTGCCAGGATGTGAGGATGAAGCCATCTTGGAAATGGATCCTTCTGCTTTAGCTCCTCCAGCGAATGCTGTGAGGATCGGAGATGACCTGGCCAGCTAAGCCCTTCCTTAATTCCTGACCTGTAAAACTGTGAGCAAAGCAAAATGGTTGTTTTAAATCACCAAGTTTTGGGGTCAGTTTTAATGTAGCAGTGAATAAGAGAAACACTGCATTATAAGGATTTTGAAAAAATCCTTTGGTTTTCAAGCTCCTGCAGACTCTTTAAGAGGTGCAAGGTATCCCCAGTTCTTGAGCCTTCTGTCGTCCAGATCAGCTTGCTCTGGCTTTTCCCTTCTGCCAGCTGAGGTTTTATTTTTCTCAGGTTTGCTCTAAGTCAGTTATCACTAGTCCATTTGCTTTTCAGCTTACAAAATCTAGTTACCCTTATTTCTCTTACTGTTTTCTTTTTTGCAGGTATATGCTTTATTCTCTCCTTATCATAATTTTTGTGGCCTTTGGCAGGCAGTGAAGGTAAATATACACATTTTTTTTTCACATTTAACTGAACGCGTCCTATAAATTTTATTGATTATTTAGAATGGCAATGGGGGATTTGGAGCCTTGGACACAGAGAAATAATAGTTTTTGAATGCCTTTTTGGCACTGACAGAAGAAGAATGAACCAGGCTTTTGGGGTTCTTGTTCAAGATTACGATGTAGGAAGATCCAGAACTCACTCCCTCCCACATGCACATACCAAATCTATAGCTATATATGGAACAATTTTTTTTTTTCTGAAGAAAACCCTAAAAACTAGCTGAGCAACTTCTACACATTGGGCAAGCGAGAAAAAAAGCCACATCAAAGTTGGCAGAAGAGCCCAAGACACAATCTTGCCATAAACCCCACTCCGGGCACTGTGACCTATAATCAGGAGAGAGCTCAAAACCAGGAGCTTCTCCCTGAGGAGAAAAGGGTTTGAATTCCACATGAGACATCCCAAATTTTAAGACCTGCACCTGAGAGAGATAAGCTCTTAAAATATCCAGCTTTGAAGACCAATGGGCTTCATGTCCATAAGACCCACAGGCTATAGCAAACTGAGAAATGAAATTTGTTATTGTAACAAAAAACCAAAGATCTGAAACTGCTTTTTTTTTTTTTTTTTTAAACACTCCAGAAAGTGAGACTGAAACTCCCACCGCCTTTATGTCAGAAAGTACTTCACATTGGTTGGTTGAATTATCCCACAATAAAAAACAAATCAGCCAAACTGAAAACATTTGCAGCCCTGTTATTATTAATTTTTTCCCCTGATTTGACCCTAGCCTTTTCTCCAACATGAAAGCTATCTGGCCCTAACTTGGACAACAGCAATTTTAAGCCTAAGTATTAGATTTTGAAGGTGTCATTTCTCAAGGGAGGAACAAAAGTAATAGGCTGCAAAACAAAGCCTAAAAACAGAGTTTCAGGGAAACAGTGAGTAGGAGAGATTTGTGACACCGAGAGTTGGGAGAAGATTATGAAAAGTGACAGGACATTTTTGGAGAAACCTTCTTGTTGGAAGAACTCCAAGAGCAACAAACAGCACATTCAATGACCTGAAACAAGTTTATTAGGAAAGACTTGGGTGTGAGGAACAGCTCCGGGTCAGCCCCCTGGGGATATGCATTGAAGAAACAAAGCCCAGTTCAAGGAGATTTTGGTTAAGTGGGAGATCCAGGGATCATTAAATGGAAAGTAAGAATTAGCTTAAAAGTACAAAGGAATTTTAAAGATCCTAGACAATTATCTAACTCATGGGGAGTTCCAAGTTTTGTGGTGAGTAGGAACTTCTCTGGCAAGAAGATAAGCAACTGAAAGAGGGAAAAACTAATCAAATAACTGTAGCCAAACCTAAGAGAAACTGTGCTTAAGAACAAGGACACAATGCTCAGGTGTTCTGGGATTTTAGTCCTTGTTTCTCCCTGGCTAGTCATATGATTTTGGGAAGTAACTTATTTTTTCTCTGAGCCTCAGCTTTCTCATCTTTAAAAGTGAGATAATAAAATGTATTTCACTGGGTTATTCTGCGGACTCCATGAAAAAGTATTTGTTAAGCACTTAGCAGGGGACTGGAACACAGTAAATGGTAGCCTCTGCTGCCACCACCACCACCACCATTATCTTCATTTTAGCAGATTTGGGTTGCTGTCCACAAGTGATTCATGGTCCCTTTTCATAGAGAATTGTTTCTGGGAAGTGGCTGCCTAAACAGGAACTACATTTCCCACCCACCCTTGCATTTCCCACCCACCCTTGCTGCCTAAACAGGGACTACATCTCCCACCCACCTTTGCATTCAGGTGGGACCATGTGATCAAATTCTGACCAATGGAATGCCAGATGAAGTCATCGATTCGCTTCCAGGCCTGGTCCATCTTGTAGGTGATCTGCCTTCACTTTTTACTCCTCTGTTGATTGTCAGTGGCCAGAGTCACCTTGGAAACCATGTATTGGAGAGGACAGAACCTTTGTTAGTCTGGTTCCTGCATGATTGCATGGAACAAAGGTTTCAGGGCTCATCTGTTATAGCTGTTGTTACCTTAACAACACAAATAGCATCATTGTGGCTTGGGATCACAGAAGGCTGGTCAAGTCTGAGCTCAGGAACAAACATTGGAGAAACCAGCTTGGAAGAATTCTACCTTACTGATGACTAAGATGGTAAAGAAAAAGGCTGTGGCTTAGACTGAAGATGAACTATAGCTGATCTGTACATCTGTAAATTTTTCAGCACATTCAGTGTTTCGTTATGAAATTTCTTTACACTGTGTCCTAAACTAGAGGTTTGTGTGGTGATCTGTCACTACCGACAAACCCCAGCCAAGGGGAATAAGGGAGAGGGCATGGCTTCTGCAGGAGAAAGTTCAATCTCCTTGGGTGTTGGAGTGTTCATTGAGAGTAACTAATGCCAGAGAGTCTTTAATCTTGGATTCCTTGGCTGGTTTAATCCCATGGTACTGCAAGTCTCTCTGCTACTCTATTGAGGGTTCAGATTCAGATTCAGAAAGAAAAAAAAAAATCACGTGACTTTTAAAAGTCTTGAATGTGCAGACTTCATATCTGGGATCTAGCAAGGTTAGATTATCTCAAGGAATACTCAGTGACTGGGAAGTCCAAGCTATTCAAAGTAATATATTGGTTTTTCTTCTCTTGTTATTTGTAGCAGCTGCTCCCTCTTCATTACTTCCTGAGGAAAAAAACCTTAAAAACACCCAAACTATAGGCCAACTTGTAGAACGAGATACCCAGTTACCCTCTTGCACAGTCTGATCTATGTAGCAGAACAAACTGAAATAGTTTTCTAGATGGGAGTGGGTGGCCTTCTTTAGCTTTCATTTGTGGAATGATGGTGAGGATG
Source organism: Procyon lotor (assembly GCA_028646535.1). Taxonomy (NCBI): domain Eukaryota; kingdom Metazoa; phylum Chordata; class Mammalia; order Carnivora; family Procyonidae; genus Procyon; species Procyon lotor. Next base: position 82,158,783 of record CM053609.1, read on the forward strand.
TGGGGAGTGGGTGGTGAGACAGGGAAAGCCTGAAACTGCCAAAGAATTGTGGTATGGCTGGGAAGACTGAAGTGTTTTCAGAGTCTATTGTTACTTGTTTTGCATCTTTTCATCACCCTTCCCCAAGTCTTCTCAACCTTTCAGTTCTCTCCTTCTGCTCCTGTGAGCTGGTCTTAAGCTGTAGAGCTAGGTTGGGGGGAAGCAAGGGCATAGGAACTATGTGCATGGGTTCTCACTAATTGGATCTAAGTCTAGTCAATTAGAAGGGGATGGAGTATCCCAAAAGCAGTGGTCAGGGGCTTAGAAAATCAAAGAATCAGGAAGTCAGCCTGTGATGCCCTGACTCAAGACTCCGGAGGCATGAACATCACAAAAGGCAACTCTATCATTTGATCCAATCTAAAGGCAATGTTATTTTTATAGCTGTAAGTCCTGCACCACACCTGAACCTCTAACTGGGCTGGTAGTTGGCAGCAGAAAACTCTTTTAAAATCCATTTCTCTCCTTTATCATCTTTTCTGTAGGTCACTATTAATTGCTTATGGACCCTCAGCAAGGATAAGGAGGAAGAAAACCCCTCTTAGTCCTTTTAGAAAACGATTGTTGGCAGCTCTTTTGGTTTCAATGACCAGCAAGAAGGTGAAAAGTACTGGGGGCTATTCAGTAATTAACTAAAAGTGTAAGACACTTGAATGCCGGATGTGTCATGGTTGAGAAACAAAAAATGCTACTGCTTTGGATTTCTTCTCTCAAGTAAGTCACAATTGATTCAGTGTGGAACTCACAGCCTGGCAGGTCCAGCAGTGAAAGGTAGCTGATTCTGTGTGGAATGCAGGATTCTAAGATGACCCCTCATGACCCACACCTTTGAATAACGCCGTCCCTTTGAGTATGGAAGAGACCTGTGAATATGATGGCATATCACCCTTATGACTTGGTTTCTAGTCCGTTGACTTTGAGTTAACCAAGAATTTATCCTGTGTGGGTATGACCTAATCAGGTACTCCCTTAGAAGAACTTAAAACATCAGAGAGCTGCTCCCGATGGCCAGTGAGAAGTTGGCTGTGGGCTGCCCATGGAGGCCTACATAGTTAGGATCTAGAAGACCTTCTGTGGAACAGCCTTAGGAAAGAGTAACTCCTAACCAATTGCTGGCCAGAAAGTGGGGGACTTTATACCAACAACCTGGATGATATTGGAAAAGGACTTTGAGTTCACAATGAGAATGCAGACCCAGTGACACCTTAAATTCAGCTTTGTGAAATGCTGAGTGGAGAACTCAGTTACATTATGCCCCGACCACTGACTCATAGAAACTGTGAGTCAATAAATGGGTGTTGTTTTAAACCAATGAATTTGTAGTAATTTGTTATGCAGCAATAGAAAACAAATACACTCTATTATGAGCATACTTCATTTTTTTCCGTCTAGGAAATCAGCATTTGATTTATATAAGGCTGGAGGTCATTTTACTATCATTACCACATTCGTGACATAACAAAAAAATAGTATATGAAAAAGATCTTGTCTTTGAAGAGCTCACAAAATTCTGCATTTCTCATTTAATTACTAACTGTGAAGATATTTGGGCATATATATATAATTTATATATATTCCTTGTATATTTATACACACACACACACACACACACACACACACACAAAGAATTGCCTTGTGTAATTTTGGGAGCCGGCTAAACAAGTCTGAAGGGTAATCAGTCAAAAAAGGGAATATTACAAGCAGATTGGACATGAGTAGGAATAAACTGAAGCTTTGTGTTCATAGCCAGCAGTCAGTAAGAAAGATTCATGGGGAAGGGAGAATAATTTTAGGGCAGAAGCTGTTTTTATCAGGGCAGTCTTGAGCCCTTATTATTATTATTATTATTATTTTTTGTTAAATCAATACATTTTACTTTTTAGAGCATTTTTAGGCTCATAGCAAAATTAAGTGAAAAGTACAGAGAATTCCCATTTACCCCCTGTCCCCACACATGTACAACCTCTCCCACTATCAACATGAAGCACTAGAGTGGCTCAATTATTACAATCAATGAACCTACATTCATGCATCATTATTATCCAAAGTCCACGGTTTACATGAGAGTTCACTCTTGCTCTTTTACATTCTATGGGTTTAGATAAATATATCATGACACGTACCTACCTTGTAGTATTTTATTGAATAGTTTCACTGCCCTAAAAATTCTGTGGGCCCTGCCTGTTCATCTCTATCATCCCCAACTCATGGAAACCACTGATTCTTTTACTTTTTCCACAGTTTTGCCTTTTCCGGAATGACATATATTCAGAAACATACGGTATATAACCTTTACAGATTGACTTCTTTTAGTTAGTAATATCCTAAGCCCTCTTTTGAAAGCTTTCCAACTGATTAAGGTAAGCCCTCCCAGGAAAAATCTCCTTTTTGATTAACGTAAAGTCAACTGATTAGGGACTTTAAAAACATTTGCAAAATTCCTTCACAGCAGCACTTATATCCGTGTTTGTTTTTTTTTTTTTTTAAGAGTTTATTTATTTATTTGAGAGCGAGTGAGAGATTGAGAGAGACAGCATGAGCAGAGGGGAGGGGAGAAGCAGGCTCTCTGCTGAGCAGGACCCTGGGATCACGACCTGAACCGAAGGCAGACACTTAACCAGACTGAGCCACCCAGGGGCCCCTATATCAGTGTTTGAATGAATAATTGGGAAAAAATATTTTGCATGCTACAAACGAGCCTTGATGCCTTTCTATTCTCCAACTCTTCTGAGAAATATGTCTTGCAGTCCACCCTAACCAGAAACATACTAGAAACATACTTTCTTGCTTCTTAGGCTCCTGAGCAAGCTGCAGTACACCACACTGCGTCTTCCTTGCATACTAAAATCTTGGCACACAGACAGGAAGGGAAAGAAACAAAGATGGAATGAGATGGCAGGAGGAGAAACCAAGAGAGGATGGGGAGGAAAGGAAGGATATTAGCTTTGAAATACCTTAAGTTCTTTTCTCCTACACAGTCTTATCCTTATTCAATCCAAGACATCCATTCCCTTACGGAAAATTCAGATTGTTAAAATGAGAACGCAAAGAGGCAAAAACAAGTGCCTTATTCAGCCTTGACTTCCAATATAAAAGGTTTGGAGTAACACTAGAAGTCTTTAAACCTTGGCTTTATCAAGAAAGTAGTGTTTTCTAAATTCCAAATACTCTTTTAAAATATTAAGAGCCCAGCCTGGTGGACTGTGTCAAAGTGTAGAGGTGGCAGTTGATGTCCTATGAGGAATGCTCCTGCCAAACAGGAAAAGAAAGTGGAAATCCTTCTTCTATAGGGAGAAATGAGCTGTTAAAAGATGGACAATTGAGTAAAGGTGCTGCCTTAGGCAGGAGCTGGGGTGGGGTGGGGGGCGTTGGAAAAAATTGGAAACATCAGATGGTTGAAGGAACAGCTAGAAACAGAGGTTACCTGTGCCCTGCTTCCTATTTATAACTTTAAGAAGAGAATGCACCTTAGGGTTTCCCCTGCATCTTCCTGGGCCAGTGAAGTAGAGCAGTAATGGTGGAATGGCATGCTTAGGCAGAAGGAGGCCCGAGACCAAGCCCTTATTCTCTCTGGCTTGCGTGCGGCACGTAATAGGTACAGACAGATGCTCTCCCACTCCCTCCACGATGCATATGGGAAGTAACCAAAGTGCTTACTGGTGACTTTGCCAACTAGATGGCTGAAGCAAAGGATGGGGGGACTTTGTAGATGAGGATAGCAGGCAGACTTCTAGGTTGGAGACTGAATGAGAGTGGCAGCCACACCCCAGGGAAGCCACAGTAAAGGGAGAGCTGAGAAGGAGCCTATGAACACCCCTGGAGTGGTCACCCCTTACTGCCTCGCTGAGAGTCCAGGCTCTGAGTTACACCAGCTGAAGAGACCTGCGCCGAGGCAAGACTGCAGACAGAGACCAGGTCTAGAGACATTCAGGCTAAAACACCTTGAGCAGAGGCACTGTGTACCAGGGGATCTTTTAACTAGTACTAAGTATGTTTAACTCAGTCTTGCACCAAGATACCATCTTGAAGGGGGATGGGACAAGGTGAGGGAAATCCTCTTAAGGCACAAAGAATCTACTCTGTTAGAGAGTTTAGGCTTGGAAAAGCTGTTGGGCTAACAGAGATTCAGTCGGCCAGGGTCTTTGAAACAGGAGATTAAGTTGCCTTTAATAGAGAATTTAAAAATCCTTTCTTTGTCATCTCCTTTCTCCAATACGAACACCATTATATCTCCATCCCCAAGGAATCAGGTGTAGAATGGGCAGAAGAAGTTTAAGACCGGTAATGGAAAATGAAGGAAAGTACACTGTAGTTGTAGTGTGTAATTTGGACACACTACACTGCTAACCAGCCCCATAGCCCAGGCCCTGGCTCGGGTAGTGAGCACCATATGGACTCCATGTTGTTTTGTACCAAAACTGCACCCTTAAGCACATCAGTTGGAATTCTTTTGGCTTAGTTTTCGTTGATTCAGCAAATTACTTAGGAGAGGATGATCCATTGTCAAAGAAATGATTCTTAGAGGGAATGCATGTCTGGCAAACATAGCCCTCAATTTTCAGATTGTTGCGGTACCTGTGGTAACAAGGATTCTGTATCTTTTTCCAATTTAAGAAAATTTCTTGCAGTTCTCTGTGATGATGATGTGTGGTTCTTGACATCCAAATGAACTGATACAATTCTAACAGTATGTTGCATATTCCTGTGGTGCCGGTGTGTATTTTGTACTGTATTACTTTATAGGTCTCAAGGTGAATTTGACATCTTGGGATTACCAGTAAATCTCTTTAACAAACCAGGGAACTTTTTCTAATATAGGTGAAAGTTGTCATTACACTTTTGTTGCTCCTACAATGAAAACGTCCCTGTGCAAAATCTTAAACTATCCCTTCAGGTGTGATGCTTCAAGCCTGTGTCTGTGTCTCGTGGTGGTTTGTAAAGAATGCTATCCTTATCATGAGCATCTAGATAAATTCTGTGGACATCTCCTTATCATTCCCCAAATTGCAGAGAATAGGAATTTTGTAATAAGGGATGCAGAAAGTCCTACCACATTAGAAATACTTAATGATAAGCAAAAGCAATGAGACAGATGAATATTGCCCTATAAGGAAACTCAGTTCTGTTGTTCCATCAAACTGGTTGCCTCACTCTACAGGGAAGATATAGAAAAATTGAGGGGGGAAATTGCTCCCAGTTACTTCTCTCCCAGAGCTACCATAGGAATACTTCTTAGGAATTTGTTTTTGAATTAACTATAAAATATTGTAGGTTTAGCCTCTTAATAAAGTAGTTAGTGTTATTGGAAGAGGGCTTAGTAGATGTAGTACTTGTAAAAACTAAAAAAAAAAAAGTGGCAAATAGGTTTATTAACTTCTTGTCATGTTTGTTTCTTGGCAACTCTAAGCCCTCTTACCAATCCAGTTCACTGTATGTGAGCTCATTTTTTCTTTTTGAAATTTTCCTTAAAGGCTTTAATTTTAATAGTTGAAATCATCTTGAAAAAGATAAAGTCAATGTTGGATTAAAAAAAGATAGTGAAGCCTTTAAGGGGGAGGGTACAAAACTTTATTTCCCTGGAACAGACGTTGTTATTCACAGTGTTTATGAGAGAATGATAAACACCATGGTAATAAGACAAATAATGATTTGTACCTCAAAGGCTATTCCATGTGGTCATGTCTTAAGCCATAAAAGAAAAAAAAATCAACAGATTTTTCCTTGGAAAAGTTTAAGAGGCAGAAGGAATAAGGTCAGAATCTATTATATAGCTCAAAGGAAAAATACAGATGGTATGTAAAAATTTAAGTTTTAGTACATACCATGAAATCCACAGGAGTGGTGCATAGTGGGGAGAGTAGAATGAGAATTTCTATGGTCTCTGTGTCCAGGTCTGTGAGGAAGGGATAGGGTATGCTCTAGACCCTGGCTGGCAAGGTCATGCCTAACTGGAAGGAGTTAGATTCACTGTATAGGAGTCTTGGAGATTTGAAACAGTGTGCGTCAGAGGGTTTACTTTTCTAAGGTCCAAGTCCCTGAAAAATTGTGTAGAACAGAAATACCCCAACCCACTTTTTATCTGCTCCTACTTCATACATCCTCTTGAACACTAAATAGGAACACCTGTTTTCTCTTATACACGAAAGAAATTTGGGTAAATAAACAAAATATGTAAGACATTGAGATTTCTGGATTTGTCTCTTACAGCACCTAGGCTACTCTGATAAGGAAGACTACCTTGCATTTTTGAAATTAGAAAGGTTTATGTTAGTTCAGTTAGTTCAGTTAGACCATAAAGCGACAGAAAATTTGGTTGTGAAAAGACAAGATGGAAAGAATTCCTTTTTAAATGAATGTAATGCAAACTTTAGAAACACAGCAAAGAAAAACAAAAGTAACCTTCATTTTTTTTTTCTTGGAAAATTAGCATTTAAGTGATCATTTCAGCAAAAAGCAATGTAGTATCAAGTGGTGTGATTTGAGAATGAATATCATTGGACAGAAAAAATAACTTTCATTTCCATAATACATTATTTTAAAGTACTTTTCTGTTTGATTTATATAATCTTCACAATAATTCTAGAGTCATGTGGCAATAAGAATGATGTTTATTAAAAAATAACAGCAATTTTTTAAGATTTTATTTATTTATTTAACAGAGAGAGAGAGAGATCACAAGTAGGCAGAGAGGCAGGCAGATAGGGAGGGTAAAGCAGGCTCCCTGCTGAGCAGAGAGCCCAATGCGGGGCTCAATTCCAGGACCCTGAAATCGTGACCTGAGCCAAAGGCAGAGGCTTTAACCCACTGAGCCACCAGGCACCCCCCAAAATAACAGCAAATGTTTTGAGTGCTATGTTCCAGGCTCTGTATTAGAGCTTAACATGTACATCTTATTTAATTATAACCATACCCCAGAGGTTGACACTATAATTACCCCTACTTTAAAAATGAGAAAATTGAGATCTAGGGATGTTAAAGAACAATGAAATGTCACACCCTGGGAAGAAAGCAAGAGGGGAGCAGGGGAAGATGGCAGAGAAGGAGGTTCCTGAGTTCACTTCCTCTCATTAACAAACTGAGGCAACCACTACATGTAACGCAACTCACTCTTAAAATTACTTGAGGACTGGCAGGGCAGATCTCCCACTGTAAAGATGTAAAGAGGCCACATCGAGAAGGGTAGGAGGGGTAGAGAGGCAGTTAAGAATCAAACTCCCAAAGAAGGGACCTACAGCTTGGAGGAGTGAAAAGATTAAGCCCCACTGTGAGCACCCCTGACCCTGAGGGTCTGCACCAGGGAGAGGAACCTCCAAAACATCTGGCTTTGAAAATCAGCAGAGCTTAAACCCAGGAGGGCTATAGAACACTGAGTCTCCACTCCACCGTGCAGTAGTTTGAAAAACACCTAGGTTATATGTGAAAGAGATCTATTGACTAATTTTAAGATGTATGCCAGAGGGGCAGGGATCTGCAGGAGCTTTCTCTAGGAACGGAAGTGCTGGGGGGCATTATTTTTCTTGCTCTCCTTCAGTCTCATTGGACGGATGCTTGCAGGAACCAATTCCGACATCCTCCACCTACCTTGCTAACACTGCTTGCCAGTCCACCGTGGACTTGCTCCACCCGGCATGTCTGGCCTTGCAGACACCCCTCCGAAGTGTCCTCTGCCCTGCCAAGCCCATGAGCATCTTCAGTCAGAACTGGAGTCTCCTCATAGTGGCGCCCGCCGCGCTGCACCTGTCACGTAGTTCCAGCTGCGACTGGCATCCCCCCAGAACGATCGCCACTCCAGGGAGTGGGGAGCTACAGCAACTCACAGGCCTGTGTGAAGGAGTGATAGTCACACTTCTCAGCCACGCAGGGGGCAAACCCTGCCCATCAGCATCCCCACAGCACCTACAGCCCAGCCACCAGAGAGTGCATGTAGCCCACACAGGGGATACCGCTGGAGTGCCTGTTTCTGGCGACCAGGTATGACTGCATTACTGTGCATCCCAGGACACCGTCTACATAAGGCCACTGCTTTCAAGACCAGGAAAGCTGACCTACTTAATACATAGAGGCAAACCACAGACAAAATGATGAGATAGAGTAATACATGCCAAATGAAAGAATAAGACACCCCACCCATAAAGAGCTAATCAAAGTAGAGATAGGCAAATCAAAATAATCAAGAATAATGACCATAAAGATATTCACTGGATTTGAGAGGAGTAGATGAACTTAGTGAGAACTTAAACAAAGAGACAGAAAATATTAAAAAAAAAAAAGGCAAGTCAGGGCTAAAGAATTTAATAATTGAAGTGAAAAATACACTATAGAGAATCAACAGCAGATTAGAAGATTCAAGAGAATGGATCTGAAGACAGGATAGTGGAGAGAAACCAAACTGAACAGCAAAAAGAGAAAAGGATTAAAAAAATGAGGAAAGGTTAAGGGATGACTCTGACACCATCAAGTGTACTAACACTCACCTTATAGGGGTCCCAGAAGGAAGGGAGGGAGGGAGGGAGGGAAGGATGAGAGGGAGGGAAGGAAGGAAGGAAGGAAGGAAGGAAGGAAGGAAGGAAGGGAGGGAGGGAGGGAGGGAGGGAGGGAGGGAGGGAGGGGAAGGAAGGAGAGAGAGAGAGAGAGAGAAAGAAAGAGAGAGAAAGGAAGAAAGGAAGAAAGGAAGAAAGGAAAGAAAGAAAAAGAGAAAGAGAGAAAGAGAAAGAGAAAGAGACTGGAAACATATTTGAAAAAAACAAAAATTTTCCTAACTTGGGGAAAGAAACAGATATTCCAGTTCTGGAAGCAAACAGAGCCCCAAACAAGATGCACGCAAGGTGGTCCACACCAAGACACATAATTAAAATGGCAAAAATTAAAGATAAAGAGAGAATCTTAAAAACAGCAAGAGAAAAGGAAATAGTTATGTATAAAAGAAATCTCCTAAACGAGGCTATCAGCTGAGTTTTCAGCAGAAACTTTGTAGGCCAGAAGAAAGTAATATGATATATTCAAAGTGCTGAAAAGAAAAAGCCTACAGGCAGAAATACTCTAGCTGGCAAGATTATCATTCAGAACTGAGAGAGAAATAGTTTCTCAAACAATAGTTAAAAGAGTTCATCACCACTAAACTGGCCTTACAGGAAATGTTAAAGGGATTAATTTAAGTGGAAAGGAAAAGGTGATAACTAGAAGAAAATTATGAAGGGAAAACCTTTCACTGGTAAAAGCAAACATACAGTAAAGGTAGTAGATCACTTATGAAGCTAATATGAAGGTTAAAAGCAAGATTATATCTACAAAAATGAGTCAAAGGTACAAAATAAAACAATGGAAAATAAGATGTACATTAAACATGAAGAGGGAAGTAAAAATATAATGCTTTGAGAGTGTATTCAAATTTAAGTGACATTAGCTTAATATAAACTTCTATATATATAGGATGTTATAAATAAACTTCATGGTAACCTAAAACTACAAAACCTAATAATAGGGCACCTGGGTGGCTCAGTTGTTAAGTGTCTGCCTTCGGCTCAGGTCATGATCCCAGGATCCTGGGATCAATCCCTGCATTGGGCTCCCTGCTCAGTGGGAAGCCTACTTCTCCCCCTCCCACTCCCCCTGTGTTCCCTCTCTCGCTGTGTCTCTCTCTGTCAAATAAATAAAATCTTAAAAAAATAAAAATAAAAAAAACTTATAATAGATACACAAAAAGTAAGAAGGTGTCCAAGCATAACACTAAAGAAAGACATCAAATCACAATGGAAGAGAGAAAGAAAGGAAAGGAACAGAGAACTACAAAAACAACCAGAAAACAATTAACAAAATGGTATAAATACATACCTATCAATAATTACTCTACACGTAAGTGGACTGAGTGCTCTGATCAAAATGTATCTGAATGGATAAAAATATAAGACTATTTGCTGCCTATAAGACCTAAAGTCACACACAGACTGAAAGTGAAGGGATATAAATGAAACTGAAAAAATAAGCTGGGGTAGCAATACTTACATCAGACAAAATAGAGTTTGTTTATTTATAAACTGGAATTTTTTTATTAACACATAAGGTATTATTTGCTTCAGGGGTACAGACCTGTGAATCATCAGTCTTACACAATTCACAGCACTCACCACAGCACATACCATCCCCAGTGTCCATCACCCAGCCGCCCCATCCCTCCCCCCCATCCCCCAGCAACCCTCAGTTATTCCTGAAATTAAGAGGCTCTTATGGTTTGTCACCCTCCCCGGCCCATCTATAACAAGAGACAAAGAGAGGCATTATATAATGATAATGGGATCGATTCAACAAGCGGAAATAACAATTTTCAATAACAATGCTCCCAATACAGAAGCACCTTAACATATAAGACACATATTAATAGACATAAAGGGAGAAATTGACAATAATAGTAGGGGACTTAACACCCTCTTATATCAGTGGATGGATCATTCAGACAAGATCAATAAGCAAACAGTGGCTTTGAATGACATATTGGACCAGATAGAAAAAACAGATATATATAGAACATTCTGTCCCAACCTAGCAGAATCTACTTTTTTTTTCAAGTGCACATGGGACATTCTCCAGGATAGATCACACGTTAGGCCACAAAACAAGTCTCAATAAATTTAAGAAGATTGAAGTCATATCAGGCATCTTTTCTGATCACAATGGTATGAAACGAGCAAGCAATCACAAGAAAAAAAGGTGAAAAACCCCACAATCACAGAGATGCTAAACCACATGTTACTAATCAATGAGTCAACAAAGAAATCAAAGAGGAAATAAAAAAGTACATGGAGACAAATGAAAATGGAAACACAATATTTCAAGATCTTTTGGATGGAGCAGAAGCAAGAGTTTACAATGATACAGGGCTACCTCAAGAAATAAGAAAAATCTCAAATAAACAATCTAATCTTACACCTGAAGGAACTAGAAAAAGAAAAATAAAGCCAAAGTTAGTAGAAGGAAATAATAAAGATCAAAGTGGAAATAAATGAAATAGAAAGTAAAAAATAAATCAGTGGAATTAAGAGTGGTTTTTTGAAAGATAAACGAAATTGACAAACTTTTAACCAGACTCATCAAGAAAAAAAGAGAGAAGATTCAAATAAATAAAATCAGAAATGAAAGAGAAGTTATACCTGACCCCACAGAAATAAGAAACTATTAGGAAAAATTATACGCCAACAAATTAAACAACTTAGAAATGGATGAATTCTAGGAACACACAATCTTCTAAGACTGAATCAAGAAGAAATAGAAAATCATCCCCCTCTCCCTCTGCCTGCCTCTGCCTACTTGTGATCTCTTTCTGTCAAATAAATAAATAAAATCTTTAAAAAAAAAAAAAAGAAGAAATAGAAAATCTGAACAGACCAAATCAAATCAATGTGATACACTACACTAATAAAATGAAGTATAAAATTATACGGTCATTTCAATAGATGAAGGAAAAAGTACTTGGCAAAATTCAATGTCCACTCATGATTAAAAACTCTCGACAAAGTGAGAATAGAAGAAACATGTCTCAACGTAATAAAAGCCATATAGCTAAAGGCCCACACTAACATTATACCCAATGGTGAAAAGCTGCAAGTTTTTCTTCTAATATAAGGAAAAAAGACAAGGATGTATACTCTCACCATTTTTATTCAGCATAATACTAGAAGTTTAGCTACAGCAATCAGACAAGAAAAAAAGTCATCTAAACTGGCAAGAAAGAAGTAAAACTCACTATTTGCAGATGACATCATACTATATATAGAAAACCTTAAACATTCCACCAAGAACTATTAGAATAAGTGAATTCAGTAAAGTTGCAGGATACAAATTAATATAGAGAATTCTTTTGTATTTTTATATACTAATAATGAACCAACAAAGAGAAATTTAAAAAACAATCTCATTTAAAATTGTAACGAAAACATAAAATACCTAGGAATAAACTTAACCAAGGAAGTGAAAGATCTGTTTTCTGAAAACTGTAAGGCACTAATGAAAGAAATAGAAGATGACACAAATAAATGGAAAGATACACCATGCTCGTAGATTAGGAGAATACTGTTAAATGTTCATATACCCAAAGCCATCTACAGATTCAAAACAATACCTACCAAAATTCCAGTGGCATACTTCCCAGAACTTGAACAAATAATTCTAAAATTTCTTATGTAGCCACAAAAGACTCTGAATAGCCAAAGAAGTCTTGAGAAAGTATAACAAAGCTGGAGGTATCATAACTCAATTTTGAACCACACTACAAAGCTATAGAAATAAACACAGCATGGTATTGGCACAAAAAACAGACACATAGATCAATGGAACAGAAATAAATCCAGACTTACATGGCCAATTATTCTGTGATAAAGAAGAGTATATAGTAGGGGAGAAGATAATCTCTTCAGTGAAGGTGTGGAAAAACTGGACATCTACACAGAAAACAGTGAAAGCAGACTGTTTTCTTATACCATACACACAAACTCAAAATGGACTAAAGACCTAAAAGTATGAACTGAAAACAGAAAACTCTTAAAAGAAAACAGAAACACTAACTCTTAAACATTGAGCTTAGTAATATTTTTCAGATGTCTCCCCAGGTAAGAGCAATAAAAGTAAAAAATAAGCAATTGAGACTACATCAAACTAAAAAGCTTTCGTACAATTTAGTAAACTATCAACAAAATGAAAAATCAACCTACTGAATGGGAGAAGATACTTGCAAATGATATATCTGTTGAAGGATTAATATCCAAAATATATAAGGAACTTACATAATCAACACCAAACAATCCAATTAAAAAATGGGCAAAGGACCTGAGTAGACCATTTTTCCAAAGAAGACATGTAGATAGCCAATAGACACATGCAAAGATGCTCAATATCACTAATCATCAGGGAAATGCAAATTAAAACCACAATGAGAATTATCTCAAACCAGTCAGAATGGCTAGTATCAAAAAGACAAGAAATAACAAGTGTTGGAAAGGATGGGGAGAAAAGGAAACCCTTGTGCTCTGTGGGTGTGAAAGAAAATTGGTACAGCCGCTGTGGAAAACAGTATGGAGGGTCTTCACAAAACTAAAAATAAAACTACCACATCATCCAGCAAGAAAATGAACACACCAATTGAAAGAAATATATGCACTTCCATGTTTACTGCAACATTACAGAAAACCCTTGAAGAACACAAGTTTGCAATGTGCAGGTCCTCTTATACGTGGATCTTTTGTGATACAGTACAGTAGTATAAATGTAGTATAAATGTATTTTTATTCCTCATTTTTTAAATAACATTATCTTTTCTCTAGCTTACTTGATTGTAAGAATACAGTGTATAATGTACAGAACATAAAAAACAGGTGTTAGTCAACTGTGTTATCAGTATGGATTCTGGTTAACAGTAGGCTATTAGTAGTTACATTTTTGGGGAGTCAGAAGTTAAACGTGGATTTTCAACTGTGTAGGGAGTCAGCGCCCTTAACTCCCATGCTGTTCCAGGGTCAACTGTATTTACAAGATGCGGAAGCAACCTAGGTGTCCATCAATTGTTAACTAGATAAAGATATGGTATATATACACAACTGAATATTACTAAGACATAAAAAGGAATGAAATCTTGCCATTATGACAATATGGATGGACCTCGAGAGTATTACACTGGGTGAAATAAGTCAGAGAAAGACAAATGACTTCACTTGCATGTGGAATCTAAAAAATAAAACAAATAAACAAAGAACCGAGTAACAGACTCGTAAATACGGAGAGGGCACTGGTTGCCAGAAGGAAGCAGTGTGGGGGCTAAGAAGATTAAGTGAAGGGGATGAAGAGGTACAGACTTCCAGCTGTAAAATAAATTAATCACGGGGATGAGAAGTACAATACAGGGAATCTAGTCACTTCTATTGCAATAACTTTATGTGGTGATGGGTGGTAATGGTGCTTATCATGGAGAGCATTTTATAATGTATAAAAGTGTTGAATCACTATGTTGTACACCTGAAAGTATCCTAATGTTGTATGTTGACTGTGCTTCAACTAAAAATGTAAAAAAGTCCCACCGTAGTAAGTGGCAGAGGGTCAGGAATGTAACCTGAGATGACTGTTAAGCCCATGCTCTTCATCACCGGCCACGTGGCCTTCCATTTTGGGCCTAGCATCCCTGCCCCAGTGGATGAAACTGCTAAGGCCCAGCGAGTTTAAAGGACTAGCTCAGGTTCAAACTGCCAGGATTTGTCAAAGTCAGATTTTCTGACTCTGACTTCAATACCCTTTCAACTTGAAATACCATAAATTAAAGCAAACACTAACTCGGTTATGGGGCAGACAGTCAATATTTTTAGAGTGTTTATAGAAAGGAAGTAATTTTGGCCTGGCAGAAGAGCAAACTGAAGGTAGTTTTACATTCCTATTTCAAAAAGAATCATTCAAATTGGGAAAATTCCCATGGTGCTGGATCACTCTGCGGGATATTCAGGGAGAGCAAACCCTTTCTGCTCCCACTCCAGCCCTTTTAAAAGCAAATTTTGTAGATTATCTCACTGGGCTTGTTGCCTTCTGAGTCTGTTGCACAAAATTGCTTGGTGTTTGGCAAGATTTGACTGGCAAGAAAGCATCTGTGTGGTTAGCCTTGTGTCTGACCCTCACTGGGAAGTTGAGGCCAGTTTTTAGATCTGAACCCCCACATCCCGTCCACCTCATCTCCTTGGCAGGATAGAAAGTGCAGCCATGAGGAGAGAAGTCAAAGTGGGCTGGACCACGAGATGGTTAGGAGGGAACTAGAGGCACTCCTCCAGTGCTCAACTCCCATGTCCACCATGCTCTGGGAAATGACCTTGGATTCTATGCCTTAGTTTTCTCATCTATAAATGGGTATCTGAGTCAGTTTGGGCTGCTATGACAAAGTACCAAAGACTCAATGGCTTATGAAACAATGAAATTTCTTAGTTCTGGAGGCTGCAAGTTTAAGGTCAGGGTACCAGTGTGATTAGGTACCGGTGAAAGAGTTGCAGACTGCCAACTTCTCATTGTATCCTCACATGGCATAAAGAGGGAGAGAGCTCTTTGGTGTCCCTTCTATAAGGGCACTAATTCTACCCTCTATCCTCATGACCTAATTAACTCCCCATGGCCCTACCTCTTAATAACCATCACATTGGGGATTAGGATGTCAACGTATGAATTTGGGGGTATGCAAACAGTCAGTCCAATGCAATGGGGAATAAGGGATTTGCCTTATGTGGATTGACAAGATAATGCATTCAAGGGCACTCACTTTGAAATGATTCACACTAAATGCTTGGTAGACTTTAGCTAGTTATTAAAGAAAACGACTGAAGGACAGAGTGTCTAAATAAAGAAAAGCAACACAGTATTCTTGTTTGTTGTGAGTTGTCTAGCCATATTTTCACCAGTGCCTGGTAACACTGAATTTAGCTTAGCAATAGGGAATGTGAAGCAATAGCAATAGCGATCCAGTCAGCAATAAGGTTTGGAAGAGAGAGGCCAGAGTCTAAGATGCAGAATTTGGCTTCAGAGTTCCTGAGAAGCAGCAGGATCCTTGGGTGGCATAGCTCATTAAAAGCCCCTCCCACATTCTTGGAAAAAGTGAACAGGTGGCTCTTGGGAAAGGTTTCACAACAACCTGTTTTTAATTTTTGCTTCTCACATTAACGTTTTTCTGCTCAGAATTAAAGAAGAAATCCTGCTATAGCCACTTGATTTCACCGCAGGTATTTCTGTGAGGGAGGGAGGTGTCAGGCTAGTTCATTCCATTCTTGCTAGTGGTGAGAAGCCAGCTGCTTTTCAAGGTGAAGGAAGGAAAGAACGAGTCTCTGTGTCTACCACCTCCTCCTCCCAATTATGTGCTCTCTCTCTTTTTTAAATGTAAGCTCCACATCCAACGTGGGGTTCAAACTCATGACCCTGAGATCAAGAGTCACATGCTCTACTGACTGAGCCAGCCACGTACCCCATGTTGTCTTTCATTGCATGGGTCCCCCAGAAGCATGTGGTTCCAGACTGTAAGCATCCAGGAAACACAGTGCTCAGGGGGCCTGAGAAGCTGCAAGGCAAGGAGTAGGTCAAAGGCCAAAAACGCTGGTGTGAGAGGCAGAGTGGAGGAAAGGGAGAGATAGGGGCACAGGGTTTTGTCTGAGAGTTAGGGGAAAGGGTAGGCGACTGCCAGAAAGGGACTAGCAGGAACAGCATGGTGAAGGACCTGCCCCGGAGCTTCACTACGGGAATGTGGCTGAATCCCAACAGGTCTTCTCCTGGGTCCATCTGGTTCCATGTACATTTCTGAAGATGCAGGGCCAAGTGCCTTCTTTGAATTTCCCATTGGCTGTTGAGTTTTAACAGCAATTCTGTGTCTGTGTCCTTTCTTCTGTCTCCTTCCTAAACTCATCATATTTGATGAGATCAGTTACAACTGTTTTTCAAGTATATAAATAAAATATAAAGAAGTTTCCTGATGAAAGAACACTAGACTGGGGGCGGGGGCAGGAGCTCTGGCGTTGTCCCAGTTATGTGATCCTGCTGTCACTGTATTGGAAGCTTTGGTACATCAACCAGATCCCCCTCTAAGGACTGACACCCCGTTTCCCCAACTGTTGATGGCAGCTGAATCCATCTGTAAGAATTGTCCTTGGCCTAAGGCAGTGGTTCCTAATGGAGGCAATCTTGCACCCACTTGGTAATGTCTAGAGACATTTTTGTTTGTCACAACTGAAGGGAGGGGTGTTACTGGCATCTAATGGGTAGAGGCCAGAGATGCTGTTATACATCCTTCAATGCACAGGATAGTGTCCTACAATAAAGAATCAACTAACCCAGAATGTCAATGAGAAATGCTGCCCTACGAAAGCCACTTTATCCAAAATAAAGCCCATTCCCAGAAGCAGCCTAGAACCTATAACAGCTTTTTGGTAGGATATATAGGTCTGGCCCCTTGCTTCATGCTTTAATTTAGGATCAATTCAAAAAAGCTAATCCAATTCAGAAAGGCTTCAGGGCTCTTCATGGATTGAGTTCCTTCCTATGACTGCATCATAGTTTAATGTGTTTGCACAGTTGGTTTCCTCATGCTATCGACTATTTGGACCCCCCATCTCTCTAAAATCGTATGCTGAAACTTAAAGCCCAAAGTGATGGTATTAGGAGATGGGGCCTTTGGGAGGAACTTAGGTTATGAAGGGAGAACTCTCATAAATGGGATTAGTGCTCATATAAAAGAGAGCCCCCCCCACCCCCGAGCTCTCTAGTCCCTTCCATCATGTGAGGACACAGCAGACGATAGCTGTCTATGAATGAGGAAGTGGGCCCTCACCAGACATTGAATCTGCCAGCACCTTGGTCTTACACTTCCTAGCTTTCAGAACCATGAGAAGTCTGCTGTTTATAAGACACTGTCTATGATATTTTGTCATAGCAGCTCAAGCAGACTAAGACCTCTCACAGGTGATGAGAAACACTTCCCAATAAACCTTCCCACACAAATGTCTATCTCAGAGTCAATGTTCCCAAGGTACTCAAACCAAGACTGTTGATAACAGAAGCAATCCTCAGAAGAAGACTGAATGTTGTAACTTTTCCTTTTTTTTTTTTTTAAAGATTTTATTTATTTGACAGAGGGAGACACAGCAAGAGAGGGAACACAAGCAGGAGGGAGTGGGAGAGGGAGAAGCAGGTTTCCCATGGAGTAGGAAGGCCAATCCAGGGCTCAATCCCAGGACCCTGGGATCATGACCTGACAGCCAAAGGCAGACACTTAACAACCGAGCCACCCAGGCAAACCCGCTTGTTAAAACTGAGGCAAATTTCATTTCACTTATCAACTTCTATTAGTAATGTTTGCAGAAAATGGCTAATTGTATCCAATGTCCCTTCTCCTATTGTCATGTAATACAAATGTACTGGGACATAGGTTGCCCATATGTTAGTCTTGGTAATATGGCCATATTCTGGTCAATGGGGAGGGGGGTAAGCTGTTCTGCTGTGTCCAGCTTATGGGTTGGCCACTTATGGAAAAGATCATGTCTTCCCCCTTCTATTTTTCCCTTTCTGCTGGCAGAGGTGAGAACAGTCATCATATAAGCCTGATGCTAAGGGTGTCAAAGTAGCAAAATAAAAGACTTGGTCCCTGATGACTGTGGTGTCATCATGCAGCCTATGGGCCACTTTTCAGGACTGTTATGTGAGAAACTTTTTTCTTGTTTAAGTTAACTATGTTTTGGAACTCTCTTTAATAGCAGCCAAACCAATATGGAAGCTATATAATCCATAGCATAATAAAATGATGATGATAAAGGCCATAAAAAGATGCCTTATTTTTGGTAATGAATTTCACTAATCACATTTTTAATTTCCATTTTCAAGATCAACCACGTAATTTTATGATTCATTCCCTAGTCTACACAGTAGTTCCAACCTATAATAGAGGGTGGGGTTGAGAGGGAGGATAAGTATATCAGAATCCCCTAAATTGTTTCAAGAATACACATATACTCGGGTCTCTCTTCTACAGAGATTATAATATGCTCTTGGAATGCAGTATGTTTTGGGTTTGTGTTTTGAATAGGCCCAATAGGTTAAGCATCTGACTCTTGATCTCAGCTCATGTCCTGAACTCAGGGTGGGGAGTTCCATGTTAAAAAGGAAAGAAAAACACCCCCCGGTATGTCATCTTGCCCTATATAAGAAGCACAGAGTAGAAACTCAGCAAAAATGTCTTTTGAATAAATGAAATTTCTGGGGCTATTGGTATACTACGTGTTATGAACTTTTTTCTTCTTTTAAATTTAAAAGTTAACAGCCCCTCATGAGAACTTAGAAGGCAGGCCTATGTTCCAAGGCCGTAAGGATATAAAGCCTAGCAGATTTGTGAGTAAACAAGAAGTAAAGAAAAATCTAGGTAGAACTTACCATTTACTTTTAACAGATATATTTTTAAATGGCATTTGAAGTCTAAAACTCCTCAGTGAGATTGAGCTGTACTAAAATAGGGAGAGGAGAGTATAGGCAGACATTGTAGGTATGTTACATAACCTTATCATTGGGTACTTATGTGAAATATTTATAGATGGGTGACATTTGGCTAGGACTTTTATTGAGATTTTATTTATTTTTTTTTAAAGATTTTATTTATTTATTTGACAGAGAGATCACAAGTAGGCAGAGAGGCAGGCAGAGAGAGAGAGGGGGAAGCAGGCTCCCCGCTGAGCAGAGAGCCCGATGTAGGGCTCGATCCCAGGACCCTGAGACCATGACCTGAGCCGAAGGCAGAGGCTTTAACCCACTGAGCCACCCAGGCACCCCGACTTTTATTTTTTTATTTTTATTTTTTTAAAAAGATTTTTTTAAAAAGATTTTATTTATTTATTTGACAGGGAGAGAGAGAGAGAGATCACAAGTAGCCAGAGAGAGAGGGGGGAGCAGGCTCCCTGCTGAGCAGAGAGCCCAATGTGGAGCTCAATCCCAGGACCCTGAGATCATGATCTGAGCCAAAGGCAGAGGCTTTAACCCACTGAACCACCCAGGTGCCCCTGGCTAGGACTTTAAAATAGCCTATAATTCTTCTGATTTTAACCTAGAGGATCTACTACGTATTGATTAAATAGTTGTTTAATCCAACTATTGAATAGTTAGATCGATTAAATAGTTGTTTAATCCAGCTATATTTAATCCAAATATTCCAAAGAGCTATATAAATCCAGATTGGGAAGTAATAAGCATCCTACTGTATGAGGAATTTGAGAGGCAGGGCAGGGGGTTGTGGGGGGTGGGGAGGGAAAAAATTAAGAGTCGCCTATGGTTTGCCCCATCTTCATTTCAGGAAACAAACTGAGGGTGGCTGGGGGTATGGGGGGGGTAAGGGATAGGGTGGCTGGGTGATGGACATTGGGGAGGGTATGTGCTATGGTGAGTGCTGTGAAATGTGTAAGCCTGATGATTCACAGACGTGTACCCTGGGGCAAATAATACATTATATGTTAATAAAGATAATAAGCATCCTACTGTTACACAGAGCTTTATCTATGCCTCTCATTGAGCTCAAAGAATGCAACAGGGATGGGATGGGATGATGCTGATCAAAGCAAGAGTCTCTGCTGTTGGTGCTCCTCACAGAATTCGTGTTAGGGCTCCTCTACTGTTTCACTGAGCTGAGGCCAAGACCTCAGCCAACAGCTATAGAGAACGAAAAAAACCCTTTCTCTTCTCCTCTCTTTGATTCAGTGACAAGTTAAATTGACAGATAAATTAACAGTATAAAGGAAACAGGTTACTTACACGTGCAGCATGCATACATGTAGAAGAAATTCAGTGATGAGTAATTCAAAGATGTGGTTAGACCTGAGGGTTTCCTATACCATTTTAATAAAGAACAATAAAATTGTCAAAAAATGATGAAAGAAAGAAAAAGACATTTAGGCCCTCTGGGGTGGCAAACTAGGGGAAGGTATATATGTGGGGGAAACTAACGGAAGATGAGGGCTGTCGAGTGAGGTTTCTCGTATAGATCCCTCTGAGTGCTGTCTCTGGGCTGATTAAGTGTCTAGAGAGATTAAGAATTCGGCTGCTCCTGCTATGAGAGAGGAGAATGTGGAACCATTCACAAAGGGAAATTTACACCTGATTTTAGGCAAATAGAGGGAGAACAAGAGGGGGTGTGTGTGTGTGTGCGCGCGAGCGCACTTTTTCTCAACTATGTTCAGCTCAAAATAATCCCAATGCCAAAGTGGCACATTTTGAGGTGACATATTCTGATCCTCTTCACAGCCTATAGGGCAGGAGATAGATGGAAGCCCAGGGATTATGTCACCTTTAAGCCTTCGGATGTGTCCTCTTCTTCCTTAACTTCATCCTGCTACATTGTTCTTAGGCTTTTTCATGATCTTCCCTTTCAGGATCCCGTAGGCTCTTTGTTACTCAAGAACATTTAGCTTCATTTCTTCTTGCTAACAGTCTCAATCTTTCAATATTTGAGTAAGTTCAAAAATCTTAAGAGAAGGAAATTGGCGCATCTTTGTGTGCCAGTCTAAGTCTTACTAACTCCCTGTGGATTAGTTGCCTTTGGGTCAGTGATCACCTCCCGAAGGATAACATCCACCGCATATCCCACCAGCCAGTCCCTGAATATGGGTCACAAAACAAAACAAAAAGACTGAGCAAACATAAATCAACCTCACCTTGTAATTTGAAAATGCAAAATTCAGAATATCATGTGACCATTTAAATGAATAAAGTTGTAGGGAAGGAAAAAAGGCTTTTCACCTACTCTCTTAGGTTCAGTAACGAAGACTGCAAATTCAACTGAGAAAAGATTAACAGTAGAAAAGATATGCAAAGATTATTGTTTTTTTAAGATTATGTTTAATTTTATATGCACAGGGTCTCCACAGAAAAGAAGTGAAAGCTGGAAGAGGCAGTTAAACCTGGAGGTTCATGTACCATTTTAACAAAGAGCAATACTTTGTGAAGAAACGACTAGACAAAGGAAAAGGGGTTTGGGCTCCTTTTGGGGGAAGTAAATTATGGGAAGGTAGAAATGGGGGGGG
>CM053609.1:82180875-82217268 GCA_028646535.1 Procyon lotor
CTATTGAACTTGAGTGCGCATAGATATTGAGGGTTTGTTAAAATGCAGGCTCCAGAGTCCCAGCTCCAATGATTCTGCTTCGGTAGGTAGGACGTGAGGCCCAGGAATCTGCATTCTAATAAGAGTCTTCAAAAAAAAAAAAAGATTTCATATTTATTTGACAGAGAGAGAAAGAGATCACAAGTAGGCAGAGAGGCAGGCAGAGAGAGAGGGGGAAGCAGGCTCGCCGCTGAGCAGAGAGCCTGATGTGGGGCTCTATCCCAGGACCCTGAGATCATGACCTGAGCCGAAGGCAGAGGCTTTAACCCACTGAGCCACCCAGGCGCCCCTCTAGTAAAAGTCTTAAAATGATTCTGTTCTGCCGCTGGGGTTCTATGCAGATGCTTCAGGCATCGTAGTCAGGGAGGCCTCTAGGGTCCACTTGTTGTCCATCAAAATAGTTGATTTTATCTGTTTGGTAATTATGCACCTGGTAAAATTTTGAGAAAATCTGTCTATCCATATCTACAGATCCAACTCTACCAAACATTCCCTTTTGTATTATGATTCGAAAAGTCTTCCCCAACCCATGATTCTAGAAATAAGCCACCAAGTAAAACAAAAAACCTCCTTCTGAATGTCTTTATACTCTTTTCTAGCTTTGTTATAGTTTCCTTTAACATTTGAAAGTATATCTAGAAAAAAATAAAATTTATCTAGAATTCCTTTTAATTTTTATTTTTGAATTAAAAAAATTATTTGAGAGAGAGAGAGAGCATGGACGCATAAGCAGGGGAGTGGCAGAGGGAGAGGGAGAAGCAGACACCCTGCAGAGCAGGGAGCCAGACACAGGGCTCAATATCAGGACCCTGAGATCATGACCTGAGCTGAAGGCAGATGCTTAACTGACTGAGCCACCCAGGCGCCCATATTTTTTAATTTTTAAGTAGGCTCCACACCCAGTGTGGAGCCCATTTCAGGGCTTGACCTCACACCGCTCAGATCAAGACCTGATCAGAGATTAAGAGTCAGACACTTAATTGATTGAGCCACCCAGGCCTCCCCGGTAAAGCAACTTCCTAGTGTTGCTTTAAAAAAAAAAAAATTAGGTGTAAAGATTCATTTTAATTCTTATTCCAAATAATTTACTAATTATATTAGCAGGATTTATTGAATAATCCATATTTCCATAATTTGAAATGCAGTCTTTTTCATATACCACACACCAACCTGGGTCTATTTCTGGGTTTCTTATTCCCTTAATATAGCTGCTATTCTTCTATTGCTATCATTTCTTAATTATAGCAGAGTTCATTGTCTAGTAGAGCAGATTGTCTTTTATTACTCTTTGACTACTTTTAATATGTTGACTTATACTTAAAGGAAGTTTTTGCTTGGTTCTAAAGAACTCTGAAATCTTAATTGTAATTTCATTCAATTTATAAATTAATGTGGTAGAGGGGAAAAGGGAAAAAAAATTGGCATTGAGTACTGAGTATTCCTTCTCGGAATACAGTATGGTTTTCAATGTGATCAATCTTCTCTTATGCCCCTCAATTAAGTTTTATTTCTTTCTTATAGAATCTGTACATTTCTTGTCCAACGTATAGTACAGAAGCACAGAAACATGGTTAAGCATGAAGTCAGATGCTTGAATACAAAGCCTGTCTCCTTTTACCAATTTTGGACTTTGAGAAAGTTGCTTAACCTTCCTTAGCTCAGTTTTCTACCCTATAAAATGGGGAGGATATTAATAACACCTCACAGAATTGCTTAATAAATGATACATACATGCAAAGCACTTAAAAACATTTCTGGCATTAGATATGCTATAAATTTCAAATTAAGTGCTCTTTCTATAGGCGTAGTTATCTTCTCTAGAAGTTATTTATGTATTGACTGTAAATGTATAGAACACAAATGAAGACTTTGAAATGAGAAACATGTAAGCATATAAAATAGATGGGTCAAAGAATAATTCAGATGACATCCATTTATGATAAAAACTTTCAATAAAGTGGGCATAGAAAGACTGTTCCTTAACACAATAAAGGTTATATATGACAAGCCCACAGCTAACATCATACTCAATGGTGAAAAGCTGAAATCTTTTCCTCTAAGAACAGGAACAAGATTAGGATACCTACTCTCACCACTTTTATTCAACATAATACTGGAAGTCCTAGCCAGATCAATTAAGAAAGAAAAAGAAAAAAGAAAAAAAAAAACAAAGGCATCCAAATCAGAGAGGAAGGAAAACTGTCACTATTTGAAGATGACATGATATAGGAAACCCTAAGGAAACCACCAAAAAATTGTTAGAATGAATGAATTCAGTAAAGTTGTAGAATACAAAATCAGTACACAGAAATCTGTGGTATTTCTATATACTAATATTGAAATATCAAAAAGAGAAGAAAACAATCTCATTTAAAAGAATTTCACTAAAAAGAAAAATACCTAGGAATAAACCTAACCAAGGAAGTAAAAGACCTATACACTGAAAACTGTAAGACATTAATGAAGAAATATAAGATGACACAAACATACGGAAAGATATTCTATGCTCATGGACTAGAAGAATATTGTTAAAATGCCCATACTATCCAAAGCAACCTACGGATTCTATGCAATACCTCTCACAATTCTAATGACATATGAACTAGACTAATTATAAAATTTGTATCAGGTCACAAAAGACCCTGGCAGCCAAAGCAATCTTGAGACTAAGGAACAAAGTTGGAATCATGCTCCCTGATTTCAAACTACACTATAAAACTATAGTGATAAAACTCAAGTTGATAAAAACGGCATGGTATTGGTATAAAAACAGACCTACAGATCAGAAGAACAGAATAGAGAGCCCAGAAATAAACGCACATATATACGGACAATTGATCTATGACAAAGCCACCAAGAACATACAATGGAGAAAGGACAGTCTCTTCAATAAAGTTGGGAAAATCGGACACCACATGTAAAGGAATGAAACAAGATCACTATCTCACACTATACACATAAATTAACCCAAAATGGATTACAGACTTGAATGTAAGACCTGAAACCATAAAATTCCTAGAAGAAAACATAGGCAGTAAACTTCTTGACATCAGTCTTGGTGATGTCTTTGTGGATCTGAATCCAAAGGCAACAGAAACAAAAACAAAAATAAACAAATGGGACTATATCAAGCTAAAAAGCCTCTGTACAACCAAGGAAACCATCAGCAAAACAAAGAAGCAACTTACTGAATTGAAGAAGATATTTTCAAACCATATATCTGATAAAGAATTCATGTTCACAACATATAAAGGATGCATACAACTCAACAAAAAATAAACAATCTAATCAAAAATGGGCAGAAGATCTGAATAGATATTTTCCCAGAGACGACCTACAGATGACCAATAGGCACAGGAGAAGATGCTGAACATCACTATCAGGGAATTGCAAATCAAAACCAGAATGAGGGGCACCTGGGTGGCTCAGTGGGTTAAGGCCTCTGCCTTCGGCTCAGGTCATGATCTCAGGGTCCTGGGATCAAGCCCCACATCAGGCTCTCTGCTCTGCGGGGAGCCTGCTTCCCCCTCCTGCTGCCTGCCTCTCTGCCTACTTATGATCTCTCTCTCTGTCAAATAAATAAAATCTTTAAAAAAAAAAACAAACATAATGAGGTATTACCTCATACCTGTCAGAATGGCTATTATCAAAAAGACAAAAAACCAGAAAGTTTTGGAGAGAACGTAGAGAAAAGGGAACCCTCATATACTTGGTAAATTGGTTGCAACCACTATGGAAAACAGTATGGCGATTCCTCAAAGAATTAAAAGTAGAACGACCATATGATCCAGCTATTCCACTTTGGGGTATTTATCTGAAGAATATGAAAACACTACTTCGAAAAGATGTGAAACACTATGTTTACTGTAGCATTACTTACAATAGTCAAGATATGGAAACAACCTAAGTGTTCATTGATAGATGAACGGATAAAGATGTGATGAATTTATACAATGGAACACTACTCAGGCATAAAAAATAATGGAATTTTGAGATTTGTGGTAACACAGAAGGACCTTAAGGGTATTATGCTAAGTGAACTGTCAGAGAAAAATAGATACCAATGATTTCATGCATATGAAGAATGCAAACACACAAACAAAAAATGAACAAAATAAAACAAAAAGAAACTCATAGACACAGAGAATAGATTAGTGATTACCAGGGGAGAAGGGGGTTAAGTGAAATGGGTGAAGGAGGTCAATTGTAGGGTAATGAATGGTAACTAGATTTGTGGTGGGAATCACTTTGTGATATATACAGATGTTGAATTATAAAGCTGTATGCCTGAGATGTATATAATAAAAAAATTAAAGATTCTCATTTGAGTGATATAAAGTTTGGAAATACTTAGTGGTCGTGGTTGTACAACATTGTGAATATAGTTAATGCCATTGAATTATACACTTAAAAATAGTTAAAATAGGGGCGCCTGGGTGGCTCAGTCATTAAGTGTCTGCCTTCGGCTCGGGTCATGATCCCAGGGTCCTGGGATGGAGCCCCACATCGGGCTCCCCGCTCTGCGGGAAGCCTGCTTCTCCCTCTACCATTTCCTCTGCTTGTGTTCCCTCTCTCGCTGTGTTTCTCTCTGTCAAATAAATAAAATCTTAAAAAAAAATAGTTAAAATAGAAAAGTTTATGTTACATATATTTTACAATAGAAAATTTAAAAAGGATGCTAAGAGAAAAAAGGAGTAAGTCAGAGGCAGTCATTTAAAGCACTGAGGGTTTGCTGATACTTACAAGGCAGAATCGCCTGTGTAAAGGCTGTCTCCTTGAACAAAGGAGAGTTTATGAAAAGCTAAACCCTCAACATTTCACAATAGAAAGGGATCAGTTGATTTAGGCACGTCTCGCTCAGGATAGGTTAGTATGCAATGGAACAGGATGATTACTGCCTATTATGTTGTGGTTTCTCCAGGAATTATGTGTTCCCACTAAAACTCATCCTCTTTATTCAGGCTTTTACCCAGAACTAATTTTCTTTTATTTTAGACATTCTTTAGTCACTCGCTAGTCTGTGCTTCATTGTGCAAACGATTATTATCACATATTTAACTGTGACTTTGTTTGTGGTTTTAACCTAACAGACTCTGAACTATTCACCAATAGTGTCTTATTCACCTTTGTCTCTGAGATGTCTTGACTAGATTCTAGCACATACTAAGAAACCCAACAAATGTTCCAGTGAATAATATTCCAGCCTGTACAAAAATTGGGGATGAGGGAGAGGGTCTTTGAAACTCATAGTACATTGACCATTGGAAATTAAGTGATCCTATTTCATTAAACTCCTGTAGATATCGGTTTCCTCATCTTAAAAGGAAGACTGTGGGCCATCTCCTTGGTTTTCAATGCTAGTTGCACATTAGACTCACCTGTAGGACTTAATCTCCGATGCCCACTCCACACCAATTAGATGAGAATCTCTGGTACTAGTATTTAAAAAAACCCTGCCTATAATTCTGTTAAACAGGCCACACTGAGATCAGCAGGGCAGGATTGTCCTATCAACATCTATGAGTATAAGGAACATCTGATAATCTTCAAGTGGGGGAAAAGCAAATTAAAAATCTCTAATACTTGTGTAGTAGCAAATATTCATACCTACTTTGGCAGTCTGTGAGAGGATATCATTTTACTATGTAGTTCAGGATGTAGTTGCTATCCATAATTTGATTCAGTAAGTAAAGAATCGGTCAGTACATTGTAGTAAGATTTACACAAAAATGCATACAAAATTTTCAAAGATTTGATGCTTAATAGGATAAATTAGTTGTCTGGCAAAGCCACTCATACGGAATACTTTACGCTTCACGGATGCCTGGTCATTGAGCCTTACTGTGGTCACTTTCACATTTAAGTCTCCTGATATGTTAGCAGGCTTTGTGATTTCTTGTTGAAGGATGGAGATTACAATCAAACAAAACCAAACACAAACAAAAAAAGTCTTCCTTGCCACCATGACGACCTCTTTTCTCTGTGGCTCCATTTCTCTGTTCCTTCACAGAAAAACATCTCAGCTGAGATTTCTCCTGTCCCTATTTTCCACTCACTATTTCACTCATTTTCATCTGGCTTCTTTCCCATCACGACATGGAAGCCTCACTTTCAAGATCGTTACTAATGACCTCCAAACTAGCAGATACATTTTATCAGCCCACTTGACCTTTCTGCGACTTTTAACTTTCTGTGACTTTTAACTTTCTGTAACATTCCCTTCTGTTTTCCTCTTCCTGGTGGCTGCTCCTCTGTCTCTTTCACTGGCTTCCCTTTCTCAACCCAATGACTAAAATGTTGGAGTGCTTTGGGGCACCACCCTTGATTTGGTTCTCTGAATTTTTGTTAGAAGCTGAATATCCTGACTTGCCCCACCACACAGCAGTTCAGTGGCTTAGCAGTGGTATTTTATTGCAATTTTTCAAATTGCAACTCAAATTTTTCTGAACCAGAAGGATCATCTTCAACCACTATGAGAGAACACTGAATGGCGCTGGAAATTTTGTTGCAGACTCAAGGTTTCTTAGTCAATTAAACCGACCATGACAGTGCAAAACAGAGCTTGTGAAACTTGGACGCAGAAGTCATTTCAAAGACAATGTTGTTTGGATCATTAGTAACAGGAAGCTCAAATATACTTTCTCAGCTGCTGAAGTTAGAACAAAAAGCAAGATCTCCATTTCCACGCAAACTCTCGACACGTATGTTTTCTAAACTCAAACTCAAGTGCAAAGGAAATTTCTATGTTGTGAAATCTCTCTAAACTGCAATTGAGCTTCCATCTAACTTCAACTGGAAGTAATCCATCTACAATGCAGTGACATGCCAAAAGGCAAATATCAAGAGAAGAATCTAATAGAATTCCATAAATGCTTTTGGAGTGATTAATATGCTCAATGAAAATCATGTGCTCGTGGACTGATATCAGTATTTGTCAGTATCTACCTTTGTGAGACATTTTCAAAGACCATATACATAAAACCTCATTTTAGATCAGCATTAACCTGAAGGTTTCAACCAATTTTATTAGAAACACAAAATTTGAACCTCATTTAAGCAAAATGTTATCCTCTCCCAAATAATTCCATTCTTCTCATTAGTAGACCTGTATTACAAAAATTATTCTCAATTATATGTTGAATTTTATCAATAAAAAATTGTGGAACTTTTCCCTTTCTTGTTCTATTAGTACCTATATAATATCCCTGATTTTGAGCCTTGATCCTTTATAGAAAACATTGCTGAGCCCTGGTCTAACGTACCATCATTATCATCATGCAAAACTCAGAAGATTCCAGGCTGTGGGTGATCTGGCTTCTGTCCACTTCTTCAACCATCCTTGCCCTCTCTTCCTTGAATGTATCAGTCTTCCCTCCCTCAGGAATTTTATACTTGCTGCATCTTTTGCCTGAAATACCTTTAAAGGTTCAGCCTTGGGGACTGAGCCCTTAATCGATGAGGTCTGTGCTCCCTGCAGGCATTCAGGGTCGACACTTCTGGGCTGTGGAAACCCCCACACCCAGGGTCAGCACTGCTGTGTATGTGGTAGTAGTGGGAGAGGAGAAGGGGAAAACAGTGTTTTTCCTAGACAAGATTTGGCACAACCTAGCAATTAAGCATTAAGAGATGATTATTTTCACTCTTTCCTAAGTTTGAGATGGCTAGATATTTGTGAGTGTAGTTATTGATGCCTCTTGTTTACCAGCTCGGAACTGCACACACCTCACTCTTGTGTTTGTTCTCCAAAGGACAGCAAGTTAATGTTTCTCTAATTGGTAAGAACCCTAGGCAGTCTCCGCGTGGGGCCTGCCTCTGTGGACATGCGTAAAGGCCGTGGGCATGCTTATTGGTGTCTTACCTTAAGTCCTGGTTGTCCTTTGGGCTTCCTGATGGGGGAGGTTCTCGGACTTGTACCGCAAGATGCAAACGCTAGACCTTTGTTATTTCCGGGTGAGAACTAGCAGCATCAGTAGAAACTGGGAGCTTGCTAGAAACGCGGTCTTGTATGCCACTCTAGACGTAATCCGAACCTATTTAACAAGGTTGCCGGGTGAATCTTGCGTCACATCCGGGCCTGGATGTGGGTTGATGTGGAAGGTGGTTCCAGCTGGTGGTTATTGCCGCCGCCACCATCGCCTCTAAGGATCGTCCAGAGACTTCTGCCTCTTGCAGCCTAGCTGACTCTGCTGCACCACCATTCAGTTCAGAATCTGGGACAGGGCCACACCTCTCCCTAATCTAAGTCGTTCCACGGGTGGAATGTAGCTGAGTATAATCCAAATGGCCACCTTCAGCAAAACCTGTTAATTTGGGGATTATAGAAAGTCCTAGAACCTTACGCCACTCTCTTGGGCTGCCTCTACCATGGCCTGGGACGGCTCGACACCTAGCGCAGAACAAGCTCTAGGCAGCATCCTGCCCCAGAATCCTGATCAAACCAACTCCTGGACGTAGGGAGAGAGGAAGCAAATTTTTTCCTGACTTCATTCTTAGGACTGCTTGTCAGAGCTCTCATTTCCTGACCCAGTATTGACCCATCTCTAGGATGATTGACAGTGGGAACATCCATTCCCTTCAGGGGAAACCCCACCCCCACCCACAGGGGTGTGGTCTGACATACAATAGTTTGACATAAGTGCGTTCCCTCAAGTTCAGGTTTTTCTTAAGTAACACCACATGTGGGATATCAGCAGCCCTGGCAACTTTTTGTTTCTTCTCATCAAGGTTCTGAAACTTGGTTGTCTGAACTTATCCTGGGCTACCTGGTTATATAAGAATTCACCTGACATATTTAAAGCTTGCTGAGAACAAGTTATATACTTAAGGATCCAAGGAAGAAAAGTTATGATTAGGGAGAACTGGCTGGGATATGAATAATAGTAAGTGGGGTGAAATTTTCTCCAGGTTTTTCTAAAGCAAAAGGTATTAGAAAGTATTAGCAAGAGGACCTGCTGCTTTTGATTTACATATACCGTGAGTCTAAAAGAGATTGGCGATTGCCGATCTATCCTAACAGAGCTTCCAGAATGACTTTGGATTGCTCAATGCTGTCTTGGAAACCCTACTGAATGGCAATTTTTAGCTTTTCTTTTCCATTTTAGAGCTTTTGTATGAGCTTTAAAAATAACCCAGTTATGCTGGCCGGAAGGCAGTTTTTCTGCGAAAGATTTTCTAGGGGTTGGAAAGCAGAAAGAACAATGAATAGAAAACACTTGCTGTTTATTGAATTTAATAAACATACTTTGTATTTGTATAAGCTGAGAGGCATTTTCACATTCATTGTCTCAGTTTATCCTTCTGTCAGCCCTGGGATTACTAGAGAATATCCCATTCTAAGAATTTGGAAAAACTGGAGCCCAGAGAAGTTAAGTGGCTGCAAAGTATTAAGTCAGGTCTTCAACTCATCTTTTGACTCTAAATTCAGTTTTCTATCTCTGATTTAAAAATGTTTGAGTTCAAGTGAAGGATGGTTGGGGAACGCGTGATGTGCCCTGAGCTGCTGGCAGGATCGACAGAAGCCTCAGTTCATTACAACAAGTCATTCTTGTCTCTGTCTTCATAAGGTGCTGAGAGAATGATCTAGACCAGAGTGCTACCCAAACCTCTTTTCTTTTTCCCACTTGTTCTTTCCCTGCTCTCTTTCCCTCTCTCATTTATTCCTCAAATAATAGCTTTCTTTCCACTTCACTCCCACTGGTTTAACTTGATTTTTAAAGGGCTTTACTAGCAACATCCCAGAATGACTCAGTGTGGAGGAAACTACAGCAGATGGAGGGAAGGAAGTGGAGGAGGGGTGTGGAAGGAAGGGGGAGCTGAGGGCCAGGGCAAGTGCGGAGAGCAGTTTGGTGCAGACACACGCATTTCTACATCCAGACTGGTATTCCGAGATATTCCCTGCTGCTCTGGAATCTCTGTAAACACAGGGATTTGTCTGGAATGACTTTACAGCTCAGCAGGAAGCTCGCTAAAGCGCCAGAACTCTCAAACTGTGGGTTCAGCTCAGAAATGGAGGGAGGGGGCGCTCTGAGCCTGGCATGTGCTCCTGGCCTGGGTGGGCCAGTGCCCGGAGAAGCTGGGAGAGAGCCACAGAGGCTTCTGCAGGCTCTGATTCTGTTCGGGGGCTGAAAGTAACTTCACAAAGGCATCTACTACATCTCTGTTGCTGTTACGGTGAACCACACCTAAAATGTCCCAGAAAATCATTAAAAAAACAGCCCAGCTCTTAAGATATTTTTTTTTCTTTTCAGGGAAGGAACATCCATGATTTTACTCAATACTTTTTATTTTCAAATATCTTTTTTGTGAGAAGAATCTACATCTTCCCTGCTGCAACTGAATTCTGTTCCTCTTTTTCCCCCTAAATGGCCAATGTTTGCCAAGAGCCACGGGTAATGTTTCTGTCTCATGAGGTCCTTGAGACCTACAGCTTTGAGTAAGAGAAGCTTTGAGAAGGCAAGAGAAGGCAAATGTGGAGGACTGGTGTCTCTGGGAAGTGACACACAGAGACTTACACTGTAATCCCTGTCCTTGTAAAGAGGGGCACTGGGAGGGGATTGGGAACTAAACTACCAGGAAGCACCGTGGTACTGAGGAAAGTGAAGGGAAAGCCATGCTGGGCTTTCTCCTTCCAAAGATGTCCCTAACTCCCTGTGCCAGGCCTGCTGGCCTGCCCTCCGCCCACCAGACAGCCTCTGTTAGAGGAACTCTTAGATCAGCTTGGGAATTTATCTTATTTTCCTAACAGTTACGAGCAGTGGCTAGATAGGATTCAAGCTCTGTACACCACTCACTAGCGGATTGGGGTTTTTCAGAGATATGGAACCAACAGGATCTCTGTCTCTATTCGGGTATATGCCTATTTATCTGTCTATCCCTTTAACTGTCAAGAGATTTATTTTAAGAAATTGACTACTTGTTGAGGCCTGGCAAGTTTGAAATCTTTACGGCAAGCTGGCAGGCTAGAGATTCAGGTAAAAGTTGATCTTGCAGCCTCGAGTCAGAAGGCTAGAAACAGAGGCAGAATTTCTGTTGAAGTCTAGAGGCAGAATTCTTTCTTCTTCAATAAACTTCAGTCTTTGCGCTTAAGGCCTTCAACTGATTAGACAAGGCCCACCATATTATGGAGGGGTAATCTACTTTATTTAAAGCCCACTGATTATGTTAATCACATCTAAAAAACTTCTTTATAGCAACATCTAGATTAGTATTTGGCCAATCAGCTGGTCACCATGGTCTAGACAAATTTACACACAATCAACCACTGTTCTAGCTTTTAACTCACTAGCAAGTTACTTAACCTCTTTAAACTAAGGCTTTTTTTTTCTTCTTTTGTAAAATGGAGGTAATGAGGTAATTTTAGCCCAGTGCCTGGACAATGGAGTGATACATGTTGTTATACTATTATGATTGTTGCATATTTTCAAGTAAATTTGCATCATGAGTTTCTTGGGGGTTCTATGTATTGGAAATCAACTAGAAAAATCAGTTCTATTTATTATTATTATTTTTATTAGCATATAATGTGTTATTTGCTTCAGGGGTATAAGTCTGTGAATCATTAGTCTTACACAATTCACAGTACTCACCATAGCACATACCCTCCCCAGTGTCCGTAACCCAGCCACCCCATGCCTCCCCCCTACCCCCCAGCAACTCTGTTTGTTTCATGAGATTAAGAGTCTCTTATGGTTTGTCTCCCTCCCTGGTCCCATCCTGTTGCATTTTCCCCCTCTCTATCCCCCTCTATTTATTATTTTGATTGATCTGCCATCAGACCCAATATTTAAGTTGATACATAGACATTGATTGCTTAATGTTAAAAATAGATGTTTATGTTAGCACAAGCGGCAGTATGATAACAGTAAAGGTAAAGTAACAAAAGATGACAGATCATCTATGATCCCTTTACTCTGACTGAACAGCTGTGTTCATTCCTCTGTTATCTTTGCCAGTCCTTACCCATCCATGCATATACACATTATATTTTTATAGAGGCATATTCAGGGTGGATCAGTTTTTCCATTTTGCTATATTTCAATGATATTAAACCAGTCCAGATATTAATCAGTCAAGTGAATTGTGTGTTGGTTAAAATTTACAGTTATCCTCTCTCGTCCTTCCAAGGAGCCGGAGCCAGCGGGCAGTGTGCTCTGTGTGGGTGAACGCTTGGCGCGCAAGCTGTCTGGATGTTCTGCATCCCATTGTTTTCCTACAAAAAGGGCAGCTGAAGGACAAAAGCTCATGGATAGATTGTAGACGTATTAAACTAGAGACAAGTTAATCCAGTTCTGCTCGTATGGATTCTATTTATGTCTTTCTTTCATTCATTTAAAATGTGTTGAGTTCCTTCAACGTGCTGTGTACCAGACACTGGGATATATCCAAGCAGAAGGAAACCACAGCTCTGCCTTCCCAAAGCTGCAGATAGAAGATGAGACGGATGGTGAGGAATAAAGTAAGAGCCACAGTAGGGTGCAATGTGTACCTGAGGCTTGGAACTGGGGAGGAGGAAAGGGAGAGTGAGGGGGTAGGTATCCAGGAAGGTATTCTAAGCTCTGAAGGATGACTAGGGGTTAGGCAGGTGAAGAGGGGAGAGGGGCTAATGTCTTTTCCTTTGGTAGCAGAAAAAAATTTTATTTTTCCAGAGAACTGAGTCTAGTCTTTTTTTTTTTTTTTTAGGATTTTATTTATTTATTTGACAGAGAGAGAGAGAAAGAGGGAGATCACCACTGAGCAGAGAGCCCTATGTGGGGCTCGATCCCAGGACCCTGAGATCATGACCTGAGCCGAAGGCCGAGGCTTTAACCCACTGAGCCACCCAGGCGCCCGAGTCTAGTCTTTTTCCTATCTGTTTAGGCAAACCTGAACCTCAGGTAAGGCCGTGAGAACATCGTGTGCAAAGGTCTGGGAAGCTGAATATAGATGACTCTGGCTGCAGGAAGAGTAGGAGAGTGAAAAGGGTCCATATGAAGGAATTTGATCAGGAGGAAACCACCTAAATGTTTTAAGGAGGGGATTGATGGAGCGCCTGGGTGGCTTGGTTGGTTAAGCAGCTGTGTTTGGCTCAGGTCATGATCTCCAGGTCCTGGGATTGAGCCTCAAGTTGGGCTTCCTGTTTAGTGGAGGAGCCTACTTCCCTGCTTCTCCCTGTGTGCCCTACCCCCCTGCTCATGCCTGCATATGTGCTCGCTCTCTCTCAAATAAAGTCTTTTTTTTTTTTTAAAGGAGACGACTGACATGACATGATCTATATACTTTAGGAAAACCACTTACCCTACAGCATAGAGAGTCAGGGACAAAGACAAGACTGGTTGCACGGGGACCAGCATGTCGCCACTGGGGTAATCCAGGTAAGAAGTGACGGGTAACAATAGCACAGGTGGAGAGAATTGAATCAAATAGAAATATATTAAGAAGATAGAAAGGCTAGAATTTGGTGTATGAGAGACAGTGAGAAGTCAAGAATGACACCTGGAGTTCTATTTTGTAACTCCACGGGCTTGAAAGTGAATTTTCTCCATCTCAAATTATTTTGTCTTTAAGGGCAATTTTTGTCATGTCATCTAGTCAAATATTCTATCATGACAGAGGAGGCACCATGCGCAGGAGAAAGAGTATTTACCTAGAGTCTAGGTACGGGCCCCCCAGTGGGATCCTGACCAATCATTTTATCTCTTCGCAGGGAGTGTGAATAGCTACAATACAGGACAACATGATTCTGAACTGGGCCGGGGCTTTGAGTTATGGCACGTATACAGAATAAACCCACTTCCATGGCTCTTAGAGTAAACTGCTGAAGCTTCAGTAGCCTGAAGAAACTGGCCCAGGGTTCTCTTTGCCCTAGATCTTGCCTAATTAGACCAAGCAGTGAGGAGAATCCATATTTTGCCATCTCTCCAACAAATTCAGGGCAGATCGGTATGCTGAAGAACAAACACCTTCTGGGTATCTCAGGCTGACTAGTTAAACTTTTGAGTCATCATCTGGACTAGTGTTTTCATTCCACCATTTACTAAGCTGTGTGACTCGGAGAGAATGATTTTATCATTCCAAGCCTCAATTTCTCTTATCTGTAAAATGGGACTAATAAGAGTACCATCCAACAGGGTTGTTGTGAAGATTAAATAAGACAATGTCTATAAATATTTTATTAGAGCTCTTGAATACAAGGTAAATTCTCAATATATGTTAGCCATGATTTTTTTAAATAAAATTTTTCCTCTAGAGTGTACAATTCAGTGATTTTTAAGGTAAATTTATAGAGCTGGGCAAGAAACACTACCATCCAAATTTGAAACATTTTCATCACTTCAAAAAGATGTGCCCATTTGTATTATACTCCGTCCCCACTCAACCCTGGGCAACCACAGATCTCTTCTCTGTTTCTATAAATTTATCTTTTCTGAACATTATATGTAAATAAAGTTGTATAGTATGCAGTCTTTTGTGTCTGACTTCTTTAACTGAGTGTGTTTTGGAAGTTCTTTCATGTCATAGCATGGATCAGTACTTTTGTTTCTTTTTGTTTTTGAATAAATAGTCCATTGTATGGGCATACCACAGATTATCTCTCCATTCACCAGTTGGTGAACATTTGGACTGTTTGCACTTTTTGGCTATTATTAATAATGCAGCCATGCACATCCATGTACAAGTCTTTGTGTGGCCATATTAACATACAATCTTCTGGTTCTAATAGTCAAAAATTCTAAGAAACATTGAACTTGTCAAGAGGATGACTGTTGAAACAGGCTCTGGTTCTTATCCTTGGGCAAAAACTATTTTTGCTAGGATATTTTGAAGAAACACACTTATTTATATCTGACAAAGAAGTTTAACTTTTCAATTAAAAAAGAAAAAAGAAAAAAACTTCATTTAAACAAAAGATTTAGCCAAAAGCTGGTCACGGATTTGGTTTGTTATTCTTGAATTTTAATTACAGTTTCAAGAAGAGTTAAAGTAGGCCACCAATCCAAGGGTGGTCATGCTGCACAACTGCAGGGTGCATCCTTTCATTGGAGTTGTGTGTCCAGAGGGTGCTGCTCACATGGAACTCCATGTGGTTCATTCTGCCTGGAGGTGTGGGGCATAGGTGGTCATACCACCAGTTTTGAGTCTAGATTGTCTCCACTCTGGCCCCGTTCATGGGACCTGCTCTGTTCGTGGAGGGCAGTGCCTAGTCAGAAAGGGAGTTGAGCCCAGGACACCATTCTGCAATCTACTGTAGCTCCAGTCTCTGGGGAGTCCTGGGAGGGGGGGGCTTTGAAGCCAAGCAAATCTCGGACTAGAGCCACGGGTGGTGCCTTTGAGTTGCTGGTGGGGCAGACCAAAACCTCTGACAGGCTCACAACTGAAGCAGTCTTCTACACATCCTCTTGTCTATCTAAAGGGATCTTGAGCTCAGTGTCCTCAGGCTAGTTGAGACCTTGAAGATTTGTTCTTGCCATGGAATTGTATCCCCTTCTTTAGACAAGAATGGGTTAGAGATGTGGGTACAATCTGGGGGTAAGGGAAGCCAACTGGGACATATGTCTTACTGGGACATGCTCTTAGTCCCATCTTTCCCCTAAGAGCCCTGGGCTGAACCCTCTCAGCAGAGAGTTGTGGAAAATTAGAGACGTTCTGTGGAAAGACCAAGTTAACGTTCAAGTCTCAGAATCTGATCTTAGGTCAAATATCTTTTGCTTTTGCCAGTAAAAAGAGCCCAGATGTTTTTCTATTTACTTAGGCAAACCCTTAAAACACAAGTTAGTGATATAAAACTTTACATTTGCAATGTTAAGAACCCATATTTGGAAAGTCACAAGCATAAAATATATGCTGTGAAATGGGAGGTCAGGATGGTGAACTCATTTTAGAACCACAGTTTTGACTCAAGAATTTTGATGGGGTCTTCACATTGGTTGAGCTTCTTGGTCCTAATATCATTGAGAGAATTAAATCATGATATTAAAACATTGAAACACTAATGCTTTGTTTTTATTGGCAAGAACTAAAATGATCTAATACTAATGCCATGAAACATCAGTCACTTTTTTCCTGATGAATAAGATGAACTTTGGCTGCTTATGATAGTAAATTTAATAATGTCAGTGATTTGAACAGTTTCAATTCTAAATGTGCAGAAATGTGTTTTACTTCATCTCTCTCTCTCTCTTTCTCTCTCTCTCTCTGGTACTACTACTGTCAGGAAGTTTTGTGGCAAATAAGTCCAAATACATAGATTAGAACATATCATCCACATGTGCCACGTGTATGCCGAAGTATGAGTACCCACGGCAAGGCTCTCTCTCCCAGGTGGTCTGAATTTGCTTCTAGCTGGTCCTGTAAGCAGATTCAATATTTCATAAGCACTGCTCCATCTCATGCCTCCATTATTGACACCACATGGAAGTCAGGAAATTGGTTCTTTCTGGGAACAGTTTGCAGAAATATGCAGCCTGTCAGCCCCTTTCTCATGGGTGCATTAACAGAGTGGCTCACCATTACAAGTAACGAACCTTCTCCAGATGTGTGTACCGACTCAGCTCCAACTTTATCTTCAGTCCCGAAGATGGACTTGACAAGATGGATTATTTGTGGCTTTGTGGCCGTATTGTAATAACTTTGTGAAATCGGAATTCCCAATGATTGTAATGGAGGGTGAGGAATCAGCAGCTGAGGGACAGAGAATGTCTCCTTCTCCAGTAAACAATACAAGAGGACAACAACAATAAAAAGAGCAAATCAGCTGTGGCATTTTCCTGCCTCGGACACCATCTCTTCCAGACTGTTCTAATTCTTGCCCTTTTATGATTCTGTTTATGTTACACACATTAAAGTTAAGTCATGTCTTTAATAAGATGGAAACTGGAAGTGAGATTTGGAAATGACCGAATCAGACTTCTTAACTTTTTTCTTCTCTTGGAGAGCTCAAAAACAACTGACAGAAAGGGATATACCAAAGAAAACAGTTTTAATTGTCGGCTTCCATGGAAAATTCAATCCAGTCTTTCATTCATTCCCTGCCCAGTGCAGTGCAGGGTATTTCTCTCTATACAGCCAGGGACTTAATTTAGCTGACAAATTTCTGAAGATATAACTAACTTTCTAAAAGAAAGATTATAGCTACAAATGATGCATAGGCTCTTTTTCAGTCAGAAAAGATAGATTTTTCCAGGATCGAATAATTGGCGATAAATTTCTTTTGCATTTTATTAGCAGTGATGATTTCAAGTGAATATTCTCTTAAAACAAGGCTGTATTTAAATCTTTCTTATAACTTACAAGTCCCCTAAATTGATAGCTATAAAACTGGGTCCCCTTGGGAGTTATTTGTCCATCTCCAAGGTTGGCACTCTTATTTGCTTGATGTAGATGTTCTAGATAAAATTCCTCAAGTCCAGCTGTTATGATTTAGCTTAATGTTTGTACGGAGGGATTTCCTTTGTCATCGAAGAGATGGAATCAAAACAGAGTTAGTCATTCTTGCATCTTCTATTTATAGCCCAGCTATTATTCAGATGCATTGTAGAAGAATGATGTAGACAAAAATTTTTTTCTTTCTTTTTATTGTAAACAAAACTTTTTACACTCTGCGGATTTAACTTGATTGCTAATTTAGACAGCACTTAACAAAAATATTACCACTTCAATGAAAAATTACCCAAGTCATACCATTTACATTTTCAAATTAAATGTTTATCAGTACAGAGTATGTGGGATGACCGGAAGTCATGGATGACCTACATGGAAGTGACAGGAGTAGAAAAGGTCAACCTGAAAAGTTGTTTTTATGGGTTGTCCATGATGAATAGTCCAAATTGTGAGAGTATCTTAATAGAATTCTACTCTTTTGAGTTTGATGCCAACATCAAAGCTAGTCCCCAAATTTAGTGAGAGTCATGATTTAAGACATTTTTATTTAGGGGAAATTTCATTTATTTATTTTTTTAAAAGATTTTATTTATTTATTTGAGAGAGAGAGAAAGAGATCACAAGCAGGCAGAGAGAGAGAGAGAGGAGGAAGCAGGCTCCCTGCTAAGCAGAGAGCCTGATGCGGGGCTTGATCCCAAGACTCTGAGACCATGACCTGAGCTAAAGGCAGAGGCTTTAACCCACTGAGCCACCCAGGGGCCCCTAGGGGAAATTTTTATAAGTTAATTTTCTTTTTTGGAGGTGGTGAGGTGGGGTAGAGGGACCATGGAGCACTTAGGTAAATTGGTTATATAACCTGGTTATCAGCATTCCCTGGGGCACTTGAGTTTTCTTATTTCCTTTTTTTTTTTTTTTTTTTTGGGGGTAAAGAGCTGACTTGAGAGGGATCTAGAATAGTTTACTGGGTATAAGGAGGTAAGAAGCAAGAGTACCAGTTTTTCACTGATCTGATCTATATGGTAATTAGGTGTGTGTCATTAAATAAGATGAAGTATGGGAAAAGTGCCTTGTAAATTTTCAAATACTCTGCTATTTTTTATTATGACAGCATCTGAAGCAGCCTCTGTTATGCAATAGCTCTCAAATCAGTGATTGTTGAATTATATTAAATTAAATCAAAGACTAGCTGGATGATAAGTCAAAAATACAAGTAGGTTGAAGAGGTTGACAATTAATGTTCTCCATCTAAAATTTCTCTATTGGCAGTGTTGGGTGAGCAGAAGGCTTATTTTCATTGGCAATAGCACAGAAGAAAATTTGTTAGATACAAGAACAGTGTATTCCAGTAAGATGGTCTTGAAAATTTGGTTTTATTTTTAAGGATGTTGGCATCCTGTTAAATTAACAGTCAATTAATGAATGGCTGCCAGGTGTTGAATTTATCACACCTGGTGATTATAGGGTGAGTATGACTTTGTTTCTTACTTGTGCTAATCTTGCATTAGGAGGTTCATTATATTAAGGAGCTATTGAAGTTGCCTCTGGGGGGATCGGAAAATCATGTAAATCCAGTCTATAAACATGAGAACTCTGAGCCACACACCAAAAATCGGCCTCCATACAACTATTCAGATTTCTGGCCCAATCCTAGACAGTGGAGGTTCTTGATGTGTCATTGGTGGAGATTCAATATTTGGTCCTCGAGGTATGGATAAAAGTTTCAGGGCAAAAATTCTTAGGCTCTGAGTTCCCTCAAGAAGGTTTCCTCCTCTTCCACAACCAATTCCTCTAAGTATTCTAAACCTAGTTGGAAGGAGAGTATGGAGTGAGGGAGACTGTATCACCTTGTCTCCCTCTCATCAGGGGATGAGAGTCTGGGCAGGAGGAAATTATTAAGGAGAGCTCACCCTATGTGACTGGTGTGGAGTATGTCATTCCTTGTGAGATGATAGGCTAGAATTAGAGGGGATGGGTTCTTCCATGGGAAGAACATATGGCAGCCATCAGTAGCACCAGTGTGGGCTTTCTCAGCCCCACACAGAGGGAGACCCAGGAGGAACAGTGGACCCAGGCCTAGGGGATGCTATGGGGCATAAGACCACGCCAGCCATCCAGGCCTTGGGACCCTTAGGGCGGTGTCATGTGGACTGCTGTCATTAGCCATAAGAGATTGGCTCTGAGGCTGCCCAAATCATATCTAAAGAGTCTTCAGAAACACTGGGTAGGTTCTAATTTGGTGAGGTCAACAGCAGAGATCTCTGAGAAGCAGCGTACTTATAGTTAAAAGCTAGCACCCTTGTCAAGGAGGGCCTGTCTGGAGGTCTGGAGGAATAGTGTCAGAATCTAGGTCCCTGTGGAGAGGTACCTGGTTCAGGTTAGGTCAGCTGTAGGCATCTGATCAAGAATATGGCTCAGAGCAGGAAGAACTGGTACATAAAATGTGATCTGCAGAAGAAAGCAGTCATATAGATTGGGTAGAATTTCAGCAGGGCCTGGTAAGGAGACTGCAGTCAGCTGACTTTTGTGGGCACCAATGGTTCCCTTCAGGGACACAGCCTACCATGCTGACAACAACAAAGCTAATCCTAGGCCCTGTGTACTGGTAGGGCCTACTGATAGACCACCATGCTGGGGAGTTAGAGTCGGCTCAGGATGTAGCTGGGGCTGAATATGCAGATTAAATCTTTAACACCTTTAGTGGTAGGGAGTTAGGGCAGGTGCTCTCTTCTTGGAGGCAATAAAAGGTTTTTGTGATACAGAAGAGCTAGTGTTAATGTGGAAAGCATTAGATTATTATCAAAGGCATGTCTGTGATATTTCTGGGTGCCTCGTATATGAAGAGAAGTATGTTAACATACCAGAATAAATCACGGGATATTTATTTTGAGAAACATGTTCCAAGCCAAAAATTAGAACACATGGTATGACAAATATGAGCATACTGATAAGGATAATTGGATAAAATACCTGCATTCAGAATTGTTTTGGAAAATAAGAGACCATGTGGTCACCAGGATATACCTTGCAGAAGGGCTTATCTAGAATAGGAGGGAGAGGGTTTGCACACAGGAAAGTAATAGAGGCCGAGTGAGATAGGTGCTTATGAGACGAGTTCAGGAAAGGGAGAGAGCTTGTTGGGTGGAGATAATCAGAGAAAGCTTCATAAAGGTGGCAGCACATAATTGCATCTTGGTAGATGTAAAGGTTTTGAACTAGGGGCCAAAGGTATGAGGGCCTTTCAGGTGAAGGCTCCAGTTGAACAGAACCCAGTTTGAAAGCAAAACCTATAGGAAGTACCACTGTTGGTATATAATTCTTTTGGGAGAATAAGATAAGGCAAAACTGTAAAGGTGGATTCCACTGTCTTGTGGGTCATGGTGAATGGGCGATTTGGGGCTCTACCCAGGCCTCGGAATATAAAGCTGGAAAAAGTCAGGAATGAAAACAGGTGTTTGGAAGATGCAGATTAAATAGAAATCAGTGTGGTTAGAAGTCATTCATGGAATCAGGTCAGACAAAGCACGTTCAGAAAGAGAAGAGAACTAAGGACCAAATCTTAGATTTCTTGGGGTATAAGGAGATTCTGAAGATTTATCTAATTTAGGAGGAAACTCTGGGTGATTCAGCAGTAAGGCAAGTAAGAGAGGAGCAGGTATCAAAACAGAATACTGGACAGGGAGGACAGGGAAAACAAATGGAGAGACCAGTGGAGTTGCTTTTTCAGTCCTCTGTAAGCTCAGGAATATGGGTGAGCATTTTGAGGGAGCAGGGTTAGGCATAAGCGTAAGGATGGAATTGCTATACAAAGGATTACAGCAGTCAGTGGTTCTTAAAGTACGATTCCTAGACCAGCAGGGTCAGCATCACCTTGGAACTTATTTCTGCAAATTCTCGGGTCCCACACTCGACCAACTGAATCAGAAGCTCTGAAAATGGGCCCTCCGGGCGATTCTAATGGCTGTTAACCTTTGAGAACCACTGTGCTATAGCAATGCATGGTGAGAGATTGAGCCCTATATCCCTCAAGTGTTTAATCTATTTATTGAAGGATCTCTAGAACTAGCCAGTGTACAGTATTCTCATGAGCTTCCTCATTTGTCGTGACAAACATAGACTGCCTCTTCATTAGGAGGGTGTGGCTTCAGGGAGCAATGTCAGCTTTGCAACTTGTTAGTTTGTATGTTACTGTCCAGATGCATTGAGTCATTGGAGGCCTCTGGGGTCATTTTCCCTCCAGACCATTTTGGGGAGGGGTTGTGATGAAACTTTAAGCCAGGGATGGCAAACAGATTTCATCTTTTGTGCTATGTCTGCTTAGGAATGATTATTTGGAATTCTGTATCAGCGATGTCTGCCATAGGCCCGGCAGGCAAAGAGTAGGGGCACACATATCATATATTTACCATCCCTGTCATAAACTTTTATCAGGATCCCCAGGGCATGGGATACTTTTGGAGGAGACAGAAGCCTGGAGAAAGGAAAAAGGTGCTGAGGGGGTGCTGATGTCTGGGAAAGCATGTCACAATTTTTTCGGAGGCCTACCACGTTGGCTTCTAATATGTGTTCCTGACACCTGACACCAGCTAGAATACCCACACCTTGGAAAGGTTCTAGGAAATGTAAG
Source organism: Procyon lotor (assembly GCA_028646535.1). NCBI lineage: Eukaryota > Metazoa > Chordata > Mammalia > Carnivora > Procyonidae > Procyon > Procyon lotor. The sequence goes on from CM053609.1 coordinate 82,202,894, forward strand.
AAACTTTGGGGCTTAAGAAAAGGGAGGAAAAACCCACTTTTGCTCATTAGAAATGTGAGAAATTGTGTCGAGTCTGCTGTTCTCTTCTGGAATCTACTTCTTGCCTTTTGTTTTGCTGTGGTATAGACAGACATAGCATCCAAATGAGATTGTGGCCAGGAACAATAGTAACTGTTCTGAAGGTTCTCTGGGCTCCCCAAGACATGGCAGAACAGCTCTGTACCCAGGAAGTTTTGTGTGTTCCTCCACTTACATAGACAGCTAAATTGGCTCACCGAGTGGTATTCCTTCATAGAGAGCCTGCTATGCTACTTACCATCCCAGTCAGGGGACTTAAGTTATTTTACATATTTTTAGCTCTGTGGTAGCACAGTGACCATGTTAAAGTGAAAATCTTAGAGAACATCATGAAGAGTAATTAACTATGACACCTGGCATGAAGAAGAACTAAATACTGTTACATAAAGCATAAAATTAAAGCTTCCTTTGAGTTAGATATGAACAAATGTTTTTCCTATTCAAACGTAAAATTCTGAATCAGTGACAGGTCTTTGGGTTTATATGGAAGATCATCCATTCAACTGGCAGGATAAATAACGAACTTGGGGTGTAGCTAGAAAAAGCATGGGATTGGAGGACAGGAAAAGTGTGTTTTAGTTTTGGCTTTTGTGTTACTTTCATGTTCTTAGGCAAGTCCCTTCATCTCTCTTGGTCTCGGTATCTGGATCTAGAAAGTGAAGGGAATAAGCGAAATACTCTGTGAAGTCCCTCCTAAGTTTTAGGATGTTAGTGATATATCTGGGTTTGTTTATTTATTTGATCTGAACATGCCACTGCCCTGGGCCCAATAGGTTGAGTTTCTAGTCTTGCGACTAGTTCTACTTTCTCTTTTTTGCCAGAGAATGTTTATTCTCTGGATCTAATTATCTGAGCCAATGTCTGACTCCATATTCTCCTAAACACCACTCTGTAAAATTCTACCTGTTGGGACAGCAAAGAAAAAGTCTTTGTGGGGGATGCCTGAGTGGCTCAGTCGGTTAAGCTGCTGCCTTCGGCTCGGGTCATGATTCAGGGTCCTGGGATCGAGTCCTGCACTGGGCTCCTTGCTCGGCGGGAAGCCTGCTTCTCTCTCTCTGCCTCTGCCTGCTTGCGCTGTCTCTGTCTCTCTCTCTCTGACAAATAAACAAATAAAATTAAAGAAAAAAAAGTCTTTGTGGTATAACTTAAAATACAATGAAAAGTCCCACTCATTTCAAAGGGACATCTAGAATACTTGAAATTTCTTCTATTTACTTCCTTCTCTTACGGCATTCAAATCTTGCCTGTAAATTAATTAATTTATATCTCTTTGAGTCCATACTCTTTCTTTCTTTCTTCCCTTCTTTCTTCCTTTCTTTCTTTCTTTCTTTCTTTCTTTCTTTCTTTCTTTCTTTCTTTCTTTCTTTCTTTCTTTCTTTCTTTTCTTTCTCTCTCTCTCCCTCCCTCTCTCTCTCTCTCCCTTTCTCTTTCTCTCTCTCTCTTTCTTCCTTCCTTCCTTCCTTCCTTCCTTCCTTCCTTCCTTCCTTCCTTCCTTCCTTCCTTCCTTCCTTTCTTCCTTTCTTTCTGCCATACTGTTTGAAATGCAATTTCTGTTCTTAGGGGCTTACAATCTAACAAAGACACGAACTGAATGACATGAAGTAGTCATGCGGCTACTGTCGCATGATGGTAACACCTCCTGAGTTATTTCTGAGGAGAGGAGGGAGGAGTGACCACGGAAGGCAAAATGTTAAATGAAAGTGAACAAGTGTGGTAGGAGATGGATTCCATTCTGGGATTCTGGCTTTTCATCTATGGTTGGGACCTAAATGTATTACACACATATACTTTTTCCAGTGCTGTGGGAAGTAAAGAAAAATCTGAATTCCCATTCGGAAAGAAATAGAGTCTTCTTTCTTCTATATGTAACTCAAATTAGTTTTTCTCTCTCTTTCAAATGGAGATGCTAACTGGCATGCTCTAGTGAATATGTAAGGTACACTCATGGGGAAAATATCCAATAATTTATATGTTACAGTGCTCAGGGACCCATTCCTTTAGACGTGCCAAATGTACCAACCTTGCCCACATAGTATTTATTTGCTTAGGGCGTCTTCATCTGTAGGGTAAAGATAAGTTTCAGTCGTGGCAATATTACATTCTTAATTAGTGGAATTCAAATGAGTGAGATGTTCGTGTATTTTGCTCATAAACATCAACTAGTAGGTAGAAACCAGTGCAAAATGCTTAGCTATCAACCGTCTTGATAGGGTGCGTGTGTGAATCTTACACCCTGTGTAAGTACTAGTAGTTACTGTGTACCAGACTTAAACACCATTGGAACCCAAGAGCCACTGAACCTTTTAGACAACATCATTTGAAGAATTAGACAGAGAATATCTTACACTTTTAGCTAGATTTTTAAGCATACAAAATGATCAGACTTAAGTTCGTGTTAGGGGATCTGCTGAGCCATTGGGAGGCATGTCAGGCCATGGACTAGCCCCTGGCCTTCAGATATAGGCAGCATACACTAGCAGGACTCTGAAAGGACTTGTGCACTTGTAAACTTGGCAGGTCTGTAGCCGTGAATGGCTGAATCAGATGAACTGTTGAGAAAGTCAAGAGAGTCAGGGAAAGAAGTGGCTTATTTCAGCCGCCTGAAAGAGGGAAAAAATAATCCGAATGACAGACATCCAACAGCATGGTGGTTCAGTACTTGGAAAGCAGTGAGTCTGAAAACCACCTGTGGTTGGTAATGGAAAGCAAACATCTTTTTTTTTTTTTTTGAAAGTACTATTTTGAGCTTTATACCTCAAGTGAAATGCCAGGGGCACAGAGGTGGACAGTTGCGTATGTGACATCAAGGCTGAGCCCTTATGACTCATACAGTGCAGGGTCCCCGTGAATTGGAAAGAGTGAATGTACTGGACTCAATTCAAAGAACAGAAATTCAAAAGTATAACAGCTGGCTTAAGAAGACAGATCAAGAGGCCTGAATATGTTTGGTTTGGATGAAGAATGAAAAAAGGGGATATAATAGCCTTCTGCAGGTCCTTGAGGAGCTGAAACTCTAAATAAGGAGAGGAATTATTCGGGGTGGTGTACAGAGGCAAGCTATGCTCGACGTGATGAAATTGAGAAAAGGAAAACTCAGCCTGCATGTCAGGAAAATATTTCCTATACAAATTCTATAAATCTGCCAAGGGAAGTGGTAGAAGTCTAGTTATTTGAAATCACCTTAACTTAGATCGGAGAAACCACTCATATTTTTAGTCCTCTCCAACTTCACTTTTTCTCTATCTGAAAATCTGTGATTTCTTTGTTCTTACCAGTATTTGCAAGTTCTCTATGTTAGGTGTTTCCTGTGAAAATCTTGAGTGTATTTTATATCGATTCTTCATGTTCATAAATAACAAGAGTTAGAGTCACTGGAAAAAAAAATCATCAGGATGCTTATTACATTTTTTCTCCTTTCAGAGTCCACTCCTTACATTTCTTTGCTCAAGCTTATTTGGTTACAAGCTTTAATTTGTTTTTACATTTCAAATGGAATTGCAACAAGAGTAATTTTGATTGGATACTCCAAAGCACTTAAAAAGAAAATGGAATTCTATCAAGAATCAATAACAAAAGGGAACACAGAAAATGCACCAATATGTGGATGTTAAATAACATACTCCCAAGTTATTAATGAGCTAAAAGAGAAATCTCAAGAGAAATTAGAAAATATTTTGAGATGAATTAAAATGAAACAACACAGCAAAATTTATAGGATGCAGCTAACACAGTGTATAGGGAAAATTTATACCTGTAAATGCCTATATAAAAGAAGAGGGGCGCCTGGATGGTTCAGCTGGTTGAGCATCCAATCCTTGATCTTGGCTCAGGTCTTGATCTGAAGGTGGTGAGTTTAAGCCCCACATTAGGCACCATGCTGTGTGTGGAGCTTACTTAAAAAAGAAAGAAAGAAAAAAAGATTTCAAATCAATAACCTAACTTCTCTCTTAAGAAATTGGAAAAAGAGAGGCGCCTTAGTGGCTCAGTAGGTGAAAGCTTATGCCTTTGGCTCAGGTCATGATACCAGTGTCCTGAGATCGAGCCCCGCATCAGGCTCTCTGCTCAGCAGGGAGACTGTTTCCCCCTTCTCTCTCTGCCTGCCTCTCTGCCTACTTGTGACCTCTCTCTCTCTGTCAGACAAATGAATAAATAAATAAAATCTTAAAAAAATAGAAATTGGAAAAAGAAAAGCAAACTAAACCTAAAGCAAGTGGAAGGAAGCAAATAAAATTTTGAATGGAAATAAGTAAAACAGGGAATGGAAAAACAGTGGAAAAATCAAGGAAGCCAAAAGTTGGATCTACAAAATTGATAAAAATTTACATAGATGGACTAAGAAAAAAAGACAAGATTCAAATTACTAAAATTAAGAATAAAAGAGGGAAATCACTATTGACCTTACAAAAATGACAAGGATTACAGGGAATACTATGAATTACTAAATACAAAAAAATTATTTCTTTGAGATGAAATGGTCAAATTCCCTGAAAGATGCAAATTACTGAAATCACCTCAAGAAGAAATAGAAATTTGAATAATTTTATTAAAAGTAAAGAGATTTAATTAATAATAAAACAACTTCCCACAAAGAAAAGCCCAGAACCAGATGGCTACACTGGTAAATTCTACCAAACATTTTAAATAATTAGCACCCATCATGCACAAACCCTTCCAAAAAGTAGAAGAGAAAGGAACACTTTGTAACTCTTCGAATTCATTCTATGAGATAGGCATTTCAGAACAAACCAGATAAAGATACAAGAAAAGAAAACTGCTTATGAATATAGATGCAAAAGGTCAGGAACGGGACAAGAATTGTTGATTGTTGTCACTCTCATCACTTCTATTTAACATTGCACTGGAGGGTAATCAAGCAAGAAAGAGAAATAAAAGGTATCCAGATGATAAAAGAATGGTAAAACTATTTCTATTTGTAGAAAATATGGTCTTGTATATAGACAATTCTAAGGAATCCACTTAAAAAGAAAAAAGAAGACTAGCAGAAGTAATAAACATGTTTAACAAAGTTGCAGACTATAAGATCAATATACAAAAACCAATTGTATTTCTATACATTAACAATAAACATTCTAAAGATGAGAATAAGAAAATATTTTAATTTATAATAGCATCAAAAGAATAAAATACTTAGGTATAAATTTAACAAGGAGGTGCAAACTTTGTCCACTGAAAACTATAAAACATGTTGAAAGAAATTAAAGAAGATCAAATAAATGGAAAGACATCCCCTAATCATGGATTAGAATACTCAATATTATCAAATGACAATACTTTCCAAAATAGGTTACAGATTCAACGCAATCCATATCAAAAGTTCAGGTGGGTCTTTTTTTTTTTTTCAAGAAATTGATAAGCTGATTCTAAAATTTGTATGGAAAGACAAGAGACCCAAAATAGCCAAAACAATCTTGAAAAAGAGGGGCAAACTTAGAGGACTCACAATTCATAATTTCAAAACTTACTACAAAGCACAGTTACTTAGACAGTGTGGTACTGGTGTAAAGATAGACACATAAGGAATTGAGAGTCTAGAAATATGCCCTTCCACTTATGGTCAGTTGATCCTCGACAAGGTGCCAAGACAATTTGATAGGGGAAAAAAACAGTTTTGTTTTTTTTTTTTTAAAGATTTTATTTATTCGACAGAGAGAAACACAGCAAGAGAGGGAACATAAGCAGAGGGAATGGTAGCGGGAGAAGCAGGCCTCCTGTCGAGCAGGGAGCCCGATGTGGGGCTCGATCCCAGGACCCCGGGATCATGACCTGAGCCGAAGGCAGACGCTTAACGACTGAGCCACTCAGGTGCCCCAAAACAGTTTTAAAATATGACACAAAGAACACAAACAACTGAAGAAGAAGAAGAAGAAGAAGAAGAAGAAGAAGAAGAAGAAGAAGAAGGAGGAGGAGGAGGAGGAGGAGGAGGAGGAGGAGGAGGAGGAGGAGGATAAATTAAACTACATGAAGGTTAAAAATGTTTTGTTACAAATAATACCATCAAGAAAATAAGACATCCCACAGAATGGGAGAAAATATTTATAATATAAAGAAACACTGGAGTAGTTTAATTGCTTGTTTCCTTATTAGTATCCCTGGTTGGACTTTGGTTCTAGGAGAGCAGAGGCCTCTATAATACTAACACCTACAGCAGGTCTGATACGGTATGGATGGTCATTAGGTAATTGTCAAATAAGCGAATAAATGATGTGAGAACAGGAAGAGTAAACAATGACTCAAGACTGCAAGCTTAGGGAACAACGAGGTAATGGAAAAAATGTGTAGGGGCATCTATTTGTGGGAGAAAGTGATCAACATCCACAGGCTAATTTCAGACAACAGGTGGGTACTCTAAGTCGGTACCCAGACCTCCATGCCTCCTGTTTAGCACTGACTCCAATGTGGAAAATGGCCCAGCCCTGCTTACATTACCTATGTACTCCCAAGGACTCAGATGTATGTTTTCTCCCAAAGAGAGCATATAATTTTGAGAATTGTGATCATTTTTTCCATGTTCTTTTGAAGGCTGTAAAATAATTTTAGATGCAATAGTAATTCTAGGTCCTTGCTTACTCTTGACCTTTGAAGTTTGATTCAAAACATCACACACCTCCCAGCCCAGATGTTGGCAAGTTAATGATATATTGCTACAGGAAAAGAACTTGGTCCTGTTTGCATAAGGAGCTGGAACTCTTTGGTAATGTTATCTTACCTCGATTTTCTTTTTTGAGGATGAGACTGAAATATAGTTCCATCAGTATAAAGGCAAAAGATAAGGAATTAGGAGAAATAATGAAGTTTCCTAGCATTTATGACATGGAGCATCATCATGCAATTTGCGTGAGAATTCTTCAAACCCATAGCGACTCTTCTAGCCCAAGAATAAAGAGGGTAATTTCCAGCTAAGTGCATTCAAAGGGTTTTTTTAGAGCTTGAGTTCCTCTTACCCATTTCCTTCATCCAGTCTTCATCCTTGGTTTCTAAATGATAGGATTCACACAGAAATAATTACTAAACCTGCCCTGCCAACCACTCTTAAAAACTCTGTTTTTTTTTTAACTGGCAAAATTAACTTTAAGAATAATGTCTTTATAGGTAAGCAGTCAACACGTCTAGCCAATGCTGTTTGGTAGTTCTCACAGTATACTGGGAGTCGTGATGATCTGTCTATATTTCTTGAGATTTTCTACTGGGTGGTAAGCATCTTGAGGATATGGGACAGATATCCTTCTCAGCCTCTAATACGATGTTTTACATTAACAAGTGCTTACTAAGTATCTGTGATATGGATAAATTTATCTGTGGCACCTTTCTGGTGCCGGTTAGCTGGTTAGAGTGCAGTGCTGGGCATGTTCACCTCAGTGAACACTAGTGAATCAAATGCAACGATACTGACTCCTAACACTTCCCTAATATTAATTTTTCTGGGGAAGGATAGCTAATCATGCCCCGGAGAGTCCTAGGCACCCTCTCCTTGTCTCCTTAGGCTTGCATGTTGTCTTTAGGCATGGACAAGGCTGGGTCTGTCTCTGAGTAGGTGTAGAATCTGGTTTGTTTGTTTGTTTATTGAATAAAGCAATAGAAACTTTATTAAGTGAGGATACAGAAAAAACTCTCAGGAATGAGAGGAGTCCTGACAGGGTTGCCCGAGAATCTGGTTCAAAGAGGTCGTGAGACCATACCTGAGCTTCTGTGACACTTTGGTGGCACAGTGGAGACCAGAAACCTTCCTAACCAAATAGCTGACTTCTTGGATGCCGTTACAAACAGTCAGGTTTTTAATAAGCAGACAATTTTTTTTTTAAAGATTTTATTTATTTGACAGAGAGAAACACAGCGAGAGAGGGAACACAAGCAGAGGGAATGGTATCTGGAGAAGCAGGCTTCCTGCAGAGCAAGGAGCCCGATGCGGGGCTGGATCCCAGGACCCTGGGATCATGACCCGAGCCGAAGGCAGACGCTTAACGACTGAGCCACCCAGGTGCCCCAAGCAGACATTTTCTTATGTGAAACTTGGCCTTGATCTTTTCTTTCTTTCTTTCTTTCTTTCTTTCTTTCTTTCTTTCTTTCTTTCTTTCTTTCTTTCTTTCTTTCTTTCTTTCTTTCTTTCTTTCTTTCTTTCTCTTTCTTTCTTCAGTTTTCTAAGTTGGAAGATTTTTTTTTCTGTCCTTTTTTCCCTTTCACTGGCTTCATATGAGGACTTCTGCTTAGAAACCCTCTGTTCTTTTTAATAATAGTTTTCCAGTAAGGTTTCTTCATACTGGGGAATCCAAAAACCCACACTGTGCTCTATTTAGTGCTCTTGTCATCTCTTCCTTACCTTGCTCAGTGTAAAACTGCAATTACCATGCTGTTTCATTGGGGTGATTGAAGATACTACTCTTGCTTTCCATAATAGCCTCATGCTTTCTCCTTTGCTCTGTGATCCTGTATGTAGGGCTCCTTCAAACTCCTAGAAGACCTTGCTGATTCTAAAATATGTTTCTCTGTGTGTGTGTTCTCAGTAATGAACTTCTTTTGCCCGGAAACTATTACGAGAAAGGCCCCCCTCCCTGATGATGCCTCAATGTTTATAATAAGCTCACAATATCATCATACCTCAGCTTCTCTATATAGCAACGTAGTGACGAGACACATTGGCACATTGGTGTAATCACTGCCTTAAACTGAAAATAGGTTCCTGTAATATTTTCTCGCACTCTGTGTCCCAGAAAGTGCCAGAGCAGCAGCGGGTGCGGCAGCCAGCACCTGCAGGGACTGGCAAGGTGCGCCCGGCCGCTTCACCAGCCAGATGCCAAGTTCTAGTGTGTTCCAGTAATACCGTCTGGGTGGCAGGCTGGCTTTCTGCTCACATATAAATCTGCCACAGGCCTTCGGAGTGTTTCTGGAAGCCTGGACCGGGGCTGGCTGCTAATCACTCACCTCCTGGGAAGGGGGTGGACTACCCCAGCCGCTTCGCCAGGAAGTAGTAACTGTGTGCTTAGAATTCTCTTTTAGGTTAGAATGCCCGCTCCTTCTGGTGACTGCTGTGTCTACCTGGACCACTTTGGTTCTTTTCTTGGTGCAGAAGTGTCCTCCAACTCAGAGCTGATGCTCTCTATCTCTGCCTCATGCTGGGAACAGTTGGAGCCTGAGTCCACCGGCCAAGTGACTTGGGGAAGGCAGATGGCTCTTGGTCATTTTTGTTACAGAATGTGTCGAAGGGTCAAAACCGGGCCCTGTGAGGGCCAAATTGGCATGAATGGTCTAAGGTTTTCATTTGGGTGACTGATTTTTCATGCTTCGTAGATCCACAAAAGAAGGATTCCCATCAAGTTCCTTTGCAAGCAGGCGCTTGTCCAGGCAGGAAGTTCCCCATTAAACAGATGGGAAATGAGGCTGTCTCATAATTTCTATCACTGTTAAACTTTATGTTGGGAGGTTGGGCGGAAAATAATAGGAAGTCTAGTTCTTTAGTAGAGAAGTATAAAGCTTTAGAGCAAGTGGCCAGAGTTTGAATCCTGTTTCTATACTTACAAGAAATAATATAGATAATAATAATCATGATATAATACAGTAATAATATACATAATAATCATAGAATGATACATAAATAATGTAGATAATCAGAATCTTTGAGAGCAGTATATTTGAAGATCACATGTAAAAATGCCTGAAACGCACTTATCACAACACCTAAAGGAAAGTCAGTACTATTCAGTGCTTTAAGATTATTTTTTTCTGGTTCCTTTGCAAGTCCTCAGAATGGATCTGTGTCCGCATTCTTCAGCGTTACTGGCAGTTAGCATGGATGGCAGAAGAGTCCTAAGTACGTTGGTTTGAGGTTGAACTGCCTTGCTTGAGTGGCTGCATAGGCCCATTTTACTATTGTGTAACTTAAATTTTTCAGCTTTGGCCTTGATGACAGGTTTGTGTAACATGCTGCAAGTCCCCCTGTAATTATGGTTGGATGAAAAGAATATATGGGATAATGATAGGACTTTTCCCCTCCCCTGGCTCAACACTGTGGTATGGAAGGAAGAGGCCTCTTGAAAAAGCACTTTCAGAATGGCAAGGGCATGTGTGTTGGCTTGTCTTAGAACGCAACATTCTTGGATTCCGCTCTTGGTGGACTTGGTCAGGCCTCTTGGGCTGAGGTTCACTATAGGAGACAGTGAGAATTCAATGCTGCGCGAGCAAGTGCGATTCATGGCCACCGAAGATTTTGCAGAAATGTTAATGTTTGTGGAGTCCTCTAAAGCTCATGTTTTCCATGCATCTGGAAATTCCAGTTACCAAAATTGAATTGTCACTCTTTATAATTTCCATTCCTTTCTTTGGTAGCTAGTCTGGGACCGCTCTTCACTAAGGATTCATACCTTCCTTCCAAATTTCACCTTCACCAATCTTCATTTGCCTAACAAACTGAGGGGTTTCCTGGATCACTTCACCACTTCATTGGTGATACTTTTAAGGACAACCGAAGCCCACATTAGAACTTCTCAATTAATGTGCACCCAAATCACTTGGGGTCTTTGCTGATTCTGGTTTAGGGGTCTGGTGTTGGCCTGAGAGTCTGTATTTCTAACAAGTTTCCAGGTGTTTACCATGCTACTAGAACGTAGATTAAGGAAAGGAAGGGTGAATGGGGGAAATTGGGAGGGGGGAGATGAACCAGGAGAGACTGTGGACTCTGAGCAACAAACTGAGGGTTTTGGAGGGGAGGCGGTGGGGGGTTGGGCGAGCCTGGTGGTGGGTATTGAGGAGGGCACGTACTGCATGGAGCACTGAGTGTGGTGCATGAACATGAATCCTGCAACACTGAAAAAATAAAATAAAAGTATTTGGGAAAAAAAAGAGCTCATGTATAACTTCATCTCAAGTTAGACACAAAGTTCTGTAGGGATTCAGTTCTCCAAACATTTACGGAGACTTTCAGCAAATCTAGCTATTTTTTCCCTCTGATTCCTCAGGTGGAAGTTTCGGATCATTTTATCTTTCGGCAATACTAAACACTGAAGATTTACGAAGCCCTACCTTAGCTCTATTTCCTTTGATTAGTTTATCTTATGTTAATATTTATCATCCACTTGGAATTTCAGTCCTTGTATATGTAGCTGTTGCTGTGAGTAGCAACATACATATAAATAGAAATGTATAGAGAGCTGCAGTGACTCTCTTGGGGATGTTTTGCTTTTGCTGGCTTTTGGATTTTGAGTTTCCCTTTGTTGATTTCACCATCAGAATCATGGCCTTGTCAAACTCAGTGATATGTACCACCTAATTGGGATGTCTGCTGTTGGCTGGCACTTTCCCAGATAACTCTAACCTGCATGAAAATTGCTCTTAATCTTTTTTGTCATCTGCTCCATTGTTTAATAGATACGCAAAAGCCAGCTAGGAGTTCCTTGGGCCATCTTGTGTGATGGAACAACGAACAAACAAACTCAGACAGCATAGTTAAAAACATCTTCCCACTTTCTCCTTTTGAAAACTAGGGATACATCTAAGACGACATAGGAGATGGAAATTTAGGATATACCTATTTGCAATTGAACAAAGTCATCTACAGTTTAGCAACCATAAAGTCTTTTGGTTAGAAGTGCAAAACCTTTAAAAAAAAAAAAGAAGTGCAAAACATTGGCCATGCTTTGCTGACTCTTCCCCCTTTGCTGGTTGTCTATTCATAATTCTCACTTCATAAGTATTTTACTAAATTATCTAAAATTAATAACTCAAGCACTTAAAAGCAGTTTACTAAATTATTAGGGTGTTTGAGATCTTTCTTTTTTCCTAACATAGGTAGGTCTTTATCGCTATAAACTTCTCTTTTAGAACTGAGTTTCTGCATTCCATGTTTTGGTATGCATGGTTGGGTTTCCACTTCTGTTTGTTTCTAGATATTTTTTTATTTCCCTTTTCATTTCTTATTTGACCCATTTGTTGTTCAGGAGTGTGTTGTTTAATTCCCAGGTATTTATGAAACTTCCAGTTTTCTTCCTGTTATAGATTTCTAGTTTCAGACCATTGAGCCAGAAAAGATACTTGGTATGATTTCAGTCTTTTAAAATTTTCTAAGACTTGTTTTGTATCCTAGCATATGATCTTTCCTGGAGAATGTTCCATGTGCACTTGAGAAGAATGTGTATTCTGCAGCTATTGGATGGAATGTTCTGTGTATGTTTATTAGGTCCATTTGGTAGAAATTATAATTCAGTGGTGCCTGGGTGGTTCAGTTGGTTAAGCATCTGCCTTTAGATCAGGTCGTGATTCCGGAGTCCTGGGATCATGCCCCACATCAGGCTCCCTGCTCAGTGGGGAGACTGCTTCTCCTCTCTCTACCGCATCCTCCCCTGCCCCCGCTCATGCTCTCTCTCAATATCTCAAATAAATAAGGAAAATCTTGAAAAAAAAGAAAGTATAATTCAAGTTCTTGAATTATGGAAGTTAGGAATGGAATATGGAACGGAAATTAGGAATATGAATAAATATTATAAGTATATTATATATAACATATTATTAACATATTATATAATTTTAATACTTATTTATATTCCTAATTTCCATTAGGAAATTACATAATATATAATATATTAATATTATTAATTAATATTAATGTGTTATATATAATTATATTATTATAAATAAATATTCTGTCTGGGTGATCTAGTCATCGTTGAAGGTGGGATACTGGTATCTTCTACTATTACAGTATTTTTGCCTGTTTCTCCCTTCAGATTTGTTGGTATTTGCCTAATATTTTTAGGTGCTCCAGTGTTGGGTGCATGCATATTTATGAATGTTTCATCCTCTTGGTAAGTTGACCCTTTTATCATTATATTACTTTCTTTGTCTCTTGTTACAGTTTTTGATTTAAAGTCTATTTTGTCAAGTATAAGTATGACTAACCCTAGCTACTTCTAATCTCAAATGTTTCCATTTGCATAGAATATCTTTTTCCATCCTTTTACTTTGAGCTTATGTGTGCTCTTAAAGCTGAAGTGAGTTTCTTATAGACAACATATAGTTGGATCTTGTGGGTTTTTTTAATCCATTCAACCATTTTTTGCTTTTTGATCAAAGAATTTAATTCATTTATATTTGAAGTAATTATTGATATATAGGGACATACCAATGCCATCTTGTTTTCTTGCTGTTTTATAGTTCATTGTTCTGTTCTTCCTCTCTTGCTGTATTCCTTTGTGAACCAATGATTTTCTGTAATGGTATGCTTTGATTCCCCTTTCTTTATCCTTCATTTATCTACTGTAAATATTTGTTTTGTGGTCATCAGAGGCTTACATGTAATATAGATTTAATAGTCTATTTTAAGCTAATAATTTGATCACATACAAAAACTCTATCCTTTTGGTCTCCTGCCCATCTTGTTTTTGATGCCACAATTTACATCTTTTTATATTTTTATCCATCAACAAATTATTATAGCTATAGTTATTTTTTTGTACTTTTCACCTCTATACGAAGCTTAAATGATTAATACACCATCATATCAGACTGAATTTGACTATATACCTACCAGTTTATTTTATATTTTCATGTGTTTTCACGTTACTAATTAGTGTCCTTTTATTTCAGCTTAAAGAACTCCTTTCAGCATTTCTTGGGAGGCAAGTCTTGTGATGATTAACTCCCTCAGGTTTGTTCACTTGGGAAAGTATCTCTCCTTCATTTCTGAAGGACAACTTTGCTGGGTAAAGCATTCTTTGTTGGCAGTTATTTTCTTTCATCTCTTTTCATATTTCATTCCACTCTCTCTGGGCCTGCAAGGTTTCTGCTTTCTGAGAAAACTACTGATAGCCTATGAGGTTCCCTTGCATGTGAAGAATTTTTTTTTCTCTTGCTGGTTTTTTTTTTTTTTTTTTTACATAAGGAAGCATTTATTTGAGGTTTAACATGAAATCATACAAATAAAATTTGTATAAACACAAATCCACATCGAGTCATAACACAGATAGCAAAAGACAAAGTAAAAACTAATTAGTAGAAAACTAATTGGCGGCTATATACAGTTGGACACAGTTGTGTCTTGTACACTAGAAAGTCTTTTACAAAATAATCCTCTTAGATCAACAGAAGACCAATCTTCAATGTCGTCCTGCAAGATGGGTTAACTTTAGCAATCTCCTCCTGTTTTCTCCAATGTCCTCCTTTAGTATGACTGGTAATTGTTTTGGTGATTGCCACCCCCTCGAGACGCCTTGCCGTAAGTGCTCTGTTGGCCACTGTAGTCTGTGTATCCCTGTCCATATCCATAGTTCCCATAGTTATACCCAGTATAATCA
>CM053609.1:82217368-82254431 GCA_028646535.1 Procyon lotor
CATAGCCACTGTAGTTTTGATCACCACCATAGGCACTATTGTAATTTCCATATCCTTGATCATAATAGTTATTAAGTCCTTGGTTCCAGTTTTGGCCCTGACCTCGTCCACGACCCCTAGTACCACTTGGTCTACCAGCTGCAGCACCTCTTCCTCCTTTTTGTTGTTGCTGTTGCTGCCTATATACCTCTTTGGGTTGTGCAACTTTGATTTCACACTTCCCAGAACCAATTTGATGATATCTGCTTTCTAACAATTTCTTCACTGGCTCTTCATCTGTATATGTGATAAAACAAAATCCTCTTCTTTCATTTGTTTTTGTATCCACGGGAAGTTCAATATTTTCAATCTCTCCAAAGGCTCCAAATATTCTTTAATTTGTTCTTCAGAAGTATCTGGGCTCAATCCACCCACAAAAACCTTTTTGGGCGGTTCTTTCCCTTTTAAAGCTTTGGCCCTTTTGGGATCTATCAATCTGCCATCCAGTTTGTGTTCTTTCAGCTCCAAAACCTTATCAACACTAGCAGCATCTTTGAAAGGTACAAATCCAAATCCTCTTGATCTTCCAGTCACTGGATCTGTTTTAATTGTACAGTCTTGCCCAAATCGAGACAAATATTCAGTCAGATCTTTCTTGCTTGTATCCCAGCTCAAGCCTCCAAGAAACGTTTTACCGTCATCCTGCTGATTCTTGCTCGCGTTGATCTTGGAGCCCTCTGCGAATTCCTCTATGTTGCTGTGCGCGTTCATATCCTCCATGGTGGCGGAGTTGTCGGCGGGGGGAGGGGGGGGTAGCAGCGGGGGTGTAAGGGGGGGGTAGCAGTCCGGGTAGCAGCGCGGCAGCGGCGGCCAAGCGTTGTATGGAGCTGGATTTAAAATGGCAGCGGAAGAGCTCTCTTGCTGCTTTTAAAATCCTTTCTTTGTCTTTGATTTTAGTTTTATTATAATGTATCTTGGAGATTTCTTTGTACTGAATCTGTTTAGGGACTTAAGAACTTCATAAACTCGGGGTCTAAATCTTTCTCCAGATTTCTGGACTCAGACTTCCAAGATTCTGACTTAGCAGGTCTGAGGATGGCAGTGGTCAGTTTTCTTTGCTGACTCCTCTTCTTCTCTCTGTCTTCTAAAGATCAGGGTGTCTTCAGGCTCAGATGTCTTTTCTTTCCCAGCTATGCTCGCTCCCTAGGTGATTTTATCTAGGCTTAGAGATTTAAACACGATGTCCACGCTGATAATTTCTGTATTTCTATCTCCAGCCTGCTCCTTTCCCTGAACTTTAGACTAATGCATCAAACACCTATCCAACATCTCAAACTTAATATGTTTTGATTCCTTTCCAAATCTTTTTTTTTTCCCTCCACAGTCTTTCCCATCTCAGAAACTGTAGCTACATGATTCCAGTAGCTTAGATCCAATGCCTTTCTCTCTTACACCACACATGGTATCTGCCAGCAAATTCTCAACTTTCAAAATATATCCCAAATCTTATTACTCTTAATCATGGCCACTTCTCTCTCCTTGTCAAAGTCACCATCATCTCTCTCCTGGATTATGGCAATAATATCATATTGATCTCTCTGCTGCTCTTTTCACCACCAGCCCTCTGACCTTCTCTCCCATTACCCTCTACCTTATTTCTTTTACTCCTGCCATATCAATTCTTAGCTCTTCCTGAAAACTACACTAAGTATGTCCCATCCAGGGCTTTCACACCTGCTGATCCCTCCAATTGGAAGGCTTTCTTTTGAGATATTTGCACTTGACACTCTCTCACTTTCTTCAGGACTTTGCTTAAATGTTATCTAGCAGGGGCAGTCCTGACCAACCCATATAGAATAGTGGTAACACTACAGCCTGATTTTATTTCTCTCCACAGTATTCATCCCCACCTGAGAGGTTATACATTTTTATTTGTTTATTGTCTGGATTCTCCCATCAGAATATAAGGAAATATTAGGAAATGACTTTTTTATGCCATCACTGAATAGGCACTCAATGAGTATTTGTAGAAAGAGTGAAAGAAAGAGAACTGTGTTTCCCAGGAATAATTTTCTAAGCATAGTGTGTCATATTTCCAATTAGAAATTTATTGAGGTCCGACACTGTATCTTAGTCATTTCTGTGTTGCACCAGGCATCCAATACACATTATTGAATAAATGAATAATTGTAGTGTAGAGGAAGTATCACAGACTTTAGAGAAAGGGAGCTAGGCTCAAATCTGGCTTGGCCTTGGATTAATCATGTGACTTAGGCTAAGTTATTAAGTCTTCCTGAGTCATAACTTCTTCATAAGGAGATAAAAATTTCTAGTTGTATATGGTTATTCCAAGGACTATATGAGACAGCATATTTAAATTTTATAATATAGGAACTTCATCATTTTAGGAACTCAATATATTGATGTTGATGTTCCTCATCCTGACCAATACTAAACAATCCTAACTTCTTGTCTTCTTTCCTCTTTATTATATTTACTTTCCACTTTACAGATTCTTCAAAATCAATGAAAGGTACTAATCTAAGCTTTGGTAACTGAGCTCCTCACAGCTCCAGGGTCCTACAGCCTAGATTAATGGAAATCCTAGATTTATCCCAAAGACTCAAGTAAAGAGAATAAATGGCCACAAATTCACACTTTAGAGGAGCTTAAAAATAGGTCTAGAATATAATCAGAATTCACCTACTACCACCTCTACCCTTATCTCTTCCCTAGATTAATGCAACTGGTGTCCTCATTTTCGCCCTAGTGCTAACTCCACTCTAACTACAATGGGCTTCTTGCCCATAATATGTTCCTGGAGCATATTATTATGCATAGTCCATCCCCAGGACCTTTGCACATGCTATTTCCTCTGACTGGAATGATCTTTCCTAAAATATCTGTAGCACTCACACTCTCACATCAGATCTGTGCTCAAAAAAATCACCCTTACAAAAAGGTCTTCCTTGGACCCTTTTTTGTCAATTTCAGTGCTTCCATCCTTGGAAGACACATGCCCTTCTCTTACTTTATTATATTTTCCATAATATCATGTCATCATTGGACAAATTATATCACCCAGATTAGAACATAAGCTCCATGAGGATGGGGATTTTGCTTATTTTGTTCCCCTGCCCCACTCCCAGTGCCTGCCACATAGTGCGTGATTAAAAAAAAATGTTTCTTACATGAGTTAATGAATGAATAAATGAATGATAAAGGGAAGAGAGGTAGATGGGGGTCACCTCGGTGTCTAGGTGGGAGTGTGGATTGGAAGGAAGAGGGGCAGATTTAGAATCCAACATCTGCTTCTGTGTCCTCAGGCTTGGCTGGCTCAGAGGTGGCTCAGCTCCTGTCACCTGGCCCACTGACAGCTGACACCCTAACAAAGCAATGTGCTGGAATGAGTCAGCTTCTGGAATGCTGGAAGGCCTCCATATGTCAGGATGACCTTAAAAGAGGGGATCTTGGTCCCTCGTTATAGATTCTCCCCAAGTGATTAACTCAAGGCCAGAGACCCTCTCTGGTATTGTCCCCAGCTCTCAAGGAACAGATATGAAAAAATGGTGGGTTTCTAGAAACATCTCACTGGTAAAGCAGAGTTGACGTCCTCGTTTTCTGTCTTTCTGGATTATGCTTTTGCTGGCTTGAAGGAGGCAATTGGCTGTGTAGGTTAAAAATATTCCTTTAAGGGTCTACTATATGTCAGAGAGTGAAGAAAATAATTAATTAAGCCAAGTAGAATTTGGAAGGTGATTTGACTGTAGTTAGTCATCAACTTTAACCTTAGTGTTTTCATTATGCTCAGGAAGCACACTTCTCTGGGTCCCTTTGTCTTGTGGTGGCTCACTCCGCATACCTAACCCCAAAAGATAGGAGCAGTTGGCTTAGATCAGCATTATTGGACTGCTTCCTTCCTTTGGAGAGTGGGCTGGAAAAATTCTCTGCTCTCAGAGGTCCCTCTGGGGGTGAGAAAGATGAATCAGATTGCAAGCAAAAACCAGAAAGAGAGATGGGGTGGTGCTGGGGAAGACTCACTTCCTAATTTAACCTGACTTTCCCTAAATCTGAAAGAAAGTCTTGTGTGGTTTTTTTGGAACGAGTAGCAGCTGAACCCCTTCTGGGATTTTAGGCCCCATTGAGTGCAGTCTCTCCCTCTGTAGGCTCAGCTTCCGCTAGAAACCCCCTTCCTGGCCCAGCTCTCATTGAATGGACACTAGAACACCACCTCCCCCTCTTGACCCTCCAGCCCAAGGAGTGGTGGCATCTTCCTACTTTTGCTTTTCTTGGGGAAGTCTTGCCATTATCTGGATTGTCAACTATTCCATGATCTATGTAACCTGTTCTCTGTACTTTTGTTTGAAATATACACAATGGGTTTTGTTTTCTTGACTGTACTCTTGCTGGCCTGCTCAGCTCAAACTGTTTTTAAATTTCATAAAGATAAGACTACTTGTCACATTGTCTTCAAGTTTTTAAAAAATGTAGAAAGCTGAAAATATTTACTTTGATCTGTATAGATATATATACTTATCCAGTCATGTCTTTTTAAAAATATTTTTATACTACTCAATGGGTTTCCTGAATATGGGCACTGGGACATTAATTCTCTGTTGTAGGGTGAAAAAGTAGTCTAGTAGTTTTGTGAATGGTTTTGTACTTAGTTTCCTACTGTGCCATCAAATGTCTGCCGCCAACCAGAGATCCAGGTTTTTAAAATTACATTTAACTTCTCTAAGCCTCAATTCCTTCATTTATAGAAAAAGAAAGTTGTATTTGACGGGTCATTTAAAAACTTTTATTTAGTCTCAAAACTCATTTTTAAAGTATAATCTGTTGTGGACATTGGGGAGGGTATGTGCTGTTAAGTGCTGTGAAATGTGTAAGCCTGACGATTCACAGACATGTACCCTGGGGCAAATAATACATTATATGTTAATAAAAATTAAAACAAACAAACAGACAAAAAAATAAAGTATAATCTGACCTGAACCTCAACATATAAAGTAGGAGATCCTAAGCTTACCTCCCTGACCTCCAGATGACCTCACCTTATCTCTTATAGCAGCTCTGCGTTACCACTACCCAACCCTGGAGTACAAAATGATGGAATAAAGAGTGCTCAGATTCTGCTCTACCACTTTTGATTTTACGTTTCTTGAAGGAATCCAGTGATCTTATTTTTCAGAATTTTATTTTTCAGTTTTAAAACTAAGATATGAAAAACCCCCAACATTTTAAGACTGATATTCACCTACTTTAACTAATTTACTTATCTCATCTTAATGAAAACACTTTTTAGCCCGATTTTTCTTATCTATACTTATTTTACTCTGAAGGGGAAAAACCCAGCTTTCCTTGGGAAAGCTAAGGTTTTGTTGGAAAAAAGTGCTAATAAAATTGGATCCGCACTCCTAAGAGTATATTCAAATTTCCAAATGCAATGTCCCACAGATATTGTCAGGCCCTGCCTGACTCCCCAGCCCTCGCACTCTTCCTCATACTAAGACAACATTTTAACCTTACTCTTCTCTCCCTTGGACTCTGGATAAATCCTATCCTGGGTGGGACTTTCAGGGGCTCTAGCTCAATACTCCTATGACTTAAACTCAAGTTTAAGTTGCCGGAAATCTGCCTTTGGCTTTGCTCTTGGTTTAGCCAGATACCAAGCTCCCCTTAAACTCAATATTAAAGAAAAATCCACCTGTTTTCCTCTGCCTGTTTTCCAGTCCTGATTACCTGCTGAGAGTCAGAGCCCACCAGGGCTACTTGCCAAGTCCTCCCCAGGACTGGGCACTGTTTCCTGGTCAAAGCCCTCTTTCGTGCTGATTACTTTCAACCAGAATCTTAAAATATGTCCCATTTCAGGACATTGCTATGCACCATACATCTGTCAGGGCATCCTGTTAGGTCTTATTGACAAGGCCACCTCATGGACCTCTTTCTTAAAGAAATAAGTTGTCTGTTATCCTTTTGGGTACCCTGAATATTCTACCAGTCTGGGCTCCTCTCATTCCCCAAAGGTGGTCTATTTCTTCATTACCTGTGCCTGGATCTAGGTCCTATCCCATTATGGTCCCTATGGTTCTACCCCAATTAAGCTTCCCATGCCTATCTGGGTCAGGAGCTAGTATTGGTTACACGAGACCTTTTGCCTATCACAAAATGCAAATCCTTTCTGGTTCCAAGTAATCTTATCTGCCTCTCCACATTATCATGTTTCTGTTGAACACATAATTATTGAATGCGAGCTGCTAGAGTATATGAGGAATAATGAATTAAGTGGCATTTGGGAACTCGTAATCTAGTGAGGAAGAGATTTTAAACAAATAATTTTAATGCACTATGATGATGATGTAAATTGCTCTCAGAGCATAGCAGAAAGAAGCGCAAATACTGAGAGGTGACCGTAGTGGTGGGGGAAGAGGTAATTTCAGGGATCTTGGAGCGGAGCCTTGAAGGATTAATAGAAGCCATCACTGGTGGATAGCATGGAGGAAAATCTAAACAGAGACATCAAGACATGTTTGAAGAAAGTTTAGTTAATGGGTGTGGCTGTAGCACCAAAGAAATGAAGGTGAAAAGGTACAAGATGAAGGCCAAGAGGTTTAGGCTATATTGTTCAGCCACTAGAGCTAGAGGGGAGTCTGAAGTAGCAGATTATCACAGTTGGATTTGCATTTTAGGAAGATTCTCTGGAGGAGGTATTGTTTGGAAGGAGATGAAACTAAAGGTAAGAAGACCAGTAGAGAGGCTTTAATATAATAGTTGAAGCAAGACATGGTAAGTGCTTAAACTAAGATAGTATCAGTGGAGATGGACTGCAGTGAAAGTGTTCATGAAGTAGAATAGACAAGATCAATGATCAATTGGAAAGAGAAGTGGTGAAGAAGAGGAAACTGCTGAGGTTAACTCTCAGAAACCTGGAAGCTATGGAGGGTAATTTTTGAGTTTGTACTTTGGGAGTTCCGTAAGAATGGGGATACCATTCCCTAAGATGCGAACGGCAAGAAGAGGTAATGTTGGACACGTTATGTGAGAAGTGTCTAGGGGGGCAAGTAGAGATGTTCCACAGGCAGTCCACAGTCTGAAAATCACATCCAGCTCAAGAACGACTTCTTGGTTTCAGACTAATTTGGAAACCATAAATATATACAGGATGACCATAAATTCTGAAAACATAGATAATAATATTTTGTCATGTATTACAATATAGTATCAATAAATCATTTCTTATGTATTCATCTATGCTTCCAGACTTTACGACCATCCCGTAGAAATTTGTTAGAGCCAGATAGAATACGGATTAGCCAGATAGAATACATAATGTAAGAAGAGAAAGGGATTGGACCTGGAGTCCTGGGAACTACAATATTTATGGGGCAAAGGAGACTGAGAAGAAACAGAGAGGAGGTGAGATTTAAAGCACCGAGAAAGCCCAAGAGGAGAGTGCTACTTCCACTGAGAAGGAAGGGGAAAGTGGTGAGATGAGTAAGAATGTGCAGATGTCAGCCCAACTTGCCATCAAACTCCTTTAAACCTTTTCCCCCAGTGGCCAAAAGTATTACTTTCTCTAGAACAGTGGTTCTTAACTTTTACAGGGTAACATGTTCTTTGAGAATCTGATGGAGGCCATGGACCCTCTTCCACACATGAGTAGCAGTAATGGAATGCAGTGTAAGAGGGTAACCAATCTTCTGAAGCCCAACACTCAGGAATCTCAGGTTAAGACTCCTGGTATTTTGTAAACCTGCTTTTAAATACTCACAGGGACTGTCTTAGTTTCCCTGCATTTTGGGAAAAAGTGGCTTATTTTCCTCTGAGAAAGCAGAAGAAAAAGAGTAAATGTTTCACAGCATCAAGATGTTACTAAGCTCATGAAAACCCAAATGATTTTTTTCTCCCATGAGAGGGAGTGTTTTCTTTCTTTTTTCCTTGTTATTTCTTTCTAAATAGCTTGAAATTTTTTTCTTAGCTGAAATTGATGTTAGCTTTATTTGCATAGCTGTTGATTGTTGTTACCATAAATTGCTTCAGCTTGTAAGTCTCAGCCATAGAGTTTTTCAGAAAATTTTACAATCATATTCCTTCTAGAGAACATTTGGAATCATATTTTACCCCAGCAGATATAATACAGTTTCCTTAAATTGCTCCTTTTCGTTTTACACTGTGATCATATCTTCTTTTAAATACTCCTTCATTTTGGCTTCCTTGACACCATGCTTTCCCACTCTCTCTCTCTGTCCTCTTTGTAGTTGTTTTTAGGTCTCTCTGTTGACTTATTTGCACAGTTGAGGGTGTCTTTGAAAGCTCTGTTCTTAATTCCATGCTTTTGTTTATTTTTTACCCACTCTTTTTCATTCAGTGAAAGAATTATTTATTGAGTGTGGACTATGTTTAGTGCACTTATTTTCATAATTGCAAAATCCTCTCTTTCTGAGGATTTATGCCTCCAAACTGTGCTTCTAGTTCTGACATGATACAATGACATAATTCCCAAGGCTGCCACCATGTCACTTTGAGGTCTCCTAGCTCTCCTTCCCCTTGTAACTGGCTTTCTTACAATTTGATTTTTCCATGCCAATGAGCAGCCTTGTCAATTTTGTTTCTCAGCCTAGAAGTTTGGAATGTTTTCAATCTTTGATCATACTGAGAATAAAAAAAGAAAACAAAACTACAAATCCTCTGCCCAAACGCTGCTGAAAACTCAGCAATCTTTTTAAGTTCACACAATATAATATTGTTTTCAAACTTACTGATCTTTATGCTCTCTTGTATTTTTTAGTGAGTCTTCTCTGTCTTTAGTTATTTTCTTTTTTCTTTCTTTTCTTCTTTCTTCCTTTTAGAATCTTGTATTTTAGGTTCTTCTGTGTCATTGTGCTGTGCTGTTGGATCTCACTTTGCTCTCCCTTATATGCTTTTGTACATTACATGCTTTTGCCCATATCATGTATGGGTGCTGTGCCCAACAGAGGTCAATCTTCCGATTATTTTGCATATATTTCACATGTTGATAATTTAATATCAGGCATTGAAATCCTCCATGCAATATCCAGAATTTTTTTAAATCCAACTATTCTGGATATCATCTGGTTAAGCTTGGAAAATTTCAGACAGGAAAATGAAAAAGGTCAATGATATCTAACTGCAGACCTGCTTATCTTGTCCTAAATTTTGGTTTTTATGTCACAGCTCAATTTTTTTGCTCCTTGGTTTTATGATTCTCACTCTTGGTTCATGGCAAAGTTGACATCAGACTCATAATCTGGACATTTTACACCACACTGGTATATTCTGTCAGAGGGCATATACACTCCCAATGTCCTACTTAGCACATTTTGAATTTGAAATCCTAAGAGGAGCAATTTATGAAAGGTGATAAATGGGCTAGAGGTGAGTCTGGGTCTATCACTTAGTTTGGCTTTTGGCTTTTCTCTGAAACTTTTTTTTTCATGAGGGTATTTATCATAATAGACATATGTTTTTAATGTATCAATCAGGAGGGTGTGTGGTCTTGCTTATTCTTGATTAAAAAGCCTATGTCAAATAAAAATTATTTCAAAGTTCCAGTAATAATTGGAGCAATAAGATGGTAAGAGGTAATTAAAGGATGTGGCTTTCTTTCAGAAACAAAAACGAATCTGGTGACCACATGTACTCTCCTCCTCTTACTTAATGAGTGTGATGAAAGATGTCAGGGTAAGAAACTATGGAGATTGGAGATACACCAACATCATGCTAAGATGTCAGATGCAAGTCCAAGTTCCCACATTGACTACATTCAGGAATTTGCACCTGGTAACACTGTATGCTAACTAACAATGTGCACATTTCATACTGTGATGATGCCTAGCCATAGTGGCATTGTTAGTGTAGATGTCGGTACCCCCCAGAGTCCCCAACCCCCACACATCTTTTAAATGGGAGGTATAGTTGCTAACCCTTCCCTTTTTGAACTCTTGGACTACAAACCATAAATTACCCAGGTTATTGCTCATGAATTGTGGCCATTTAAGGACTTTCTATTTCAGCTAGTCTGACTTGGAAAACTCAGACCATCGAAAATGAGAAATTATCCTGGGGACAAAATGTTTTTACTATACACAGTGCTGTTTTCTTCTTTGTGCAAAACTCTTGTTAAGTATATTGGCCAGCATGAAAAAAAATTCCAATCCTTTTGGTCAGTACTGAATGATTTGACCCCATGTCTTTGTGTCTTTTGAGAATTGTCCAATGGGTCCATCACAGCACATTAAACATCTGCTTCTCTGTTCTATTTTACGCTTTATTGTTCAATTCCCATTGGTCTAAATAGTTCCTGTGCCTTCAATAGGACTGTCTATGTGGATTAATAGTCATGAACACAGTGATGTGGTGATAAGGACCATCTTCTATTTAGAATTTGGTTAATTTCAACTGTACTTGAAAAATGTGCTCTGAGACCTACTTTAAAGGAAAAAAAGAAAGAATGTGATAATCTGCTTATTATCTTGCTCATTGAGAAAATTAGATATGTGAATAAAAAAGTAACTTAAGAAAAATATGTCATGTTCTATGTGTGGTATAGGAAATAAGTGCTGTGAGAGCAGCAAGAGTAGGTTACAAGCATAAGTTTCTATCTTCCTGAGATCCTTATGGGAAAGGTTGATGGTGAACTGCATAAGTGGGGAGAGAATTAGGAAAATCTTAGCTTCCTCTTTGGAATAGAACACTTTGCCTCTGACCAGTTGCTTACGAGGCTTCTTAAATCCTATGCTTCCGGTTAATTTTCTGCTTATTGGCTAGAACACACTTTTAACTAGGTTTTAACATTTATTTCATCTTAAAAAAACTTTTAAAAATCACCCAAGCAGTCACTGAGACCAGCATATGCTTTTATTTGAGATGTTTCAAGATCAATTATCTGACTCATGCGAGAATAAATATGAATATTTTTAGTGGGAATTAAGGACTGTGTTCTAAGACTTTAGACGTTGCCTCTTTTGTAAATCACGCCTCACTGTACTATTTTGAGAAGAAAACATTTTAATTCTTCTCTTCGATGTGTGAAGATGGATGAAGGGTCATGCTGCTGGAGTAGCAAAGTAGATGTAGCTCAGACTCCAATGTTAGATCTTGGTATGAATTCACGTGTTGTTGGAAGAGTTACTTAAACTTTTTAAAAAGTACTTTATTTTGGGGAGCGTGGATGGCTCAACTGGTTAAGCCTCTGACTCTTGGTTTCAGCTCAGGTCATGATCTCAGGGTAGAGCCCCACATTGGACTCCACTCTCCCAGGGGAGTCTGCTTGTCCCTCTGCCCCTCCTCCCACCCCTCCCACCAATGTTTCCTGCATGAATGCACATGTGTGCATATTCTCTCTCCTCTCAAATCAATAAATTAAATCTTTAAAAAGATTTAAGATTTAATTTATTGATTTGGGAGAGAGAGTGAAAGCATGAACTGGGGGATGGGCAGAGGGAGAGAATCTCAAGCAGACTCTACAATGGGCATGGAGCCCCTTGTGGGGCTCCATCTCAAGACCCTGAGATCATGCCCTGAGCTGAAACCAAGAGTCAGCTGCTCAACCAACTGAGCCACCCAAGTGCCTTGAGTTACTTAAACTCTTAAACTCAGTTTTCTCATCTGTAGAGATAACATATTACTTTGCAGAGATTAAAATATTAATGTATATTATTGTTTAGAAAATAATAGATGCTCCAAGAACTATAGCTACTATTACAATAGCAACAATAACAATAATAAGTTACACAGAGTGCTCACTATGTTCTAGGTGCTGTTTTAAGAGTTTTATATGTGTTATCTTACTTAATTCTTACAACGACATTATAAGATACCCAGGAACTCCATTTTATAGATAAGGCACAAAGAGTTTAAAATATCTTTCCTCTGAGTTATTTGTCCCATAGTGAAGCATAGTATCAAAGACACAGTGCTTTACTTATTCCAAAGATTTGCTTTGCAAGGAGTGTAATGAAACACTTTAGAAAATGGCACCTATAAGCAGGAGTTGGAAACTCAAGAAAATTCTCAGTTTTTTCCCTTTGCTCAGTTAATGAGTTTTCAGTACATGCCCATTGAGAAAGCTGGTATTTTAACATTTATGGATGTGTTTCAACCTCAGTTGT
Source organism: Procyon lotor (assembly GCA_028646535.1). Lineage (NCBI taxonomy): Eukaryota > Metazoa > Chordata > Mammalia > Carnivora > Procyonidae > Procyon > Procyon lotor. Next base: position 82,229,479 of record CM053609.1, read on the forward strand.
TCTATTCTGTTGGTGAACTGTCTTTTTCTACAAAGTATACTATTTGTCTTTGTAAAACCTAACAATACTGGGAACTAATTGTTATTAAAGAATTTGTTTAGAATTTTGAGGAGAGACAAATAGGGTGACTATTGACTGATATTACAATTTGAAAATGATTTTAGATTTTTATGCTCATTATTATACACAAATAACATTTAGACTTATGGGCCAGTGCTCTTATCTGCTTCTTTTACTTAGAAAAATATAAAATACAACAAGACAAAACAAAACAATCTGGTTTAGAAGTGAAGTCATACGGCCATTAAGTAGTTGCATTTTTTTTTGTTTGTTTTTGTTTTGTTTTCTGTTGAAAGAACAAAATTAAAAACACATTTACAAGTCAGGCCATTCTGCATTTGGCAAGGAGCTACTTTAATTAGGTAATTATCACAGTTTCTTTCTGTTCTTCAGATCAATTTATAGCCTGAAGCATTTAAAATTTCTTACCATAAAATTTAGACAGGTTCTATTTTTGGGGGGAGTTTGAGAAGAAATAATAATTCTTCTTTAAATGTTTGGTAGAATTCACCAGTGAAGTCATCTGGTGCTGGACTTTTGTTTGCCAGGAGGTTTTTGATTACTGATTCAATCTCCTTGTTAGTAATCCCTTTGCTTTGAGAAATTAAGAAAACAATTGCATTTAAAATCGAATAAAATACCTAGGAACAAATTTAACCAAGGAAGTAAAAGATCCATATATTGAAAACTATAAGATATTAATGAAAGAAATTGAGGAAGACACAAAGATATTCCATGCTAATGGATTGGAGGAAAATAGTTATTAAATGTATTAAAATGTCCATACTACTCAGGGCATTCTACAGATTCATGCAGTCCCTATCAAAACTCTAATGACATTTTTCACAGAAATAGAACAAACAATACTAAAATTTGTACTGAACCATAAAAGATCCTGATAGAGAAATCTTGAGAAAGGACAAAGCTGGAGGTATCATGCTCCCTGATTTCAAAATATATTACAAAGCGATAGCAATTAAGACAGTACTGGCATAAAAACAGATATGTAGCTCAGTGGGACAAAATAGAGATCCTGGAAATAAACCCATACAATTAATTTTGACGAAGGAGCCAAGAATACACAATGAAGAAAAGATGGTCTGTCTCTTTAATAAATGGTCTTGGGAAAATTAGATAGCCACACGCAAAAGAATGAAACTGGACCACTATCTTACATCATACACAAAAATTAACTCGAATGGATTGAAGAAATGAACATGAGACCTGAAACTGTAAAACTCCTGAAAAAAAACCAAAAAACAGGCAGTAAGACTTGACATGGGTCATGATTTGCAAATCATGTATCTGATAGGAGGTTAACATCCAGAATATATAAAGAACTCACACAACTGATAGCAGAACAAGCAATCTAATTAAAAATGGGCAGATAGGAATAGACATTTTTCCAAAGAAGACATGCAAATGGCCAAAAGGTGCTCAACATCATTAACTTTAATATATAATGGAATATTATGCAGCCATAAAGAAGAATAAAATCTTACCATTTGAGATACTATTGTTAGAACTTGAGGGCATTATGCTAAATTAATTAAGTCAGACACAGAAAGACAATTACTATATGATTTCTCTTACATGTGGAGTCTAAAACAAAATAAAACCAGGCTTATAAAAACAAAACAAAACAAAACAAAACATTTAAAAGATCATTCTGCATTTGGTAAGAAGCTACTTTAACTAGGTAATGATCACAGTTTCTTCTTGTTCTTCAAAATCAATTTATAGCCCAAAACGTTTAAAATTTCTTACCATCTAATTTATATAGGTTACTATAACTTCTACAGTTTTATAGTAACTAAGCTCATAAGTATTATGATAAGATAACAGAAAAGGATAATGACAGCCCAAAAAAGTGATTTGTCTAAAATTCTACTGAGAAGTTAGGTATACTTCCATAAAATTCACTAATAATTATAGTGAGTTTTTATTTTTAATAATAATGTGCACATTTTTAACATCTAAGCAATTTAAAAGTCTCAGTGGAAGTGAAGAGCATAAAAGGTTTGCTCTAACATTTCCCGAATTTTCTGGGTAATATAACCACAGAAACTATAATTTTGTTTTACAACAATGTTAACAAACTAAGTTAACAAAATAATTTGTTTCTGTTACATAGTGTACTAATGATTGTTTGCAGTATTTGGTCCTTCCTTTCCTTGCTTGACAGATCAGAAGTTTAATGATCTTAAATGGGTTATTTCATTTGTAATTTGGGGGATTTTAAGAACCCCTCGTTACATTGTTTCTTGGGAATTGGAAGTCTAGGCTGAGAGAACTCATCTGTCTTATTAATTACAAATGTACTGCAACGGGAAGAAGGGTTGGCAGAGACCAACTTGAAGAAGGATCTGTCATATCAATGTTTTATTGACATTTCAATTAATGAATTTTACTGCAGGAGAAAAAGTTCAGGTGGAGTGATCTTGACTCTTTTGAGGGGAAACCTCTTGATTCTGCAAAAGCTTGTGTGAGTCTAATGTAAATGCTCTTGCCATCCATACATTTTGGAAGAAAAAAAAAAGAGCAGCCATACACTAGATTATTATCTGAACTTAAGTACATAATGGTCAAGTTATGTACATTTATATGCAGGCAAGGTCTACTTACTTATCTTACTACTGTCAGATTTTATGTCTCAAATTATTCAAGGGTTTTTTTTTTTTTAAGTAATCTCTACACCCAACATGGGGCTTGAATTCATGACCCTGAGGTCAAGAGTCACATGTTGTAGTGACTGAGCCAGCCAGGTGCCCCCGAATTAGTCAGGGTTTTTAATTTTATTTTTAAACCAGCTTTAGTGAGATATAATCACATAGAGTAAAATTCCTCCTTTTTAGGTATACAGTTCAGTGAGTTTTGCTAAATGAATACAGTTGTGTAACCACCACCACAATGAAGATATGGAACATTTCCATCACCCCACTAAGTTCCCTAATGCCCCCTTGTAGTCTATCTCCTCCTCCTACCCCCAGACCTTAGCAACTACTGATTTTCTCTCTCTTACTATAGGTTTCCCTTTTCCACAATAAATCTTACATAAATAAAATTGTGCAGTTTGGGAGACTTTTTTTTAAAAAAATTTTATTTATTTGACAGAGAGAGAGAGAGAGAAAACAAATAAGCAGAGATGCAGACAGAGGGAGAGAGAGAGAAGCAGGCTCTCCGCTGAGCAGAGAGCCCGGTGTGGGGCCTGATCCCAGGACCCTGGAATCATGACCCGAGCTGAAGGCAGCTGCTTAACCAACTGAGCCACCCAGGTGCCCTGACTTTTTCATTTTCATCATGAAAGCTAATATAGTCCCTGCTCCTTCCGCCTGCGTTATGCTCATATTCATTTTTTTTTTTTTTTTTGGTCTGTTTTTGTTTTTGGTGCTAAGAGAGCATAGGAAAGGCAATGAAAAAGAGAAAACCAAAAAGGATTGTTACGTGGGAGTTAAAACTGATATCAATATGAGAAATGAGTAAATGGAACACATTTCCACCTGTTGCTCTGAAGTATAATCTGGAGCAATGTTAAATTCTGGAAGGGATAGTGACTTGATGAAAACTGTATGACGGGATGACTGTCCTTCCAGCACCACACACAGGGTTTCAGGGCATAGATGTCTGTGGAGATGTGTCAAGATGTGCAGCACTTACGTGACCACTGCTATTTCTGTCTCCCATTGCAGACATGACCAATCAATCAGGACTCTGATCCCAGATGCAACCTCAGATCCCTCTCAAGACAGCATTCTTGAACTTAGAGTTTGTTGATCAGAATTGGCAAAAGAGATGAAACCTGTAGCCACTTCAGATGCTTATGTTTAAGTACATAATAGATTTTTTTTTAAAGTACATAATAGTTGTTATTGAAGCTTCATTGGGTGAGGTTTTTTATTTTGTTTTTTGTTTGTTTGTTTGTTAGAGACACTGAGTTTTTAAAATTTATTTGGTAGCAAGATCCCTAGCAGGATCTGAGTAGAGTCTATCACAGAAATGCTTTCCAAGAGTGTTATTTGAAGTATAATATTGTTTCCCCTAAATATTTTACAAGCTTTGCAAACTTAGAGGATAAATTTACCAAATTCTGTAATTTTTGTTTCTCATTATTTATGTTTTTTCACAGTCATTAAACATTCATTTGTTAAAAGGTTAACACATTCCATTACTCTACAGAATTTATATTTGTACCAATAAAATGTTTCAGAGCAATTCACAATTAAATTAATGTGACAGGTCCTATTTATCAATATGGCAGTCCAACTGCTGGAGGACAAAGGATGATTTACACCCGTGTGTGTGTGTGTGTGTGTGTGTGTGTGTGTGCGCGCGTACACATCATGCATAAACTTGAGGGTTTTGCCTTGGTATTTCTTTCAAACTGGAGGATTCCTGATAAAATAATCTTCTAAATACCTCAACATATGGTTTAAATCATCAAAGAGAAAAAAACACTTGTAAAAGCACATAGAGGGCACCCAAAACACGTACATCTTACCAGTTAACTCCCTTTGTAGTCAATGTAAACCATGAAAGACAGTTATTTTGAGTCAAATTCCAACACATGTGTATTTTCAAAGTATCTCGCTAGCTTGAATTATGGGAGGTGCTCCAAGTAAAGACAACATGGGAAATGCATTATACTTACACTACGTGCTTATAATTAGGCTATTTTCTGACAAAAAGTCAAAACTATTTGAATGCCTGTGTTGCTATGGATTTTGTTTGTCCTAAGAGTTGGTAAAAAGGAATACGAGAGGCCAATCATTTCAGTTACTTACATGTTCCTCTGATGCACCAGTGGCCTGGAATTGCACACAATAATAAGAATCAATGGTAGTTTAATCCAAAATGCAGTAGATGACAAAGATGTTAGTCCTTTTAATGTTTTTATAGCAAAAACTTGAAACCACCCAATTAGAGAGGCCTTGAAAGTCATCATCTAATCTCCTCATTTTACAGATGTGCACACCAACAGCAGCATGGGTGTGGGAGCTGTTCTAACACCCGTTTGGTTAGAATAGACTTGTTACTAGAAGCCAGGTCTGAAGACTTGTAGTTCTACGTCTTTAGACATTTACTTATTTTGGGTGTTTTTGGTTTTTTTAAGATAATGTCACACTTGAAAGTTCTATAGTCATTGGGAAATTGCATCAATGTTCATGATGTTCCTCCCTGGGGTGGTGAGAAGAGCTAAGAGATGATGAAGATACTTGTATCCATGACTTCTGTGCGAAGCTGACATACAGGGGAGTGGAATGGGTGTGACTCTGCTAAGGTCAAAGCCAGGGAGGTTGGAGAAGCCAGGTGACTTCTTTCTCTGAACTTACCATTGCTCACTTGGAGTTCAGTCAGGGAATGGCCAATCTTCTGTTATCTGACATTGTTGATAAATGTGATTTTCTTTTTTTGTGTGTTTATGCAGCACAGCAAGGATGGCCACTGCGGAGCCAAAGGACTGGTGTGGGAGAACCATGAGACCTTCCTTGACATCCTCAGAATTGGTGGATGAGCTCTGTGAATCTGGAAGGTGGGTTGGCTGAGGCAGATCCAGGAAGAGATTATCTTGATGCTGTTATGTGATAATGTTTTCACATACCTATCTCCTCTTTGTTCATCTGGCAAACCCCTATTCATCTTTCAAGACTGAGCACTAATGGCTTTTCTTTAAATCTCTCCAAGACTACCTTCCCCCCCTTCCTCCTTTGCGCTCTATATTTCAAAGATATATTTGAAATGAGGTGTTTGGGCTGGGTGATTTTTGAGATTATTTCCGCTGTTCAATACTTGTAGTCCTTTTGACTCTCAGGTCAGTGCTGACACTGCAGCTAGAAATAGCTGCTTGGAGTGTTTAGGAAGACACTTGGCAAGTCAAGGCCTCTTAGTTTTCCTTGTCCTACAGCATGGAGAGAACATGGAAAGGACGTGATGTTCTTGCTTTCCTTGAGGAGATGCAAAAGTTTTGAGAGTAGAAGAGCTAGGAGTAGGAGATCATAAATGGCAGAGACTTCCAGCTGGAGTCCAAGACAGGGACCAGAGAGCACTAGGCTGGTGCTCAAAGAACCATGTGGAAGCAACTGCATCTCCAGGCACAAGATGAGTTTTTCCACTTTGTGGAGCTCCACAGCCCTGGGGTTCCTCCTCCCAGCCCCCCACAAAGTTATGTAACTTCTGCCCAGACACAGTCTTCGAGAGAAGGAGGATGGAGAAAGGCATCCTGAGAAAAATACTCAGCCCTGCTAGAGAGTTTGAACTTGGAATTAAATGAATATTTAATCTACTATCAACTGTATTAGACCCACAGAGGCTGAGATAGCTTTAACTGACAGATATGCTTTTTTTCTTTAGCCGTCATTGGGTGTATGGATTTGAGGGAAGGATGAGATTCATCGGAGATAGCAAAGATAATTCTTTTTTAAAAGTAGATCTAAATGTGAGGTAAACTTAAGCTCTCCATCCTCCTTCCTTACCACCATCAGGATGTTTTATTATTTTTTTCCCAAAAGATGTTTTAGAAAAAGATTTAATGAGTAAAAATTAGAACCAACAAGCCTAGACCTGCGGAATACATAAAGAGACAGAGAGTTTCACAAAATCTTGGACGCTGCCTTTGGGTGTCTTGAGTGTCTTAGCATGTCCTCTGCTCTAGCACTCTTGACTTGGGAACCATTTCTTGGTACGCTCTCCAGACTTGCGTGCCCAGAGCAGAGGGCCTTGCACATCGCTTTAGCCTCTTCCTCTTCCACAAACATGCCATTAATTGGGAACACAGATTTTGCCCTTCCGTGGGGACATTTCCATACTCTCTTTGGCCCTTCGTAATATCATGGTGACAAACTTTATTATCCAACACTTGAAACCAAAATTCTCTTGGTTGCTTTGTGCAGAAAAACATTTAATTAACCTCAGGGTAAATAATGAGAAGTGTGGATTAGCTGTAGACCAGGCAACTAAAAAGATAAATGTCTGGTTCTGTACTTGAACTGAACAGGGCTGTGGCTGAGGGGATGGCGTAAGGGGTAGAGAGAAGGAGGAGCAGCTTGGAGGAATGAAGAACAACTTTAAAGAACAACATTTTGTGTTGACAGACTGTCACACTCACAAAGGGTGATTTTGCTTGTTTGCTTGGTGTAGAAATCATCAAAAGTGGCTGATATCCTTACCCAGATTGGAAGATGAGAAGATGATCCAAAACTGGAAGGAATTCTGCAGGTGACCTTGGGAACATAAGGAATCCAGGAATTCACAGAAATCTGGGGGACGGCATTGGATTTTCCGCAAATGATGGAATGGGGGTTTTAAGACAATCTTATCTAGATTTTAGACGAACATCTGGATTACATTAATTGAAAGTCTTGGCCAAACCTAATACCTCTCCCTCCTGTCTCTTCCTCAATCTCAGTGAGCTCTTATTTCGCAGGCATTTCAAGTTTTCATTCCTTAGGTGGAGCTGTTTTCTATTCTCTTCAGAAAACATGGAAGGAAGGAGGAGGACCCACATTCTCTATTTGGGTTTCTCATTTCCAGGGTGGAGCCACTGGCTGGTGCAAAGAAAGATACATGAGAAACAGAAAATTATCCACACAGGTCCATATCAAAATCACATTTTATTGATTTGGCAGTGAAGATATTATGTGTGCAAATATTGAAAGAATTCTCTAAGTAAGGGGCTGAGAGGTGTGATTTTAAATCTGGCTGTCCTTCCCTAATTAAATATATATGTCTGCTGCACATCCTCACCAATTGCTTAGTGCCCGGATTACTGCAGATTTGATTTTTTCTGCAACAAAATACAGTTGTTTCTGTGACCCTTGTAAGCCTCTGAACCTAGTATGTGGTATTCCACAAATCTTTCACTATGTTATCCTGTATTCAATGTTCTTTAGTGACACTATAATAAGGACTTCTTTTATTTAAAAAACAGAAATCCAAAATTTAGATACCTTAGGAAAATGAGAAAAATTTTTTGACTCATGTAACTGAATGGTCCTGGGGTAGAATCCTACTTCAAGTATGGCTGGACCCAAGAACTCAAATTACATTGATTTTGAATTAGTTTGTCATATACTTAGAGCTAACATTAAAAATCCCATCAAAATATTCTCTCTCTGCCTTTCTCTCCCGTTTACTTATGTATGTATCTTCCTATTTCCACACCATCTCCAATTTGTCTATTGCATATGAATCTCTCTCTCTCTCTCTCTCTCTCTCTCTCACTCTCTCACTGGGTGGAATTACTTGGGAGTCTGCTCACTGATCTGTGAATCAGAGAGTTGGCCCAGCTGTTTTAGGGTCTGATATAAATTAACCCCACCACTAAATGCATCAGATACTGATGCTGGTGCACACAGATGCTAGTAAAAGTTGTCCTCCCAGGAGTTGTGCAACAATAGCAAATAACCAAGGAACGAGAAGATGAGACACACAGAGCATTTTATTAGTCAAATGCAGCTTTGTGCCTTCTGGCTTTGTAAATGAATTTCTCATGGCAGATAAAGAAAATCTGTCACTTAAATAACCAAAGCAGATAGCACATGCAAAATCACTCATCCAGCTGGTCTGAAATCTGAGGCTTAGAGCCTGCCTGTTTTGGTTTTATTTTCCAAGAGCTACAAGTTTAAAATGTTAAAAATTTCATCTGGCTAACATTCCAGGGGAAGGCAGCTCCAAATGGAGCTTTCATTATAATCCTTTCCTTTTGATTTTTTATTGTAGCAGATACAATGCACACAAATGCTTAAAGCATGTATGTACAATTTAAAATAAACAGTAGTGTATACAACACCTAGATAAAGATATAGAATATTACTAATAACTTAGAAGTTCACTATGTGTCCCTTGCCAAAAACATCTCTCACTTTCTCCATCAAGAGGTAACCACTGTCTTTTACTTGGTGTTCATTATTCTCTTGCTTTTCTTTGTTGTTTTGGCACCTATTTAAGCATCCCTAAACAATATATCGTTCCATTTTGCCTGTATATGAACTTTAAATAAGGTGAAATAATACTAATTTATGAGGATGCTAGTAGGTGTAATTTCTTCATTTTTCACTTCTGTATAGTAGTCCATTGTCTAAAAACACATTATATTTATCTGTTGTGATGGGCATTCTATTGTGATGAACATTTGAGACAATGCTATTGTGAATATTCTTGTCTCCTGATGCATATGTTCAAATGTTTCTCTTGGAGTTGCTGAGTCACAGCCTCTAGTAATGTACCTTTACTAGGTAATGACAGCCTAGTCTCTTGTGCAGTTGTTTGGTATTAACCAACTTAAAAATATTTGCCAACTGGTGTATGTGGAATGGTGTTTTATTGTAGTTTTAATTTGCCTTTCCCTGATTTCTAATGAGGTTGACATTTTTTATGTCTCTCTCTACAAATTTTCTTTCTTTGTTAGGGGTTTATGAAGCACTGCATTTCCTCTTCCTGTTCATGTATTTGACTCATTTTTCTATTGAGTTGTCTTTGTCTTTGACTCCTTTATGTAGTTAAATACTAGTCTTTTGTCATTTATATGTGCTATGCATATAACGTATATGCATATACATTATATATATATAGAATGTCTTCTCCCACTACAATATGTGGCTTATTTTTTCATCCTTTTTATGGTTGTTTTGGATAAATTAAAAAATTAATTTCATAATAGTAAAATTTATCATTTTTTTCCTCCTCTATCTTTATACACTTCGTGTTTTGCTTAAGAAATATTTTTCTAACCTGAGGTCATAAAGAATTTCTCCTTATTATCTTAAAATTTTTATAGTTTTTCTAACCATATGTAAGACTTTAATCCACCTAGAGTAGATATGTGAGGTTTTTTTTTTTAAGGTTTTATTTATTTATTTGACAGAGAGGAAAGAGATCACAAGTAGGCAGAGAGGCAGGGAGAGAAATGGGGGTGGGGGGAGTAGGCTCCATGCTGAGCAGAAAGCCTGATGTGGGGCTTGATCCCAGGACCTTGAGATCATGACCTGAGCCGAAGGCAGAGGCTTATCCCGCTGAGCCACCCAGGCACCCGTAGATATGTGAGTTTTGAGGGGTAAATAACCAAATCAATTTTTTTCCTATATGAACAGCTAATTTAGTCCATCTTTTCTTCACTGATCTGCCATGCTTAAACATAAATGGAATTTTCATTATTTTAATAAAGTTTCATTGGTCTACCTGACTATTCTTGCACCAACATCCTTCTGTCTTCATTAGTAAAGCTTTATGTTGTCTTGGTATCTGATAATATAAGATCGCCTACTTTGTTATTATTCAGGAGTGTCTTAGTTTTTGTTTGATTATTTGGCCCTTTATTCTTCCGTATACTTTTTTTCTTAAGACTTATTTATTGATCTTAGAGAGAGTGCATGAATGGGGGTGCAGAAGGAGAGAATCTAAAGCAGACACCCTGCTGACTGGGGAGCCCAATGCAGGGCTTATTCTCATAACCCTGAGATGATGACATGAGCCAAAATAAAGAGTCAGCCACTTAACCGTCTGAACCTCCCAGGCACCACTCTTTCATATACTTTTTATTTTAAAGATTTTATTTATTTATTTTAGAGAAAGGGAGAGAGAGTGTGCACAAGCAGGGGGAGGGGTAAATGGGGAGTGAGAGGGACAAGTATATTTCTTGCTGAGCCTGGGGCCACATCTGGGGCTCGATCTCATGATCCTAAGATCGTGACCCGAGCTGAAACCAAGATTCAGATGCCTCTGACTGTGCCACTTGGGTGCACTTCGTATATTTTTTAAAATCAGTTTTTCAAAAGCATCTGCCTTCCACTCAGGTCATGATCCTAGGGTTCTGGGATCAAGCCCCACATCAGGCTCCCTGATCAGTGGGAAGCCTGCTTCTCCCTCTCCCACTGTCTCTCTCTCTCTGTTGAATGAATAAATAAAGTCTTTTTAAAAAAGTCAGCTTTTCAAGTTTCATGGAAAACTCTATTGAGAATTTGATTGACATTTCATTGAAAATAGGAATACATTTGGCAATCATTGAAATCTTCTATCATATGTTTTATCTGTCTAATCATTTAATATCTTACAGTGAGTTTTAGCAATAAAAGAAGATCTTTTGTTACATGTATCCCTAAATATTTAATATTATTATGTTTTGTAGCTATTATGCATGGTGGCTTTTTAAAATTTACGTTTTCTAATTGCTTGTTGCCATGTCTAAAAAATGTAATTGATTTTTATATTGTTTTCTAAAAACTTAGTTATCTTACCAATCTCTTTTAACATTTCTAATATATTTATTTAATTTATAATGTAAAAACATTATATAAATAGCATAGTATTAAATATTTTTAAATGTTTGACCACCTTTGTTTCTTAATTGGGATGTTTAGTACATTTCCATGTATTGTTATTACTGATAAATTTGGGTTTATTTCTAATCTTATCATACTCTATATTTGCATTACTGCCACCTCCTGATGGCACATGAGAGAAGAATGAGGCACAAACAAGTCAGCTGCAAGAAAAGGGGAGCAGGGGACGACAGTAGAAAAGACTGTCGTCCTAATAACTCCTCAGTCTCATATTTATTAGAAAGTTGGTAACAACCAACAAAGAAGCCAGAGTAGGTCACACACTGACCATGAGTTTTGCGGATAAGTAAGAAGAAAGGCAAAATATGTCTGGTCACGTAGTGCATGACCTATAATGAGCAAACCCAAAAAGAGGGTCATCTAACTAACTGCAGGTGCTCTCCGGGGAAGGGGAGGTAACGGAAAAATGAAGCAGGCCACGTTCCGCCCTGAGCGGGCCGGGCGTTCCCAGCTGCTGGGCTTCAAGGACATAAATCGTCCTCTCCCCCAGAGGCTCATTGCCAGTACATGTTTTTCATAAGTCTATATCTAAGCATGCTTGATAACTGATATAATTTCTCAAAGGTTATATTTTAAGCGGTACATTGTTCTGAGGGATAGTTACATATTACCTTTTCTGTTCTTTTTCTCTCTCTCTCTCTCTTTCTGGCCTCTTTTGCATTGAAGCTTTTTTCTCATCTCCTTTGCATTCCCTTCATACTTAACAATAGTAAAGTTAATTGGCTTTACCTTCCTTTACCCTCCTTCAAAATAAGGGCAGATATTCTCAGAATTAACCATTTTTTTAAAAAAGATTTTATTTATTTACTTGACAGAGACATCACAAGTAGGCAGAGAGGCAGGCAGAGAGAGAGGGGGAAGCAGGCTCCCCGCTGAGCAGAGAGCCCGATGTGGGGCTCGATCCCAGGACCCTGAGGTCATGACCTGAGCTGAAGGCAGAGGCTTTAACCCACTGAGCCACCCAGGTGCCCCTTGAATCGACTTTCTTAAGTACATGATGGATCCTTTCAATATACCTATATATATTTTCTCTTATTTTTAGAAAACATGATTTTTTTCTTCTCTAGGGTCTCCAATTATACATACATTAGATCTTACTTGCTAGTTTTCTATTTAAGCACTTTCTCTCTGATTATTTTTATTTCTCTCTCTCTTTATGTCATTTTTATTATTTTTTGTTTTCCTACCTTTCTTCATTTGAAAATATTCTTCTCTAGGTACCTTAGAATTTATTCTCCATTCCTGTTTTTTTTTTTCTTTTTCTTCAGATTTTTTTCTCACATTCAATTAACTCTTATTCCACTTCTTCCCTTTTTTTGTCCATTTCCATGCATCATTTTCAGATTTCTGATACTAAGTAAACTTAAATTACAAATAAATGCTTGAGAATATTTAGTTCCATTTAGAGTGTTGTGTTATGATTTTCTTCTGCTTTGTAGTTTCCTTGTGGAGGATTCTCATCAGGTGGAATGTTCTGATTTGCCTGTTCTGTTTTCTTACTACAGCGGCTTGAGTAGATTTGTTTTTATTTCTCCTACTTACAGATATTTCACAGAGAGTTCCTAGTTCAAGAATATCTGTCAATATAGTGAAATGCAATTTTTTAAAATGGACAGCACTGAGATTTTGGCATGCCTTATGATTCGCTTTTATTTATTCAGAATCATCACCTTTCTCTTCTGACTTGTTTTCCTTCACTTCCACATCTCAGAGGGTACTTCCTATCTTTTTTCTTCCAGAAGTAATGCTTCTTCAAGACCGCTACCTCCGGTTTTGCTGAATTTTTATGTAACTGGTGCTATTGTTCACCAAGTTCCAGATTTGTGTTTTCTATTTTAGAGCTTAGTGTTGCGCTTTCTCTTTGTGGGAGGGATTTTGTCTTTGTTTTATTGATGTACTCTGTTCATCTCTTCCTTTTCCCAGAGAGCATATTAAGACTACTTTCTACTACTCTCCACACCAACTGGCCCGTAGTGACAGCAGGAAATCTAATATTTGGTTTGGAATTTAGTATTCTAAATTCCAAAAGTATTCCAAGTAATTTTGTCGGAATTTAGTACTTCTCTACTCGTGAATAATTTGAAGTATTCTCTGTCTCTTGGGTCATGTGTGGTTTATTTGTTCCCCTTTTTGATCTTATGATTTGAGAGAGAGTGTGTGCCAAGATTTAGATTCAGATAGCTGCCATTATTCTAATGTCAATGAGAATTCTTGCACATATCTTATGGTTGAAAAAGTCTCTCATACTTATAAACACCCATATAGAAAATTAGACAAGGACCAGTTAAGGGGGGAGGAAGCAATGTCAATAAATATATGAAAAATAGCTAATATCATTAATAATTAAACACAGAAATAAAAATAATATCATTTGCTCACTTTCAGAATGAAAAAATATTAAAAAATAACATCTACTCTTGATACAGGAGTAGGGAAATTGACAGTCTCATATACTGCAAATGGTAGTATAAGTTGGCACAATCTTTTTAGAGGGCAGTTTTTCATATATGCAAAAAATATTAAAAAGGTATATATTCCTTTATCTAGTTACTTCACTTCCATATTTTTTGCAAAAGAAATAATGATCAAGTAACTAATGATATAAGTCAGTTATTTATCAGATAACATTTTTGATTTATAACAATCTGTTATCAACCTAAATAGTCATCTACGAAGAGTTGTCTAACATTTAAAATGATGTGAATCTGTGTTTCCTGTTATGAAAATAAAGTTCTATGATTTTAGTTTTAAGTAAAAAAGTGTAACTACAAAATAATATTATATATTAATTTTGCATATAAGTAATGTTTGCAAACTCATACACAAATACACACACATACATAAACAAAAAACAGTCTGGAAGGAAATACACCAAAATTGAACTGTGGCTATGTTGGTATGGTGGGATTATGTGTTATTTTTATTTTCTTCAAAATACTTTTCAAAATCATTTTCTTATTAAAAACATTTGTCATGTGTTACTTCTGCATCAAAATTTTTTTTAATTAAAAAATTATGCTGAATGTCTTGAGACCAGCACCAAATTATGCTGATCCAATTCAAGAACAATTTCTGAGGCAAGGATATCTATACACCATTTAGCTTTGAAATTATCTTAAATGGATCCTTAAGGCAACTTCTTGACCCTAATAAATCCCAGAAGATTCTTGACACATTTAGGATTTAGGATTAGTAGCATGTCTTCTTTTCTTTCCCCACTCCCATTTTTCTTATTATGTGAGCCAACTTGTTGAGTACAAATATTGTTAGAGAGTGCCTACAAGCATAGCAGTATAATTTATCATCACTAGTACTTCTGGAATGTACCAGAAATAACACAGTGCTTACTTGATAGTAAAAAAACACCTCCCCAAAGAAATATCATCTGCTGTGTCTGTTTACAAGCTTAGATCTCTCTTCTTCCAGTTTAAAAAATACAAGTCAACCAGTCAACATTAATAAAAATAACTTTGTTTTTCAACTTGCATGTAGCAAAATGGAGGGTGATATTACACTCTCACACTTCACTTCTCCATTCTACCTTGAGGCTTATTTTCCCCCTCATGGTACACTAGAATTGGGAGGCCTTTCTCAGTCTAGCTGTCCTAATGTGGTGTGAGACTTGGGACAAAGCACTTATTTTCTCTGAGTTATTTACTTATTTATTTAAAGAGCTTGAAGTCACAACCCTGAGATCAAGACCTTAGCTGAGATCAAGAGTTGGATGCTAACCAACTGAGCCACCCAGGTTCTCCTCCTACTTTTTGTTTTAATGAAGCAATGTAACAATATAGAGGAGGTTGATGAGTGGATCTTTAAGATTTTCTTAAAACTCTAATATTCTGTGAGTCAATGAATTGCTTCTGTTTATCAATGGAAATTCTGTAATCCAGGCAGTTACAGCTGTTTGATTTTTATTTTCTTCACTTCATCTTGATTTTCACTTAAGGCTGGTAAGCATAAATCATTTTGAAAAATTACTTCTCAATGCATCCTCACTTAGTAGAGTACCTTAAAATATTAAAATGCTTTCAAAATAGGTTTCAAATTTATTTTAGTATGATTTTCATATTTGCAAAAGAATGTTAAGTAGGAGAGGGGCGCCTGGGTGGCTCAGTGGGTCAAAGCCTCTGCCTTCGGCTTGGGTCATGATCTCAGGGTCCTGGGATCAATCCCCGCATTGGGCTCTCTCCTCAGCAGTGAGCTTGCTTCCCCCCTCTCTCTGCCTGCCTCTCTTCATGCTTGTGATCTCTCTGTCAAACAAACAAATAAAATCTTAAAAAAAAAAAATGTTAAGTAGGAGAAACTATAGAATATGTTAATTTCTTGCTCTGATAGTTCTTGCCAAGGTGTAGTGTATGGGCACATACTAGTGTCAATGTAATTTACCACTATGGGAAGGGGAGGCAAGAACCAGAAGGTAGATTTCATGATGAGGCAGCACTTTTTAAGAAATATATCCCAATTATCAAGCTGGAAAGAATATAATTTCTTTGGGCATAATAGACATAAAGACATACTAAAAACATAGTATGTCTTTATTTATTGATTCTAGTTGTTATGTAAAAGTATTTGCATAAACATTTTATATTCCCTTTAATTATTCCAGTTGCTCCCCTGTGTACCTTAGAAAAAGCATCTGACTTCATCAGTTTTGTTTTAGTTGTCCTTTAACAATACTTGGGACAAGATGATCTAAATACTTTCTTCTTGCGCTAAAATATTTATTTATATGTCAAAAACTAATGATATTGGTAAGAATGAATTTATAGCTTTGTTCTTATTGCATATTGCAGAGATAAGGAAAGAGAAATGCGACTGTAATTCTGCTACACAATGAGAACCATTATTAATGTTTTGGGTAACTGTGACAGTTTACATGATTTTATACATATGAACTGCAAAAATATAAACATTTGTAATTTTAATTCTATGTGCCTTCTGAAAGAAAACACAAAACTGAATACCTTCACTTATATTATTATATTTTTTCTTTTTTTTTTTTTTAAAGATTTTATTGATTTATTTGTCAGAGAGAGAGAAAGCACAGCAGGCAGAGTGGCAGGCAGAGGCAGAGGGAGAAGCAGACTCCCCACCAAGCAAGGAGCCTGATGTGGGACTCGATCCTAGGACCCTGGGATCATGACCTAAGCCAAAGGCAGCTGCTCAACCAACTGAGCCACCCAGGCATCCCATTTTTTCTTTTTAAAATTATTTTTAAATTATTTTTATTTAATTTATTTTAATTATTTTTTAATTATTTTAATTATTTTTTATTAACATATAATGTATTATTTGTTTCAGGGGTACAGGCCTGTGAATCATCAGTCTTACACAATTTATAGCACTCACCATAGCACATACCCTCCCCAATGTCCATCACCCAGCCACCCTATCCCTCCCACACCCCTGCCCTCCAGCAACCATGTTTGTTTCATGAGATTAAGAATTTCTTATGGTTTGTCTTCCTCCCTGGTCCCATATTGTTTCATTTTTCCCTCCCTTCCCCCGTGACCTCCCATTCTGCCTCTTAAATTCAGAGAGATCATATGATACTTCTCTTTTCCTGATCGGCTTATTTTACTTAGCATAATACCGTTTAGTTTCATCCACATCATTGCAAATGGCAAGATTTCATTTTTGATGACTGCATAGTATTCCACTGTGCATGCTTGTGTGTGTGTGTGTGTGTGTGTGTGTATACCACATCTTCTTTATCCATTCATCTGTTGATGGACATTTAGGCTCTTTCCATAGTTTGGCTATCATGGACATTGCTGCTCCTATAAACATCAGGGTGCATGGCCCCTTTGGATCACTACAATTGTATCTTTAGGGTA
Organism: Procyon lotor; assembly: GCA_028646535.1. Classification (NCBI taxonomy): domain Eukaryota; kingdom Metazoa; phylum Chordata; class Mammalia; order Carnivora; family Procyonidae; genus Procyon; species Procyon lotor. The sequence continues at coordinate 82,246,712 of CM053609.1, forward strand.
TGGTAGATACCCAGTAGTACGATTGCTGGGTTGTAGGGTACCTCTATTTTCAACTTTTTTTTTTTTTTAATATTTTTATTTATTTGACAGAGAGAAACACAGCAAGAGAGGGAACACAAGCAGAGGGAGTGGTAGCGGGAGAAGCAGGCTTCCTGCCGAGCAAGGAGCCCGATTTGGGGCTTGATCCCAGGACCCGGGGATCATGACCTGAGCCGAAGGCAGCCGCTTAACGACTGAGCCACCCAGGTGCCCCTCTATTTTCAACTTTTTAATGAACCTCCATACTGTTTTCCAGAGTGGCTTCACCAGCTTGCATTCCCACCAACAGTGTAGGAGGATTCCCATTTCTCCGCGTCCTCACCAACACCTGTTGTTTCCTGACTGGTTAATTTTAGCCATTCTGACTGGTATGAGGTGGTAACTCACTGTGGTTTTGATTTGTATCTTCCTGATGCCAAGTGATGTTGAGCACTTTTTCATGTGTCTGTTGGCTATTTGGATGTCTTCTTTGCAGAAATGTCCAAGTCTTCTGCCCACTTCTTTTTTTTTTTTTTTTTAAGATTTTATTTTTTATTGGACAGAGAGAGAAAGAGATCACGAGTAGGCAGAGAGGCACTCAGAGGGCGAGGGGAAGCAGGCTCCCCGCTGAGCAGAGAGCCCGATTTGGGGCTTGATCCCAGGACCCTGAGATCATGACCTGAGCCAAAGGCAGAGGCTTTAACCCACTGAGTCACCCAGATGCCCCTACTGCCCATTTCTTAATTGGATTATTTGTTCTTTGGGTGTTGAGTTTGATAAGTTCTTTAGAGATTTTGGATAGTAGCCCTTTATCTGATATGTCATTTGCAAATATCTTCTCCCATTCTGTCAGTTGTCTTTTGGTTTTGTTGACTGTTTCCTTTGCTGGGCAAAAGCTTTTGATTTTGATGAAGTCCCAATAGTTCATTTTTGCCCTTGCTTCCCTTATCTTTGGAGATGTTTCTAGGAGGAAGTTGCTGTGGCTGAGGTCAAAAAGGTTGCTGCCTGTGTTCTCTTCAAGGATTTTGATGGATTCCTGTCTCACATTGAGGTCTTTCACCCATTTTCAGTCTATTTTTGTGTGTGGTGTAAGGAAATGCTCCAATTCCATTCTTCTGCATTTGGCTGTCCAATTTTCCCAGCACCATTTGTTGAAGAGGCTATCTCTTTTCCACTGGACATTCTTTCCTGCTTTGTCGAAGATTAGTTGACCATAGAGTTACAGGTCCATTTCTGGGCTCTCTATTCTGTTCCATTGATCTATGTGCCAGTACCATACTCTCTTGATGATTACAGCTTTGTAATAGATCTTGAAGTCTGGAATTGTGATACTGCCAACTTTGGTTTTCTTTTTCAACATTCCCCTGGCTATTTGGGGTCTTTTCTGGTTCTATATAAATTTTAGGATTATTTGTTCCATTTCTTTGAAAAAAGTCAATGGTATTTTGATAGGGATTGCATTAAATGTGTAGATTGCTCTAGGTAGCATAGACTTTTTCACATTATTTTTCTTCCACGGATCATGAGCATGGAACATTTTTCCATTTATTTGTGTCTTCCTCAATTTCTTTCATGAGTACTTTATAGTTTTCTGAGTACAGATTCTCTGCATTTTTAATTAGATTTATTCCTAGGTATCTGATGGTTTTGGGTGCAATTGTAAATGGGATTGACTCCTTAATTTCTCTTTCTTCTGTCTTGTTATTGGTGTATATAAATTCAACTGATTTCTGTGCATTGATTTCATATCTTGCCACCTTACTGAATTCCTGTATGAGTTCTAGCAGTTTTGGAGTGCAGTCTTTTGGGTTTTCCACATAAAGTATTATATTATCTGCACAGAGTGAGAGTTTGACTTCATTGCCAATTCGGATGCCTTTTATTTCTTTTTGTTGTCTGATTGCTGAGGCTAGGACTTCTAGTACTATGTTGAATAGCAGTGGGGATAGTGGACAGCGCAGTCGTGTTCCTGATCTCAAGGGAAAAGCTCTCAGTTTTTCCCCATTGGGAATGATATTTGCTGTAGGTTTTTTTATAGATGGCTTTTATGATATTGAGATATGTACCCTCTAACCCTACACTGTGAAGAGTTTTGATCAAGAAAGGATGCTATACTTTGTCAAATACTTTTTCAGCATCTATTGAGAATATGGTATGGTTCTTGTTCTTTTTTATTAATATATTGTATCACATTATTGATTCGTGGTTGTTGAACCAACCTTGCAGCCCAAGAATAAATCCCACTTGGTCGTGGTGAATAATCCTCTTAATTTACTGTTGGATCCTATTGGCTAGTATTTTGGTGAGGATTTTTTCATCCATGTTCATCAGGGATATTGGTCTTTAATTCTCTTTTTTGATGGAGTCTTTGTCTGGTTTTGGGATCAAGGAGATGCTGGTCTCATAAAATGAGTTTGAAAGTTTTCCTTCCATTTCTATTTTCTGGAACAGTTTCAGGAGAATAGGTTTTTTTTTTTTTTAAGATTTATTTTATTTTATTTATTTGACAGAGAGAGAGAGAGATCACAAGTAGGCAGAGAGGCAGCAGAGAGAGAGGGGGACGCAAGCTCACCACTGAGCAGAGAGCCCAATGCGGGGCTCAATCCCAGGACCCTGAGATCATGACCTGAGCTGAAGGCAGAGGCTTTAACCCACTGAGCCACCCAGGTGCCCCAGGAGAATAGGTATTAATTCTTTAAATGTTTGGTAGAATTCCCCTGGGAAACCATCTGGCCCTAGGCTTTTGTTTGTTGGGAGATTTTTGATGACTGCTTCAATCTCCTTACTGGTTATGGGTCTGTTCAAGTTCTCTATTTCTTCCTGGTTCAGTTTTGGTGATTTATGTGTCTCTAGGAATGCATCCATTTCTTCCAGATTGTCAAATTTGCTGGAGTATAGTTGCTCAAAATGTGTTCTTATAATTGTTTGTATTTCTTTGGTGTTGGTTGTGATCTCTCTTTCATTCATGATTTTATTAATTTGGGTCCTTTCTCTTTTCTTTTTTATAAGTCTGGCAAGGGGCTTACCAATCTTATTAATTCTTTCAAAGAACCAGCTCCTAGTTTCGTTGATTTGTTCTACTCTTCTTTTGGTTTCTATTTCATTGATTTATGCTCTGATCTTTATTATTTCTCTTCTCCTGCTGGGTTTAGGATTTCTTTGCTGTTCTTCCTCCAGCTTCTTTTGGTGTATGGTTAGCTTGTATATTTGAGACCTTTCTTGTTCCTTGAGAAAGGCTTGTATTGTTATATACTTTTCTCTCAGGACCACCCTTGCTGTATCCAAAATTTTGAACAGTTGTGTTTACATTTTCATTCATTTCCATGAATTTTTTAAATTCTTCTTTAATTTCCTGGTTGACCCATTCATTCTTTAGTAGGATGCTCTTTAGCCTCCGTGTATTTGATTCTTTCCAACTTTCCTCTTGTGGTTGAGTTCTAGTTTCAAAGAATTGTGGTCTGCAAATAAGCGGGGAATGATCCTAATCTTTTGGTACCAGATGAGTGACCCAGGATGTGATCTATTCTGGAGAATGTTCCATGTGTACTAGAGAAGAATATGTATTCTGTTGCTTAGGGATGGAATGTTCTGAATATATCTGTGATGTCAATCTGGTCCAGTGTGTCATTTAAAGCTTTTGTTTCTTTGTTGATCTTTTGCTTAGATGACCTGTCCATTTCAGTAAGGGGGGTGTTAAAGTCTCCTACTATTATTGTATTATTGTTGAGGTGTTTCTTTGATCTTGTTATTAATTGGTTTATATAATTGGCTGCTCCCATGTTAGGGGCATAGATATTTAAAATTTTTAGATCTTCTTGTTGCATGGTCCCTTTAAGTATGATATAGTGTCCTTCATCATCTCTTATAATAGTCTTTGGCTTAAAATCTACTTTATCTGATATAAGGATTGCCACCCCAGCTTTCTTTTGATGTCCATTAGCATAGTAAATTGTTTTCCACCCCCTCACTTTAAATCTGGAGGTGTCTTTGGATCTAAAATGAGTTTCTTGTAGACAGCATATCGATGGGTCTTGATTTTTTTTTTTTTAATCCATTCTGATACCTATGTCTTTTGATTGGGGCATTTAACCCATTTACATTCAGGGTAACTATTGAAAGAATATGAATTTAGTGCCACTGTATTGCCTATAAGGTGACTGTTACTGTATATTGTCTCTGTTCCTTTCTGGTCTGTTACTTTTAGGCTTTCTCTTTGCTTAAAGGACCGCTTTCAATATTTCCTGTAGGGCTGGTTTAGTTTTTGAGAATTATTTTAGTTTTTATTTGTCTTGGAAGCTTTTTATCTCTCCTTCTATTTTCAATGACAGCCTATCTGGATATAGTATTCTTGGTGGCATATTTTTCTTGTTTATTGCTCTGAATATATCATGCCAGTCCTTTCTGGCCTGCCAGGTCTCTGTGGGTAGGTCTGTTGCCAATCTAATATTTCTACTGTTGTAGGTTACAGACCTCTTGTCCCGAGATGCTTTCAGGATTTTCTCTTTGTCTCTGAGACTTGTGAGTTTTACTATAAGATGACGGGATGTTGACCTATTTTTATTGATTTTGAGGGGGTTCTCTGCACCTCCTGGATTTTGATGCTTGTTCCCTTCCCTAAATTGGGAAATTCTCTGTTATAATTTGCTCCAATATTCCTTCTGCCCCCCCCTTTCTTCTTCTTCTGGGATCCCAATTATTCTAATATTGTTTTGTCTTATAGTATCACTTATCTCTCGAATTCTCCCCTCATGGTACAGTAGTTATTTATCTCTCTTTTTCTCAGCTTCTTTATTCTCTATCATTTGGCCTTCTATATCACTAATGCTGTCTTCTGCCTCATTTATCCTAGCAGTAAGAGCCTCCATTTTTAAAAAATTAACATATAAGGTATTATATGCCCCAGGGGTACATGTCTGTGAATCATCATGCTTACACATTTCACAGCACTTACCATAGCACATACCCTCCCCAATGTCCATAACCTAGCCATCCTATCCCTACCCCCCATGCCCCAGCAACCCTCAGTTTGTTTTGTGAGTTTAAGAGTCTTTTAAGGTTTGTCTCCCTCCTGATCCCATCTTGTTTCATTTCCCCCCACTCCCCACCAACCCCTGCCCTGCCTTTCAAATTCTTCATATCAGAGAGATCATATAATTGTCTTTCTCTGACTGACTTATTTCACTTAGCATAATACCCTCTAGTTCCATCCACGTTGTTGCAAATGGCAAGATTTCATTTCTCTTGATAAGAGCCTCCATTTTTGATTGCACCTCATTAATAGCTTTTTTGATTTCAACTTGGTTAGATTTTAGTTCTTTTATTTCTCCAGAAAGGAATTTTATTTCTCCAGAAAGAGATTCTCTAGTATCTTCTGTGTTTTTTTCAAGCCCAGCTAGCATCTTTATAATTGTCGTTCTGAACTCTAGTTCTGACATCTTACTAATATCCATATTGATTAGGTCCCTAGCCATTGGTGCTGACTCTCTTTCTTTCTTTCTTTCTTTCTTTCTTTCTTTCTTTCTTTCTTTCTTTCTTTCTTTCTTTCTTTCTTTCTTTCTTTCTTTCTTTCTTTCTTTCTTTCTTTTGTGAGTTTTTCTGCCTTGTCATTTTATCCAGAGAAGAGTAGATGAATGAGAGAACAAAATACTGAAAGGTAGCAATGTCCCCAGAAAAATATATATTAACCAAATCAGAACAGACCCAAAACCAGGGGTAGAAGAAAGGAAAAAAATATCTATCTATCGATTGATCTATTGATCTATCAATCCATCGATCTATCATCTATCTATCTGTCTTTTATATATACATATATCTGATTAGACCGGTGAATAGAACAGAACCACACACTTGATTTTGGGTGTATTTTGGTCTGTTAGAAGAAACTGCCTCTCAAAATTTTAAAGAAAGAAAAACTTATATATATACAAAAATAAAGGTAAGCACAATGGAGGGATGAAATATGACTGTAAAGATGAAAATTAAAAAAGATTTTAAATAAGGAATTGATAAGTTGACTGAAAGAAGAAAAAAGAGAGAATTTGATCAGGCTAGAGACTAGAACAAGTCCATATGCTAGATTTAGGGTATATTTTGATCTGTTAGAAGAAACTGTATCCCAAAATTTTAAAGAAAGAAAAACTTATATGTATACAAAAAATAAAGTTAAATACAATGAAAGGATAGAATGTAACAATGAAAATTAAAAAGATTTTTAAAAAGATATTGGTAAGATAAAATAGTTAAAAAAGGTTAAAATAAGAGGAAAAATTTAAAAAATGGAAAAAGAAGAAATAATTAAAAAAATTTAACTTTGGAAAACCAAAGAATTATGGGGAAAAAAGCCATGAATTCTCTGTGCTATCTTACCCAGCACTGGAGTTCCGCAGTTCTCCTTGATCCTTGACCTTGGTCTTGGCTGGATGTTCTTGCTGATCTTCTGCAGGCGGGGTCTATTGCCAAGATTCTCAAATGTCTTTACCCGAGGTGGAATTGCACTGCCCTTGCCAGGGGTAAATCTGCTCGGGTTCGCTCTCGGAAGCTTTTGTTCCTGAATGCTTTCCGTATAGCTTTGGAGGATGGGAATGAAGATGGCGGCCTCCTAATCTCTGGCCAGCCGTAGGAGCCGAGAGCTCGGGGCCTCAGTGCTCAGGGCACCCTTAGAGAAAAGCAGTCAGTCTGTTCCATGTCCCTGGTCTCTGGCTGCACTCAGGGCTCACCTAGCCTGTGACCCAGGGTTTCCATCTCTGGCACATGGTCCCGTTTGGAGTCTCCAAACCCAGCAGATTCCTGCAGTGTCCTCCCGTGCCACTCCCCTGGGGGGGAGGAAGGTGAGTCTCCCTGGATCTGCCACTTGTGGGGTCCCTGCTGAAGAATAGGATCATGTGCCCTGGATTATGGTTTAAGGTAACCCCGAGCAGGGAGGTCACTCCTCAGCTCCGTCTCTGCAGCTGGCTTCCCCATTCCGATACCTGGGAGCTCTGTGACACTCAGGCACAACCAGTCTTTCTGTGACCCTGAGGGACCTGAGACCACACTATTCCCGTAAGGGTTTCATGCCCTCCTGCCTCCCCCCCACCCCAGGTTAGCCTCTGGAGTGACATCCCTCAGTGGAGCGGACTTCTAAAAGTTCTGATTTTGTGCTCCACTGCTCTACCACTTGCCAGGAGATGGCCCCTCCCCTGCACACTCTCTCTTCCTATTTATTGCATAGGATTCACTTCTCCCCGTCCTACCTTCCAGAAAGTGGTCGGTTTTCTTTTTATAGAATTGCTGCTATTTGTCTCTTTGATCTCTTGTTGAGTTTGTAGGTGTTTGGAATGCTTTGATAACTATCTAGCTGAATTCCTAGGACCTGAGGAAATTTAGGTATCCTTCATCTCTGCCATTCTTGCTCCTCCCTTCATTATTGTATTTTTTTATTGAATTATAATTCATAGACAGCAAAATCCACTCTTTTTAGTGAACAGCTTTGGAAAAAGCATATAGTCCTGTAACAACCACAAAAATCAAGATATAGAGCATCTCTATTATCTCAAAAAGTTCTGTTGTGTTCTTTTTTTTTTTTTTTAATTTTTATTAACATATAATGTATTATTTGCCCCAGGGTACATGTCTGTGAATCATTGGGCTTACACATTTCACAGCACTTAAAAGAAAGCACATACCCTCCCCAATGTCCACAACCCAGCCACCCTATCCCTAC
>CM053609.1:82254931-82352741 GCA_028646535.1 Procyon lotor
TCTTTCTTCAGTCTCATTTATTCTAGCAGTGAGAGACTCCATTTTTAATTGTACCTCATTAATAGCTTTTTTAACATTGACTTGGTTAGATTTTATTTCTTTTATTTCTCCAGAAAGGGCTTTTATTTCTCCCGAAAGAGATTCTCTAATATCTTCTATGCTTTTTTCGAGCCCTGCTATCATCTTGATAACTGTCATTTTGAACTCTATTTCCAACATATTACTAATGTCTGCATTGACTAGGTCTCTCGCCATCGGTACTGTCTCTTCTTTTTTTTGTGGTGAGTTTTTCCGCCTCGTCATTTTGTCAAGGTAGGAGTAGATGGGTGAAAGAGAAAGATTCTCTGGAGTTCCGCAGTTTTCACTGATTGATTAACTAGGTCTTGGCTGGATATTCTGGCTGATCTTCTGGGGGAGGGGCCCGTTGCCGTGGTTCTCCAATGTCTTTGCCCGAGGCGGAATTGCACCGCCCTTGCCAGGGGATGGGCGGAGCACTTGGCTCAGGTTCGCTCTCGGAGTCTTGGTTCCCTGAGCGCTTTCTGTACCGCCCTGGAGGCCGGGAATGAAAATGGCGGCCTCCCAGTCTCCGGCCCAGAGGAGCCAAGTGCTGGGTGCTGTGATCCTCCACACGCCGTCAGAAAAGCCATTATCACTCCTGTCTCCCTTGTCTGCAGTTGGTGTTCTGTGCTCAGCTGGCCCGTGGCGGAGCGCCTCTATCTGTGGCGTGCAGCCCTGTCTGGAGTCCCCAAACCAGCAGATTCCTGCTGCGTGCTCTAGCACCACTCCTCCCGGAGAAGGAAGGAGGGGGTGTCTCTGGAGCTGCCTCCTGCGGGGTCCCCGCTTGAAGTACGGCAGCCCTATATGGACTATATGTCTCAGTTCCTATAGTCCAAGGTAAGCCTATGCGGTGCTGCGCGGCTCCTTCTCTGCCGCCAGCTTCTCCGCCCCAATACCTGGGAGCTCGGCCGCACTCGGGCTCCCCTGGCCCCTCGGTGACCCCACGGGTCCTGAAAGCACACTGTTCCCACAAGGGCTGAACTCCTGGTTAGCCTCCGGAGCGATGTCCCTCAGTGGAGCAGACTAGAAGTTCCGGATTTTGTGCTCCGCGGCTCTGGGGCTGCTGGGAGCCGGCACCTCCCCCCGGGGTCTCTCTTCCCGTCGCTTTAAATTCACTTTTTCCACATGTCCTACCTCCTGAAAGTGGTAGATTTTCTGCTCCTAGAATTGCTGTTCTTATTCTCTTCTCTCTCCTGTTGTGTTTGCCAGCTTTTAGAGTGATTTCCTCCTCTTTAGCTGGACTTCTGATTCCCGGGGCTCTCTGTGCCTCCCACACCTCCGCCATCTTGCCTCCCTCCTCTGTTGTGTCCTTTTATCATCAACTCATCCCTGACCCCCAGATCCTGGCAACAGCCCACCTTTTCTTTGTCCCTATAGCTTCCCCTTTTCCAGAAGGCCATAGAGTATGTACTTTTTTGAGCCTGGCTTCTAGCACTCAGTACAGTGCATTCACTCATATTGCTGTGTGTACCAGTACTTTGTCCTTTTTACTGCTGAGTGTTGTTCCATTGTTTGGATGTACCATAGCTTGTTGATGAGATATATGATGTTTCCAGTTTTTGGTGATTATGAATCAAGCCATTACTATAAACATTTACATTCAGCTTTTGATTTGAACATGTTTTCATTTCTTTTGTACTTATGATAAGGGTATGTGTAACTTTCTAAAAAACTACTAAACTGTTTCCAAAGTGGGTGAACCATTTTTCGTGTCTAGCAGCAATGTATGAAAGTTCTAATTGCTCTGCATCTATGTCAGCAGCTGGTATTGTGAGGTTTTTGTTTTAAGCCAAGAGAATGGATATAAATCTCACCATTGTTCAAATTTACATTTATGTAATGACTAATGATGTTGGACATCTTTGAATGAGCTTCTTTGGCATCTGTATATCTTCTTTGGTAAAGTGTTTTAAATCTTTTGCTTATTTTTTAATTGGGTCGTTTGTTTTCTTATTATTGCATTTTGAGAGTCCTTTATATATTTTAGATTCAAGCCCTTATGTGTTAAAAATATTTTTACCAATATGTGGCTTACTTTTTAATTTTTTTTATACTGTCTTCTGATAAGCAGAAGTTTTAGTTTTTTTTGTTTTTTTTTTTTTTAAGATTTTTTTATTTATTTGACAGAGAGAAACACAGCGAGAGAGGGAACACAAGCAGAGGGAATGGTAGTGGGAGAAGCAGGTTTCCCACAGAGCCGGGAGCCTGATGCGGGGCTCGATCCCAGGACTCTGGGATCATGACCTGAGCCGAAGGCAGCCGCTTAACGACTGAGCCACCCAGGTGCCCCAGAAGTTTTAGTTTTAATGAAGTTCAGCTTATCAGCTTCTTCTTTTATGTGTCATGCTTTTTGTATCTTTTCTAAGAAATCACTGCCTAACCCAAGGTTTCAAGATTTTTTTCCTATATTTTTTTCCAGAGGTTTATAGTTTTAGTTTTTACATTTACGTCTATAGTTCAGTTCAGGTTAATTTTTATATATGGTATGGGTCAAGGTGCATTCTTTTGTATATAGATGTCCAATTGTTTCCATACTATTTGTTGAAATGACTATCCTTTCCCCATTGAGTTGCCTTTTCAACATTCCATTTTGATAAATAACATAAACTAGTAATTTGCACATATTGCCAATGCTAATTCATAGGCTTCTATGGCTGGATCTGTTTCATATGTCACATGTGTAACTGACAAGACAACTATCTTTGAAAAGAATCAGTACCTCTTATTATTATTATTTTTTAAAGATTTTATTCACTCATTTGACAGAGAGAAAGAGGTCACAAGTAGGTAGAGAGGCAGGCAGAGAGAGGGGGAAGCAGGCTCTCCACTGAGCAGAGAGCCCGATGCGGGGCTCAATCCCAGAATCTTGAGATCATGACTTGAGCTGAAGGCAGATGCTTTAACCCACTGAGCCACCCAGGTGCCCTGAATCAGTACCTCTTAGAGCAGGTTAACTTTAATATTTTTCTCTAGTGTATCAACAGATCCTACTCTATTTTGTGAGCAGATCTGCTTAGAAGTCCTGGTCTCTTAGGAAACATCCCCCCCGCCCGCACCCCCCCCCCCACTTAACCTTTGGGTTCATTTTCTTTACATAGTGTTTTTCATAATTTTAAAACCAAACTAGAAGAAATTCCTAATCTATGAATCTCTGGAATTCAGAATGCATTTTTACGTAGAAATAGTGTTTGTTAATGTTGGTTATATACCTAGGCTATCCCATATTTGATTCCTCCATCATGAAGAAGAAATCATATATATTTTAAGAAAGAGAAGAACCAGCAAGTAGATGGAGGTTGTGGAGATTTCGATGGGAACTTATTTGAAATATTTTAGGTATTACAGATATTGGTTCTACAGTAGAACCATGTAGCCTAGAAAATATAGCTTTTGTGGCTTTCTTTTTTTTTTTTTTTGTACAATAACATGATTATGTATTACCCATGAGGGCATTGGAATGATAGTCATTAAACACCCACTATGTATAAATAGGTATTATTGCTTTTCTTAAGCAATTAATTTCATTCCTGTAACAACTCAAAGTAAGCAATTTATTTCCATTTTATAGATTTGAAAACTGAGATTTAGAGAGGTTATGCAACCTACTCAAGATCTCATAATTAATAAGTGGTAGATCTGGAATTCAAATTCAGTTCTGTCTTACTCAGAGCCCACTATCCCCTGATGATTAAGTTGACCTCTTGGCTAGTAAAATAAACGAGTGGGAGAGATGTTTTCCCTCAGAGAGCGAGGCAGAAGGAGAAGAAAGAGAGTTAAGTTAAATAAATGTATATGAGCGGAAAAGATTATTTAAGGTAGAACTGAATGACGTGGGAGCGATCACTTAAAAGAGGTGAATATGTTCTGCCAAAAATACACTTGAAGAGGAAAACAGGATAGGGCATAGGAAAGGGACATGAAATACATGAATTCCTCTTTGTGACCACTAGGTGACACCATTGACAGAAAACACCTTGGTTGCTATCTGGAGGTGGTGGTAATGGGGGTTGTGGTGGGGAGCAGGAAAGTGGGGAGAAGGATGCCAAAGAATGTTGCAGGAGGAAGTGGCAGTCCATTTCTATAAAGGACATTTGAGGCCATCAGGAGTCATGTCAATCACATGGAAAATGCTTTATTGAGAAAGGAGTACAGCATATAGGCTGCTCAGGTGTCACTTGTAGTCTAAACGTGTATCATTGATATTTCTGACAAACACCAAGTCAGGAGCCAGTGTAAGTGTAGGGGTTAAGAGCACTGACTCTGGAGTTTGGCCTTGTAGGTGTGGAGCCTGACTCTGGTGCTGCTGGCTATGTTGTATTACGCAAGTCACTTAACCGTTCTGAGCCTCAGTTTCCTTCTTTGTTAAATGGGTATAACAGTATCTACCTCAAAGAGATGCTGTAAAGATTAAGTGAAATAATGATGTGAAGCACTTAGAATAGTGCTTTCCTCCGAGTTCTTGTTAAATGCCATCACTGTTGTTACTGTTGCTATTAGATGGAATCTCTGAAAAAATGACAGCTCAATTAAAATCAAAAGCGAATGAGTTAATACACTTCAAAGACAGGAAGGGAGGCTTTTTAGTTAAGATAATAGATTTTTTTTTTTTACTTTCGTTGTGTGTAAACAAAATGTTTGTGCTCAAGTTAGCACTGCATTTTAGCCTCCTCGATGTCTTTTAATTTCTTAACTAAAGATACAAAGGTTGTATTCTTGAATATTTTGCTAAGAAATCACATAAATACTGGAATATTCATGGTCAATTCTAGGCAAAACTTCAATTTTAGTGTATGTGCTGCCGAAGCGAGCGCTCTAGGCAAAATTTCAAGATGAAATTCATCTTTGATGGCTTCTCAGCTCTCACTTCCATCCATTTTGGTGTCCCTCATTCCCTCTCTTCTTCCCCTCAACTCCCTTCCCCTGACATTCTCTTATCTACTCCCCAAGGTTCCAGTGATCTGATTCTGCTCTTTAGTGACTCTCAACACCTGTACAAAACACCGCGAATGCTTTTCCTCTCATGCCTTCCAGATCCCAAAGTTGCAGAATCACTTCTTCATTCTCCCCATTCACCAAAAATTTCCCATTCAGTCAATCCCTCTATCTCTAGATATCAAAAGTTGGATTTGACTAATTCATAATAAATCAAGAATGAATGAATATTCTTACCAGGAATGTTTGCATTTTGTAAGCACCTTGTTTACAACAGCAATAAATCTGCACTTGATGGCATTTCAGGTCATATGAGAAAGCTAACTGAAGAATTCTGAGCACTCTGAAGGAGAGTTTAGGAGTGGAAGAGTCATCCTTAAATCAGCATTTAGGTGGCCACCAAGGAAATACAGATGACTGAAAATCACCAGAAACTCTGAGATTTTCATTTATTCAATACATTTACATATTTTCAACTTCTTACCAATATTGCTTGTACTTTGAAAAATAAATTCTCTTTTTATTTCTCTATTTTACCATTTGGCAACACTATTAGTATGGCAGAGGCTCCAGATTACTTTCCAGTAGCCATTTTCTTTTCCTTCCAAAGTAATAAAACCCCTAATCTTATGGCCACCAGAATAAAGGCCACATTGCCCAGCTTTGTGTGCAACCTGGAGTGGCAATGCATTTACATTTTGGACAATAGGATGCAAACAAGAATGTCATTTGCAACATAAGGAAATATTTAAGGATATTTCCTTAAAGGAGAGGGCCTACCTATGCCCTTCCCACTTCTTGTAGCTGGCAGGAAGGCAGATACAGAGACTAGAGCTCTAGACACCAACTGAGACAAGACCATTGAAGTCCATTTCCATTTACTATATCAGCTTTGGACTTTGGATCTCTGGAACTCTGTGTGTTTAATAGAACTTTGTATGTTTAAGATACCATTAATTTGAGTTTTTGTTACATTCAGGTGAATTCAATTCTAGCTACATGTGGCTAGTAAAGTTATAGTTGAACCAAATGACCAGCATACGAAGGACTTTGAATCCATGAAAGTATAACTCAAATTCACTAAGACAATTTTTGTAGTTAGTATCTGTAGTGCACAGCCTAAATCTCTCAGCAGGGGAATCTCTGACGCTGGTGATCCACACTAGACAGGCACAGTTCAAGGGAACTTTCTGCAGTGATGGAATGTTCTGTATTTGGGTTATCTCTATGGAAGCCACTAGGCAAAAATGGCTGTTGAGCACCTGAAATGTTGCTTTGGTGGCTGAGAAACGGAATTTTAAATGTTTATTTGTAATTAATTTAAATTTGAGCACCTACATGTGGCTTTTGACTACTTAATTGAACAGAACAGCTCTGACTCAGCGTTGGATGTATACTCAACACATCCACAATTTTCTGTGATTTGAACTACATGTGAAGCCAAGAGACTTGATTCCCAAAATGATCAATGGAGTGGTGAAGCCAGTTACAGCTACTGAAGCTACTTCTTAAAAAAGTAGAGTGAACATCAAAGGGAGTTTAAAACATCCCTTACCCCCACGATAAGAATATGCCTAAATACATTTAACTGTATCACACTACATTGTTGTAAAATCTTAAAACATGGAAGGTTGAAATAGATGTTTGTTCCTTTCGGTAGTAGCCCTGAGAAACCGTAGGTGCTGTGGGGTAGATTTGTTCCTCCTGCCCTCCCCACAAAGTTGACCTTTGGCCTTGTGCTATTGTCTCAGGGACCCCCACTGATTTCCAGGCTTATTCTTTCATTTCTGGTGAGTAAGGTCTCTTTCCCGTTATCAGGTGTTCACTGAGATTACCAGGCTCTGCCTACAGGTGGCACAGTGTGAGCATAGCTCTCTCATTCTGTTCCAGTTCCTTTACATTCTTTGTAAAACTGTAAATGGCTAAAACAAATACTCTTCGCTGATGGGTTAACTGTCACGTGTTCTACCAACAATCCTCACAGGCAGGGCTGTTATTAGCAAGGTGGTTATTAGCTGCTTATTTTTGTACTCTGTGCTACAAGCAGAAGATTTCTAAGAGCTGGGGATGGGAAGCTGGGGGTTTGGGTGCTGGTATGTATATCAGGGAACCCGCCTTTAAAGAGGACTTTCAGATTTAGAAAACAATGCTAGAATTCCAAAAAAGTCCAAGATCTTCATTAGAAGACCACATCCATATCAGTTGTCCCCCCTTGTCTGTGGGGAATAGATTTCCACATCCACAGCAGATGCCCAAAACCATGGATAGTAACCGAACCCTATATATATATATGTTTTTCTCTATATATACCATATCTATGATAAAGCTTCATTTATAAATTAGGCACAGTAAGAGATTAACAACAACAATAATAAAATAGAACAATGATCATGATTATAATTATAATAAAAGATAAAAGTTAGGTGAATGTGCTCTCTCTCTCTCACCATCTCTCTCTCTCTCGATATATATATATATATATATATATATATATATATATACATATAAATGTATATACATACATATATGTATGTATATACATGTATATACATACATATAAATGTGTATATATATATATATATATATATATATAGTCTGGTACTCACCAGTACCAGTATTGTCTGGTACTCACCTGTCTTCTTGTGATGATGTGTGAAGATAAAAGACCTACATGATAAGATGAAGTGAGGTGAGTGACGTTGTGTCAGTGTTGTGACAAAGCATTAGGCTACTACAAAGTTTCTAATAATTAGTCAGAATGAGAATCATCTGCTTCTTGAACGTGGTTGACCCTGCATATCTGAAACCTCAGAAAGCAGAACTGTGGATAAGAGGGGACTATTGCGTGTGTATACACACACCTACACACATGCACAGTTTGTGTTGGATGTCTTAATTTTCTACACAAATAGATTTTCTGGTTTATTTAGTGGAGGGGACTCCCTGACTTTCTGCTTGGATTCTAGAGATTAATCCCTAACAGAGAATAGGGAAGTGTATGAGTGGCTCTTGCTATTTTCTAAAGGCAAAAAAAAATTATGCATTGATCTTTTTTCTTATGCATATCTTTTCCCATCCAGTCCATGGATTGAGTGTAGAGCTCAGGGCAGGTTGTCTTTGTGACTACAGGTGAGGTACCACCGGGAAAATTTCTGTTCCTCATGTGGGCTTTGAGAGTTTGGGTGCCATTCAGATTTAGATGTGTGACTCAACACATCACTTTTTAGATGTGTAACTTTGGCAATTTTTTAACTTCTCAGTTTACTCATCTTCAGAATGTGGGTAATAATAGCTCCTGCTGCATAGGGTCATTATGTGATTTAAGTGTGATAAGGTAATTTAATGTGGTTAGTATTTTCTGTGCAACGTAGTAAGTGTTGAATAAGATACAGGTATTATTAGTATACTGTTTCAAATTAGTGAACAAATATATCGTCATTCTTTTTATTGAAAAGCATTAAAGTGCCCACTTACACATGTTCTTTTTTAATCATGCATAGTTACTGACATAGAGCCATAAAAATATGTAATATGAGCTACATTCGTATGTACTATAATTTAAGTCAGGGTTTTATTGAGGTGGAAAGTGTTGGGGGATGCTCAATTAGAAAATCACTTCACAGAAGAAAGTCGAAGCTGAAGTATCAAAGAGGAATTCGTGATTTTGAATGAAGACAAACCAGGTCAAATGCATTGTTAAGTACTAAGAATGTGCAATAATTCATTTCCCCTGGACTATTAAATAAAAATCCAGCTTAACTGAATAAGGACATGCAAAAATCTAAAATCATCCACCTAAGTAGGGTGAGAGAAAAACTTGCCTGGAAAAGGAATTAGTGTCACATTGGGCCCTGAAAAGCAGGGGACAGTGGAGGTAAAACTCTCAACTGATAACTCAGAGGACTATGGAAAAAATCAGCAGAGTGTCAGAGTAGTTTGTGGGTCAATCTGGAGGTAGAATGAGTAAAAGGAACTGAAGATCAAGGAATCTAGCACAGGAAGATCCCAAATAAATGTTAGTTAAATGAAAAAATTTGGGTTACCTACTACTAGATTAATATTAATCAAAACTACCAGGCCTCTCCCAAAAAATGGCTTAAATAAGGTAAAAATTTATTTTTTCTCTCATGTAAATGAAGTCTGGAGGTAGAGAATTCATGGATACTTTAGTGGGTCCATAAAGTTAAGGATCCAGTTTTTTTCCAGTTACTCTCTTCCATCCCTAAGAAGTGGCCTTTGTCCTTACAGTCCAAGATGGTGGCTAGAATATGAGTCCTCACAACCATGTTCCATATGGCAAGATGGAAGAAAGTGAGAAGAGGCACCAGAAATTTCCTTTAATTTTCCTTTCTCTGTCACGTAACAGTTTTGCTTACATGTTATTGGTCAGAACTTAGGCACATGTCCACACTTAGCTCTAAGGGAGGCTAGGCAGTGAGATCTTTAATTTTGTCAAGTACAATTTGGAGTTCCATTATTAGAAAAAAGGAGGAGAATGAGTATTAGGCTAGGCAACTAACAATCTCTACCAATATCCATTCACTTTCGTCCTATGTCCTAACAGAACCTAGATTTTCCTTTAGGAAATTATCCCTCCTCCATTGTATGTTGTATAGCAGACTTGAAGTTTGGGCAAGATTGATTTTTTTCAAGCTCCACAGGCAGATCGTGATTAATGATAGAGAAGTATGACACCCCTGCTCTCTCCAAGCACTTGTGTTAATTTTCTTCCTCCAAAAGAAGACAAACCAGCTGATTGTCTGTCCAAAGAATTCATTCCACTCTCAAGACAGTTAAATATGCATATTATAACATTATGTTTATTAAAGTCATGTTTATATAACATGTGCATATAATATGCAATACATATATTATATCTCAACATTATATCTTGACATTACTGTTTTGTAGGATATGATATATAATATAGGCTTGGAACCAATATGTACTGTTCTCCCTCTCTCTTTCCCAGATGGGATTTTTAAAAACTGCAGTTGTCCTGTTTTCTCTTCACCATTCTATATCAAATATATTGATGGAGGTCACTTCACCACTTAGCCATGCATCACTGGGCCATGAGGGGTTAATGCAAGATTTGTCAGAGTAGTCAGACCATTAGCCATTCTTAGGCTGGAGCTGGATGTAGTAATTACACAAGGCTTGGGCTGTATCCCATTGGGTGAGTTCGTTTTGCCCATGTGTGGACAATCTTGAAAGTACAGGCATGGGAAGGTGATTATGCATCAATTTGAGTGGCCAAAGGGGTGGACCACAGAGGACATTCCTTGGTTGCTTACTTAGCACTCATGACCATTTTTTCTCCTTCCTAATATTCTCCATATTTTCATTTGAGGAACTACCTCCCCACTACTGTGTTGCAGCAATACAGAATGGTGTGGGTTGATTTGGCACAGTTCAGATAATCCTATTCCTCACCCCCATTTGGGTGGTGATAGGATCAGGTAACCCAGACCTGAACCATCCAGTGTAGCTGTTGGTTCCCTAGCCTTAAGCTAGATCCAGGGATGGTCTAATAAACACAAGGCTCATAATTCTCACATAGTTATTTTGACATTGAGTCAAAATCCCCATCTCTCTTTCTCTTTCTCCCTCTCCCCTGCCACTTCTCCCCATGTCCTGGATATAAACAAGGAAGCTGAAGCCTGAGTTGCTACTGACAGCTATCTTTCAACTAGGAAAGGAGTCAGTCAAAGAAGCAATTTGACATACAGAGGAGAATAAATCTGAGAGAATCCGAGCCAGAATCCTGATCAAACCATACCTGAAGCTCACATCCCTGCTGGTCTTTTCACTTAGTCAACCAATAAATTCTTTTTATTGTTGGTTAATTTGACTTCATTTATCTGATACTTGCAGGCTAAACTGATACATGAATGGATGACGAAATGGATGAGTTATTACACAGAAGCCTGAAGTCATTGAAATCAGGGACTCGAACAAAACACGAAGTCCAGGGTACAGAAACCGTCCCAGTGCTCCTTGAATAAGAAGCTACACTGCAAACAAGAGTCCTTTATGTAACAGAATCACAAGATAGTCTTCCCAGATCTTGGTTGACAGAAGTCCAAAAGCTCAGTGTAGTTGTGTTGCACACTACCGAGTGGGCAGATTTTCACAGGAAAGCCTGGCATTTAGGATCCTTTTCATGTTAGGGGGGGCGTATGAAAAACTTTCCTAGAAGGTGCTAAGAGAATAAAGAAACAGTAAAAGAAGGAGAAGTAATCAATCAAGAATCAGTTATCCTCTGAAAAGAAGTAGTAAAATATTATGGTTAAGAGTATGGACTTGGCGGGCCGGCCTGGGTTTTTAGTTGCTTGGCTCTGCCGCTGATGAGCAGGTTAGCTAACACACCGAGCTTGTTTTTTTCATTTATAAATGGAGAGAGAAAAAAATATTATCGACCTCTTTGAAAGTAGTTGTAAATATTAAAAGGGATATTTTACATGAAGCTGGGACATAGAAATATTCCATTAGTGACAAACATTTCTTATTTGTTCCCGATGGAAGTAGGCTTGTACGTGTTGGTAGGAGTTCTGATAGTCTGTTTGGGCAGGCTGCAGGATTTTGTAACGTTAACAAGTAAGGCTCTTCTGATGTATAATGATCACAGCATCGCAGACCTTTGGGGTTCTCTTGGCAATTTTTATACCCCTCTTGCCAACTTTTGGGTGGGAGAGAATCCATCATCAGAGTAGTTCCTAATTTCCACTTGACCCCAGAGTTGCAATAGCTACTTCACTGGAGTCACACTTGAGTTCTCTGAGAGGCAGGTGGGAGCCTGTATTGAAACCACAGTGCCTAACACACAGTAGCCTCTCAGTAAGTGCTATCTGAACTTTGGGCCAGCAAGAGGATTGTTTTCCCTCAGATGGGATAACTAAAGGGTATTTGGGGAAAGGCACCAAAAGATATAAATTCACCAGATTTTCTTATTGTTTCTACATTTTAAGACCCTTGGGCATTTATGGTCTGGGATGGGGTTTAAACTTCCTGGGGAAAAGATAAAATAAGTTGGCTAGAGCCCACCTCCTCTAGAATTGGTTCTGCTCACGAACCAATCTGGAAGTTTCTCAGAACTCCAGCCATAAGGAGGGCCAAGGGTTAGTGGAAAGTTTTGCATTGTTGTTAGCTCACTCCGAGGCCTAAGGCAAGCCATTTAACCTCTTGGTGTCTGGATTTCCTCATCTGAGAGCCAGAGATAATAATACTTCCCTACCTCACAGGTGTGTTGGGGGCATTAATTAATGTTTGTCTAGTGCTCAGGGATCTGTGATGAAAGGCAAGCATCATTATTGTCGGTTTGCTGCAGGCAAGACTAGATTATAGTCCTCCAGATGGGTTGCATATGGGAAGTGGTTTTAGCAAAAGATTTTCCCAAATGAAATGCAGGCTTTAAGGTTTGGGGCCACTTCAAAAGAAAAGGTGCCAGTGGAACTTCATCCTCTCCTTGCCTTAGTTGGCTCAGGTTTTACTATTGTGCGGAGTTACACATCAGCCTCCCAGAACTATAAATTAATTTATTTGTCAAGCGACATTTAGGTTGTTTCAGTGGTCTCTGCTCAGCATAGATTGTCCAAGATTCGATTAAGTAGGTAAGGTTACCTTTGCAGAAAACTCTTAATTCCTCGTGAAGAGTACGAGTTGTGTGGCGGCCATTTAGTGCGTTTATCCCATGATAAGCAGGAGAGACAAAACCATTGTGTTTTAACAGTACCAAGTGGACAAGTCAATTAGGCCAGAGGTTTCAATCTTTTCATTTTGTTTTAACTTCCTCCTCCCCACCCCCTACTCTTTTAAAAATAGCCTTCCACACTAAAGAGCATTGGTATGTTCTTGAAAGCTTTTGAAGAGGACCACTTTGAGAAAGGACTTCTGGGCAAACAGACAACAGAATGTCTGGGTACGTTAATGCTGGAGAAGAAGGGGGAAAAAAAATCTCTTCTTGGGGACTGGAGAAATTTTTGTTTTCCAAAAATTGGAAAAATTGATTCAATGAGTTCCCTTGTCCAATTAAAGGGCAAAGATAACATTTCTTTTCCCATGAGCAGAAGTGCATTTTCTCTTATAAACACAAAAGAAAGCAAAATAGAATTTTTATTAATATAGTCAACCCAGGTAATAGGAATACAAATAGAATCTCATTGTTGGTTAATGGATGCTGCTTGGAATCTCTTGGAACAAAACTTCTAAGGCCAAATGCAAGTAACAATGGCGCTGTAAATACATTTATTCAGTTACGAAGCAAGTGGCACGTTCATTCAGCAAATATTTTGAGTGTATTTCGAGTGTGGGGTACTATTCTGGACACTGAGAAATGACGGATAAGCAACACAGATTGGGCCCCTACTCTTGTGGAGCTTCCACATTTCAGCGTGGAAGACAGGAACATACACACAAAATTGCAAATGCAGGGAACTAAAGTGAGGCGATGGGGTAGAGAGGTTGGTGGTGATTTAATTTGGATGGCTAGAAAGCCCTCACCAGAAGTGGGAGTGGGGCTATGTATGTGTTGAGGGGGTGGGTTTTAGCTGGGAGGCCCCACGGTGGGAGCAGGGTATAAGACTTAATGTTAGAAAATGACTTTGTTGTAATGACGTAGCCTTCAGTAGGTGTGGGATGCAGCTTGGGATTCTAGATCATCCCTCCCATGTGGTATCCAACTGTTTCTTCCTTAATGTTATCTTCTTATGCAAATGTTTCTTCCCATCATCTACGGCATATAAAGGAAAGTGGATTGTGTTTGGAATCATCGAATTTGTATAGTTAGCTGTCGTTCTGGAAAGGATGGAAGACCGAGTCAGGAGACCTGGTTGATTCCTGTTCTTTTAATACCTTGCTGGGTTGATCATATAGTCTCTTTATACCTTGATTCCTTCCTTAAAAAGAAAAAGCGTTCGTGGGGCCCTTTTCAGGGGAAGGGCACTTCTATACAAAAACATAGAAGGATTCAATTATTATAAACCTTTGGTTTTCAGAAATCTATGAAGATGATAAGAGAAACATCAAAAATTTGAGGAATGCTTATATCAGTAGCTCAAAAAATATCAAAATAGCTCAAAAATTAGGCAGACAGCTGGGTGCCAAAGTTAGCTATTATGCATATTTTTGTAAGGAGTCTTTTTTCGGTCCTTATTGCTTTTTTTAGAAAGTGGGGATTTATCAAAGCCTGGAATACAGAGTTTTCAAAACATTAGAAAAGTAAATAATCATTACTGCTATAATGTTTGTGGTTTTGTTACATTCAAATTATTCCTGCTTTCCTAAACTGGCAGAAATGAGTAGATGTGAAATGTCTCAGAATTTTATAGCTAAAAATTCCATTGGCAACAAAAATTAGACTGTTACAAGTAAATTCAATAAGTAAGTTTAGAAGGAATAGTTGATACTCTGAAATCTCAAATTCTGCAAGAAATTAAGAATTTTCTTCAAAAATAATATACCAAACAAGTTTTATGATCAAGTGAAATTATGCATCATTCTTTTTCCCTATAAACGAATAAAATGACACTAACGATATTGCCTTCTATGGTGCTCAACACTTTCCAAAAACAGTTTCATGTTTCTTACTTTATTTGAGCCTCATGACTTCTTTGAAAATAAATTGGAGAGAATATATCATTCCCATTTCACATATGAGAAAAAAAAGATGTAGGACTTGGGACTTCCCTGGATTTACATAGCTAGTATGTTAAGCTAGAATCCGGGATCCTAAATCCTGTCTAGTGCTTTACTCACCCTAGAATGGGTGCACTCATAATCTGAGTTTCTCTTCTGTGTTTCACTGCTTTTTGTGTGTTTGTTTTTAACGCAGGACCCCAAAGTACTTCTGAGAATTTCTAGAAGACTTTGGTGCTATTGTGTGACACATGAGCTTATGAACAAGTTCGGGCAGCTTTGGTGAATCTGCCTGTCTTACCCTTCTTCCGCTATGATCCTGCTCCTTTATGTTCTGCCTATCTGAAAGGCATGGCTGTCACTTTTGTTGGGTCACTCTTACCTATTGCTATGGTGATATCTTAGTTGTGTTGAGGTGTTTTTTTGTTTTAGACAAAATCTGGGCAGAATAGTACATTTCATTCTTTATTTAACATATCATGGTGATACAAAACCAAGATAAAATCCTTTAAAGAAACCATTATTTTAACGAAATATAAAATTTTAAAAATTAGAGGTTAAGGATCTGATTTTTTTTTTTAAGATTTTATTTATTTGACAGAGAGAAACACAGCGAGAGAGGGAACACAAGCAGAGGGAATGGTAGTGGGAGAAGCAGGCTCCCTGCTGCGCAGAGAGCCCGATGCGGGGCTCGATCCCAGGACTCTGGGATCATGACCTGAGCCTAAGGCAGCTTAATGACTGAGCCACCCAGGCGCCCCAGATCTGATTATTTTTTGCCTACCTAACATCAACCAGTAAACAGTATGTTCAGTGTGATAAGCAACGAAGGACATAAGAGGCTGTGCCACGCTCCAGACCTTAATTCTTACTGAGGACATAAAATATGAAGCCTTTCAATTAGAATATAATGAAAAGACTATGCAAAATACTTCACAGTATCATCTTGAGACACTGCTGTAAAATCTGCTAAATACATCGGCAGGTCAAAGAAGTTGAGGGGGGCAGAATAATCCACTTGAAGAGTACGGAGAAAAGATGGAAGCAACACAAAGGAATCAAAGAGTTGAGTTTAGAGAGGAGAACCAGGCATAATTTTGTTCAAAATTTCACTCTTTATTAGCAATAAATTAAAATAAGGTGGTGTTTTTTTGATGACTCATAAGATAGATGTTGCATGAAAGGGTACTGGAATCAACAGGCACAAATAAGACGGCCAAACATGGAAAAATGATCATAGATAGAGCATTTGTTCCACTTGCCTTTTATCTTTTACACCTGTGTTTGAATTCATCCAAACTTGCATAAATCCTTTACACAGCTGTCGAAATTGCACCTGAAAAAGGGCTGAAGTAGTCTCAGACGGGCTAACATTTCATCATTCTGAATACTTAAACCCAAACAGGTTTAAACACTTTGCCAAACCCAAGGATAACGGGCTTCCCATTGATCTTTGCTCTGTTCAAATGTTCAACCGTGTGCCAAAACGTACACTGCAGACTGCATTGCAGAGAATCCCCTGGTCTTTAACTATAGAAATGCTCAAAAACGTAGTGTTAAAGATGGAAGGTCTCTTGAAATCTACACAGAAATAATGCATACTTTGATGTATGTAATTCGAAAATGTGCTAAATTTTTCTTTCCTTGTCAACAAGTAGTTAAATATAGCATACTTCTAGTATTTTCACGAGGCTGTTTTTGATGTCTATTCTGGCTTCCACAAGTCTATCACTTTTAACTTGGAGTCTATCACTGCAATTTTTAAAATTATAAATATATACATTGGTATTACGAAAAAGTCACACAATACAGAAAGAGAATGAAAAATGGGAGTCCTCCTATACACACTTTTCGCCAGCTTCCCCTCTCCAGAGATAACCCCTTTAATAGTTAAATGTATTTCTTTCCAGGTCTTTTGTAAAATGCATTACTCTGTGTGTGTGTGTGATTGTAAATAAATGTGATTGTAACATAAATGCTGTTATGCTGATATCTTTTCCCTAAAATAGCAAAATCTTTTACCAATTTTTAAAAACTTTGCCAGACTAATGAGTAAAAGTTGGTGTCTCTAGGTATAGGACTAGAGATGGGTGAGGACTAGTTGCATTTAAACTGCTTTCTTCAGGGATGCCTGGGTGTCTCAGTCATTAAGCATCTGCCTTCAGCTCAGGTCATGATCCCAGGGTCCTGGGATCGAGCCCTGCTTTGGGCCCCTTGCTCAGTGGGAAGCCTGCTTCTCCCTCTCCCACTCCCCCTGCTTGTATTCCCTCTTGCACTCTTTCTCTCTGTCAAATAAATAAATAAAATCTTAAAGAAAAAACAAAAAAAAAATGTGCTTTCTTTAAACTTAATTCTACACTCTTTGCATGCTTGTTCACACTACCAAAGATTGGAAAGTTTGCTTTCTGGATAAAGATGGTACCATAAAGAAGTAAGTCTGAAAGTTAACCTTCCAGGAGATTTAGGGCTTGCCTTTATGGACAGAAGTGAGGGACAAAGGAAATTCCAGGTAGGAGAGCTTCTGTGAGCAAAGCCATAGAAAATTAAGTCCCTCACTTCTTTTCTTGGTCCAACTTATCCATGGCTGTGATAGAGCAATTCTTGAGCCATATTGCTGGCTGACGTGATGGATACCTCTTCACTGGGCTCTCACCAGGACTATGTTCAGTCCTACATATGTAAGGACTTCCCATTTAGTGTGCATGCACGCTCCTGCTTGAGTGCCTATCACTTTTACTGGAAAGGAGCTCCTTTCTCAGGGGAAGAGACGGATTTCCCTGAATATGGGAGAAGAAATCCTAGGGTGGCCTGAACTTTATGAATTGATTTGAAGCTGGTACAGAGAGTTTTGAAAGCTGGGGCAACTTGACCGGAACCCAGCAGGCAAGGTCACATGGGGCCAGTTGCGTGTGGCACTGGTGGATGTTTGGGGTTAGTGGGTAAGAGTCAAGAGACAGATTGGTTCAAGCAGCATATGTGTGATGTGAGTAAGGTTGGAAACATGAAAAGGAGCAGAAGATATAGTTAATTCTAGGGTTTGGCACTTGGTCCTGAGCCAGAAGAAATTAAGAAGATGAGAGTCGTGATGAAATGAAGTGACCTTCGTTCATTATGTCACCATGTACCAGTTCTTGTCTTGCAGCTTCAAGCCCACCCTTCTTTTTTTTTTTTTCCCCAAAAAATGTTTATTTTATTTTTTCAGTGTTGCAAGATTTATTGTTCATACACCACACCCAGTGCTCCATGTAATACATGCCCTCCTCAATACCCACCACCAGGCTCGCCCAACCCCCCACCCCCACCCCTCCTAAACCCTCAATTTGTTGCTCAGAGTCCACAGTCTCTCATGGCTCATCTTCCCCTCTGGTTTCCCCCCATTCACCTTTCCCTTCCTTCTCACAATGTCCTCCATGTTTTTCTTTATGCTCAGCACATAAGTGAGACCATAAGGTAATTGGCTCTCTCTGATTGACTTATTTCACTCTGCATAATCTCTTCCAGTCCCATCCATGTTGATACAAAAGTTGGATATTCGTCCTTTCTAATGGAGGCATAATATTCCATTGTGTATATGTACCATATCTTCTTTATCCATTCATCTGTTGAAGGGTATCTTGGTTCTTTCCACACCCTTCTAATTCCTTTAGTGATGCCGGGGTGGGGACTCTGTATATGACTCGGTTTTGTGAACCTGTGAGGTTCTGCCATTTGGGGATGCTAGTGGAGAACAGCAGACCTCCTCTTTCCTATTTCCTGCAGGCTTCCTGTTTGCTTCCTGCTCCTGGGAGCATCACCCCGGCTTCCCTGTTTTACAAAAGCTGGCAGTCGTACTTGATTCCAAGAACAGTTGTTCAGTCCAATTAGCAGTTTTCCCAACTTTGACAGAACTTGCTTCCTTGCACCCCCCTGTCCCACAAACCAGCGATAGCCAAGAAGCATCCCCAGTTCAAGAGGTCTGGGGTTCCAACCACACAGGACCTTCCTCTAGCTTAGAGACCCTGGCCTCAGCCAAACAAAGAGGTCTGGGTTTTTCAGCTCTGTGAAGCCCCTCTTTCTAAGTGTTAGCACGTCCAGCTTCTTATCTTTGCTCTCATTACTTTTGGAGTGGTAGTTCCTTACTGTAGATGTTAACCTCAATGAAACCTTAAAGTTGTTCTCCCTGTGAATTTTCGGTTCTTTAATATTTAGTTAACGATTCCTTATAATATGTAATTTCTGCTTCTGTACCAGAGCCTGACTGACATGGGCTCTCTAAGATGGAATATAAATAGGAGAACTCATGCGTTCCTATATCATTCAGGAACAGTGTGAGGCCTGAGTTTTGTGTAGACTGAGAGAATAAAGGGGAAGAGGTACCTCTGACAAACTTTGGGTGGGAAGGAACCAATAGGACTTGATAATTAGAAAGAGGGAGCTCTAGAATACACAGGGTTTCTATCCTGGTGATGGAGAGAATGATGATGCTGTAGAAAACTGTGGGAAGTGGGGGGAACATGAGTCCAGGTATAGGAATATGCAAGTGGAGATATTTTAAAGGCATCTGGTAAAATGGAACTGAAATTCAGGTGAGAGTTAGAGCAGTGACCTCAGCGTTGAGGATGGACACCGTGGCCAGGTTCCCTGAGCACACGAAGCTGGGGGGACAGGAGTTGCTGGGTAGCTTGTAAAGGCGCTTAGTACAAAGTCTAGTGTGAGACCTCCTGCCCATTACAAGTAGGGATGGTCTCTTGTTTAATACCTTGGGCAGGTTAAGAAGGATAAGAACTATAGTTCCACTCTTCTAACCAGAAGAAGGCATTAGTGATTATTTGGGATTCTGTTATTATTCACATAAGCAAACTTCAACTCTGATTGGGTTGGTCGAATAGAAGAGCATCAGGGAACAATGTTGATGGAATTTTTCAAGATGGAAACAGACAAGCAAGCTACATAAACATACTTTACATAAGCAGCAGACTGTGAAACCTATTATCATCAAATAAAACACACAGCAAAGTTAATCTGGCACACATTTAATAACTGTCACGATCAAGATTGGGCTGCATTGTAATTAGGCATTGTTGGTAAGCAGTTCTTATAAACTATTATAGTCCATATTGATGAAAGTCAAATTGACTCCTTATACTTTCTCTCTTTGCTTTCTTAGTTCATTATCTAAAATGTATCTGTCAGCCATTTTCATTGATATCATGTACCATCAATTAAAATCCATTTATCAAACATTTACTGATTTTTTATTATGTTCCAGTTATTGTGCTGGGCTCTGGGTGATATAAATACAAGTAGTCTCAGCCTTTAAGTTGAAAAGTTTAGGTGTACACTTCAGTCCGAGTCATACAAATGCTACACAGTGACACACACATTTTCCTGCATAATGGTCCTATATTCTATGCTCTCGTTGATTAAAAATATATGACTTCCTCAGAGAGGCTTTCCTTCTTCAACGCAGAACCTCACTCTCTTCACACCTGCCTTTTCCTGACCTCTGTTGGGCACTGAAGTATTTCTTATTCTAAGTTTCTGGGATGATAAAAGTCTAGCCACCAGGGACCTCTGGCCATGAACCTGGGGATATCCTGCTCAGGGCAATAATATACACACAATAGAGTAAACAGCATAGGGAATAGAGAAATATAGGGGGAAGTGTCCTTTTCTCTTTAGAAAATGGCAGTTTTAGGGAAGGGAAGGATTAGGAGGAAGAATCTATACTCAGGCTGGAAAAGTAGGAGGCAGAATCTTGCTAGGGAATGAGACATGCTTGAGTAGGATATTTTCCAGCCAGAGGGACATTCCTCATCCAGCAACTCTAGGAGATGGACCCCAAGTAACAGGCGCTAATCATCTCATACCTGTTCTCTTGATGAGACAGCAACATATTTGGGAGAGAGACTGAGGAACGTCACCCCTTATTCGGGCCCCTAGTGAATCAATTAAGATGGATTATGTGATATTGCTGTAAACAACTCTCCGATCTCAGTGGTGCAAGATTTCCAAAGATTTATTTCTCCCTTATTCTGCATGCCCCTCGTGGGCTGGCTGGCCCTTTTCTCCATGTCATCCTCACTCAGCAGGCAAGCTGACAGAGCCACTACTATCTGGGGGTATCGGTGATTTCTAAGTAAAGGGGAGGGAAAGGGAAAAGCAAATCACATGCTAGCTCTTAAAGTTTCTATCCAGAAATCACATAAGTCATCTCATTCACATGTCATTGGCCAAAGCAAGATGTGGTCATACTTTTTCTTCAAGCTGATAGAAAAACTAGAAAGAAGAGAACTAGAAACATCCTGTCTACAACACCTGGGCACTGGGCAATTAATTACCAGTGATTCTTTAGAAGCAACTGTCTGAATAAGAAGGGGGTGATTTTCCAGGGTCACTGGAATTAGAATCTTCCACTGTCCCTAAAATATCTTTTTTACCTCCTCAATGACACTTGAAATTCCTTTAATAGCACATAAAATTGTGTGCAAATAATAAGTGCCTGAGTGGCTCAGTCAGTTAAGTGTCTGATTCTTGATTTCCACTGGGATCTTGATCTCAGGGTCATGGTCTCAGGGTCTTGGGATTAAGCCGCACCTCAGGCTCTGTGCTGAGCATGGAGCCTGCTCTCAAGCAGGCTCTCTCTCCCTTTGTTCTCTCTTCTCTCTCTCCCTCTGTTCATCACCGCCACTTGCTCACATGCTCTCTCTCTAAAAAAGAAATTGTGTGTCACTAAAAAAGGCTTAAAAATGTAATAAACTTGGTGGGTATTAAGGAGGGCACATATTGCATGGAGCACTGGGTATGGTGCATAAACAATGAATCTTAGAACACTGAAAAAAATAAAGTAAAAAATGTAATAAACTAAGCCCTTTTCTATCAAATTACTAATCTAGTCTTTTGTGTTTTGATTGCTGGGAAGGATCTTAAGGGGCAGGAAAGGGAGATAATGTAATGCATCTAGGGCATCTCTATTATACCAATATACTTTCAATCAGTTGAGTGGTTCAGCCCTTTTAGCAACTCAAGATGGTGCAGTGGTGAAGAATATAGACTCTAGAGCCAGACCACCTATGTTTGAATCCTGGCTCTACCATTTAGCACTTCTGTGACCTCGGGCAATTCCCTGTACCTCAGTTTCCTCATCCATAAAGTATAGATAGTAACAGTAGCTATCTCAGAGGATTGTGAAGAGGAGTCAATGTTTGGAAAGTGCTCAGAACAGTGACTGGTGAAAAGTAAGCTCTCTGTATAAGGATTTGTTAAATATATAAAATAACTACAATGAATTAGTCTCATTTACCAAAAGGACACTGGGGATCATAGAAGTTAAATAACTTGCTTGGGGGACAGAAAGAACCAGTAATAGCTCCACTTCTCTCTAAAGTCCATGTTTTTTCTCCTCTACCATATTGGGTGTTAAATAATAACATCAAACGGAGAAAAAAAATAGAGTCACGAAAGACAAGCTTTTCCAGCTTCTCAACATTGCCTTCACTTGGATCCCAGGTGCTTTTATGTTCTGAACGGCTCTTCAATAGGAACTTGCCAGTGAGCTAAAATGATCGATAGGCAGATACCTTTCAGTGCTGTAAGGAGTATTCTATCTTCTTTTCTTCCTTCCTTCCTTCCTTCCTTCCTTCCTTCCTTCCTTCCTTCCTTCCTTCCTTCCTAAGATTTTTACTTTTTATTTATTTACTTGAGAGCGAGAGCAAAAGTGAGTGAGAGAAAGAGAACACAGAATGAATGAAAGGGAGAAGCAGACTCTCCCCTGAGCAGAGAGCCCAATGCAGGGCTCGATCCCAGGACCCTGAGATCACGACCTGGCCCAAGGCAGATGCTTAACCAACAAGCCACCCAGGTACCCCCATATCTGTCTGTCTTTTCTTTTTTTCCTTTCCTTTCCTTTCCTTTCCTTTCCTTTCCTTTCCTTTCCTTTCCTTTCCTTTCCTTTCCTTTCCTTTCCTTTCCTTTCCTTTCCTTTCTCTCTCTCTTTCTTTCATTGAGGTATAATTGACATATGGCAATATATTAGCATCAAGTGTACAACATAATGATTCAATATTTGTATATATTATGGAATGATCACCATAAAAAATTACCACCCATCACCATACATAGTTACAACTTTTTTCCTTGTGATAAGAACTTCTTTATTTTAAAATCTATACTTTTCATTGACATATTTTATGCCAAAGACCTATCAAGGGTATGGTGTCTTGGAACATATATCAGCCATTGGTCAAGCCTTGAGGATTTTACACTCTTATGTGAATAAGCATGATTGCTTCAAATATAAAATGGTTTGTTGACGTACTAGTGATACATTTTCCCTTTGTCAGGAAAAGCCCTTGTAAACATCAGCAGGACGGTAAAAGAACAAGATGAATTCAGTGTGGTTTGAAAGTTAGGTATAAAAATGAATGAATGGGATCAAAGAATGACCTTCCTATGATAAGTTGCAAAGAGCCAAGAGATGTGCATTCTGTATTCTCACCTTATTGTTTTGAAGAATGCAGCTATTCATAGGGAGAACTACTACCACAAACACTGAAGTCAGAGGGACCTAAATTTAATCCGTGCTTTATCACTTACTAGCTGATGATGGTCAATTTTCTCATGAAAATGGTAGAGACAATGACATTCTAGTTGTCCCCAGTATTTATTCCATTTCTCCCCATTGTATAATATGAGCTTTGGGTGAAATTGACTCCACCCCTAAATTTAGGAGTGGGCCCTGATTAATCTTAGTCTATCACTGAACTCCCACACCTCCCAATGATGGTACTGAGGTATACAGATAAGTCTTGCCCTAATATGAAGCTTAGTGTAAAGAGCCATATTTGTTCATGGGTTCTTGGATGATGTCTATCTCCATTCTGTGAATGAGGAAGTATATAGACTTGAGTACTGCTGGTAACATTTTGTGATTGTGAGGTGAATGAACCTGATGACAAATCTAACACATGGAGGAAGACAGAGATGAAGGAACTGTGGAGAGATTGACCCAGAACACTGATCAAGCCATGCCTGAAGACCACACTACCACTAGGCTTTCCAGTTATATAAGCAATAAATCTTCCTTGTTTGCTAAACAAGTTTGAGTTATTTCCTACAAAAACCACATTGTACACTTACTTCTGGGGTAGTTGTGTGTGAATAAATAACCTACAAGGTTGTCGGTGAGTTCTAAGATAACATCCATCATGGCAGTACAATTATTTTCCACATCATGGGGGAGAAATGGGAGTGTTACAGATAATGACATGCAACCGAGTCCCAGGGATAGGGTGGTGATGATTTTAGGTGCAGAGAATAGGAATTAAGAATAGAAACAATCACTTAAAACTTCCATTTCACCAATCTCTCAGGCTAATTACTAATTGGTTTACTATTTAATTGGTAAGTACAGCTATTAATTATGGTAGGAAATAAAAAGGTTTATACATATGTAGTCTCATATATTCTATAATTTAGAGTCATGAATCAGAAGGAGGTACATAATTTGATTGTCAGTTCAAAGGGCCTCAGGACGTCAAGATGTATTAAGGAATGGAATGCAGCAGAGGACTTAAATATTTGTCAACAGTTGGATGAATAGGAAAGTAGAGTTAAGAAAGAAAGAAAGAAAGAAAGAAAGAAAGAAAGAAAGAAAGAAAGAAAGAAAGAAAGAAAGAAAGAAAGAAAGGAAGGAGAGAGAAGAAAGAAAAGAAAGAAAACCAAAACAAAATGAATTGAGATCACAGTGTTCTTTCAAAGTCCTTTCCTGAGATCCCAGGTGAAATTGGTGAGCACAGTCTTCAACTGTGATGGAATGTGGGGGCCAAAGTCTGCTTTTCTGAAGCATGGGGTGACGGACTGCCCTGTGCCCATCTGGTAACTCCTGGGGTTGGAGCCTGTGGAGAGGGTGCTATTGACAGCCTTGGAGAAACAGGGAGAAAAGGAAAGGGGGTGTGGAGAGATAATGAGCTCCGTTTCTGACATGTTTAGTTTTAGGAGGTGGTGGGACACCCAAGTAGAGATATTCTGCAGACAGAAAGAAATATGGGACTGAAGAAAGGGTGAGAGGTCAAGGCTGGGGCTGGAGGTTTGGGAGTCATCTGCATTCAGGTGGTAATTAAAGCCATCTGACGAGGAGCTTCCAAGAGGAGTGTGCTGTGAGGGAAAAAAAGCCCACGGAGCCTGCTGAAGGAGGGAAGGGGAAGAGTTGGGGAAAGGCTCTCTGAGGAGATTCAGGAAAGTGATGCTGAGAGGGGGAGGAAGAAATCTATGGAATATGGTCCCTACAGCTGAGGGGATGAAGGAAATGGATGGAGACCCATTTAAAAGGCTCATAGAAGTTGAAAATGTTATAAAGAGTAACTAGGCAATTGGACATTTCTATCATTTCATGAACACCATTCAGAAGGAAGCGGAGGTCATTTACCCTTCAGAGAACCAGAGAACCATTTGCACAAGATGAATGATTTGGGGGAGGCTGCATTCTCAGGCTTTTCTTTTCTACTGAGAAAGGAAATAATATTTATCAATTTGCGCGGATGGATGAAGCTAGTCAGCACTCCCAGTGGAAAAAAGCCAACGAGAAATTCTCACTCACTATAATACCATGAAGATTATCATCATAATGTTAGGAAGATTTTTTTTTTTAAAGAGAGTTTTTGAAAGCTATAGGAAAGAGGACATGACAAGGGAGGATGACTCACTGAGACAAGCAGTACCTTAGAAACCTAAGCATTAAGAAAATATAAAGCCAGTTGAGAAATACTCCCTTATATGGGTAAGGCCCAGTGAAGTCATCCACTGAAGGGGTGTTGCTGAACCTAGCTAAGCAAACTGAACAATATGAAAGGCTATGAGGTTATGGAGTAGAACACAGACATGTAAACATTTTTTTTTTTCAGCTTTCTCCATGACAGAAGTCAGTGGGGAGTCACATCTTCATACCCCAATATGTCTTAATAATGCCAGATGTGATAATCCACTGATTCACTCAATTCATGGTCCTGAAGGAATTTCATAGTGACAAAGCTGCAAATCATGTCCTTCTAATAGCTTGGCAGATTCCTTTTGGCAAGATGTACATTAATAATGGCACGATGATAAGATCATTTCCTTAGCATCTCCAGAGCTGGTGTGTTGACCAAGGTGCTGCAGTCACAACCCTCACCCAACCCGTAAAGCAGAATACAATGTTGCTCGGCCAGGTGTAGTATACAACCCCCAGAAGTAACCAACAGCGGTTCCTTGGGAGGAAGGCAACCGTATTTTCATAATGAATTTAAATGGTTGGGGGAGGCTGAGTATGGATGCTTAGAGAGAGGGCTGGACTGGGGCCCAGGACAAATGGCTTCTTTACACATTAAAATTCTAAACTTTTGCTCCAAGGGATGAAGTTTGTTTTACTGTAATTTTTATATTTATAATTTATTACAGCATTGATTTTTCCAGACCCCTTTAAAGTTGCATCAGTTGAATTTAGACTGTCTCACAGAGGCACAAGGAGGGACTGAACAAAATGAGACTAGTAAGGGCAGAGAAGGGGAGAGTTGGAAGAGTGGACTGGAGTGCGGTTGGGGGTGGTTGGGAGGAAAAAAATCTGCCCACTCTTGAGGGTCATAGTAATCTTTGTTATTTTTCAGGAAGAATAGAGAAAGCAAGGAAGGAGATGGATCTAATATTTTCTGAGTGCTTTTCATGGTCCATATATAGCATATGTAACGTTTTGACATATGATAAGAAATATGTATTTGGTTTTTGTCCCCATTTCTGACACAGAGCTCCTAAAAGTTTTGGAATTTCCTAAATGATGAGAGCAAACAGATGTCTTTTGTTATGTTAATGAGGGGGCTTTTGGAGCCCCGCCTAAGGATGAGGGCTGGTTGCCAAGAGAACCAACCCTGGGTTTGGTGGGGTCGGAAATTTCCGGTCCTGCCTCCCAAACTCTGGGGAGGGGACAGGGTCTGGAGGTTGAGTTTAACCACCAATGGCCAATGACTTAATCAATCTCGAATATATAACAAAGTCTCCATAAAAACCCCTGAAAAAGGAGAGCTTCCTGGTTTGTGAACTCACGGAGGTGCTGGTAGTGTCACCCTTGGAGAAGAAATGGAAGCTCCGAGCCTTTCCCCTCCATCTTGCTCTGTGCATCTCTTCCATCTGGGTGTTTCCAAGTTAAATCTTTTTATAAGGCGATTACGCTGGTGATCCAGTTAATAAAATGTTTCTCTTGAGTACTGTGAGCCACTCTAACAAATTACTTGAATCCAGGGAGGGTGTGGTGGGAACCTCCAATCTATGGCCAGTTTGTCAGAAGCACAGGTGATTGCTTACCTGGCCTTACGACTGGTGCCTGAAATGGGGACGGGTGGACAGTTTTGTGGGACTGAGCCCTTAATCCGTGGGACATACCCCTGTCTCCAGGTAGGTAGTGTCAGAATTGAGTTGAATTGTAGGACACCCAGCAAATGTCAGAGACTTGTTTGGTGGTGAGGGAATCCCCCTTCCCCTGAAACACACGCACACACACACACACAAAACTTAGGTGCTCATACCCTCTGTATGTCATTCACATAATTCTCACAGTAGCTGTGGTGTGTATTATTGTTCTACTTACCCATAAATGAACGGAGGCTTAGATTAGTAACTTGTCTGAGGTAGGAGGAGAATTAGGATCTGAAATAAGTCCCTCTCCTTTCTCTCTCTCTTCCTTCTAGTATGTTAATACTCTCCTCCCCCTTCTGTGTTCTGTGTTTTGGCCTTTTTATGAGTAACACCTAGGAAAGAGCTTGAATTTCTCTTGTGTATTACCTGTAGCAGACCCCCTTGCACACGTGTGCTAACTCGTGCAACTGTATCTCACTAAACTAGCAAAGCAGCATGACAGGTGGCCGAGGGGTCTTCCAGAGATGCCCAGGCATCTTTTGTGGTTCCAAGTGATTTGCACTCTGGCTGCTCCCACATCAGCATATGTGTGGGAAATAACATGTTCCTATACCTGACAATTACCTGGCAGAGTATCAGGGCCCATGTTTCAGACTGGAAGTCATGGCTGAACTCCCAGCATAGGGAGAAAGTATAGAGTAAAAGGCAGAAACTAGGCGGAATTCAGGAACAGCCTGAGACCAAAATCCAGTTTCCTAACTAGGTGGGCAAAGGAGTGGGGGGTGGGAACCTAACACCAGGATCCAGGGATGAGCCTGATCTAGTGGCTCCTAGGAAGTGGAGAAGATACTGAAGAACATAAAGACATGAGGACCAGGGGGAAAAGGATTCCCAGTTCTTATTCCAAAGGATAAAATCCTAAAATATAAGGCAAACTAAATGGAGAATGAGGAATCAGGAGCCCATGCTAGTTAGCACCAAGAAGAAAGGTGAAGGAGTTCTCATGTGCCTGAAGGGTTTCCAAGAGTTTGGAACAGAGGCTAAGATATATCAGAATTGGGCTAAATAGGGGTGTGTGTGTGTGTGTGTGTGTGTGTGTGTGTGTGGCAGCAGGGAAGAGGGGATAGGTTGATTCTGACACTTGACCAGTTTGGTGCCACGGAGTCCTTTTGTTCTCTCTCTGGCTGTCTCGTCAGAGCCTTCACGGGGGTTCAACACAGAGGAGGGGGAGAAACTTCGCCTCTCCTGGGTGCTCCAGCATGAGAGTTCTAACCTGGTTCTCAGTAGGGGGTGCTTTTGTTCTCCAAGTGGGGTTGTCAGATAAAATCCAGGATGCACAGTTAAATTAGATTTTTGTTAAATGACAATTAATAGTTACTATAAGCCCTAAATATTGCATGCGGTATAGTTCTACTGAGAAATAATTTGTTGCTTTTTGGAAGTCCAAATTCACCTGGATGCCTTGTATTTACATTTGACAAATGTGGCAGTGGGACTGACGACGTTTAGGGACATTTTTGTTGTCATGACTGGGAAGGAGGTGCTGCTGGTGGCATTTGACGGGCAGAGGGCAAGGATGCAGCCCAGATGTCAAGAGTAACAAGACTGAGAGAATCTGCTCTAAGACAAGCTGGTAGGACAGTATTTTGCATCTAGCTCCAGGATCAAAAACTCAACCAAAGTATATTCAGTTCTCTAGCATTATTTTTGTTTATATTTAGATGGAATCCCTAATTAGTTAACTGCCTATTAGAGTGGAGTCAGAGAATTCTGTATTCCCCTCACCCATTTCTGTCACTGACTGTGTGATCTGGCATACATTACTTACCTTTCTTTTCCTCAGTTTTCTCATATGTGAAATTGGGGGAACAGTGACAACTGGCATCATTTTTGCGTGTGCTGGTGAGCACTGAATAAATTTTTATATATAAAGTGCTTAGAAGAGTGCCCGGAACATAGAGAAACTCTCAGCAAATGGAATATATTGTTGCGATTAATTATTACTAATTTTAAAAAGAAAAGAAGGAAATCTCTTCTTGTAAAAATGCTTCGAGCATAGTACACAATCATCTTCATCATATTTTACAGATGCCCCTTTTAAGGGTGACAGATAAAGTTATAAAAATTCTAATGAGTAATTTTGGAGTGTAAGTATATCCCAAAGAAGTATGCATGGGGCATGCTTCCTCTAAAAATATATACTGTTTATTTAAAATTCAATTGTATCTAGGCATTTTTATGTGCTAAATCTGGCAACCTGATCCATTTTGGGATGGAGAGGATTTATGTGCATCCTTGCCCTTTAGTGGGCATATCTCAGTGTTCTCAGTTCTAGAAAGAGCTTGCAGGTGTGAGCTGAAGATGTGCAAAGATCCACTCCTCCTTAAAGACAACGTAGCAGAAGAAATGGTAAAGCTGCCATCAGTGACGTCACCTAATAGCTTGCTGACACCAAGCCCTAACATTCCTTTCCACCAGTTCATTAAAAAGGTATGGTACTTAAAAGAATCAACAGGTGTTCAAGATATCTAGAAAACCACCCTGTTCTCAGACTGTAATGATAGTCTTACACTCCAATTCAAGGGTTTGGCAAACTTTTTCTGTCAAGAGCAAGACAGTAACACTTCAGGGTGTGTATGCCGTCTTTGGTCTCTGTCCTGGATGCTTTTCCTGCTTTTTCTGCTTCTCTTCCTCTTCCTTTTTCAAGCAATTCCTTAAAACGATAAAAATCACTCTCAGCTTTGGCACTGTACAAAAACAAGCCTGGGGCTGCATTTGGCCTGTGGACTCCAGTGTTTGGATCTCTGCTCATTTAATACCAGGAGAGCATTAAGGGGGTATGCAGGGCTCTATGAGGTTTATTTATTCATAGTGATTTTGTTTATAGTTTATAATGGAAGGGAAACTAGCATCTGATTATAATTAATTAGTACATATTTAGCATTTACTACAAGCAAGGCAAAGTTCTAAGTTTCTTGCATGTCTTAGCTCATTTAAATTGAGACAGG
This sequence comes from Procyon lotor, assembly GCA_028646535.1. Classification (NCBI taxonomy): domain Eukaryota; kingdom Metazoa; phylum Chordata; class Mammalia; order Carnivora; family Procyonidae; genus Procyon; species Procyon lotor. The sequence continues at coordinate 82,284,925 of CM053609.1, forward strand.
GAAAGGTTAGGTAACTGGCCCATTGTCTTAGTGTTGGTGGAGCTAGGATTCAAACCCAGGCAGTCCAGTTCTAGCATCTGTAGTCTGAGCCATAAGGCTATGTTGTCTCTTATGAGAGTAGCAACTCGTTTGAAAAAAAATGGATACTATTCTTATCCTCACTCATCTCTTTTCATTTTCCAAGTAGCTTAATATCTAAGATTTCAAACATAGTGAAATGACCAAAAGAAGAACACTCCCATTTTTCTTTACTTGCCGTTGAGCGTGTAAGAAATTTTCAGACAGATTGGAATAAATCAAATGAGATGATGTCATCTGGGGTTAAGGATCATATAATATCTTAGTATAGACCATGCACGTCCACATATCTTGAGTAGAAAGAATTGAAATAGATTGTATGTCCTAGAGAAATGAAATGGAGCCTAGATATGAGGTTTTCATTGGATTTCCCAGAAGCAGGAAAGGCTTAATGTATAAAAGAAAAGGGGACAGCTAACAGAAACTTCTTTACCACCAATACAGTATTATCTGAGCGGGGTCCAGAGAATGATGCTATGAACATTCTCTCACTTTTGGATCTGGGGAACCTGGAAATATTAACCACACTACACAGGGCAATTTTCTTGTTCCTCACTAACTACATCTTAGAGGTGCTCTTGGAAAAAAGTACACTGAGAAGTTAAAAAGCAGAAAACAATCGTGAAATCACAATCATATATATTGAGCTCTGCCCTTGGCTCCTGGCACTGGGCTCTTGAAACTGTAATTTTCTGAGTTACAAGAGTGTGTTCTGTCTCAGTGAGGTGACGCTGGATGGGCTCCTAGATAGCTTCTTGCGGAGAGCTGGTCGGCAGAAAGACCAAGCCATGACTAGAAGAGTTAAAAAAACAACTTAGGTGATACGAACATTATTTAACATCTCATGAAGTAGGTAGTGTCAGTTCTTAAGGGTCCAGAGAACTGCCAACTGAAGTGGAAGCCAGGAAGATTCTATAGGATAAAGAATGAGGAGCAAGTAGGAGGAAGATAGAAAATGATAAAGAACAAAGAAGTAAGTTGGCTCAGAGTTGGCTTGGGGTTTGTGTTTTGGCTGATTGTGTTTCTGGTCAAAAGAAGCATTTACAGGGACATGCAAGTTACCCAAATTTCAGTTTGTTGAGATGGTCCCTCAAACACAAATGGCTCTGTCTTGGGCCTCAAAATTTATTTCAACAGAAGCTTAGAATTTTTAGTCCCACTCTCCCATTCTCTTGAGAAAGGAGAAGGGCTGAAAAATGGGGTTAATGACTGATCATGAAAGCCTCCATAAAAATCCCAATTGTGTGGGGTTTGGAGAACTTTTGGGTTGGTCAACACATCCATGTAATGGGAAGGAGAAGCACCCCAACTCCACAGAGACAGGAGCTTTTGCACTCAGGACCCTCCCGGACCTTGTTCTCTGCATCTCTCCAATTGGTTATTCATCTATATCCTTTATCCTGTCCTTTAATAAGCTGGATAAATGTAAGTAAGTTTTTCTCTGAATTCTGTGAACTGCTCTAGCAAACTAATCAAACCAGAGGGTGGGGGTCATGGGAACCTCAGATACCTAGCAGATGGGTTAGAGGCACGGGTGACAAGCAGGACTTGGAATTGGCCCCTGAAGGGGGGCGGAGGTAGTCTGTGTGGCTGAGCCCTTAACCTGTGGGATCTGATGTTATCTCCAGATAGTGTCAGAATGGAGTTAAATTGTAGGACTTCCAGCTGGTGTTGCAGAATTGCTTTGATGTGGGAAAAAAAACCCTCACACATTCGGAGTCTGAAGCGAAATGTTCCGTGTACAAAGCAAATGTTCAGTGTACAACAAGTACAAGTTCCGAGACCCATAGAAGGAAACAATTGGGTTCATTGCTAGCTGAAATATGAAGATGACCCCCTCTTCCTTCCCCAAACTTCCCAGACCTTGAATGCCATCCTTTGATTCATAGTTGCTAGAGATGTGGCTATCTTCTGGCTTGTATTCTACTCTGTCTGCCCCTACTTCTACTTCAGCACCCTGACGTGCCAGCCCAATGGGACTGCGATTCAGCATAGCACCTCATGCCTCTCTGGGACTCATAGGCCATTTCATGGTCTCTGGAATATCCTTACCTGGGTGCTGGCTTCCCTCAACTGAGCTCAGGGTCAGAGTGCAGACCCAGAGTTTATGGAGGGTAAAGAGGCAACACCTAATCTCTTTCCCTTACCAAATTCATCTTGGTTGATTTTTTTCCCCCATTGATCAGACACCCCTTTCTTCTCTGGCTCTCCCCTTTTAATCTGTGGACCACATTTTCTATTCTGATCCCTCTGTGACACTGAGTCCTCGGTAGTAGCAATCTTGGTAAATTGTGAGCTTACAATAACACGTTTGGGTGTTTTTGTATTGAAATAAAACATAAATGCAGAAAAGTACATGTAATACCGAATTTTGAAATGTGTTCTATTCATCACAAAACAAGGTAATTAGCCTACTCCTCAAAAGATCCTTTTTTTAGTTTTTTTCTATTTTCACCCCTTTCTCTTCCAGGACTTGCTGGTGAACACAGAAAATTTTAGAGTTGGGCTGTGTGTCTTTGGAGATTTTCTTCGGCCCAATTTCTCTTCACGTACTAGAATGCGGTTTCAATAACTATGCTTTGACCAAAGAAATATTTGCTTCATTCTGTGGATCATTTGAGTGATTTAGCTGCATATTTATTATCTAATGATGTCACAGTCTCTTGGAGATGCTGGAAGCCCTTAGTGGGTCTATGGGGTAATTTTTCTCCTCTAGTCTGCCCTTAAAGTAAAACCTCCTCCATGTATCCTGTTTTTCCCTCCACAGAGGAGTGTTTAACCTTTAGCCTCTGAATGCTTTAGGTGTGTGTGTGTGTGTATGTGTGTGTGTGCTGCATGTGTAGAGGGTGCTGGTGGGACAGGAGTAAAAAAATAACCCCATGGCCCTTCATGCACTTTTATTTGCCACTGGAAACAAATTGCATCGGAAATAGAAGAAACATTAGTACCCACAGATGTTCCATTTGGCAGAGCAGTTTCAGGGAACTGAGAGACTGAATTCAGTTTCAGTATAATGCTGTTAAGAACTTTAGACAAGGAAATTAAAGCATTATGATTCTGGTATGACTTAATTAAATATAGAAGAGTTTCTAATTTTTTTGGTTAACTTATGGATCTATTTTTGCTTATTTTTGTGCCCCTATCTACATCATACACTCATTTTGGTTTCAAGTAAATAGATCTACAGATATGCAGTGTAATACTTTCTTCAAGGTCCTCAGAAACCCTGAAAGAAAAGCTAAATGAAATTTCTTTGTTTTCAGTAGACTCACCAGGGTACAGTACCATTCAAATAGTGAGTACCCAATACATGTATGCTGACTTAATTGGTAAGTAAAAGCCCCCCCAAAATATTTTTGAATATAGACACAGAGGGGATACATGGGCCTTCAGCCTGCAGTGTTTGTCCAGATAAGATTGAACCATGGGGCGAGGGCAGCAGGAAGTGATTAATTTTCTTAGGTATTTAACATGTTCCTTTGAAGGGGATCGGCTTTTAAATCTTTAAGATTATATTTATTGCAATGGTGCTTCCCTTCTATGTTTAGACATGAAAGTGAATGTCATTGTTGAACAGTAAACATGGGGGAATGACTTCGTGACAGAAGTATGTAAAGTATCTTGTAATTCAGTAGGAGAATCAAAGTCTGCTTCAGTTCTTTGCATTCTCAGGGATTCAGAAAGGATTAAGGTAACAATAGCTAGAACCTATGCAAGGGAGTAACTGAAGGATAGCATTCCTTGAACCTCAGAAACCCGGGTGAAAGGAATTGGGCAATTAAGGTCTTTAGGAAATCTAATGGGGTCATTTGTGAAAGCCGTCTTCATGGAACTTGGCAAACTGTCATCTCAGAGATCAAGGGAGGTCACTGGCTTAAGAGTTGGGGAATGAAAGTGGAGTGACTGTTTCCTGCAAAGTATGTTTAAAGACTCTTAACTCTTGTCTGACAGTAGCTACAGGGTTTTTTGTTTTGTTTTGTTTTGGTGGTTTTTTTTTTTAACAATATTGGGGTGCTAAAGATACAATGCCTGTGTAAAGTGAGCTCTTTTCTGCCTAAGTTATCTCATATGCAAAGAGCTTTGATTTGTTTTTCCCATGCATCTACTCAACCACAATTATTCCTAACTAATGGAAGTTAACCAATCAGCAAATATTTATTAAATGCAAATGGATGTGCCATGTGGAAGATAAAAGTAGAACATAAAAAAAAATTCTTACATTAGCTTAAATTCTCAAACACGTTCATGCTGCTACTAGTTTACCAACAATCTTACCAGGGGGATTTCCTATTACTCTGAGTGGTCATGGAGGAATATGAAAAGGGGGGAAAAGTATAATTATATTATTTAACTCAAGAGAGTTGTACATTTTAAGTGGGGCTCTCACAACTGGTCTAAACAAGGATGATGAGGGATCTGAAAAAAAGGAAGTCATCTGAAGAGAGGAGAAAGGAATTACATTGAAGAAAAGAGTATTAAGGAGACACATGCAAGTTGTTTTTAAAATATCTAAAGGAGAGCTTGGTAGAAGAAAGAGGGAAGTTCTTCCTCTCTGATGCAGAAAAAAAAAATGGGTAGGAGTTATAGGGAGGTAATTAGTTTTATATAGGAAAAGTTTGATTTGACCTCAGAAGATTCTTGACACTTTTATAAGTATGCATGAATGTTTGCAACCAGGGAAGGCTTATGATCAGGTAGCAGTGTGTCAATAATAGTTTTTAAAAATGTGTTTTGCCTGCACCTGCACCTGAGCCAATTCCAAATCTCTAACGGACTACCCAAATTCCCACTTGGGTAAATGCCAAAAATCAAAGAGACATATCTAGACGCAAACTCATTCATGCATACGTCTCCCTGGCCTCTTCTCCACTTCCTCCTTCCCCTGAAAAAGACCCATAATGTGTCTTCCTCTAGGGGCTTTCCTGACTTTGTCTGTGGTATTAACAGTCTTCCAAGGCTTGGAGCACAGGCAATCTTGTCATGAGGGAGGTTGCCTGGTAGCGTTACTGTAGGCCAGATGTAGAGTGATGAGTGCTCTCTTAGGGTGGTGGAAGTGGGAAGGAAGAGGAAGCTCGGATTCCAGAGGCAGTCTCACAAAACAATAGCAAGACTGTGAAGTGACAGCCTCAAAGAATGAATGAGGGAGAAGGCGGAGTCTGACACAAACGGAGACCATGGTCTAGGTGATTGGGAGATTGTCCACACTGACCAAGGCAGGAAAACCCTAGAAAGGAGACACATGATGAGTTATTTTTGAGGAGAGGAGACAAAGGAGATGTAGGCATGAATGAATTTGCTTCTTGGTATGTTAGTTTGGTTTATGGCAATTATTCAAGTGGAAGGACTTGGTAGCTAGTTGGAGGTTTGGAATTGGCTTGGGTACAGATGCAGGCAGATGTGGAAAAGCACACCTGGTGGCAAATACTGCAGGAGATGGCAACTGAGGGCTGACAGGTAAGCCTGTGGAAACCCCATAGTAGGGACTCCTGGGTGGCTCAGTCCGTTGATCGTCTATCTGCCTTCAGCTCAGGTCATGATCCCAGGGTCCTGGGATCAAGTCCCATATGGGGCTTCTTGCTCAGCAGGGAGCCTACTTCTCCCTCTGCCTGATGCTCCCCCTACTTATGCTCTCTTTCTCTCTGACAAATAAATAAGTAAAATCTTAAAATAAAATAAAACAAAGAAACCCATACTAATGAGTACTTAGGGTGTTCTGGTAGTTTGGAGAGATTCTTTATCTGTGGGGGGGGCAGGAGTTATAGGGATTCTTCTTTTTAAATTATACTATAGGCTATAGATGGCAGATTCCTCTTTTTGTTTGTTTTTGTTTTGGAGACTAAAATAGTAGTGAGCCCCAACGCTCCAGTTCACTAATCACAATATTCCAATGAGCTATTATATTTCTATTAGGGTACATCTGAAGAATCAGTACGGTTACTAATAGTTTTATAGTAATTCTTGCTTTTCACTATTAACTTGTAAGGGGAAAACATGACTTCAAGAAAATCTTACCCTGAAAGACGTCTGGCAACAAATACTTCTGCTGGATCAACAGTGCTCTGCAAAGGAGGAGCACATGCTTCTGTATATTATCCTCACAATTTCTCAAGAGTAAGAGAGTAACAGTTAAACAAAGAGTAGCCTTTATCTTTGTTGTTTCTACCCACGGAAATTCAAATTCATTCTTTTTCAAGTGACCAACAATGAGGTAAATGGAAACATGTTAAGTGTAGGTAGGCTCTAATATACTCATACTCATCGAATCCCAGTTCCTGTAGCACATGGCTACAGCTCTGTCAGAAAGGACTTTGAAGATTGAAATAAACTTATCCATAAAATACTAACTTCTCTTTCATTGTATTAGTATTACTGAGGGTATATCCCCACTGGTTCCTTCCATCTTAATGGAAGTCACAGTCTCAGGATTGGAGCAGAAGTGTTGACTAAGTGTTGAGCAAATGAAAGCCATTGTTTATTGCATAGTTTTACCTTGGGGACTAAAAGGTCTGTTTTTCATGTTTCTGAATAATCAGCAAAGCTAAACACATTTTAATGAGTTGATTTACTCCTCAGCTGGGTAGATACAGTTCCGTTGGTTGGATAATGATGGATTTAGAACAACAGGCACCTCCCTGCCAATTTGGTAAAAATGCTAGTTTCAAAAAGCTTCTGTTCTATCCACAGAAAGTATAAACATTGAGTTGTGTAGTGGCAAGATTTCTCAAAAGTCTACTTTGACTACTCAAAATATTTATGAATGTGTACAGCCAACCGGAAACATGGTTCAAAATGTAATTCTTATAAATTGTCATAAACAGAAGTCTTTGGTTCAAGCATCATGTACTCTCAGGTTCTTGTAAACAAAGCTAGAGCTATTTAAAAAGAAGAATTTTATGTTCATGGCACAGATATTTTTGTTTTCATCACAATTCCCACTCTAGTTCTTCAGGAAGAGGAGCAACAATTATAAATCTCTAGGGCCCAGGCGGCTGAACTATAAAGATAGAGGATGATGGTCTTTTCCCCCCTTTTTATTGCAAAACATATCGCAAATGGACTTGTTAGAGGTCCAGTACAAGCATTTGGATGGTAACATTCACCTACATGACTGGAAATGTTGTGGTTCACATCTATAACTACATACAAGTATAAATTCAGAGGTGGCCCCAAGTGGTGTTTTTGATCTAAGCAGGAACCCAGCTGCAGTGTGTTCTAATATTAGCCTAGAGGACCTGCTTTCCCAAATGGAGGATGATTTAAGGCTCTATTTCTGTTGTTCAGCAAATGCTGTTAGAAGTGGCAGAAGGTTACCCTTTTCCCATCACCTTAATTCCAGAGATATTCGCAGACCTGACATTAGGCTGTTGGCTACTCGTCATAAGACTTCTCTGTCAAAGTGAATTCAGCTGATGAGCTATGAACACGCTTACAGTCAGATAATAGATGAAAGAGTCTCAAGATAAACGAGGTGCTTATAGAAAACCTGGCCAAAGTTGTTTAAAATAGGATGGCAAAGGCCGTTAATTCTGTCAGGCAGTTTCAAAAGGCAGTGGGTACTTGACTTCTTACTTAGAGAGCACATTATCTTACCTTTTTGTAAGAGTGGGGCCTCTGCTGTATGTTGAAAGGGAGAGTGTGACTTTTTAAGCTGATGCTAACCATCGAGTTCTGAGGGAAGCGAGGGAAAATCCCTCCACCACTCAGGACAATAAAGGACTTGTAGCCACACTTACAAGCTAACATTTTGCCCAGGTTGTATCATACAAAATACTCTTGTTTTTCTACACTCTGTTCCTCTTTCTTTTCCACGCAGAATGCTCAAATTATATGTGTGGAAGATAATAACATGAGCACTGATGACCTTTCTTTTTAGGAGCTGATCATATGAAGATACAGAGCGAGCTTTGCTCTTTGTAATTGCCTGTTTCTGTTTTCACACTTTGGAATGTAGATTTTTAAATGTGGTTAAAACATAGATGGGTCGCACTTTTTTCCCCCATCATCCATTTATAAGTAAGTTGCACATTGGATTGTCTGTTAGCATGACATATAAATAATAGCAACATAAATTTTAAAATATTTTTAAAAACCCACTAAACTTAAACGTTGACAATAGGACTAGGGCATTTCTCTTATCTCACAAATGTGAAAGTTTGCCTAAAGTTTGCCAAAGGAATAGACTTCATAGATTTTCTTTTTTTCATTTTGATGCACAGGAAGTTTAACGCTCAAGAGAATGTAGTCAGAATCAAATTTAAAAGCGAGTAAAGGAAATGTGCTTAAACATTCTTCCTCCAAAAGCGGAGCAGAAATCCATACACTGGTATCCTGAATAATTCAAAATGCCTCATACAGGAAAGATTTTCCTGCTTACTCATCTGTTTCATCCTCTTTCATCATTATTTATTCCTTCATTCAGCAAATATTTACTGATTTCTTTCTGTGTGCAGATGTGGGGCTGCACGCGGGAGTTACAGAGAAGGCTCGGGCACTTCTCTCTAATAGTGTGTGTCTAGAACTGGGGACAGATGGTTACCACCATTCAGCAGCATGGTCCAGAGCCTCGGGGAGTCTGGGAGAGTGCTAGCCAGCCCGGCCTGGGGGAATCACGGAGGGCATTCTGGGTGAGGCGGACTCGCAGCCCTGGAGTCTTGGAGACCAAGTACAAGGTAGAGGTGGAGCTGAGCGAGAGGGGCGGTCATTCAGTCAGGGGCTGCTAAGGAGCTAAGGCAGGGAAGCGTAGGTGTGAGCAAGAGAGTCACTGGGGAAACATAGCGCCAGTGTAAGGTAGGGGGTGGTGGGGGCAGGCTGGGCACGGTCTTGGCTGTCCTTCTGACATCCGGCATAGTCGGACCATGACACAACTGCATGAAAACCACAAGTGGCTTCTCACATCACTCAAAGAGCAGGAACCTAAAAGGCCCTACACGGTTGGCTCCCTGCCACCTCTCTGATCTCTCATTCCACTCCAAAGCTACTGTCAGCTCTTTGTCATTCGTTCCTCAGACCCTCCAAGGTATGAGCACTCATCTCTTCCTACTCACGGAGACATCCTCTGCTGGTAGCCTGGCTCATTCTCTCCCTTCCTGTCAGGGCTTTGCCCAGATGCCACCTCCCTAGACAGGCTTTTCCAAACACCTCGCTGAAAACCGCAGTTCTCTCCCTTCACCCAGCCCTTGACGTCTCTCCGTCTGTCCTTTATCGGCCTTGGTTTTCCCTGGTAGCACTTGACTACCTTAGACTTTCTATGTATTTGTCTTACCGATGTATTGAATGTGAAGCTCTCCGGGGGAGAGCCTGTGGTCTCTTTTGTTCCTTGATGTAGCCTCAGTGCCCACAACAGTTTCTGGTATGTGATATGCCCTCAGAGGCAGAGCTGAGTAATAGGCCCACGTGACTTAAGAACTTAACTTTGCACACAAAGTAAAACTAAAAGTTAATTACAATACTGTGAATGATATTCTGTACATTTTGCTCATTTTATATATAGTACTTTTTTACATACATTATGTACTTACACATATGTCCTCCTCCACAGGACGGTATACATAAAATTATGCCTAAAATTGTATATATTTTATCTTATTGTCACTCAAGGAACGTCTCCAGGATAATTTTGACTATACTTACATTTTATTAATTGTTTTGGAAACCAATTCTCCTATAAGATGCAACTTCCTATGATTCTTAAGGCAATGCCGAAATTGTGAAGGATTTTAAACAGGAGCTTGACACAATTGGTTTTATACCTTTGAAAAAATCACCCTGTCGTCGTGGAGGAATACATTGCAGGGGGTTACATTGGAGGCAGGGGAATCACGGAATGTTGTCCATTTCTGAAGAGATGATGATCACTTGCACTAAGGTAATGGTAATGAAGATGGAAAGAAGCAGGTGGATTCCAGAGATAGGAGGAGATAGACCTTTTAGAACTTAGTGATGAACCTATGGGCTTTAGCTAGCTGTACTATAAAGACTTACCTCAGTTATACGGCTTATCCACGTGTCATCAAGCTAGGAAAGGACTCCTGAAACATTGTTTGCAAATTGTGCTTATCTATACATAGTTCACGGTTACATAAAGCCAAGTGCTGCAGAAGGCTAAGTAGTTTTGGATGGAGTGTGAAGGCAGGAAAACAGAGTTAAGATTGATATCACATTGTGATTCCAATTAGAACACAAGTGTTAATGAAAGTATAGATGCTCCAGTCAGTGTTGTCCTCTAGTAAGTTGTCTATTCAAAATAAGGTTAGGCTTCCTAAAATCATTTTGGGTTTGTTATTTGGAGGTTGGGATAAATTTCCTAGACAGGAAGTTTTAAGATATGGTAAGTTTATCCCAATTTATTTAAATCAAAATGTAGCTAAAGGTGTTAACATAAACAAATACATACATTAAAGACAACTATTATAAAAATGCTAATTAAATAATACAAAAATATGGAATACTAACAAGTTATGGAGTGATAGAAATTTTTTTTTTTAAAGATTTTATTTATTTGACAGAGGGAAACACAGCGAGAGAGGGAACACAAGCAGAGGGAATGGTAGCGGGAGAAGCAGGCTTCCCGCTGAGCAGGGAGCTCGATGTGGGGCTCCATCCCAGGACCCTGGGATCATGACCTGAGCCGAAGGCAGACGCTTAACAACTGAGCCACCCAGGTGCCCCTGGAGTGATAGAAAATTTTAATGATGGTGCTTAAAGACCATTAGACATTATTAGATGAAAATAAGGACATAAATGGAGATTAGATCATGAATTGAATTTCTGGGTTCCTTCAAAGATTATAGCATTGGGTCCTTAGCTTATGTAATTTAGAAGTTTAGGAATTTTAGTTATATAATGTATGTTGACTTATTGGCATTGCTGCCAACAAAGTTAATGTCTTTTTAGACTGTATTGGTAAAAGTATTGTGTCTAGTTTGGGGAAAGTGGTAATCCTTCTCTGTTTTGCTCTTTTCTAGCTATATGCAGAGACTATTATAATCAGTACTGGCTATCACACTTTCAGAGGGACATAGACAAAATAATTATGTAGATAAATCAAGATGCTGAGGTTTTTGGATAACCAAGAATTGTATAGATTGGATGAGAGGGAACTGAAAAGATATAAAGGCTATCCCATATTAGAAGAATTAGAGGGTTTTAAATTCCCCAAGAGATAAAATATAACAGCCAATGTCATCCTGATGTTATAGTTACACTTCTTTTCTAAGTTATAACTTTAAAACACCATAAGAGAAAACATCTGAAGTTCATTATTAAGAGCATATTGAAAAAAAAAAAGAGCATATTGAATTTATTGTCTTGATCTTGGTTCTTTTGTTGGATGGCTTACTCTCCTACCACACATTAAAGTTTATTTGTCCACACAGGAACTATATAACCATGCTTCTGGAGAAGGATGCCATCTTGGTTCTTATGCCCTGAAAGGATTTCTTATTCTTTAAAAGTTCATGACACCTAGGCTGATTCAGTGATCTGGACCTGGAAAGGAAGAAAAATTAATCTACTGACCTCATTAAGTCTAGTAATACTTTGTCCTGGTTGATCTCAAGTATTTTGGACTTGAACATGAGTTCTTGAAGTTTCAAGTTGGGCATTAACTTCTGTACCACAGGCTTCTTTAAATGTAGTTCTTGAAAGTGCCTGTTTTATGTCTTTTCAGAGATGGATTTTCTTGTGTGTGTGTGTTAGATAGGTAAGTGAAAAGTAAAGACTCCAGGAAATTCCAACCATGTTAAATTCCTCTTCATTTGCTTCGACTTCCTGGACAAAAACATTTTGAGATTACACTTCAAGATGTTCCTTCCTGAAGAGATGTTTTGAGAAACACTTGTTCTTTCATTCCACGGAGTCCTGTTGCTTGGAACAGCTATCTAAAGGATAAAACTATTAAGGTTAGAGTTTATCTGCACATGGTGGAAAGAAAAGGAGTAGTTTCTTCACTTGATTGTCATATCTTATCCATTGCAAAAGCATCAGGGAAAAAAGCTGTTTTTGTTAGGGGGAATAGTAACTTATGGGAAGGGTTCAAAGTTTTCTCTATTTGGAGGACGAGGTAGACATCGTATCTCTGTTTTTGTTTTTGCTTTTGCTTTTGCTTATTTTTCTCATGAGCAAAGTGCTGGTTTTGTTGTTATTGCTGTTTTCTTTCTCTGACTATAGAACATGGTGTGTGGTGCACACTTACTCAAAATGGTGGCAGGATTACTCTCAATGGAAAATTAAGACTTTGCCTGGAGGCAGCAAAGCCCAATTTCTCTAAATTACCAATTTACACTGATATTGGAAAGGGAGTTGCTTCCTCACTCAAGTCTCATAGCTCCTTCATTTGCCTTAAGAACCATAGTTTATTGAGATACTACTTATCACTCTATCTACTGTCCTAAGTTTTCTTTCCTCTTCACTATGATTCTTCAGATATACAACAATATCCATGCTGGTTAAGGTTAGGTCAATGGACATAATCAAAGAGCAGGCTCATTTTGTTCAGCACTTGATCATGTGCTGTGTAGTTTTTTTTTTTTTTAATTTTTATTAACATATAATGTATTATTTGCCCCAGGGTACATATCTGTGAATTGTCAGGCTTACACATTTCACAGCACTTACCATAGCACATACCCTCCCCAATGTCCACAACCCAGCCACCCTATCCCTACCCCCCTGCCTCCCAGCCACCCTTAGTTCGTTTCGTGAGTCTAGGAATCTCTTATGGTTTGTCTCCCTCCCCATCCCTTCCTGTTTCATTTCTCTCCCCCACTGCCCCCAAACTCCTGCCTTGCCTCTCAAATTCTTCATATCAGAGAGATCATGTGATAATTGTCTTTCTCTGGCTGACTTATTTCGATTATGTGCTGTGTAGTTTTAAAATCGATTTGTGAGAGAAGCTTATTTCTTCAGCAAGCTGGATAAATATCTCCGGTAGGTAAGTAAATAGTATTGTTCATTTCCTATTAGGTGAAACTGATCAAATGTAGAGGTGAAGTATCTAGAGCTGTTAATATTACCACTGGTCAACCTGGATAATCAGTGGTTAGGAAAGGGTTTACAGTCAACTACGGAGGATTTGCCATCACTGGCTCAAACAACAAAGGAGTTACCAAGGTAGTTTCATTTCAGCTGGTGAATTGCTCCAGCCAATAGTTTAAAAATTATGAAGTCTGTAAATTCTGGTCCACAATGGAAAAAACACTGTGATATGAATCTGTTGCTCAGTAAGAAGGATTTAAAAATACTTATTTTCTATCTAATCAGATGAGTGATTAACTTTTTGAACGGAATGATTAAAAATGTATTCCCATGAAGCCAGGAAAGAGAATCTGAATAATTGTTATTATCCTGAAATTGCTGTTAGATTATCTCACTCGAGTTGTTTTAAAAATTAAACTGCTAGGTTGTGAAACTCGATCATCTGAAATATTTAACTCACTTCTTGAGTGTCCTTAGCCCTCTGTCCTAGCATGGGAAACAGTGAACGCTTTGGCAGTTTACCCAGCAGTTTGTGTAGGAGTTGATTTTAAAAATGCAATTGATCATTTGTTCCTATAAAATTTCTTTCACAGGCACACGCCTCTGTGAAAATGCATTTAACATTAAGAGTCTGACTGTAATCTGAATTTTTGGTCTTAAGTTGAACTGTTGGAAAAAAAGAAAAGCTGGGTGCGAAGAGAAAAAGAGAGTTAAGTTTGGTTATGGTTATGTTATGTCTCTGCCTCTTACTTAAAAAGAATCGATCTCCTTTCTCTCATTTACAATAAAATACCAAAGGGTGATAGAAAAGATGATAGATTTCACTGCTCATAAAAATCAGGCATCATCAAGATGGTGATTGATAGGAGCACCTGGGTGGCTCAGTGGGTTAAAGCCTCTGCCTTCAGCTCAGGTCATGATCTCAGGGTCCTGGGATCGAGCCCCGCATCGGGCTTTCTGTTCAGTGGGGAGCCTCCTTCCCCCTCTCTCTCTGCCTGCCTCTCTGCCTACTTGTGATCTCTCTCTCTCTGTCAAATAAATAAATAAAAATCTTAAAAAAAAAAGATGGTGATTGATAAATATCAATTTAGGAGGGGCTGCCAATATGGACTGACAGAATGAGGAATTTATGTTTCAGTTGCCATGAGAACTGAGATCAAGAAATCTTACAACTTTCTCAGTGACTGGGATAGAGGACAGGTCACCACCCCAAAAAGGATAATTAATGTTAAAAGTGGAGAATTTCATGAATAGAGTCAGGATTTGCTTTATGATTCAAAAATTCTCTGGTAATCAGCAATAGTCATCAATGAACTAAGGCCTTATGTCTGTTTTACCTAATGAGCTTACTTATTAAAACATGGCTATGTGTAACACTACTGCAGAGTACGGAAATTTTAAATGTGACTAAAATACATTTGTTATTTACAAGTAATTCCTTGTGTAAAGTGATGTGATGGGGATTTATAGTTTTTAGTTAGGAAAGTAATTCACTTGTTGATATTGGTAAATGGATTTTCTAACTTTGACAAAACATTGCAAAGTGTTAGCTTCGTTTACTTGGATGGGTAATGATGCGTTTATTTGAGGCCTTCCACTTTTTACATGTTTTTGTTAGAATCCAGGGCACAGAATCCTTCTCTCTTTGAAAATGCTGCTTAGAACATCTTGGTGTCCAGGAAATTGGCTGCATTAAGTTTTACAAATAGAGTATAACTGCCATTTGAGTTTATTTGATTCCCAATAAAAAGAAATGTGTGTTATCACTTCCAAGTCAGCGTGCACCAAATATACAGAATGACCACTTTTCTCTTTTTTTAAATTTTTTAAAAATTTATTTGAGAGACAGAGCATGAGAAGGGGGAGGGGCAAAGGGAGAGGGACAGGCAGAACCCCCTGCCAAGTGGGGAAGCCCCATGTGGGGCTTTATCCCAGGATCCTGACATCATGACCTGAGCAAAAGTCAGATGCTTAACCAGCTGAGCAGCCCACGAATGACCACTTTTCAATCAGTTTACCCTGAGAAAGGTGAGAGGCTCACCTCATGAATGCCCCACCCATGCCGTTGGATCCATGCTGAACATCCTTGCACATACAATTTATGTGTAGTCGTATAAGTATTTCTATAGGCTGTAGAACTTCTAAAGGTGTACATTCTAGACCAGGGATGCCTGGCTGGCTTAGTCAGTGGAGTATGTGACTCTTGATCTCAGGGTCATGAGTTCAAGCTCCACCCTGGGCCTAGAGTGTACTTAAAAAAAAAGGTGTACATGCTGGACCAAAGAGTGTGTGTCTTAGAAATTTGCCTTCTGAGAAATCTGAATGTAATCTCGAATATAGAAATGAGTATGGAGACTAGCCATGCCCAAGTAACAGTACTAGAGTTCTAGGAGAAGACTCATAGTCACTCTTGGTGTCCAACCAATTCACAGGTATTTTGTAAGTGTCTCTAATGTACACATCACTATGAAATAAATTAAAAAAAAAAAAGATCTATCCCACTTGCTTCAGGTTTCCTTCTTGCAATATTCTATGTGGTTTCTCAAGTCTGTAGACCAGGTCCTCTTTCCTCTGTCTGGATTAAAGACTCTTCCCTACCCAGGATTCTCCCTTTCTGGCTTAACCTTCCTCCCCATTTCTCTAGGTTCCCACACCAACCATCTCAGAGCACTAAGTGCTTGTATTCTTCGTTTTACAGTTTTCCCGTCCTAGAATGCCCCTTCCGTCTTTCGGTGCTTACTTACAAGTTAAGTTATGCTTGTCCTCTGAGGCTCAGTTCAAATCTACTTCTCCGGAAGCCTGTCAAGCCCCCTCGAGGCAGAATTAACAGCCTTGCTCTGCATTTCCACAGCACTTTGTTTTCAGGCACTTATTTAATATTCCATAGTAATAGAGCTGGGTACTTGCTTTCCCTGCTGCAAAAAACCTCACATTCCTTACTCTGGGAATGAGTCCCTACATGGTATGGGCCTGCTGACTTTCCTTCTTCACTTCATACAGCTCATCCCTTTGCCCATTTGACTCACCCCTCTGTGCCCTCTTAACTCTCTCCAAACATGCCAGGCTGGTGCCCGTCCTGGGGAACACTCTTCCCCAGACTAGCTCTGCATGACCAGCTTTCTTTTGTCATTTAAGACTAGCCTTTCTGGGCTGACCACCTAACCTAAAGTAGCCTCCCCAATCACTCTCTAGCACAGAAGCCCATTGTATTTTTTTTTATAGCAGCTATTACTATTTAATTTTCTTATTTGTTCATTGTTTAACTAGCTTCGCTATGTTTTAAGTTCCATGAGAACTGGAATAGTTTTTGTCTTACGTAGAGCTGTGTCCTCATTATCTAGAACAGTGCCTGGCACATGGTGGATGCTCATTAAATGTTGGTTGGATAAATACATGAATGAAATATATATTCTTTCGTGGAAGAACCCTTTGTTGATTTTCTTGGGATCTCTACAGTTCTGAACATGTTAGCCTAAATATTGTTGGAGCTCAATAACGTTACAGACTGAGTTCATATACCTTATAAGATAGTAAAGCAGTGAAAAGTGAACAGTGGTAGCCTCAGAATCCCTCATAAAATGGGTTGCTGTTTTATATAATGTCAGTGCATATATAATAACTATTTTCGAAGCATTAAGCCAAATGTTAACATCCACTATACACAAGGTACTTTAAATTGTACTAATTTAATTTTTTGAGCAATAATGTGTATTACTAATTTGAGACATTTGGTAACTGAATTCAAATTTTTGTTCATAGTTATGCACTTGGTAAAAGCAAGGCCTGAGATATGGGGGCACTTGGCTGGTTCAGTTGGTAGAGTGTGCAACTTTTGATGTGGGATTGTGAGTTTGAGCCCAACCTTGGGTGTAGAGATTATTTAAAAATAAATAAGTGAGTAAGTAAATAAACTTAAAAAAATAAGGAACTGAGATATGGTCTAATTACCCTAGTTCAATGCATTCATATAAATAATATAAAAATCTTTGGAAATTAAAAAAATATATTGCTGAAAATAACTATTACTTTGAGCTGATTGATGCGATTTTCATATTTTACCTGTTAGGTTTTTTTTTTTTTTCCTAAAGGGTAGAATGGACTTTTTTTCTCTTAACTATTGATTTCAATAATCACTGAAAAGTAGTAACCATCTGCTCCTTCCCTATTAGCACTCCTATTCTTGGGCAAGCCTGGATGGACACCCTCATGAATGTGTGTTCCATGATGTGTCCATTTTTAGAACAGAATTTTATGATTTCACATCTCTCAAAATGACTTTAATGTGGTTTTCAAGTAAGTACTCATTTTCTTTTTTAATGGCAGTGTGAGGTAATATTTTTAAGGGATAAATGACAGTGTGGAGAAATACGTACTTTTGTTGTGTGTCACATGTTCAGTGTCTAATTTGTTCATTTTAGGGCCTTGGTACAGGACTGACAACTCAGGCAGGATGCTCCAGACCCTGAAGTCTGGTAATCAGCATACCCCTTGATCCTATAGCTCCAGCACTTGGAATTGGGCTCTGGGTAGTGCGTGTCAAAGGCTCCCATTCACTTGGCAGACATGGTTTTTTTGCCTTTTCAACTTTTTAAGATTTTTTGCACTGTCATTGAAAAGTCAGGAGATTTCACACACACAAAGGCAAACACATACACACATACTCCTATCTGGTTTCTCTTGAAAGATTAAAATACTTAGCAATAATGGCTCACATTTTGCATGGTAAAAATTGGTGAGAACTGAATCATAGCTGCCCCCAACTGATGGAGCTTGCACTCTCTCCTGTTTGCCACAGTGGGGAATCCCTATTGTTTTTTCATCCAGCCCCTCTAGATTTGAATTTGAGACTCCTTAACAATTTATTGGCAAACCTTCATGGTCACCCTTTCTAACTTGACTGCACTCAAAATAGTGTAACAAAATGAATTGATGGTTTTACTGCTGCTCTACCATTCCTCCATCTTTAGGACGGGCTCATCCATTATTCTGCTGCCTGGTTCTCAATCTTGGATTCATGTTTGAATCACCTGGAAGCTTTTTATGATGCTGGGACTCACCATTAGAGATTTTGATGGAGTCTGAGCATCAGTTTTATAAAAATCTCCCCTGGTGTGTGGAATGTGCTAGCTGGGTTAAGAACTGCTTTTCTAGTTGGTGTTTTGTATGAATTTTATTTTATTGAGTAATTTGCCAAACCAAAACAATGGCAAATTCTGGTGGGTGTGCAAACAAATGAAACAAAAAGGGTGTAATTATCACAAGCAATAGCAGATCAAAGAATGGGCCGGTGAGCAGATGGACTCTAAGAAATAAGATGGAACCCTTTATCCTCTTGCCTTATAGCAGCCTTAAAATCTGCAAGATTTCTCAGGTGGCCCAATTGGGATTTTCTTTGATCGATAGTAGAATGAAGAGCCCCTGATGGTACTGAAGAAATCTAGTTGCTTCTCTCTGATCGTGAACCTCTTTTTATACATTGTACAAATATATAAATTTAGAAGAAAATGTGCAGGGGGAATGATTGTAGTTTTCCTGTATATTGTCAGTTCCCCAAATATTTTAAGTTGTATTTAGGTTATAGATTTTACTTATGAATTTTTAGCTCCTTGTCATTGTCAACAGTGAAGATTCTGTGAAAACTCTGTACTTGTGAATAGATGTTAATTTTCACGGCTGATCTTTATATTGATATTGATAAACACTCTAGATATCACAGCTTGGTAAAATTCTATAACAGGTACTATGTGGTTTGCTAACAACTTGAAAAGAATGGAATAATTCCTGCAAGTCATGTGACAACTTCAGTCTTATTTTGCTTAATAGCGTCAGTTTTGTACATTAGGATGGCTATAATATGTAATGATATTAGCAAGTGATAACTGGATTCAACTGCATCTCCCACAATGTACATGTGGATTAAAGATACCTGTGGGGGTAGGTTGTACATGTGAGATAGTGTTGTGCAATTCTGTTTTAGCTGGTTGAACAACTCAACTCAGATTTGAGCCTCAGAGCCTCAAGCTCTTTAAGCGACATGTACTGCAATATGTAGTGAATACAATATTTGACCGTAAGTAGAAGTAGATTTAGGTTGTGTAGGGCCTGAGGATTACCTATGAGGTGGTGAGGTAGGGGTGGGGGCGTGACACAGGAGGAGAATTGGGCAAGAGATCTCATTAGAAAAAGAATACAAAATTACACATACAAAATTGGGTACGAGGGGCACCCAGGTGGCTCAGTCATTAAGTATCTGCCTTGGACTTGGGCGGTGATCCCGGGGTCCTGAGATCAAGCTCTGGGCTGAGCTCCCTGCTCAGCAGGGTTCCTGCTTCTCCCTCTCGCACTCCTCCTGTTTGTGTTCCCTCTCTCACTGTATCTCTCTCTCTGTCAAATAAATAAATAAATCTTTTTAAAGATAGTACGAATCTTTTTTAAAAAGATTTATTTATTTATTTGACAGAGAGAGAGAGATCACAAGTAGGCAGAAAGGCAGGCAGAGAGAGAGAGAGGGGGAAGCAGGCTCTCTGCTGAGCAGAGATGTGGGGCTCAATCCCAGGACCCCGAGACCATGACCTGAGCCGAAGCCAGAGGCTTTAACCCACTGAGCCACCCAGGTGCCCCTAAATAAATAAAATCTTAAACAAACAAACAAACAAACAAACAAAACCAAAATTGGGTACGAATCAATATTTAGAATCTGTATTCTATTTATTTAGTAAATGAAAAAATACTGCAAACCACTGATCTAGAAATCTAAAATCACTACATTAGAGAGGAGAATACATGGGCAATTTTATTTGTAACTTTTGGACACATCTTCACATTACCCTTTTACCCCTCATTTTTTGGCTACTTACTCATTGATGTTCTTTTCATATGGTAGTGGGTTTATAATGTCTTTCTAACAAAAGAAGGTAAAGATAGTTGTCTCTAGCATGATTAATTGAAATTTATTTTGGAAATGCTATGTAAATTTTTAGAATTGTCAAACTTGGGGAAACTTCTGTAAGTTCCTTTCATATATGAGCTGTGAGATTTGGAAGAATTTTCCACAGATTGACTTTTGGGCTGCCTATATTTCACATCTTGTTTTTCCTCCATTCCCACGTACTTCTGTGCTGAGGGCCATAGGACATGTGTGACAGAGGGAAAGAGGAAGTGGAAAGATCCAGAACTAATGACAGCTAAAATGTCTTATGCTAATTCTACAAAAACTGAAGACCACAGGGACACATTTCCAGGGCCCCTCCCACCATCTTAGAAGAGATCTGGGCAAGTGACCGAACCGAAGTTTTACTTTCCTTATTGTAAAATGTGCATCTAACCATGGAAATCAAATACAAAGTCATCTCAAAATTCTAGACCCAAACAGACGAAATTTAATTCAATAAAAGTAAAATCAAATAGTTAAAGAATTAATTTCATAAACACAAGTGAAAAGGCATATGGAAATGCGTCGGGGCCTTTAGATGACCTTCATTTTATTCTGAATGAATTGGGTGATGCCCTTCATTTTTTCTGAACGAATGGTGTGATGCAAACATAGAAATGGCTAGCATAATAACAGGGCACATTAGTACAAATGGTTTCCAGATCATGAGACCTAATAATCCCTTAAAAAGCTGCCCTGGTCACAAAGCAGCTGCAATATCAGGTTCAATTCTGATGCCATAATTTGGGAGGCATAGTGTCTGATTAGATTGTATCCAGAGTAGGGTATTCTGGTGAAGATAGTTTGAATTCATGGCACCAAATGGGTGGTTGCTGAACCTAAGGATGTCAGATGAATACTTGAGGGACCAAGGTGGTATCTTCAAATAATGAGGTGCTGTCCTGCAGAAGAGAGTTTCATACAAAAGTTGTTCTCAATTGCCCAAGTGAGGCAGGGATAGTATGAATCTGTATTCCATTTCAATGTAAGAAATTGTTTTCTGAAAAAAAAAATGCAATGGCCTTGGCCATCCCTTTAATATTGGAAAGAATTGAAGTATGAAAAATGCGACCACATAACTATGTGGAAGAAGGGGTTCGTGTGACAACAGCACTTACACAGAACAACTTGCCAGCTACTGGTCTAAACTCTCACGAAGGGAAAGAGCAGGAATAGACAGCCCCCTAGGCTTCTTTCTCTAATATTTGGTGGTTCCGAGGAAGTGATTTTAAAGAACCATTGCTTTGTCTGATGCCTTAAGACAGTGCTATTTCCTCCCTTGTAATTCCATTTTCATGCCTATGCAGATTTCTGATTTAAATGACCCTCCCTTATACTTTCAAAATGTTTTATGTTCAAAGTCTATTTTTAGGGAGGAGAGGGCCGAAATTCCTGTTACTTTTTGCATCATCAGTCTTGGTTTAAGTTTTTTGTGTAATGAGTAAGAGTGTGGATTCTGAAACCAGACTATGCTTTCTGCAGTTTGTTTCCTCCACTACAAGGTGGAGATCATGATAGGACCACGTCCCAAGACTGTTTGGAGGAGAAAATTACTTATTCCATGTAAACCATTTAGAATGGTTCTGGGCACATAGTAAGCATTTCATAATTGGTTCTTCAAGTTGTACTTGCTTCCAAGGTTGTCAGTGACATCACCTGCTTCTATTTTTCTATTCATTCATTCATTCCACCATATTTGTTTTGAGTGCCTAACATGACCCAACACTGTGTTAAGAGATGAGGAATTAGTTGTGGACTTGCAGACAGGGTCTCTGACTTCATGAAATTTGTAATCTAGCAGGTTTTTATGTACTCAATATCAAAACCAGGGAAAGATACTTGTCAGTAGCTCAGCGAGCAACTTACCAATAATGCTTATTAAGGTTAATGGATAGCAGTCCCACAACTAATCCTACTGAAAGCTTCAGCCTTTATGGTCCTAAATGTTACCAAAATTACTAACGTTGTGTGTATGTATGTCGGTATGTATGTATGTATGTGTGTGTGTGTGGATGTGCGTCTTGTTTAAGAAAGTTTTTAATTGTGAGACTGATTGAAAGCCAGCAGAAATCAAATGTGACTACCCAATCTCTCTGTGACCATCCTCTCTGTCTGGTTATTATTATTGTTGTCATAGCTATCATTCTCTTACTGGTAGGTGAAAATTTTCTGGGAAAGTGGGAATTGGGAGGCTCGGGTTCCGTAACTTTCTCCTTGTTGGTGAAATTCTACCAGAGGATACTGCTAATTATAAGCAATCAAATGAACCACTGTGATCTATCAACAGTGAAAGATATGTGAGTAATAATGAGAACATCAGGCTTTATAGCTTCTTGGTTAACCAAAGTCTTTAGCAAGCTCTCCACGGGCAATCTACTTTTCTGTAGAGACCAAATCCTTTCCCAGCCTTTAAAACACGGTGGAGTCTTTAAACTATTATTGGCAAGTTAAGGGATTTTGAGGTCTTCTCAAAAAAATGTTACATGCTGTTAATTGAACTGTCTTCTGTTAACACTTTAAGTAGAATAAATAGACTTATGTTCCTGGGATTTGAGCTTGGAATTTCTTGGACTTGTGTAAATGTTAGAGCAGCTACTCCATTCCTAGAGCCACTTCCTTTGTATTCCGAGTTCAAATTGGAAGCTCAGTTTCTAACAAGCCTTGGCAAGTCTTTCTTCTCTGCAATTAACACGTTCAGTTTAATACCAGTTAATCAAATGTCATATTACTTTTATGCTATTAACTTTGCTTTGTTACATACCATGAACATGTGTGTTTAACATTAAATTTGAATTAAAGTGTTATTTCTGAAAGAGTTTTTCCCTCTTTTTTCTCCTTTTCTTGAGTGAAACCAAGATTTCGTGGCAAAACTACTAAGACAAACCTGTGATTTTCATTAAAAATTTTAGTGACAAACATTCTTTCCTAATTATAAATATAGAGTGAGTGGGTCCAAGAATTTGTGTAGCGATCTCAAAATGTCAGCTACACCCTTGTTTTTATCTGTTTGCTCAAGCCAGTTGGATTCTTTAAGATCTTGAAAGAAGCACATTTTCTTTTGATTAGTAACAGTGCATCAGACTTGTTAAGTGCAGTCAATCAAGCAAGTGCATCCAATCCAGATGCTCATCCCAGGGCACTAATATATCTATGAAGGGTTTTTCAAATAAAATTTTCTATTTAAAATTGATGTTGGATAAATTTTTACCATTGTAGTCATTTTTAAGTATGCATTTCAGGGGCATTAAGGAGACTCACTTTGTGCATCTTTTTTTTTTTTTTTAAAGATTTTATTTATTTGATAGAAACACAGCGAGAGAGGGAATATAAGCAGAGGGATTGGTAGCGGGAGAAGCAGGCTTCCTGCCAAGCAGGGAGCCCGATGCGGGGCTCGATCCCAGGACCCTGGGATCATGACCTGAGCCCAAGGCAGACGCCCAACGACTGAGCCACCCAAGCGCCCCTCACTTTGTGCATCTTGTCATACCATCCATCTCCAGAACCTTTACTGAAACTCGGAGCCCAGGAAACAGTGGATTCCCCTTTTCCCTTCTCCTAGCCCCTGGAAATCACCATTCTATTTTCTGTCTTTATGAATTTCCCTAAGTACTTCATTTAAGTGGAATCTTACCATTACTTATCTTTTTATGTCTGGCTTATTTCGCTTAGCATAAAGTCTTCAGGGTTCATGCATGTTGTAATATGTGTCAGGATTTCCTTCCTTTTGAGGGCCAAATAATGCTCTATCATATATATAGACTCCATCTTTTGGCTCTTTCAAATAGTGCTGCTCTGAACATTGGGTGTACAGATATTTGCTCAGGTCCCTGCTTTCAATTCCTGGGGGTAT
Source organism: Procyon lotor (assembly GCA_028646535.1). NCBI lineage: Eukaryota > Metazoa > Chordata > Mammalia > Carnivora > Procyonidae > Procyon > Procyon lotor. The sequence continues at coordinate 82,308,759 of CM053609.1, forward strand.
ATATTCAAAAGAGGAATTGTTGAGTCTTACATAATCCTCTTTTTAATTTTTCAAGGAGCCATAGCAGCTGCACTATTTTTTACATTCTGACCAACAATGCACAGGGTTCTAATTTCTCCTCATCCTCACCGACACTTGGAATTTTTTTAAATAGCCATTTTAATGGGTACGTAGGAAGCTTTAAAAAACGTTATGGATCTGGGTGCCTGGGTGGCTCAGTCAGTTAAGTGTCTTTGGCTCAGGTTGTGATCTCAGGGTCCTGGGATGGAGTCCGGCATCGGGCTCCCTGCTTGGCAGGAAGTCTGCTTCTCTCTCTGCCTTTCACCCTGCTCATGCTCACTCTTGCTCTCTCTCTCTCTCTCAAATAGATAATAAATAAAATCTTTTAAAAAAAGTTATGGATAAACTATTGTGAGATTTTAATGCACATGCAAAAGATAAAAAATTAAATATTTTGCGCTGGATATATGCCAAAACATTGAATTTCCTTAATTATGTACCCCTGTTGTAAAGTTAGCTTCAAATATACTATTTTAGTAACTAACATATCTTAAGTATAATAGACTAGTAGATACATTGAATAAAAATATCTAACGGGTAGAGGAAACAAAAAATCAAGATGGACAGTAGAAGACCTCCAAACTGAGCTATAAACTCTTCCCAATACTTTTGAAATGTACCAATTAATGGTTAGGGGGTTGGCTTACTTTTCAAAACACATAAGATATGCTGTGATGATGCTACTTTGTAATATATTAAAGAAAAGGAGAAAAAGCACTTAATAACATACTTGTTTTGGAGGTCAGAACATATACAGCAATGTTTGTTTTTTATGAGCTATTGTTAAATCTCTGTAGTTGGGCTTTACAAATGCATTCGGTGTATGACAACACATTCCTATGTTTATGTCCTTTTCTCCCGCAGGCTTTTCACCGTTTTCAAGGTTCATTCCCCTGACCTGAACTCTCAGTCTTGCCCTGGTAGAAAGGGATTACTTCATTAGCAATCCAGAAGTGCCAGGTGAAAATCTATCTAACATCTACCTCTCTGGAACAAATATGCCCAGGTTATTGGTCATATACACATGTGGTATCGTTTTTCCATTATTTGGAACATACAGAACTAAATTAATAACAGTTCTTACAAGACCCTGGGGGTTTGTGTAAAAGAATTTTGATCTCCTTAGGAAGGGCTCCCCGGTACTCTCAGGAGAGATGCACTTGACTTTTGACCTCTTTTCAAAGGCACCTGTGTGAGCTTTTAAAATCCACTACCACCAATTATCCACTTTCAACCTGAAGTGTTTAAACCTAGGGCCACATTAACTGAGCTTAGCACATAGCCATGTCATTGCAGACTTCCTGATGTGAGGCGATGTCTTGACATAGTTAAAAGGGAGTTTAGGGATGGGGCATGAGATGAATCAGGTTCTCCTACTGACAGCTTCAAACAAAGAAGCCTTTTAGCCACCTGGTGTGTGTCTCTCACACCTGCATTCAGATTGCCAGGACAAAGCTTTATACCACTGCCTTGATCCCATTCTTTTCAGGTACTTGTTTGTGGCTATGCTGCTTCCCTTAATGGCTCTTTCAAAAAGACAGCGTAGAAGATGCAAATCAACAGCTTCCTCTTTCAGGAAGAGCAGTGCCAGGCGCATCGTAGCCACATTTAGAAAGTCGGTTCATAATGGACTTACGAAATGCTTTGTGTACTTCTCGAAGGCTCCTGGAAAGGAGGCCACAGCTCATGGGATATTGGACTTACATACCTAATTCTTTCTCCTGCTGTCATTTTCTTGGAAATGTAAACCAGGGCAAATACAGAGTTCCTTCTCTTTGCTTCACATCATTGTCATTTGGCTTCTTTGGCAGTCAATGTGGCTTTGATTGTAGTCTCTGAGCTTATTACATTTAATATTTTCATTTTGCACTCCTGGTGCCGAGGACTTCAGCGTTGTAGTACTAAGTCATCCCAGCTTGTCGGGAGGGGAACTGTGAAACTGAGACTTCAGGGGATGAACAGAGCTCCTCAGATGTCCCATGCCGTGGAGTTTCCACGACAGCCAGTGTCTATATTATTTGCCCTAACCAAGTAAAGCAGAAATAGTAGAGGCCTCGTTGAGTTCATATTCTATGCCTGGTTTAAATCACTGATGTTGTAAGATCTGGCCATGGACTAAAATAAAATTCCAAATGTTTTCTGGTTCTAGTTTCTGATATATTTTTTTTTCGAATGAAAAGTAAAACCATACAGAATCTTTTGATTGCACAATGGAACACAGTTCCAGAGCCACGCTAATAATTTATCCCAGTTTAGCCTTAACAGAGTTATGCAATGGCTATTTCAAATATACTCGTCCAAGCCATCTGATCTTGAGGTTCAAGAGTCATTATGCTTAATAGAGTGGAGTCTCCTCTCCAGTGTATTTTTGGCAGGTGAGAAAGCTGCTATTCTCCTACAGAAAACTAGATCTCTTTACATTTCTGCTTATACTTGTTTTAACTGCTTATATTGCCCTAATAGCCATCTGGGGACATATCAATGCTAACTCTGTATTAATAATAATGACAACAGCAACAGAAACAGTAATGACAAAGAATATATATCAGTGTGTATGACACTATGCTAAGAATTTTATGTATTTCTACTCACCCACTTCTCTAAGTAACCCTATGAGAGAGAGAGACAATACCCAGTTTAATGATGAGGAAATAGGCTCAGAGAAGAAAGTAACTTGCCCCCAAGTCATATACATCTTATGTGGGTGAGCCAGGATTTGGACCCTGGCACCCTGATTCTAGAATCCATGCTCTTAGTTAGAGTACTACTTAAAAAGGCTCACATCTGTGCTAATTCGTGAAAATGAGAGCTACCCTATCTACATTTCACATTCAAGAAAGGCACAAAACAAGGGGAAACTACTACAGGTGGATGTGCAGGAGCTTGGAGTATCATTTTCTAGTCTTAATTTTTTTTTCTTTAATAGTAAGGAGATTACATAAAATGAGGAAGAGGGATGTGATAATCCCGCTCCCCACCACCACACAGATACCTTTGATAATAATGAAGAGTTCCTTTCTAATACAGGGTATTCATTTCCTTTCTATTGATTTTGGAAACACATGGCTTTTTTGTAAACTTTTATTGGAGCATAGGTGAAATTACGAAAATGTTGATGATAACTAGTATTTATCACATAATTAAGTGGGTAATCTATCTTGGCCCATAGATAACATCTCCCATCTTAGTAATTGTGAGGAGTCTTTGCACAGTCCATGAAGGCTGTTGAGGAAGAAGTGAGTTTGGTGCCTGTGTGTCAATGTCAGTCTGTTTTCAGTCTTCAGGGCTAGACTCATCTCCTTCTGCCTCCATCTCATGAAGGAAGCATAGTGGAGAAAGGAACAGTCAGGAACAAATACATGTACCTGGTTTGCTGGTTTGTACTTGCCCTGCGAGTCATTTAGTGGATTTGCCTTGTGACACGCTCTTCGTGGTGAAGTTTCTGTGCAGGCACAAATGGGCATCCAGGGGACACTAGAGAGGTTCCCAAGAGGGGACACACACCAATGCTACCAAAATGATGCTTCAGGAAGTCAGAGGAACAGAGAGGCAGGTGTCACTGCCATGCTGTCCCAGGTACAAATTACCATCCCATTTGTTGGCCCAGCTCCTCCTTTGCCTTCTGAGCTCACCTCCATCAGCCTAGTAATGCACCACCAAGAAAGAATTTTAGGAATCGGAGCTGGAAAGACCTCTAGATCTAGTCCTCCATTCCTCTGTCAAGCCTGAAATAGCCTCTCACCCCCTGAGCCCTTTCTACTTTTTCCTCAACTTAAAATGTCTTGATCACAAATTGTCCTTTTTTATTTTTATCCCATTACTTCTAGTTACAACCTCCTTTGTCAGGCAAACTAATTCCCCCATCCTTCGCAGACAATTACTCATCTTTAGTCCTTTCTTGGATTTCATGCTTTTATCTCCCCTCACCCCCCATTCTTGCCATTCAGTAATTTTTTTTGACTTGCTCTGGCTGCACACATTGTGCAGGTCCCCAAAGTTTGAATGGTTCCTCCTGAGTGTGGTCTTGCTCTGGGCTGGGTAAGGAAGCCAGTATTATCTCTCTTTCTTAATATGGGTTACTTTTGCCTGAACCTTCAACAAGTGGTATATGAGTTTACTTTGCCTATAAGATTGCCATTATAGAGAAAATTCTTATTTGATTCTTTGTACACTGTCATTATGCCTGGAAGCATGCTGTTTTCTAAATCAGCACTGTCTGATAAAAAAGAAAAGGAGAGTCACTCATGTAGTTTTTTTTAACTTCTTAGGTAGTCACGTTAAGAAAAGTAAAATGACATACCCGAGATCCATTTTGATAATATTTAAATTAACATATCAAAAATATCCATTTCCTCACGTAACCAATATTAAAAATTATTAATGGGATATTTAAATTCTTTTTTTCTACTAAATCTTGGAAATCGATGTGTTTTGACATTTCAGAACCTCAGTTCTGAAACTGTATGTTCATTGAGATACAGTATTCAATCTGCATTTAGATTTCATAAAACATTCAAAATGTTTCACAAGGTTGGGGCACGTGGGTGGCACAGTTGTTGAGTAGCCGACTCTTGGTTTCAGCTCAGGTCATGATCTCAAGGTTGAGAGATCGAGCCCCCCTCGGGCTCCATAGTCAGCAGCGGGGTCTGTTTAAGACTCTCTCTCCCTTTCCCTCTGCCCCTCCCTCCACTCTCCAGAATAAACAAACCAATCTTGATTAAAAAATATTTCACAAGATTGTTTTAATTAAAGTTCAACACACTAACACAAGAGGAGAATAAAGGGAGAAGGTGGCTGAAAGTTATAGTTCAATCTTGTTCCTAAGACTGAATACATTTTGGAGTGGTTTGCACTATCATAAAAATGCTTTGTAACATTCAAAGCGGGAGTTGAACAGAAGGATTTTTGTTTTACATGGACTCCTTAATATCTCCGTGAGTTTTTCAGTTTGGAATCCTTTGGATTTCTTCAATAAGAGCCAGTTTTACTACGCATCTGTCACGTCCCTCCCAGCTCCTCTAACTCATTTTATCCCCTTTAGCTTCCTGCTGCAGTCTTGAAATTGTTAGTTGCAGCTAACAATACTATTTTGTATCTGTTTGCTATTTTGTAGTTATGAAATTACAATCAAGCATTGTTTCATTTCAAATTCAGAGTAACCTGTGAGGAAGGGCAGATGTGGTTATTTCCAGCTGTTAGGTAAGAAATGGAAGCCTACCAAAAAATTCCCTTGCCCAAAGATACCTAGTTTAGCCAGATTTCCAGGTCCTTTGATAATAAGCCCATTCATTTTTTCCTCCATCCATTCACCCATAATTTTTCTCCAAAGGATCTGAGATAACTGTTTTCTAACCTTACACTCTTCTCTATACTGTACTGCTAATAAAAAAGAGGGCTAAAAAAGACCACTAATAAAAAGACCCCATTCCCATCCATAGAGTATCTTTGTAGTATTAGGCTATTAGTTGCAGTGACCTATCACAATTTCTTTCTAGTAGGAATGGATGAATTTCATTCTATAACTGAATTGGAGTATCAAAACCTTTTAAAGGATGTAAAAAAAAAAATGCAGCTTGTCCTAGTTACTGCCACAAAGCAGTAAATTTTCTCCCTATGTTTTAGTTCGGTATGAATGTCTGAGTACATTTACATTATACTCAGCAGCAGATTAAAAACACCGGTTTCTATTCATTATATAGTTCTTTCTGCCCACAAGCAGCCCAGATTTATGTAGATCATTGTTTAATAGGTCATCCCTCTATATTTACTTCCATTGTAGGGCAGTGAATCACATATTTTAAACGAAATTTCTGTTACCCTGACTTAACATGTAAACTAGGGAACACAACTCTTAATAATTTTGAGACTAAATCCTGCCAATGTCATTACTGAAGAGATAAGGGCTCACTCAGCATCTGTTCACAACTGACATACGAGGCAGGTGGCATTGGGAAAAGGCCCCTGAATAAAGCAGGATGATGTATGTGACAGTGATCCAAAAACTATAAAGCGCTGACCAGACACATTTGAACGTCACTGTTAAGGGGAGATGGCCCTGTATATGGGAAGTGGGCTGGGAATCAATGATCCGATCTCAGTAGGTGCGTCTAACTTCTTTGAGCCTCGGTTTCCATCTGTTCTACCTATATATATATTTTTTCTACATTAATGTGTGACAGAAATGACTTTAAGTCTCCACAGTCCTGTAAGTTACTTGGAAGCTTCGGTTTTATTACTTTTTTTTTTTTTTTTAAAGATTTTATTTATTTGACAGAGAGAAACACAGCGAGAGAGGAAACACAAGCAGAGGGAATGGTAGCGAGAGAAGCAGGCTTCCCGCTGAGCAGGGAGCCCGATGCGGGGCTCGATCCCAGGACCCCGGGATCATGACCTGAGTCGAAGGCAGATGCTTAACTACTGAGCCACCCAGGCGCCCCGGTTTTATTACTTTTTAAGGGGCTTTATTCTCCAAGTATTTGTAGTTTTTGACAAGATGAATTGGACTTCAATCAAAATTAAAAACTTTCATGCTGCAAATGGTACTACAAAGAAAGGGAAAAGACAACACATGGGTTATGAGAAAATATTTGCAAATCATATCCAGAATGTATGAATAACTCTTACAGCTCAATAATAAAAAAAGATAACTCAATTTAAAAATGGGCACTGGATTTGAAAGATATGCCTCCAAAAATGATACACAAATGGCAACTAAACACAGAAAAGATGCTCATGCCATAAGGAAAATGCAAGCAAAACCTTCATACTTACTAGGATGGCTCTAATAAAAACCCAGATAATAGCAAATTGCCAAATATGTAGAGAAATTGGAGTCCTCAAATGTTGCTAGTGAGGATATGAAATAGTGTGGCCGCTTTGGAAAACAGTTTGGTAGTTCCTCAAAAGATTAATCATAGAGTTACTATATTACCCAGCAATGCTTCTAGCTATACGCCCAAAATAAATCAATGAATATGTCCACAAAAACTTGTACATGAATGTTCATAGTAGTATTGTTCAAAATAGCCAAAAGTGGAAACAACCCAAATGTTCAATCAACTGATAAATGGATAAATAAAATGATCTCCCCATACAATGCAGTATTACTTGGCAATAAAAAGAGAAAATTTTGACGCATGCTGTAACATGGATAAATCTTAAAAGCAAGCTAAATGAAAGAAAAAGAGTCACAAAAAGCCATATATTGTATAGTTCTACTTATATAAATGTCTGAGATACCAAAATCTATATATAGAGACAGAAGGTAGATTAGGGGTTGCCTAAAACTGGGACAGTTGGTGGAAGTGGGTAGGGGACTGGGAAGTGACTGGTAATAGTTAAAAAGTCTCTTTTTGGAGTAATGATAATGTTTTAAAATAGATGGTGGTGTTAGCTGACCATTTCTGTGAATATACTAAAAACAGCTGAATTATGTACTTTAAAGAAATGAATTACATTGCATTGAAATGTATCTCCTTAGAACCCGGCCAGACACAGCATGGCCTGGGGGGCCAAGGCCCTTCCCAAGTTCTGAGAGGCCCCTCCCACCTTCTGGGCTGGGGAGGGAGAGGGAGAAATTAGTTGGAAATAAACTTCACACTGGAGAAAAAACAAAACCAAACCAGCTTCTGCACATGAGCTAGATCAGAATAGACTGAATTCTACTGATTTGGAGACCATTAGGCACAGTTTATGAAACTAAACGTTTTTTCCTCGGAAAAGCTGAACTTTGGGGAGGAGGGCACAGGAAAAAAAAAAAAAAAGTGAAAAAGAGATTCCAAATAGCTCAAACAGGCAAGAGGATTGCCTTGGAGGAAGTACGTGGAATTAAGAATTAAGGTGCTTAATGGCTGAAGGGGATGAGGGAGAGAAGTCTAACATAGGGATGAATGTTTGCAAAATAAGCTCCCCAAGACTCTCGAAACTGGGTTTCCAGAAAAAAGAGAAATGAATCCTTAGGCTTGGAGAATGTGGCGCGGAGCCTGAGGGAAGCATGCAAAGTGAGGAGGAGAGCTTTTTCTGCTAGCACAGTGGGTGCATTTCTTCTGGGTCCCTTTCTGTCTAGATTTGCCTATAGATTGGTACGGCCATCTCTGTGGCCTCTTCACAAAGCCAGGGGCCTCTTCGGAAGGGGGTGCTTTGAGAAAATTCCCGGGGAGACTCGTTGACACAATACTCATAAATACACTCGAGAAACTGCGTTTCATCAGCAACACTCTGAGCACCCGGGTACAAACTATGGATAGATGTTGTGCAAATGTTTGGCAGAAATACGGACTTTCCTTACTTTTAGGCGTATCTGTGGCTTTTTGATACTGTAAACAACTGACACAGCCACGGAGGAGTCGTGTATCTGAAATTGTTTATACAAAAGAATTCCATCTGTCAGTCTGTTTACAGTTTACATGTGAATGGGCAAAACCTTCATCATGAGGGACCCGGCAAAAAATAAAAAAATCAAAAAATCTGGGATATGCTGCAAATAATTGTTTCAACAGAGTGTATTGAGAGTTTTCCCCCTCCACGAAGAGCCATTTGCTTAGAAATTATGCTCCTTGATGATTCTGTGGTAATCCATGGTTGTTTAAAGTCGAACATGGGAAAATCGGGTTGGATTCGGTGTCTTTACATGTCAGTTTGTGCAGAGCTCTCCAAAGCCGAGCAAGAGAATTGGACCAGAAAATTATTTTCACTAGATGCAAGAGCAGTGCTGACCCTGTTACCACAGAGGATAACTTTTTTTTAAAACACCGAAGTTCTTAAAATGTTCATCATGAAATATGTTATGAATCCCTGGCTAAGGGAGTCCTGTTTAAATTTTCTTCTCCTTCTTCTTATTTCTGTTTGAGTAACATTTTACTATATATTTGCAGGCCTTCCCCACGGTCGTCTGCACACTGCATTGGGTGCATCCAGTAGACACAGCTGCGGCCAGGACGTAGGCACAGAGAAAACACTAACCACAGCAGGAGTGTTTGTGCCATGACTTATAACACTGTCCCAGTTTTCCTTTTGAAGGGCGTGTCCTTGTGAACTGTTTTATAGTTGCTACATGTAGACTGTCATGATCTTGAACTTCCTTGGTAGGGATTGTTTTAAAAATTAGGGCTTTTGGGGAGTGATATTGACAGGCTTCCCATTTTTAAAATTTGTTTGAAAGGATGAACTAATAATCTCAGTCATAGTTCCTAATCAGAATCATTTGAACTCAGGAAAAAAAAGGTCATCAAAGAAGTAATCTTGCCTGAGAAATGAAACACAGGGGCGGGCTGCCTTCAGATCAATTTTAGAATTACTTATCTCCACATATCATACCATATCATATGTATCAGTGTGTCCTTTTTTTTTTTCTTTTGGCTTTTCTGTAAAATCTCTGCATAGAGTCGAAAACCTCCCTTAGTGATATTTTCTAGCATGATAGTACCCCCACCAGCAGGGCATTTTTCCTAGTATCTAATCTAATACCCATGTAATGCATATTTGGTCTATATTCTTTTACTTCTTTTTTATCTGTAGGAAAACTATTCTTAAAAGTCATTTAATTCAAAAAAAAAATTCAAAAAAAAAAAAAGTCATTTAATTCACGTTGGTTCAAATCTTCCTTTTTCATCAAATTGCAGCCTCGGAAGATCATAAGTCCTTAATTTCACAGCATCACTGACATAGAAGAGATTTAGGCATATAAATCTTATTCACGTCAATGAGTATTCCTCCTGGAAATATTCCTTGAATTGATTGGATTGGTAGAATTTCAAAGTATCTTTATCTTCTTCTCACCCCCCTCCCTTTCTTTCTCCTCTCTTATTTCCCTTATCTTCCCCTCTTCTCCTCTTATTTCCTTTCTCTCCATGACTTCTTCCCATTCTTCTTACGTTTCTTCCTTTTTCAATTATATATTGAGTCTCTACCATATGCTTGGTGGCCACAAGGAATTCAGAGACAAACCCAACCAAAGCTACAATCAAGAGATTCCCTGTCTGATGAGTTAGACATTCAAGAACATCAGTGATTGAAGCAACCTAAATGCATCCACATGGCAGATGGAAGGGGAACCTAATTCAATCAAGAAGGTCTTGGGAGGCTTCTAAAAGGTGGTGAAATTTCAAGGGATAGCTGTAGGAAGCATAGAAATTGGCCAGGCAGATGAAGTTGGGAAGGGAGTTCCTTTCAAAAAGCATAGCGCTTTGCAAAGCCCTGAAACAAGAAACATAATTTTCCTCTTTCTTTCTTCTGATCACAACTAAGGCAGTGTTTACAGGTTGAGAACAGCCATTAATCTTTATATCCTATAAATTACACCTTACTTCTATCCACAATCCAGAGCCTTTCAAGGTATATCTGAGTTATTGTAGGTCACTAGCCTCAGAATAAAGGAAAAAAGGCTAAGCGGGGTAGAAGAAAGGAAAAGAAAGCAAAGAAAAGGAAACACATGCTTAACAAGGAATTTTTTTAAAAATCAGGCATCCTTGATTGCCTAAAACTGAGCTCATTATAGTCTCTCCTAAAGGTTTCTCCCTGATCATTCACTACTTAAGTTGGTGGTACCATCATCCCTATTGGACAACTAGTAATTGGGTGCCACCTATGACTTCTCTCTCTCCCTCCGTCTCTACTGAGAAATCCTACTCCAACACTCCATCACAAATCCTGCCAATTTTGCCTCCTAGAATTGTTTCAAATCTTTCTTTCCAGGCCAATCCTGTTACTGTTCTTACACCCCTCTTCACATGGCTTCCTCTAAGAACCTCCTAACTGTTCTTTTTGTTTCAGTCTTGTTCTCCTTTAGTCCATCCTTCCATCCATTAAACAGAACCCCTCATTGCCCACAGAGGGTTTCCAAATCTTTTCTGACTTATTTCCCCATTTAAAATTATATAAGTTCTTGATCCTCCTTGGAGTTTTCTTTTTATGATTTTATAGTGTGTGTTAGATAATTTTTATTAAAAAGCCATTTTATGTAGATCAAATATTATTTAAGATTATTTTATTATTAATTTTGAATCCAGTGTCAATAATAATCATAATAGACCATTTTTGCCTATTCCTCATTTCACAAGTGATGAATATGATTTAATTTTCTTTCAATAAATTATAAAGGAAAAAGCATGATATAAGATAAATACACTGAAAATATCCTTGTATTTAGGTATGAGGACACATACACAGGAAAATGTATGTCGACATTTATTTAATGGCATAAAAAATAGACAAAAATTCTTTTACTATCTGATGTTTGTAAGCCTTGCTTTTGGTGCTTTAAGAGCTTAGCTGCTTTGATTTTATGAATTTCCTGTTTTCTTTCCAAATCTGAATCCGGGAGGCTGTTATTTGTAAGTTGCTTTTACACAAATAATACATTTCAAATATGGGTAGTCTTAATTGCTAGTAAGTGAAAGCTAAATCACATAATAATTGTCACTAAAATTTTTTTGTACCTTTGGTTGTTGAAGTACCAGGGATTTCTTGTCATATACCATAAAGGTTGTGATGAAGATAATATTGAGGTGAATTTGCAAAGTTACTATTTTTATGCTCCTCATCACCATTATAATCTCAATATCAGCATTCCTTGTGCTTTTGAACTTTAACTGGAGATCAATTATGAGCATATGAATTATCCATGTATGCATTCATGTTCATAGTCATAAGAAGCATGAATATATGATTAAAAAAATAAGAAACTATAAAAGGCTAAGATCCCCCCTACCCACCAAGTGGTGTCAGAACTATAAGAATAATAATGGCTAGGGGCGCCTGGGTGGCTCAGTTGTTAAGCATCTGCCTTCGGCTCAGGTCATGATCCTGGAGTCCTGGGATCGAGCCCTGCATCGGGCTCCCTGCTCTGCAGGAAGCCTGCTTCTCCCACTACCATTCCCTCTGCTTATGTTCCCTCTCTCTCTGTGCTTCTCTCTGTCAAATAAATAAAATCTTTAAAAAAAAAAAAAGAAGAAGAATGGCTAATGTTTTTAGTGCTTTCATGGAATAGCTCAATTATTGCTCACAATTACCTCAAAAAGAGGTATAATGGTTATTGGCATTTTGCAAACAAAAAAATAGAGGTTCAGAGAAGTTGGCTGAAATTACACAGCTAGTAAGTGGTGGAACTGTGTTCTCAGTTTGATTCTAGAGCACCCACTCTTAACCATTTTGTTTTTTTTGTCGCCTGCTGAGTAAGTCTTAAGGAGGCTTACTTGATACATACTTGGATTCTTTTTAAAAAGATCTTATTTATTTATTTGAGAGAGAGAAAGAGCACATGTGTCCATCTGGGAGGGAGGGACAGAGGGAGAGGGGGAGGGAGAGGGAATATCAAGCGGACTCCATGCTGAGCATGGAGCCAAGGTGGGGCTTGATCTCAGGACACTGAGATCATGACCTGAGCTGAAACCAAGAGTCGGTCGCTTAACCAACTGAGTCACCCAGGCTCCCCAGTGCACTTGGATTTTCTTGATGATCTCCGTTTGAAAGAAAAAGAAAAAGAACCATTTTATTTTTTTATTCAAAACAAAAAATTGGAGAAAATTGCTCCCATCAACATCAATTCATTCCTTTTCCATCTCTGCTTCGCTCCCCTCCGTGGTTTTGCTCATGCTGTGCCTTCTGTCTGGCATGCCCTCCTTTCCTGCGTTGGCTTGGCTGACTCATTCTTTAAGACCCAGCCTTGCAGCCTCCTTCCTCTTCCACTCTCACCTGGCTCAGGTGGCCTTTCTCCCGCAGCACCCTGTCCCTACTTGTGGTGGATTTTCTGTCGTCAGCTGAGCTCCACCACCACCATCATCACTCTTGTCTGAGACTGGGAATATATTTATTAGAATCACTTCCGCTGTAGAGCCCCAGATTTAAATTTGCCCCTGGGAGGACGTTCTGTGAGACTTAGGGGTGGAAGTGAAGTGCAGATCCCTGTTCTCAGTGGCGTGTGGGTCAGGGGTGGCGCCTTCTTAGACCTCTCCCTGAGCTTTATGGTTGCATGGACTTCACACACTTCTCCGTAGGCTCCCCTTCTGCTGACTTCCCGGAAAGCTCTGGTTCCTTCATCACATTCCCGTGCCCAGCTTCATCTTTCCCATCAATCTCTGACCTTTAGGAGCAGCTTTCCCCGTATCTGCTCTCCCAGCTCTTCTAGCAGGCCAGTGGTCCCTGATTATATATCAAATCCTTTATAGAGAGAGAGTGGCTTCTGTTTCCTGATCAAACCTTGGCTGATGTGCCATCCTTGCCATTCTCCCTATTCCTTTGAATTTGATAATCTATAATCATGTGTGACTCTCTCTCTAGCCAGACCTAAGTCCTCTAAAGGCCGGATCATCTTCTCATACAAAATACCCGGTGTGGTATGTAGTAGAACCTTGACAAATATTTGCCTGATGAAGATACTTAGCTTTGGGAAACCTGTTCCTTTAAGGAGGAGAAGATGCATATTTGGGGGTCACCAGTGGAGAAAGTCTTGCGAATGGCTGACACTTGCAGGCATAAGGGACAAAGGAGGGGGACAAAATGAGAGAGGGAAAAGAGAGGGCTCCAGAGAGCAAAGTCAGAGCAAGGGAATGAAGGCGGGTAAGGGAGGGGCAACTGAATCGGAGCAGAAAGGCCTAGGTGGTCAAGTATCTTCTTATTGGCTCTGGGCTGGGCAGTTGGTTGCCCTGAAGTTACAATATCTTACCTGGAGGGGCTCTGCTGTTTTCTGCACAATCCTGGCCCGGAGAAGAACTTGACTTTTTCACCTTTCAGACTCTGCCAGTGGTATTAGCCACACTATATGGAAGCATCTGAATATCAAACCTAACCAAGCTCTGGGGTACGACAGTGATCTTTACGTTCTTGGAAACAGCCAGATGGAAGGCCATTAGGCTAGAAGATACTCACTGAGGTGTCCCTAAAGGGGTAAGAGGGGGCAGGATCCTAAGGCCAAATTTTATAAAGGATAGACTCCATTTCTAAATTTTCTTTAGTCTTAGACCAATAAGTTCGAGTAAGTTTTTCTTGCAAGCAAGCAAGCAAGCAAGCAAGCTTTAATAACAACACAAAAAAAACCCAAACTTGCTCTCAGTCCTGGTCTTCCTGACATGGTCACAAATACAAATTCACCCTTACAAGTAAATCAACTGGTCTATAAAACTAGTCCCTTGAACAGGACAAGGGGTTTGCCCATTAGGAAGGCCAGAAGAAGATCCTGGTGTTTGTCTTTCAGGCCCCAGAGCTGCTGTCTCTTCCTTTGGGGAGAAGCCGGGCTCCGGGAGCCTGCAGGCACACTTGGGTTGGAGACTTCACGGCCCCTGCTGCACAGGAGGGGAGCTGTGATGGCAGCAGCCAGTTTCAAGAGACCAGAGCTCTCTGGTGTGAGTTATGAATTCTCAGGGACGGCTGGTCTTGGAAGGGAGGAGGAGGGCAGGGGGCAGTCTTGGGGGTTAAGAGGAGGAGGGACAAGGTGAACCTTCCAATACTCAGCATGAGCTGTCAGTCCCTTCCCCTGCAGACGTGTGTGCCCTTAGGCCTCCTCTCTCCCTGCCATTCCAGGGGTGCTGGGCAACAACTTTCCCTCCTCCTGGCGAGGACCCTCCAAGCACACTCATCAGAAAAACACAGCCGGGATGCATTACATCAGCACAGGGTGGGGCCTGGAGAACAAAACAGCCCCTCACTGCTTTGAGTGGGAATGATTCAACTCCATTCAGGAATGGGTCAAGGGGGAAAATCCACAGTTCAAACCTAATAATTTTTGCCTCTTGTTTACAAAGAGTTTGAAATGTGAGTGAGGTAGAGAGCCAGAGCTGTTACACTCTTTTGCTTTAAAGGTGCCTCTTATGAGGATCCCTTTGATACTCCTTTGGATTGCTTTTTGCTTTTCTATACTCATCTTAAAAAAAAAAAAAAAAAAGCACTGTTTTAGTTTTTAATAGTCCTTGTCATGATGCAAAGGGCCAGACTCCAGCTGTTCTTCCCAAACCTCTGGGAGAGGCCTGGTTACATCTCGTTCTCGTAAATCCTGAATCCAGTTCTAGCAAGTCTTTAAGCCTGACCCTGACATGCCCAGGCAATGGATGATTAGAAACAGGAGAGGCAGAAAAGTCCAGTGCCAAGTTGTGTCCACTTAAAAAACACATCATCTGGCGACAGCCATTTCAGCATGTGGAGTGAAGTGGCACATGTCTGTCTGTACGAAGCACAGTAAGGTCATCCTTTTACAGTTTTACTTTTATATTTTTATACCACTTTACCAAGAAGACCAAAGTCAGGGCAAGGCTGCTGATAATGCTGACAATATCTGGGCCCATTGAGAGAGGGCTTGGTTATCTATATAAAATTATCTTTACCTATGTTTTGTGACAGAGATATAATTTAATAGATATAAAAGAAATCAATATCTGTCTATATCAACATATATTGTATATCTATTAATATCAATTATTATAATTTATTAATATAAAATTTCTAATGATATTAATTATTCAGGGTTTATTGAAGTTAAGAATTTAATTAATAATTGAAAGTTCACCAAAATCCTTGGGTGGGTCTACATGACTCATTCTGGTCAATGCACTTTGAGTGAAATGATGTATGTCAGTTCCTGGCTGAGGGAGCTACAAGCTCTTACTTAACCCTTCAGGTCTCTTTTCTTCCCTTCCTTCAACCAAGGAGACCACATGTGGATCTGATGGAGCCACCTGATAGAAGCAGGTGACCCTGAACCACCATGGGAAGAAAATTTGCGATGGAGAGTCTTCAAAACCTAAAATGGACTGTGCGAGCAAGATAAAAATTGTCATATGTAAGCCATTTAGATTTTTAGTTTTGTTTGTTACTGCAGCATAACCTAGTCTATCCTACCGATTTCAACCTTCACTGGCATCTCTCTGATGCAAGAGAAAAGCTGTGCAAGTGGGGAAATTAAGTAAAATATGCGGTTATAAAGGTCACATCTTCAGCTCATCAAATACCTGATGGGATAGTTAGTGAAGGGACACTGGGGAAGATGCCATGAGAAGATGATGGCACCATCCCAATAATTCTGATGTAGTGGAAAAATAGAATATTAAAACATTTTACTATGTAGTGTTTAAATGACTAGTCAGAAATTGTTGAGAGATAAATTGGTACAACATTTTCAGAAGGCACATCGACAACGTATATGAACAATTAAATTGTGCAGATCCTTTGGGCCACAATTTCATTTCTAGAGAATGAATCTTCAGAAATAGAAAGGTATGAAAATGTATGTGTTCAAGGATGTTTATTGCAAAATTATTGGGAAATGATAAACATCCCAAATATCCAACAATAAGGAATTGTTCAAATTGCCAGTTATTTTATTTCTGCCTTAGAGTACTACACAGGTCTAACAACAAAAAGATAGAGTCTTATATACTGACATGGAGTAGGCACTCTGGTAAGCAGCGTTTGAGTTGGTCCCCAGTGATCCCTCCTCCTGGTATTTATGCCCTGATTTAATCCCCTTCCTTTGAATGTGGATTGGATCTAATGATTTGCTTCTAATAAATAGATATGGCAAAAGTAATGGGGTGACTCTTTTCAGATAGGTTCCAAAAAAGACTAGCTTCTGCCTTCTTCTCTTTTGCTCTATTGGTTGCATGCTCTTAGGGAAGTCAGCTGCCATTACTGTAGGCTGACCTATTGTGGTATTGTGATTTAGAATAAGAAATAAGAATTTGGTCTTCATCTCTATTCCTCACACAGAGCTCTTAAAACCATTGGAATTTCCTAAATGATGAGAGTGACAGATATGTCCTAGGTAACCAAAGAATGGGGACTGGTTGCCAGGGGACCCAACTATATGATTAGAGGGTTGGGACTTTCAGTCTCACCCTCTGACTTTCAGGGAAGGGAAAGGGCCTGGAAATTGACTCAGTTGTCAGTGGCTAGTGATTTTTCAATCCCAACTGTGTAATGAAGCCTCCATAAAACCCCAAAAGGATGGGTTTGGAGAGCTTCCAAGTTGGTGAACATGTGGAGATTCAGGGAATATGGTCCACACCCCTTCCCACATAACTTGCTCTATGCATCTCTTCCATCTGGCTATTCCTGAATTATATCCTCTTATAATAAATCAATAATCTAGTAAGTTTCTCTGAGTTCTATGAGCTGCTCTAGCAAATTAATTAAACCCAGAGGGGGTTATTAGAATCTACAACCTAGGGTCAGTGGATCAGGAGCACAGGTGACAACCTGGATTTGTGATTAGCATTTGAAGTAGGGGAATTCCTATGGGCCTGAGCCCTTGACCTGTGCAATCTGATGCTATCTCTGGGTAGATAGTGTTAGAATTGAGCTAAATTGGATTTGGTTCCAGTCTAAGATGGTGACCTAGGAAGATGGCAAACTTACCTTCTCCACGGAACATACCAAATTATACCTATTAATAGGACAATATCAGGGCACCTGGGTGGCTCAGTGGGTTAAAGCTTCTGCCTTCGTTCGGCTCAGGTCATGATCTCAGGGTCCTGGGATCGAGCTCTGCATTGGGATCTCTGCTCAGCGGGGAGCCTGCTTTCCCCTCTCCCTCTGCCTGCCTCTCTGCCTACTTGATCTCTCTCTCTGTCAAATAAATAGATAAAATATTAAAAAAAAAAAAGAACAATACCTCTTGAAGAATTGAGTTGAACTGCAGGACACCCAGCTGGTGTCAGAGAATTACTTGGTGTTGGGGGATAACAGCACCCACTGGAATTGGGTGCAGAATCTTACCTGTGAAGATATCTACATGTCTATCTCTATATCTGACACATAACAGATCTTCAAAAGACATGTGTTGAGAGTTTTTATTTATGTATTCAGCAAATACTTACCAAACCCTTATATGCCAGGCCCTTTGCTGGCTCTGTGGATACAGTGTGGAGCTACTGGACTCATACAGAGGACATAGTCTGGGAAGGGAGATCAATACCAAGACAGGAAAAAGAGCAACCTGTGGGGGAGTTCTGAGGTGGAGAAGGTCTTGGAGTATTTGGGGGAAATAAATAATGGTGACTGAAGCAGATTGTGGGAGAGGGAGATGGCAAGAGATGAGGCTGCAGCAGGCGCAGAGGTCACATGAGGATTCTCAGTTTTATCCTATGTGCCATGTGAGCCACAAGACGCATTTTGGGTAGGCATGAGCTAGTTTATTAGAAAAGATTATTCTGGCTGTTTTGTGCAGAATAGGTTGGCATCGGGCAAGAATTGAAGCAGGAAGGCTGGTTATGAGGTGATGGCATTGGTCGATGTGAGAGAGATGGCCATGGAAAGGGGGGAAGTGACAGGTTTGATATACATGATGGGGACAATCGTATTGACAAGGTTGCTGATGGATTGTGTGTAAGAGTTGAGGGATGGAAAGTGTCAGAATAACCTTATATTCTGGCTGTTATAGTGCCATTTACTGAGTTGGAGGAACATAGCAGAAGTGCTGCTATGTGAGGAGAGATGAAAAGTTCACACTGAGGTGCCTGAGAAATATTTAAGAAGAGTTGCCAACGAGGCAGTTAGATAGTGGGTCTGGAATGTAAAATAGAGGTCTGGGCTAGAGATAGCAACTTGGGAATGATTATCTCACAGATGTTTTCTAAGTCTATTGGGGAAATAAGGAGGGAGAATAAAGTGAGAAGTCAGGGCCTGGGACTTGAGATAACACATGGGAATAAACTTAGTGCTATGTTTGGTACAGAGGAAGCATTCAACAATTGTAAGTTATTGTTATAATTTATAACAACTATTGTTGCTGTTGTCATGAGTAGAGACACAGACAAAAACCAGGAGAGTGTGGTGTCATAGAAGCTGACAAGAAGGCATGTAGAGAAGGAGGTGTCCAAATACTACAAGAATCAAGAGCTAGACATGTTGTCTTTGAAACATTTAACTGTTCATAGAGTGAGGTACCTATGGGATTCCAATTTACCTGGGTTCCCTTACTGCCATTGAACCATCAATAGTCCTTTGCCACTTAAACCAGGTTTAGGAGACTCTCGGGATCCTCTCAACCATCTTGGCATATTTTCATCTATAACTGAACCACCAGAGAGATGAATCTCAGCTGCACTGAGGCAGGTTTGTTCCCATTTTGTTCAGGATAGAGTAGGATTGAGACACAGGTGGATTAAGGCTACTTACATGGTAGGATCAGAGAGCACTCCCATCTTGCCCCTGATTCTCCTCTGATAAGGGGAGGGACAGAAGAAGAGTGAAGTCAATGAGCACCCGGAGAATGGACTGGTGATGCTGATCTCAGTACCCTCAAGACAATGAAAACTGTGTGAGTGTGTGTGTGTCCAACTGATGTGTGAACAAAGGACAGTTATGGCATGGGGAGGTAGTGGATGGAGGAAGAGGAGTAGCTTTTCAATCCTAGACTATTACTGCTGCAAATTGGATGGCCCAAGATATCCAAACTTCAGGACTGTCCTAGCTATGAGAAAGGAGCATTATCTAACCACAGGGCCTTATCACAGGCTGTTTCCCTGGCATAAGGTGAGACTGGGAATTCTTGGATGCTGTATATTGCACAGGTGGCTTCATTTTAAGAAAATGCAATAAATAAAATTCTAAATTCTTGAAACAATTTCTCGAGTTGGAATTTGATTGAGGGCAAAAATCATGTTTATATTTCTTTCATATCCTTCATCCAGTAGGACCTCCATAAATACACATTGTTTCCCTACTAAATAATTCATCCCAGGGCTCTTGGAAATAATGAGCTTCCCTAGCACTCAGAAGATACATTTCTATTTTCAAAGATTTCCTGGCAATTCTTTAGGGGTGTATCTATTCTACAGTCAAAAATACATCTGTAGGCAATTTTAGTTCAAGTGTACATATAGCCAAACAGAGTCAAATTCATGCATTCATAATGACTTATCATGATATTGTTCAGCTTGGCAGTTTTTTTTAATAGGCAAATATGTACCTTATAATCAATGATGGTTGGGTACATAGGAGGTACATCAGCAGGAAAGAGGACCATAAGACATACTGTTATAGGAAACTGGGTACTTCCAATTGGAATTAACTTTTCTAGGAAAATAGTTATAACTTTTTAGGATTCTCTTGTCTTTTAGAAAAACAAGTTTTTCAGGGCCTAAGACTTGCTCATAAGTTATAAGAGAACATGGATCTCCTGAATTTGAAGAATTTGCATTAATCCCAGGGGCCAAATCCCTCTTCATCCTTTTTCTCTGTTATAGTAGAGCAGAGGTGACTCATTTGGTGGCAGTGGTCATCAATCTTCAGGGGAAGCTTGGGGCCCACTCTGGGCTGTGCTGACTTGCTGTCCTCCAGGCTCAGATTCTTAGGGGTATATGCCACTCCAGCAACCCCGCATAGCCAGTGGGAGCCTCCCTTCTCCAGCTCTGAAAGGATGAGACTTTTCACCTCTAAGGAATCTTTATTTTGTGCAAGGAACCAAAAGTTCAGAGGCCCCTTTCCAAAAAACCTTTATAACTTTATTTTTTTATTCTCTCTAAAAGTCCAGATTTTAACTTCTGCTACTGTTGGGCTTATGGTTGGCTTCAGAGACACAACCTCCCTTTTGGCATTTCTATTGAATTCCAAGGAGCTAAAATGTTTCAGAGGAGGGTGGTGGGGAGGGGAGCTAAAGGATCCTATCCTATAAAGAGCTGGATTTATTTTGCTCTTTCATTTTCTAACTTCTCCCGGTGTGTGTCTCCTTGTACCATTGCTGTAGTACATTATGACCACAAATATTCTTCTCCCTGATGGAGGGCCATGTAGCATGTTCCCAGAGAGACGAGTTGTTTGAAGTGAATACGTTCACTCCTTGAGCCATGCTAAGAACAGACTTTTATGCACTTATACCTGTGTGGCCACCCAGACAGTAAGCATCTTGGAACTTTGGGGCTCATAATTCAAGGAAACCACTTTTATGCACAAATGAGAAATACATCCCTGGTTTGTGCATCACTGAGGGCTGGGCCATGAGGAAATGGCAGCCACAGCTCACAGAAGGAACAAGAAAACCACAGCTCTGCCTGCAAAATTGGCTCCTTAAAGCAAAGTGTGCTAGCACTTTGGACAGGTTATATACTCAAATTTGCTAAATCATTTGTAAGAATCTCTTTTAAAAACAGACATCTTTCCTTAAGGTCTGTGTTCTGAATTAGACACATCTCTATTTAAACTTCGTTACGCTTTATTATTACGGTAAAGTGCAGGTGCAAGTGTGGAAAAGCAAACCTTTTAGAAAAATCTATGTCTTTATAGAGTAGCAGGGCTCAGTTTTCAATCATCTGATGCTTTCCAATGGGTGAGCAAAGACCTTAAAGATGCATTCTCTTTAGGACAATGAGATTGTGAAATAATTCATTATTTTGATTTGTTAAGACATGTAATAGAAAATTATTTCATGAATTCTCTTTAGGTACAAGGATGTCATGGAAGTCTTTTCTAATGGGCTATTACTCTGGAGTATGAGTGGGAGCTGGCTACAGCTGGCCAAGAGGAAGGTCTTAAATTCCAGCCAAAAATGAAGACCTAATTGATTCTCCAGGTCTGGGCAGGTAAAGAATCAAGTCCTTTCGTCTAGGCAAAAGGAACAGGTAGATCACAATAAGTAGGAATACAAGTGTTAGAGTTGAGTGTTGGTCCTTGGGTACAAGTCAAGTTTGTTTTGCTTGCTTCTGTGCTTCCTGTCACATATGGCTAGTTCTGAATTAACAGGTTCTGATTCGCAACCAAAAGAAGATAAGGTCTGTGGGTGATGACAATGATAGTGATGACAAGCATTTACCTGATGATTACCCTGTATATTTTTCTAGCCATTTTATATAAGTCATTAAGTCTCACAGGAACTGCTAGCCCATAGATGCTAACATTATTTCCATCTTACAGATGTAGAACATGAGATAAGAGTTTATATACCTTCATTAAGCAAAGTAAATGATGGAACCAGGATTTGAACCCAGGCAGTCTGTCTCTAGAGTTTTGAGTCCACACTTGTAACTCTGCTTCTTAAATTATATTATCTAACATAATACACCTTGCCTATTTTAATAAGCAAAGCTTGCCTTTTTCTGATAAACACACTACATGAATTAACTTGGAAGCATAATGCATCAAAATACCAATGTTCTTTCAGCAAATATCTCTGGCAGTTGGGAAAATATGAAAGTAGCCTCTATGATTTGATGTATAAATTGGTTCCATTTTGCCTCAAGAATGTCCTTGAAACACTTCTTTTTCACTTTCCTTAAGCATGCACATTGGCTGAGTGGAGGTAGGAGATCCCTAAGAATCTCTTCAGGCTCTGAAGTTGGCTCTGTAGTAGGCTCTAAAGAGCCAATGGTGAGTGTCACTAGAGTAACAGTTACCATTTACTAAACACTGCCTACATAATAGGCACAATTCTAGCATTTCACTTGCATTACCTCTCTTAATCTTTGAACAGACTTATGAGACAGGTATTATAATCTCAATTTTACAGATGAGGAAACCGAGGCACCAAGAGTTAAATAATTTGCTTGCGTAACATCCCCAAACAAGAAAATGTTGGACCTTGGATTTGAACTTGTGTCAAGGAAGTCTCTCAAGTTCTTACCCTTAGCCATTGCAGTGCCAGGGTTTAGAATGTAGTGACCTTTGTATGGATAAGCATGTAAAAATTGCTCTGTCAAGTTCCCAATCATAATCAAAGGATTTGTGATGGTTTTTTAGCGTGTCGACTTGGCTAGGCTGAACTACATTTCCAAGAATTCACTTTCTTCTATGTTTCTGGTCACAAAGGAACCACAAGGAAAATTCTTGGGGGATCTGGAGGACTGCCAGGAAGCAGCAGCCATCTTGTAGCTCATGTATGTTGTTGCTCATCTGCTGAGTCACTTGGTGATTGGTGTTGAATAGCAACTGGGCCTGGCCTGCAACTGCTTTACTTCCCCTGGACCCTGCTTTAGTTTCTCTGACTCCTGGGCCAAGTGTGTGTTTGGTTAGCTCTCAGAAGTGTCCAGCTTCTGTCCATCACCAAGATCAGGCACAGGATTTATCTACCCTTGAGGGATTTCAGTTGTGGCTCTGGCTTCTAGCCTACCCTTGATATCCTATACTTCATAGCTGTCTTCTCTTCCTGATTGCCTGTCCTGTGGATGTCAAGCTCCATATCACATGTGGA
Source organism: Procyon lotor (assembly GCA_028646535.1). Lineage (NCBI taxonomy): Eukaryota > Metazoa > Chordata > Mammalia > Carnivora > Procyonidae > Procyon > Procyon lotor. The sequence goes on from CM053609.1 coordinate 82,331,926, forward strand.
GACAACAGCCTTACAGAGACTGTTTATACAGCTTCGACAACAGTATGAGGTCTATCCCTTGGAACAAGTTCCTCCTGGTTCTGCTTCTTCAGTTGAATTCTGACTAATACAGTTCTCTGCAGGTCAGGGCTACAGTATGGTCCATTCCCCAGCATCAAGACCATTATTTAGGGTCTATATTCTAAAATGCTCTTTTATTTCTTACCTATGAGATAACCAAGGTAGGTACTCTTGTCCCATCTTATAAAAGGGGGAAGCTAAGGTCCTGTGAGATTTGAAGACTTACCCACAGATTGCTCAGGATTAGAATCTAAACTGTTGGACTTTAGTTAAGTGTCCTAAACCTATCCTGAGCCTCAACGTTAAATCTTTGGATGTTAGATCTTTCATGCAAGGTCAGCCTTCCCCATGTATAGTTTGAGCTGAGATTTCTCAGTTGGAGTCAAATTATAGTGGAGCTTGATTTGACTTTTCCTTCTCTTTCATACCTGCTGTTATAGACTAAATGTTTCCCCCACTCCCCAAGTTCACATTTCATATCTTAACCCCCAAAATGACGGTATTAGGAAGTAGGACCTTTGGGAGTTGATTGGATCGTAAGAGAGGAGCCCTCATGTATGGGATTAATACTCTTATAAAAGAGACTGGAGTGAACTTCCTGGAACCTTTTGTGAACTAAAGACACAGTGAAAAGACAGTTGTCTATAAACCAGGGTGTGGGTCCTCACCAAACACCAAATCTATGGTGCCTTGATATTGGACTTCCCTGCTTCCAGAACAGTGAGAAAGAAGCAAATTTCTGTTGTTTGAAAGTCACCCAGTCTATGGTATTCTGTTATAGCAGCCTGAAAGGACTAAGAAAGCTACTGATGAAGTTTTCGAGGCTCACATGCACACTGTTCCCATTTTCTTATCTTTCGTAGTCAAACATATTACTGTCTAAGGTGAAGGGGTCTAATATTGCTTTCTCCTAATCAGGCACCTTATGAAGAGAGCAGAACAATTTGAGGAAAATCAATAATATAAAGTCTTCTGGTAGCGTCTAAAACAGATGTGATCTATTTACACAGGAATGACATCAGGATAAAATTTTAGAAGACATTATTATTAATATGCATTAATCTCTTGCCTATGGACAGAAAAAATCATTTTCTTCCTTCATTAAAACAGAACTTTAACTGAAATTTCTTTGTAATGGTTCTTGGCATACATGAACCATACATAGTGCCCAGGCCCTAAAGTAAGCAACATAAAACCGGAGACCTTGTATGTCTTGCTTATGATGGTCTCTAGCACCTGGTAAGTAAACAATCTTAATGCATAGCAAGCATTCAAAACATTGACAGAATAAATGGTTTTGTTTTTTTTTTTTTTAAAGATTTTATTTATTTGACAGAGAGAAACACAGCGAGAGAGGGAACTCAAGTAGAGGGAATGGTAGCGGGAGAAGCAGGCTTTCTGCCGAGCAGGGATCCCGATGCGGGGCTTGATCCTAGGACTCTGGGATCATGACCTGAGCCGAAGGCAGATGCTTGATGACTGAGCCACCCAGGCGCCCCAGAATAAATGGTTTTTAAGCGAATTGATTGAAGAGAAATCTGTGAGGATGAGTATTTCTCTTTTATAACAATAGCTAATACTGGGATACTATTTTATAACTTACTTCTTGATTTTGGAAAGTCATAACTTAATGACAGGGACAACCATGATGACAATGATAGCAAATACTTACATAGCAATTTCTTGTATTAGCTCATTTCATCTTTAAGTAATCTTGTCTTATAAGATTATAAGTAATCTTGTCTTAACTCTTATAAGTAATATTGTCACCCCAAATGAGAAAATTGTGGCACAGTATAAGTAGCTTATTCAAGGTCACACAGCTGGTTAGTAGTGAAGTGAGGTCAAATCTAGACTATGTTTTTCATCAGTATAGTATATTACTGTGCTGTGATTATTGTTCATAATCAAATTGGATGATAAATAAATATATTGATAGCCATTGCCAGTGTGTAGCTATTTCATCCTAACACTTGATTTAGAACACATGTGCATTAGACAGGTCTACACATGCACGCACATAGGCATGTGTATAGACACACAGATGTTCACTCTTATGACAAATCTCTTTCCCAAACACTGCATAATAATCATGTAGGGATTAGCCATAAAAAGGTTGAAGATTCCTAAGTGCAGGAGCTTTCCTCTCATGTGGTTGTACCACCATCTTTATATGGACTGGCATTCTCCACTGTTTTTTTGGAAGAAAGTGAGAAATGTGAATTGGAAGAGAGTGGGTGGGGCACACTGAAGCTGTGGTGCCGCAAGGGTAGGAAGGAAGAAAAGGAAGGAGGAGTATTTTGAATAGCTTCCAAGTTGAAACCACTCAGTAGACATTAAATGGTTACAGTCCTCTTTAAAGTTTTAACAATGGAACAGGAGGGAAGGAATTTTCAAGACTCAGGGGTCAGGACCACTCTTGAGTGTGATGCGTGTAAGCATAGTCTTCAGGAAAGGCAACTCTCCTGAAATGAATTGAAAATATATAGTAAAGCAATAATTTTGAAAATTTGGGAGCTGGTTAGTCTCTTTATCTTATTGGTTCCAATCCCCCCTCCCCCCCACCACCACCTTTTTCCCACAGTTTGTCTCAACTACTCTGCTTTCTTACTCAGCGCTCTCTGAGTGATCCAGGTGCTGCCTCTTTACCTGGTCATCGCACACACTGACCATAAGGCAGAGCTCAGCTCGTTGAGTCTAGTAGTTCTCATTTGCTAGAAATAACAGGGGTTTCTGGTGCTGTTATAAAGCTTATCCGCTCATGTTATTTCTCAATATCAAATCACAGTAGAAAAACAGAATTCCCTCTGCTTAACACAGGTAGGATTACACTTGGGAGTGTTGATGACTTAAGCAAAGATTTTCCACCTAAGGCCAAGTGATTGATGGCTTATCCATCTGCATATAAAACCATTGTTTAAATCTTGGTTCTATTAGAAAGAAGAGAAAAGAGAAAGAAAGAAGGAGTCAGTTGTGCTAACCTGCATCACCAAACTGAGACTTAATACTTAACCTAATTGCAGTTTTAGCCTTTCCCAGGAATGTAATCTTAACCAGTCAGCCTGGAATTTCCTGGTCAGCACTAGTGAGGTAATTCACCTGATAGACCCTGCCATCCCCCAAAGGAAGGTGACCTTTCTTGCCTGAAGCAATCCACTCTCTGCTGGTAACTTCCTTGTCCCATCCACTTCTGCCTGTAAAAGTCTTCCATTTTTGTACAGCTCCTTGGAGCTCTTTTCTGTTTGCTAGATGGGATGCTGCCCAACTCACGAATCACTGAATAAAGCCAATTAGATCTTTAAATTTACTCAATAGAATTTTGTTTAACAGTTTGAATGGGTCATATCACCTGCAGTTTCTAAAAAACTGCATATTTTCCCCCAAAGCAAAATACAAAACAATGAGAATGAAGACTTCAAAGTTGGCTTCTTATTTCTCCTCTGTGCAACAAACCTAAAGAGCCTGTCACTTGTTATGTTAATTGCTCCGTGGCTAGATTTAGTCTGTGGTTTGTCCTCCAGTTGTCTTCTCACAGCTAGAGGAGAAAAAATCTATCCCAGCAGGTGTCATAAACACCAACGTTATTCCTATTTAAGTCTTATTATATGACACAATGGATTTTTTTACTTTCCCTAGAAAACTGTGCAAGTGTTTTTGAGGCAAATAAAATGAAATTTTTACATGGTTTTCTGTTTTTGTTGTTGGTGTTAAATTCTCCATCAATTTGCTCCATACTTGAGTATCAGAAATTGCTTTCTATTCAACTTTTGTTCCCAGTTTTAAATACTATGTGTATACTTCTCAAGGTATGTACATATACATATATATGTATACACATAGGCACACTACTAAGTCATTTCTATTTTGAAGCATTCAGATTGGTGGGATGTTTAAATGTCTAAAGAATAGTCAACATGCTATTTGAATTATGCTACCTCTTGGGTCCTAATTAGTTCTCACGTAACCACTGTGCTAGATTCCTAATTAGACCTCCTGATTTCACCCTTGACTCTTGACAGCTGTTTTCTACACAATAGCCAGCATAATTTTAAAAAGTAAGTCAGACCATATCATTCCCCTGCTTATAGTTTTCTGGTAGCTTCCCCTTGCAATGGGAGGAGAATCCAAATGTCTTACCATGGTCTACACAGTTCTGCATGATCTGGATCCTGCCATTCCCTATGAGCTGATCTCACCAGGACACCTGGACTTCACTCTATTTCTTGCCCTTTCCCCTGCCTAAACCTTTCTTCCTCCAGATCTTAACATGACAGGCTTTTTCTATTCATTCAGGTCTTAAGCTCAAATGACATTTTCTAAGAGAGGACCTCCCTGCACACCCTGGCTATAAGGTGTGTGGGTGTGCTTCTTTATTACTCTACTTTTGTATTCCTTACAGAATTTGTCACTGCCTAAAATTATCTTAGATGTTATTTGTAAAAATGTTTGTGGTGTAGTAGCCCACAAGATTTCAAGTGCCATGAAGGCAGTGCCCTTATCTATTTTTTCATTGCTGTACTCCACTGCCTAAAATCTTACAGGCATATTATAGGTCCTCAAAGAATTATTTGATGAATGGATGAACAAATGAATAATTCCACTTTAAAGGCAGTTTTGTGTAAATTTGTGGATTTGGTGCCAGCTTCTTTATTTGAAAAACTTTAATCATAATTACCAGTGCTGATAGGTAATTAGGGAATATTTTAGTTGGAAATGTTGTACAATCATTATTCCAAGGAGGCATTCCCTTAGCAACATCCCCGTCAAGGGTCATCCAGTTTCTATTAAAATATTTCCAGTGTTGAAAAGCTTACTCCTTATTTATGCAGCATGTTCAGATGTTAGACAACTAATTTTTTTTTCCCCTTAAAATAAACCAAAATCTTCTTCCCATTATGCTGTATTGTAGCCCTAGTTCTGTCCTTAGGGGTTACATAGATGTCTTTTTTTTCTCTTCCACACAGAATTACTATCTCCTTTGGTCTTCTCTCAGCTAATCTTCTTTTTATAACGTCAATGATTCCTTATATGACACTTTTAAGAGGACCTTCATTTTTGTCATATTTTTCAAAAAATGTTTGCTTCCTTCTTTATTCTGAATTCATCCTCCATTGCCAACATTTTTGTTAAATTCTGCTACCCAAAGTGGAGCATATGAAGTCATTTGAATATGGAGAAAAATCAGAGGTCAAAAAATCATGAAGTGGTTGAGCACCATGAGAGTTCCCTAGTGAAGAAAAGTCATTTTTACCACTAAGACTTCTTTTTTCACTTTGTCTTTTCTTTTGACCATATCCCATTATCTTCAATTATATAATAATTATATATATATATATAATATAGATATTATATATATATATAACTTCTGGGTTGTACCAGCTGGTTCTCCTAACAGCCACTGTGAAAGCACAGATCCAAGATGGCAGCTGCTTCTTCCATGTAAGTCACAACACATAGGGCACACAGTAGGTAGCAGATATATATATAAAATATATATATATAATATATAATATATATAATATTATATATAATATTATAATATATTAATAATAAATATTCATATTAATATGAATAATTAATATTCATATTAATGAAGATAATTATCTACTTATAGACTTGAGGGAAAGGAATCATGAGAGGTCATTAGGTCTCTCCTTTTATACCACCATGCAGATGGATGGACTTTGCAGGGATAATTCTTTCCCCTTTGACCCTCAGTAGGATAGCATTTTCTCTGGGAGAAAGGGAGTTCTAGACTCCTTGACTTTAAGGTTCTGCTCCATCTTCAGTCCAAAATCTCAATAAATATAAATTATTTTTCCAACACTTAATATTGCCTCAAAGGCAATATTCCTTCATTTTTTTCTCATCCCCTCTCAACTTCAATAACAACTGCAGTACAAAAGCTGGATTCATAGTAGAACCTAAGTGGTGACTCTCCTTCAAACAGAAAAATGATCAAATGGATAATCTCTCCTCCTTGAATTTCTCCACAAGTACACTTTGTACACTTTGAATGGCATGTGAATTACATGGCCATGTTGAAGTGGCTTGAATGTATTCCAAGAAACCATTGAAGTCAAAGTAAAAATAAACAAACAAACAAAAGACACTTTAAAATTTTTTAAAAAGTGGGCCAAGAAATGTTTATTTTTTTTCTGTTCCAAATGACTAGCTTTCTTAAAATCTATTTCTGAACAGTCAAGTACTTCTCTGAAAATTGAAGTCCATTTGATTCTATATCTTGAGTGGTAGTGATTATTTCATGAGAAAAAAGAGATCTTCAATGGACAAGTGGTTCTCTATAAACAGTGTTGTCCCAATCTTGAGGTAATTGATCTTATTCAAACCTCATGGCTTGGGGACCCCTCTGCTATAAACACATGGGCAGAGAGAGAGAAGATGACTTCACAAGCCTAAAAGGGACATGGTGCTTTTAGACCTATTTTCAGTCATTAAAGTATTCACTGCCAGCATCTCGCTCAAGGCCCAGAGTTGGATGACACTTTCTACTTCCCTATACACCTCTTGGCTGGCTTCTTGGACTTGGACAAGTGACTTCTTTTCCCATCCAAATCCACGCTTAATATTTATTTCAATCACATAAAATTTTATAGCAATAGTGATGGCAGATAGAAGCTATGAAATTTACCCTAGTGATGACTCTGAGCACCTCATTTAACTAGTTTTATGAATAGACCACCTCTAGTTTTCCTAATACTTCCTTGAAGAGCTGATGGTCAGCTGGTGTGGAACTCAGACATCACTAAGCTGGAAATTCCAAATGGATTAAGGTCAAGATTTTTTACCTTCAAGGTTACTCATTTATGTACATTTGCAGGAAAAGAAAGATTTCAATACCAGGCTTATTATTATTGATTCTAGATATTTGTGATTAAGTGTTCCAGAAGGTATAGTTTAACTAGTTTTGGTTTTCTCTAGTGGTCATGGTGGTTTTATGTGAACAAGGGGACGCCTCTGTGATCTTTGCTAATGAGTTGTCCTTGATGGAATGAAGGAAAAGGGAAAGGAGTGTATGCAAGAGGATAAATGAGACAACAATGATGTTGTAGAGGCTGGAGTAAGAATTCAAGGAGATGAGCTGGGAGGATTGGTAGAGTCCAAGGAAATTATTGTATCATCTGTTTAACTATACTCCAGGGAGAGATGTACCAGTTTGCTAAAAGAGAAGCCAGAGCAGATTTATTTGGTAATGTGTGGCCCATCTTCCACAACGGAGAAAATTAGATCTAAATCCATGAGGTAGAGCTGGGAAATATATGCTAGAAATGTTCTGTTTGTTACTGGAATGTCACCATTTTATGTAAATACCAAAAGCTCCTAAAGACAGTACAAGATATCAAAGAAATACAAGTCTCAAAAATTATACCTCTTTGTTAGGTGATTTTTTTTTCCAGGAGAGTGTTCTATTATTATTGCTCATGTGGAGTTCTTAACTTAAATGTTTTGAAGAATCTATATAGAAAGAGATTAAGGTTAATAAAAGATGCGAGAATTGTGGTAACTGGTGTTTTGTGGCCAAGATCTTTAAATTGCAGTCTTTGTCTTAAAATCAAAGAGCTAGTGTAAATGGAGTCTCTTGAGAGATAGTCAATGTTTTGTATCCATTTTAGAGATAGTGCCCTAGAAGGAACTTAGAGTGAATTATACCTAAAAACAAATTTTGGTTATCTTCATTGGATAAGTTCTTCTAGGATAAATTGAGACCACTGATAATTGCAAGACAGTGTGGAGTGATGGAAAGATGAAAGGCACAATACCTGGTAGCCGTAATTTTCCTCTGGATGCAGACAGCCAAAACTGCAGAATATAGCACTGTTCTCTTGGATTTGCTCTATTTATTTCTTGTTTAGGAATACAGACAGGCCTATCATTGTTTTTTCAATAGAGTCTGATTATTTCCTTTGACTTTACAGCTACCTGGGGTCTCTATTCATCTGTGTGTCACAGTTGAAGTTGGCTTGGGTTCAAATCCCAGCTCTGTCACTTACAAGTTGGTGCAGCATTAGGAATGCCACTTACCTTAGCCTACTGTTAGCCTGGAAAACAAAGACTGAGACAAAATTGTCTATGTTGTCACTTCAGTAGGAAGTGTTGTTCTAGAGAAACATTTGTGAAGAAAAAAAGAGAATGTCTGTGGAACTCAGGAAGAAGAGCAAATGCAAAGGGATACATTCCCAAGGTGGCTACAGATTTGTAACCAGCATTGGTGATAGCTCAATCTTTCAGGACAGCTTCAGAGAGGTTACTGAATTGTTATATCTTAGAACAGTCCACCTGTGGGAAGAAAGAGAAGGATTTATCCATCACTTTCATCTCTCATTGGTCATATTTTGACCCATGATTCCGCTGCACTTCTGGGTTGTACCAGCTGGTTCTCCTAACAGCCACTGTGAAAGCACAGATCCAAGATGGCAGCTGCTTCTTCCATGTAAGTCACAACACATAGGGCACACAGTAGGTAGCAGCAAGCCAGGGGCCCTGCTGGCTAGCTTTTCTCTACACTGCAGCCGCAGTGGCGTGTTCAGCTGGCTTAGCACACAGACTGCCATGAAGACAAAGATGAACCTTTCTCTCAGGCTGTGTTTGGTGCTGGGCAAGCTTTCTGAAGGGTCACGAGCAACCGGAACCATTTCTGAGTGAATCTCAGGTGGGGAGGTAGCATAATCTGGGTCCAGCACATTATCCATCTTTTCTAAATCTTGGCTTCTTTGTGGGTAATGGGCAGTAGCTACTGTGATTTCCTCTTTTTCCCCTTTACATGTTTCCCTCCATAACAGCCTGTCCCTCTAGCCATGTGCCCTGCTCAACTTCAAGTGTAAGTGCTGTGGTCTCTTATCTTTGGAATCCTTTGCCAGATCTTCTAAATTGCTTCAGTACAAGTTTTAAAGGATCCTAAGAACCCATTTTCTTGTATGATGCTTCTCTGACTGAAGAGGAGCACCTCTTGTATATTCCCCAACTACCAAGCAAAATACATGAGCATGTTATTTAGGCTTTCCTAATGCTTTATTTGTTTGTGGCTTTGGCAATAACTGTATTTGGAACACCTCTCTAAAAATATTATGGATATTGATATTACCCATATTATTTCATGGAAGGCAGAGACTGTTTAAAGTATCTTTTATGAGTAGCAGCAGAGTTTTCTTCCTAGCAACAAACTTATTGTAGCTTTTGGCTGTTGACAATGGGGAGGTAGGAATGCTCCTTGCTGCTACTGTTTTTTTCCTTTTAATTCATTTTACTAATATTCATGAATGTCCCTTATTTCCTCTGACCCTCTCACTGGAGGAGGGTGATTTTTCTGCTTAATTCCATGGCATGAGATCCCCTAATAAGGTAATAAGCTGCCCTGTGATAGATAATGGATGATATGCCCCAACACCACCCCCAACTCCACAGGGATTGGAGTTCAACAGGTCAGAGTTGCAGTTTGAGTTCCAGGGACCAGAGTTGGGCAGGGGAAGGAAGAAGTTACTGTCTATGTGCTCAAGAGTGGAACAAGTCAATGGATGATTCTGATTCACTGTCCTCGGGGAGCATGGAGGATTAACACTAGCACACACAATGCTGCCATTAAATATGAGGAGCTGCTTTCAGGTTGGCTGATGGGAGGCAAAGTCAAGAGCTAGTTACCGGGTGGAACCAGAATGATGCAAGATCAGGAGCAAGAGAGGAAAGTTTTGGACAGTCATGAGACAGAACCTGGAGCACAGCAGCCTGCCTTTCATGGCATTGGCTGGACAGAAGTCAGCATGTGAGGATGCTGAAATAGATGAAAATACAGCAGCATCAGGATAGGACTGCTGCCTGGGAGTGCCTGTGTGGAAGGGACATCTTTACAAGAGGCACACCTGCCATCATCTCTCTAGCTGCACACAGGCACTGAGCTGTACATTCATGGGAAATAAATATATGTGTAAATAATTCCATCTTGGTCAAGGAAATGATGTGGCAGCAGGTCAAATCTGCCACTCGCATTCCATTTCCCCTTGTTGGATGATGTACATATTTCATAATTGGTAAATGCAAAGTGGTATTTACTACCCCCTCACATGTACAAGAACAACTTGGGTTGTTCTTGTCACAGGCAAAAAGCCAAAGAACCCTTGTTTCACACTGTTTCAGAGCATTTCATGTTCCCTTGGGTGACACCTCCTTTGCTTGTTTTTGGTATGGTGACTTTCCAGCTCACAGCCTGGGGAGGGGAGTAATATTTGGTTAATGTCAAATTTACTCTGAACTTCGCTGGCCTGAAAGTTCATGTCTTGGAAACTGTAGCTCTTCCCATGGTTTGGATATTTTACATCTACACATTACATTCAGAAAGCCAGAGTTTAGACTAATGGAAAAAAATAGCTAAATTGATGACTAATTTTACATCAGAAGCTTTTCAACCAGAGAAATAGTGTGCTACAGAGTAAGCAGAGCCACCCCACCCCTGGCCCCCTGCCCTCTGCCTGAAGTGAGGAGATTTTCAAGTGTCTCTTTGAGAGAGGGTGGAGGAACGACAGAGTGGGGGCCCAGCTGCACAGACCCACACAACAGATGGTCCAACCGAAACACAGGCGGCCTGAAGTTACTCTCCACTGGGCACTACTGACCAAGGCTCTTGAGTCATGCAGACACTTGTTATGCTGAAGAGGATAATTTAGGAAGAAAAGGGGGGTAGGTTTCTGGCTGAATATATCCATACTGAAGGTTGTGACCCGTCTTTCTCATTGCCCACTTTTATTTATACACCATAAGGAATAATTTCCAGCTCACCTTCCCCACTCCACTCCTTTGCCAGAACATATAGAAATGTCCATGTTCCAAATGAAAGGCTCTTGTTTTCTTGGCTGAATATCAAGATTTTTCCAGATTGTCAACTCCTTAAGAGGGGAGAAGCATAAAATCCAGCTGTGGAAACCCAGAAGTGACCTAACATAATCCAGGTGTTTCTAGTTTTCTTAGGAAAGGAGGCCAATGTGTATACAATGCCTGATCTACCATACCTGGAGGATCTGGCTTGATTGGTTGTTCCGTTGGGGGGTTGTGAGTGAGTCCTCAGGGTGTGACGATGATACCTGATTTATCAAGACTGGTTTTGTAGTGGTGTTCTGAAAGTTTGTGGTCTCCTATATAACTTCCTCCCATCTGACTTAATGTTCATAACAATGATTGGAAAACAGTGAGGTTGTAAGGACAACATGGTGGTATAGAAAATGCAGGGAGTGAGAAAAACGGGTTTTAGCTTCAGTTCTGCCACTTGTCTGTGGGCAAGTCTTTAATCTCTGATCATCGTTTTTAGATCCATAAACAAATAAAAATAATATTTTCCTTTACTGCTCTACTGTAAAATGAAAGCATTGTGTTGGGCCAGATTTATATGAATAACTTTGACAAAGCTATGAATAAATGTGCATTTAGCGGTCTGCAGGCTTATCTGCTCAGTCTGTATGTAGTAACATTCTGACCCACCATTCACTGACCAGAGATAGTCTACTGCATTTTTGGATCATAGATTTTAATGGTTAAAATTGAGTTAGTTTGGAAAGATGAACCAGTTCTCTAGACTAAATACCAAGCCACCTGCCAAAATCTTCCTCATGAATTCTTAAATGCCACCTACTGCTGAAAGCACTCTGAAGTTCTTTTAACCGGGAATGACTCCCTCTTAGCTATAGGAGCCTGTCTTCCTCCCAAGGATAGGGACCTAGCCTTAGTCAGCTTTGTACCTGCCCACCTTACCTTCTAGAGTGCCATGCATGTAGGTATACAATGAATACTTTCTGAATTGAATTACTATATTTCTTTGGTCGAGTTTGCATGCAAGGGAGAAATGCTGGCTGTTGAGAAGCATCTAGTATCAGTGGAGGATAGTATAGGGGAAAAAAATTAGACTAAGAGTCAGAGAACTGGGTCGTAGTCCAAACTTTGCCACTGCATTGTGGTATGTGACCTTGGATGAGTCACCAAACTCTCAAACTTTGTTCCTTTCTCTTTTTTATAGAGAAGAGATGACAGAATAGGATGAGTTGGCTTTTAAGGCTCTTTATAGCACTTAGAGTCCACAATTCCTATTTTACCCTACCTTCATCTTTAAGCAAATCAAGAGAGGTTTAAAATGAAAATTATCCAGTGGGTGATTCTATAGCAATAGGAATCTACTCTATTTTGAGGGGTAAAGATTATTCTATATAAATATGGGATTCAGGGCAAAAGTCTATCTGTGGATGGTTTAAAACTAAAAAAACTATCATTAGAGGAGTAACCCAAGATTATCTATACTTGAACTATTGTACAGATTGCAAAATACATTATACATAATAAAGATAAACATGGATTAGAATTTTAATAAAGTCTACAAATATTGGTGTTTTTCTTATTTTAAAAATCTTATCACACTTTTTTTTTTCCTCCACATTTTCCTATTAGAATAAGTTCGACTTGTCCCTGAAACTTGAAGTATCCTTTACAATAGCATTCCATGAAATGTAAAAAAGATTAGGGAAAAAGATAGGACTCTTTTGCATGTGCATGTGCATGTGCTGGGTTAATTTCAGTTCTGAACTGTAGAACCTTCTCTTGTGGAGTAAAATCAAAATTGGTAGGTACTTAATTGTAGTCTTTGGGTAGTATGCCCTACACCATGTTATTTTCTTGCTGGGTCCTTTGTACTTTATTGAGACCACTGTAATATGTTCTTATTGGATCACATACATATGAATATTTCACTTCTCTTTATATTAGTTGTACTGAATCTACTACAATCTATAAATTTGGCAATCTAGTCAACTTTGTAATTCTTTTATCAAGATTGATTTTCTTTCAATCTATCTTCTTGAGGACCAAGAAACTCAATAATTTTCAAACTCTTTTTTTCTTCTTTTAAATGCAGTGGTATCTTTACTAGATGAAGTCAATTCTTAAATGAGCAAACTATTTCCATTGTTCAGTTATCCAAGTAAATTTAAAGCAGAGGGTGTTTTTGACAGCTTTGTTAATGCAGCTTTCCACGCCGCCCCCTCCCCCCCAGTAATTCAAGCATTATTGACGTCTAGTGTTGAACTTTAAATATGTTCTTGAGACTTGAAAAGGAAGCTTGATGAGGCATGTACTGCAGCATAACCTCCCAATTATTCACACATTTATATGACTGTACTCACCAAAGCCTCTCATTGTAAATATTATGAACACTTTCATAACCAGACATTGATATGAGCTAATAGGCAGTGAATTACAACTCAAATGGTGAAACTACAAATAGTAATCAGAGTGTGGTCAGGGTCATCAATCATAATTAACATAATGATTGTTCATTTCTAAAATCTCTGATGCTGTATCAAGTCACATTTGAGTCTTAACTGAGTCATTTCCAATACTAAAACTCAGAAAGTCAGACGTGTTTGACAATGACTCCAGAGCCCAAACACAACTCACTGGCTTAGCTGAGGACAAGGAAGATTGCCATTTTTTTGTCTTGTTCTTTTAGATTCAAATAAGTTAAAAGGTCTCTGTCTATCATTCAGCATGACCTAACAGCTGTGTTTAATAAAGTTTCTAAATTTGGATTCTGCTAGTTTAATAATATCTAATAAGATGGGAGGAAAAACCTACAAAAATGTTATTAGTGACTCTTACTACCATCTGTCCTTTTCTCCTTTCCTGCTTACTATCAGTTAATTAATTTAATCATCCAACAAATACAAATTGAATCATTATCCTGGGCCAAACATGGAATAATTGGGGAATAATCCAAGCAGGCTCTCTCACTGTCCTTATAGTGCTTATGTTCCAGTGCCATAAAGGAAGATTTAGAGGATTTTTGAATTGGTTTGTCCTGGACACACCTCTAAGTTATTTAAAAAAAAAAAAAAAGGAATCAGGTGAGAGATATTGTTAGAATATCTGTTTATTAACAATCTAATATTGTTAAACCTGAGTAACCATTTCCTTTTCTTTCCATAGTGGATTGAGAGGGTTGAGAGGGCAGATGTAATTAGAAGATTGCTGGCCATTTTTGTTTCTTTCCTTGAAACAGCTGGAGAGATGACTGAGATGATAATAAGGAACTCTCAATTCCTTAAAATATTTTGAAAGAGAAAGCTCCATAATACCCTCTGGTAGTTTTCTCATTTCTTGGAAGCTCTTGGGGTGAGCAGCAACAGTAGTATCTATTTCCAGATTAAATGAACAAGAAGGATGCGTGTTTAAGTTCCACTCTGTGCATTAAAAATCATATACAGTTTATCACATCCAGTTAATGTAAGTGTATTTATGGGTAACAAATGATCAACAAGAACACAACAAGGCTTAGACATTCTTCACCAAGTCCCTCCTCTCTAAGGATTGTTGAAAACCCAGACCAAGGATAACTAATAAAAGACCTTAATACAGAGACTGAAAATAATTACTGATCATAATACCTAATAGCAGCAGCATCCTCTTAACTTGTGTTTCTCCTCCTGAGTCCCCTAGTGGCTGTTGTACCTCCTCAAATGTCACCCTCACTCTTCTACAGACTATTCTAGCATGATCATTTCCATGTAAAGGGCCTTAAGTGCATGTACTCCAAGTTTTTTCCAAGTACAGTTGTTTGTTATTGTAGTTTAGTTCTTTTGTTTTTTTTTTTTTTTAAAGATTTTATTCATTTATTTGACTGAGAGAGATCACAAGTAGGCAGAGAGGCAGGCAGAGAGAGAGGGGGAAGCAGGCTCCCCGCTGAGCAGAGAGCCCAATGCGGGGCTTGATCCCAGGACCCTGAGATCATGACCTGAGCCAAAGGCAGAGGCTTTAACCCACTGAGCCACCCAGGCACCCCATAGTTTAGCTTTAATACATTTTATTTCCAAGGCTATCTTGCTCCACCCACTGTAGTCTGAAGAAATGCTTGCCTCTAATTACTTAGTAGCAGGGAATACTTTCCTTATTTCTGTGCACTCATATAGGCTGAGATTTTTTTTTTTAACCAAAAGCTACAGAGGAGAAGACTTATCTTCAAATTGTTTGCCGATTGAAATGAAAACAGAGTTCCCTGTTAATTGGAAGCACAGCTGCCATCACGTGATCCATGTCTTCTCCTAGGTGTCCTCTCTGACAGCAAATGCTCACTGCTATAATATTCCTCCATGGTCATGTCCTCAGTATGGTGAGCTATGCTGAGTGTCTCCCCTACAGCTTCTGCCCTGCTGAATCAGTGACTTCATGGGTTGATTAGAAAAGATCAGATTCGACTGGTGAGGCACGTGGGATCCAAGAATGGTCTGTCCATAGGCTTATTGATGACTTCCAGCAGGGTGTCCGGGTGAAAAAGAGAAGACATCCTCTCCTCTCTTGTTGGAATTTAGAACTGAGGAAACTCAGAGCCTGAGCAGGTTAGCTTTAGGAAACTAAGTTGAGAGCCCACCAGCTAGACCCGGGCAACAGTTATATGGTTAAGGAGCAAGAGAATGGAGACAATGAAACAGGGATGCACTGAGAAGGTGGGGTTGAGGGTCCCTGCAGTCCCTTAAAGAAAGGGAGAAAGACAGAATGACACACAAGTTCATACACCAGCACACGACAAAAGCTACCTCAATTCCTGATTGTTTTTTGTTTCCAAACTTCGTGCCCTCATGCTTCTTATTTTGGGGCACCTTGCCTGAGCCATCTTTGCCTCTTACGACCAAACGAGTCTTGACCACACCAGCAAAATTTGTTGAATTTTTGTTGAATATTATAACACTGTAATTAACGGTAATGTAGCAACCAAGATAAATCAACCAAAAGGTAGGTAATGTAGTCACTGCCCTCCTGCTACCACTTGCCAACTGTGAATTTCTTTTTCTAAATGCCTTAACATTAGACAGTAGTTGGAAAACTCCTGGAAATTGTTTGTCCCTTGTCAGTGTTCATTAAAAAAATCATATACCGGGGCACCTGGGTGGCTCAGTGGGTTAAAGACTTTGCCTTCGGCTCAGGTCGTGATCTCAGGGTCCTGGGATCAAGCCCCGCATTGGGCTCTCTGCTCAGCAGGGAGCCTGCTTCCCCCTCTCTCTCTGCCTACCTCTCTGCCTACTTGTGATCGCTCTCTCTGTCAAATAAATAAACAAAATCTTTTTAAAAAAATCATATACCATGAATATCAGAACTCAGAGGTCCATATTATGTACTTCTTTATTATTTCAGTTCAATGAACACTTTATGAAGCTACTAACTTGTTATATATGACATAAAAAAAGCTATGATAAAGTTTTGTGCTGAATATATGATCTGAAAACCATAACACATTTGTGTTTCATTCTCATGGTGTGATAGTTGCCATTCAATTACTCTCAGTGGGGAGTGCCATGTTTTGGCGGCAGCTGGATGTTCAACTCCATCCTCTTTGGGGTAAAGTCAAAGAAGAGTATTTGGGAGCATTTACATATATAGATATCTTAAATATCTTACTCTTCATTTGTGTAAATATGGTTGGGCAATGGGGTATGATAAAACTTTTATTTTGGCGAGTGGAGGATATCACTCACTGACTAGGTCTTTCCAAACAAGTTGCTGTATAAAATTTACAGCATCTATGCTCACTCACATATTTCTCTTCTGCAGTATGTTTATCTTCTTTTATTAGCTTTCCATGCTTTTGTCATTGTTCTTTCCTTCCGTCAGCCCGCAGTTGTCATGGAAAGAGTGGACGACTTAGAGTGGAGTGGAACATGATGCCATCTGTAAATGTAGGTGGGTAAATAACTTCTATAGACATAACTCTTTGGTGCAGTGAATAACAGGCATTCATGTGTGTTCTTAATATCCACCTGTTTGATCATCTTTAGTCTATATTCCTTACCCGGCGTCCTAACCACACACACACACACACACACACACACACACACGCCAGAGGCAGGGGGGAACCCAAGCTATCATTAATTGAGTTAGAAACTATGTTTTTGCTCAGACAATGAAAAGGAAAAAATTTCCTTGGGTAGGATAATTCTAATGGTAATTTTTTTTCCCTTAGAATTTTTAACTACAGTAGGCACACTGAATTCAGTGCTGGAGGCAGCCATCATCTTATGAAGAGATATTATTTGTCTCATTAGCACTGTGGGAGTGCCATGAAAGGGTCCATGACCTAGAGCCCATCTTGCTTTAATAATGGCTTAACACTCATAAAAGATTTTTAATGGCTACATGAGACATATTTAAATATTAAACGCCATTCCTCTTTGTTGATTCACAAACCCCAATGAATAGGACTCCTTTGTCGCTTCCAAGATCGAAGAAATGTGCCTGACTTCTCACGCCAAGGAGTGAACAAAACAAACCCGGGAACAGAAACACCTCACCTCTGCCCTGCTAACCCACTTGCCAACCTGAGAACCTCACATCTCCAGGGCTCACTGGCTGGCTTGACTTCCGCTCATTAACAAAATTTCTCTCTGTTTCATACCCATTTACCCATTTCTAATCCTGCTATAGGACAATTAGGAAGATGGTGAGATATATGCATGAGACTTTTTTCCCAAACACAGCTTGTTGGCTCTCATCATAGTGCAGTTCGTTTGCCTTGGCTCCCTCCTCCCTAGCCCCCCCTGACCCCCAACCGCCTCAGTGTTGATCTAATGAGATGGATCATACCCTGTAAAGCACTTTTGGCTGATATCTGAATTTGAATAGAACGACGTTCATTGGTTCATCCGTGTATTTAGATTTCAGTAAGGACTCATGAGCCTGGTGACAAGGGGGCTATTCTTCTAAAGCCTCAGGCTGGAGTGTGACATTACATGAGAATCAGGGCTGTTTGTTTAAACAGAGTGAGTCCTCCAAGATCAGCACCTGACATCTCATTCCTAAGTGTGTGATGATCCTGTGTGGATGACAAGACCCCAAAGAGTTGTATTTGCCTTTCTTTCTTGCCTTCTGGTGTGGATGTCAGACTGATATTTTAGAGATGCTTTTATTTACAGAAGAGAAAATTGAGTTACAGACCTCCTGCTATGAGTAGAGCTGCCTGGAGAAAATGAGGTGGAAAGGTATTCTCAAGTATAGAGCGAGGCTCTATGGGCCCAGAAACACTTGGGATTTGGCAAGCTTTGTAGTATTCTTTAAATATTTGGGGGCATGGCAGAACCAAACAGGTATATTTTGCTCAGAGCACCACTTCCCTTTCATTTTCCCCAAACCATGTATGTTCTAGGGAAATTTAATCTGTGTATTTTGGAATCATTTCACTGGCATTCATCAAAACATTGCAAAGTAAATACTAGGTCAAGATTGAGACATCTCTTGAGCTCTCCGATAAGCAGTTTTTTTCCCTTGGAACACAAAAGTAAAATTTTGCCAGCTTTGAATGAACCCTGAACCCAGAGCAGTCGGAGCTCACTTTTCAAATTATCTCCCAGCCCGTGTTCAGGGAGCTTTATGTGTGTCTAGTATAAAGCAACAATGGGGACAAAGCTTTTCCAGGGGCAAGGTCCTCAAAAATGGAACAAGCCCATGTATGAGCTTTTCCACTGGGGCCTCTTAGCACCTATTTGGCTCTGCCAGCATTAGGTCTCTCCTGGTACAGCCACTGCCACAAGTTTGTCCCAGCTACTCCCATGCCCAGCGCTTCTGAACCTCCCAATCTGATCTTTATTTAAAATTATATTTTGTTCATCATGGAGTTTTGTGCTTTAATTTTTGTTTTTAAGATATTGCATTGGAATATTATTTACCTTGATGACTAAGGTTTTTGGTGCCTTCTTATATTTTGTGCCTAAGGCATGTACTTCACTTGCCTCACCCTCATCCCCCTCTCGCCTTGCTCCTGGGGCTCCCTTGTCCTCTTCACTCTGTGGCTCCCTTCAAACGTGTGCATGGCATCTGGACAAACAAACAATTCTCACCTGGATGGCCTGATGGTGGTGTGGAGAGCTTGGGAATGGGTTCGGTTACCCTTGAAGCGGGCCTCTGGGCCTCTAATCCAGCGGAGGATTAGAGGTCACTATGTGGGGTGGGGCATGGTGGTTGAGAAGTTCTGCTCTAGCCCACTCTTGACTTTTGGTTCAGCTGGGCTTTCTCTTCCTGGGGACCCGATGGCCTGTGTCCAGGGCCAGTCACGCGCCCCCTTGGTTTGAGTTACTGCTCAGGTCATGGGGCCTGTCATTCTCCTTTTGTCAGGACCTTATCTGCAGAGTGCAGAGTAAGCATGGAATAAAGACACTTGCTCCTAGGAGGCGATCTTTTCCTCTCAGAAACAATGATTTCATTTTAATCTTGTACCAATTGAAAACAAGAAACATTTCATTCACGCTATTGTCATCCCAGTGATACCTAAGGGTAGATCCTGAGCCAAAGAAAAGAGAAGAAATTTGAGTTCACACAGAATGTTGTCGTCGTCAAGACTGGCTTTTAATTCAAGGTCTTTATCGTCACGGTTGACGGCTTAATGGTGATTGTTATGGCCAGCAATGAGTGAGCAGTGCCAGACCCTGGGTTCAGCATCTTCTTAGGCATATTTGTCATTTAAACCCTACAACAGTCTGGGGTTGGGACTATTATTCTGTCTTACAGATTAGAAAACTGAGGTTTAGAGAAGTTCTATAAAACCTCCCAAGAGTATCCAAATAGGTGATAGTAGGATCCAGAACTTCCTAACTCAAAACTCCAGTTCTTACCCTCATTCCACACACCTCCTCTCCACATAGGAGAAAAGCCAGTTTCTCCTCTTTTATGGGCATGCTAATAGCAGTGTCTTTCACATACAATTCTTTTATTACGATTTCTGTTTCAATTTTTTTCAGATTATAACAAAAAAAAATTTCAGCATCTAAATTATAGCAAAGCCGAGGGGCACCTGGGTGGCTCAGTGGGTTAAAGCCTCTGCCTTTGGCTCAGGTCGTGATCTCAGGGTCCTGGGATCGAGCCCTGCATCGGGCTCTCTGCTCAGCAGGGAGCCTGCTTCCCCCTCTCTCTCTCTGCCTGCCTCTCTTCCTACTTGTGTTCTCTCTCTCTGTCAAATAAATAAAATCTTTATAAAGAAAAATAAAAAATAAATAAATTATAGCAAAGCCGAGTCCTTGTCCTTCGCCATGTTGCAGCCCTGCTGACACTTCTTGAGTTCCGGAGCCTAGGTTCATGCAAGCAGGTGTCCCTGACTCGGTTTCTGCAAGTCATTTTTTTTTTTTCTTTCTTTTTTTTTTTTTGTTTTCTGCAAGTCTTGATGGAATCAGACAGATAGAAGATTTACTGTAAATGTTTTGGGGATTAGCTTAGGAATAGGGAACTAAAGAATTCACATTCATCTGGCAGCAAGAATGCCTATCGGCTAATCTTAAAATCCCGGGTCTAGACCTATCGTGTATTCTTTTTTTTTTTTTAATTAATTTTTATTAACATATAATGTATTATTTGCCCTGGGGTACATGTCTGTGAATCATCAGGCTTACACATTTCACAGCACTTAACAGCTTGTACCCTCCCCAATGTCCAAAACCCAGCCACCCTATCCCTACCCCCCCCCACCTCCCAGCCACCCTCAGTTCGTTTCGTGAGTCTAGGAGTCTCTTTTGGTTTGTCTCCCTCCCCATCCCTTCCTGTTTCATTTCTCTCCCCCCACCCCAAAATCCCTCCTTGCTTCTCAAATTCTTCATATCAGAGAGATCATGTGATAATTGTCTTTCTCTGACTGACTTATTTCGCTTAGCATAATACCCTCCAGTTCCATCCACGTCATTGCAAATGGCCAGATTTTGTTTCTCTTGATGGCTGCATAGTATTCCATTGCATATATA
>CM053609.1:82353241-82389231 GCA_028646535.1 Procyon lotor
TTCTTTACTGGTTCCTGCTCTGAGCACACTACAGACTCTGTGAGGAATTCCCAGGAGATCTGCTCTGGTCATTCTCTTCTCAAAGGCTTTGCACCCAGCCTCCAAAATGCCATCGAGAACATTGCCTTGACTATTTCTCCAACTAAACCCCCAGTCTATGGAAATGGCCTATTTCTTGGACATCTGATTTCAAGAATGTGGTGCCTTGGGTCCACCCTCACGTGGGACACTGTCCCCCCACCCCCACCCCCAAACTTGTGAGGTTCAAATGAGGAGGCATTACAGAAGGAGCTCTTTAGCTTAATAAGGCAATTTAATGGGTCTGGGATTGAGAGCATAGCAGCCTGTGTCCAGGACTGATTATGTAAGAGAACCTCCAAGAAAGGACAGAACATGGTTTTCTACAAATAAATAAGGCAAAAAGGCTACACTCACTAGTGCCACAGCTGGGAAGCAACTATGAGCAATGAATTTCTCATGCTAACAAATCCAAGCTCTTTGGAAAACAGATGTTGAGCTCTGGGACTGGTACTGGATCTCTGCTGGCAGGAACTGCACGTTTCAGAGATGGAAGGGTATCTAGAGAACATTTGTTCATAAACACAGCTGAGGGCCAGCAACCTGCTTTTATGCCCTGTCTGGGCTGCACTGGTGGACTCCTTCCATGCAGGGTTTCCACAAGAAGACAGACATGCAAGGCTTCTGCAGCCCACACTCTAGAGAAATAATTAAACAGTTTTTCTTAACCTCTTGAACTTTTCATTTATTATTGCCATCCATTATGTCTACCTTCTCAAATCGCAGAATCCCGAAACTGAGCTCTGGGGTCAAGGGTTTATTGTTTAATGGAGATAGAACATTTTGTAAATTGCACGAAGTCACAATGTTTATAATAGAGGCTTCTGGTGTACTGAATCTTTTCCATTTAACAAACAGTGAGCTTTGACATGTGTTCTTCCTACATAGCAAGAAATTTGGGGTAAGTGCAGTATTGGCATGAGCACGTTACCAAATCTTTCCTGTAAACCAAGTGACATCCACAGTCAAATAAAAACATTCTTTCCACCAAATACCAGGAAATGCTGAAAGTATCACTATTCTTCTAAGGTCATGCTAAAATGAAGTTTTGGCTTTTAGAACACAAAGTAAGGATGAAAAAGGCCAACATTTTTGTCCAATACACATTTGCTGCTACAAGTCCTCAGGGACAACCTTCTGGTTCAAATATGAACATGTGTATGTAGAATTTTTCCTAGGATTTAACCTTCAGATGAAAAGTGTAAATATTTTAAGAAAACGTATGAATGTCAAAAAATATTCCTGTTGTCTTTGTTTTTACTAGAATTTGTACTTTCAAGTCAGAAACGGATTTGCTTAAAACAGAGCAAACATCCTCAAAAATGTACCCAGCCAAAATAACCAATGTATAAATTCCTAGGATTAACAAAATATGAATATTCTTCAGTAAAGAAACTCAACCAAGAATTGGAAGTTCTTGGGAAGTGGTGGGAAAGAATGTCTTTTAACTTAAAATTTTAACCCTTTGCGTTGGAGATCTAATAAATATTTTTGAGGGAAACAAATGCATGCAACACATTTTCATGCTCTTCTTTTGGGAATTTTTAAAGTTAATGTAACATAAAACATTTTGGATCATAAGTGTAGCTGATAAAAACCCATGTAAAAAGTGACTTTCCGAGAGTAATTAGCACAACAGTGTTCTTTGCGCTTAATAATTGGTTCTGGGTACAGGATGTATTTTGGGCTCATTTTTATGAGGTCAAAACACATACAATCCTTAAAATTCATATTTGTAATGATTCAGGCTGATTTCTCTGCAAAGCTTCCCCCCCCCCCCCGAAGCTGCTCACAGGAGGACAGGGCTCACTCAATTTTTTTCTAACTTTCTAAAACGATTTTATAGTATTTAATGTTAGTTTCAGTTGATTCATTTGCTTATACCACAGGTTCAGTGGACCTTTGCAGGGACTCTGTCCAGTCATTCCTGCTTGGCCAGCAGGTGTCACTGTGGGTTTGGATGGTTACCCAATTGACCATAGAAAAGAGTGACTGATGGGGGGGGGGGGATTAAGAGGAGAGAAAAGGAAATATAAAAGCAGGTTCTTAGAGGAAAAAGTTATTAAAAACCCCTTATGTTTCCACAGACTTTTTCTTCAGGAGCTTGGAATTCTTTGTACTACCTTCCCAGCTCCTGTAGATCCAGAAATGAATTTACTTGCATGACATCTAACGATGCTGAGTTAGTTACTGAAGATAACTTCACTGGATAAAATAGCCATAAAGATGAGCAAAATTGAGAAGTGGATTCCAGTAGTCTTTCCCTAATCTCTCATGTCTTGCCTTCGTGCTTCATGGCCATACATCTTTTTGAACCCTAGGCACTTTTGCTTAACCTCAGAAATGTTACAATGTCTTCTAGCTCTTTGGTGGGTCATAGAATCATGGCTCAGGATAAGATCTAGGCTACCCCAGTGGTAAAATAAATTAGCTGTTTCATTAGTGGAAGGGGCATCTTGTCTGGAAAGTTGGTTCTTATAGCTCCCCCAAATCTGGATTGCTCATTTCAAAAAAGCTAGCCTATCCAAGTCATATATCTTTCTGAATACATGGAACTTCTTAATAAATAAAATTTCAGTTGGTGAAATTAACACATATTTCTTGAACAGCTGTCAACTTTTCAAGAATGAATGACCATAAAACCTCCCTGCACAGAGAAGAATTCACAGCTGGCCTAATTTGAATAACAGGCTGTAAATTGATTTCTTTTTTGGCTTGATACTTGGAAAGGACATCCATTGTGCTGGTGCAGAAAGCAAGTAATTTGTTAAGAAAAGATACATGGTTTGGCTTTTCCAAACAAGACTTAACACATGTGTGAAACATCCTAATTTTAGTCGAGGTCTGAGGAAAACAAAGCAGAAAAGGGTTTTGAAAGAAAATAGAACTCTTTCTACATTTGGAAGAGCTTCTGAGTCATAGTAACTCTAGTATCTATGCTGAGCCACCCATCTAAGATGATGGATCATTATCTCATGATGGAGCCGAGGTACCTCATTGGTTGAGGTACTACAACCCCAGAGGGTTAAAAACAAAAGCAATGTCCACTCTTTTACAAAACTCTTGTAGTTTCAATCTGATTTTGATTCCCTCACCTTTTATGTTTAAGTAAAGTTCTTAATGATAGAATACATTCTTCTAGTGCTGGTTCTAATTAATAATTAAAATAATAAAGCTCAGAAAAGAATAGATTAAATGTGCAGGTTCAGAAATATTTAGAAAACTTAACTATAAAGTATGAATACTTTGTTTCCACCTAGCTTAGTCATCCATTCACAAAGATAAATCGTTCTGAGGTAAGCTGATTTGGGTCCATGAAAAAATATACAAAGGATTGCTTATAACTAACTCCTAGTAAAATTTCCTCAGAAAATCCATGTACTTATATATATGTTTCTTTCTCGACTCTGAGAAGGCTGTTTCATTTGTACATAAGAATGTGTCATTAATGTAACACTATTTTCTCTGCTGCTCAGAGATTAAGACTCACTTTGGCTAAGGGTTTCTGGCAGAACTCGTAGGAATCATAGCAACAGGGGCTATAAGCACAAGCAGCTGAAGGGTGTGGGGTAGGGGGAAAAGAAAGAAAGAAAGAAGAGGGATGTTAAGGTATAAAATTATTTATCCAGGGAAACGGAGCATCAACAGAATTTTCTTTTCAATTAGATATAGTGAAGAATGGGGTCCTTGGACGTTGGTTTATCCTTTGGAAAAATGCCCACGATTTCCATGACAACTTTTTAGACCATTAGAAATAACGGTGATCACTATTTCCTCTGAGCCACTGTGCCGTTTGTGTATTGTGACTGCTATGGAACCCTTAATCATATATGCCTGGGTATTTTGTGTATGTGTAAGCGTGTTTGAACGCATATTTGTGTGTTTTCCCAACTGGAGTCTGGTTTCTCTAGGGCAGGAGTTGTGTGTTACATATCTCACGTCCCTTAAATCTTGTGTCTTGATACCAAGCACTTGGTAGGACTTAAAATGAATCTTTGTCGAGTGAACAAAAATTACAAAGGATACTTTTGTTTGGCAAGCATTGGTATTGCTAGATTAATTTTATGTAGTCCATATAAATAATTCACTTCTTGTGGTTCCATATCCTGATGTGAAAATTATGCATTTACTGTGTTTTCATAGATATTAATGGGAGCTATTAAAATGAGAAGTTGTTTCTAGGTTGGTGGTCTTAGGCCTGGTATTGAATGAAAAAGATGAGGTAAATTTTAATTGTGGAAAGAATAAAACTCTATGCATTGCTTTGTTAAATTTGACGGTTTGTGCGCGTGATTTTCCCCGTTTATTTCAGAAAGAACAACAATAAGACTTTAATTTTCTTTAATCTCAGCATGTAAAGTAAAAGAGACATAGGATGGAGAGTAAAGGGTTAGAAGTAACCAATCCAACATTGTGATATTTCTTTTCCTTAATACCAAATGTTTTATTTAAAATGTGTAGTTTAAAAATGAAACTATAAATACGATAACCTAATTAAAACTTTAAAGAAAAATGATTATACGTGTACTTTGGTACATCAGCTATTAGGAACCAGATGGTATTTTGTTTCTGTTGGGAAAATATTTTCAGAACTTATTTAAAGAATTATAAAATGAAACAAATCAAATCATTACTTATACTTTTTGGCGGGGGAGGACAGTGTGAGGAAAATGTGCAGAAAAGACTAATGTTTGTGTCTAATGATTTCATTATCGTATTTCTACTTTCTTTGTCATCCAGGGTAAACTCTGAGGATATGTCATGAATTCCTGAGCCACAATAAATCTGTGAGTGTCAGACTCTGTGTGTGGGTAAAATGGATAATTTTCTGACCTTTAGTAAGCTTTCACTAGAGCAAAGGAAGTCCATCCACATAATGTTTCTCCACTACAAAATACTGGCAGGAAGCCAAAGTATGCCCTTTGGCAAATCTCCAGTCTGGATGGCTTTCCTGGAGCTAGAAGACATTCATGAATCTGCCCAGCCCTGCAATTTTTTTTTTTTTTAAGCCTTTGGAAAGACCTTTCCTGTGTGCAACCTGCTGAGGGAGATGTGAGAACACATTAATCTTGGATTTCTTCAAAAGAAACTTGGGGGTCTCCTGCTCTAATTCAACAGGTCCACCTTCCTGTCCAGTGTGAGCCACAAGACTGTCAAAAAAAAAATGCAGCAGATAACCTAGAATGGATCTAGCTAAAAATTAAGATTATGATAAAAATGAATTAGAACTTTCTGACCCTTAGAGATGAGGTTCAGCCATGGTTGGCTTTACTTGTGAAGGACAAACTGATAGTAATTAAGATACATTAGTAAATATACTGTTTATTCTTGTTTTCCTAAATTTTATGCCAAATCTCAAATTATTCCCATCACTCTTTGTAATTGAACCAATTTTTTATTTCAGTCATCACAAGATAGAATTCTAGAGTGTTTTTCTCTTAAGACCCAAGTGTCTGGTAGTTTGGACTTTCTTGAACATTTCCAGAAGCTGATGATAAACCTATATTCCAGTGTTATCTTTTGCCATTACACAAATTTACACCATCATGCAGCTAATTCACATGACTTTCTCTTTCTCTCTCCATGACATTTTTTCAGCTTGAAACATCTCACTAACTTCATCCAAGCCTAATTCATTCTGCAGAGCCCAGATAAAGTACATTCTACCCTATCCCTTATCTAATAGAGACTCAAGCCTCTCAATTCTTGGGGCATTTTGGGTGATTCTGCTGGTAGTAACATTCTGAATTGCATCAGAATTATTTGTTTGTATGATTTACAACTAGAAGACAAGTTTCTTTTTCTTTTCCTTCTTTCTTTTCTTTTAGAAGGCAAGTTTCTTAACACTAAGGATCATTTCTCATTTCTCATTTGTATGCCTGTAATATTTAGTACAAACTGCTTATCTAACATTTGTTAAGAGATTAAAATGTGAAATTATCTTAAATATTGACAATGAAATGATCAAATTCCTTCTTTAAACATAAACGGTCCAATAGAAAGTATGAATTATAGACTTGTTTCGTTCCCTTTAATCACGAATTATTCATTTTTTAATTCATGTTTTCAATAAGCCTCTGATTGGCTTTTAAGGACAACACATACTTAGGGGCCAAAAGGGCTTGGTAATAAGTGGGAAAAGACTGTAGTTAAAATGAAGATGGTAAAACATACTTTAAACACCGTGAATATTGCTGATAACATATTAACATCAAGGTAGCAGGTCTCTTGGGTACCATGCTCTGAGTATTATGGCTTTACTCTTTCACTCCAATTCAGAACAAGTCTTAAGGGTCATCCCATCCTTAGAACTCCCTGCAGGCCTCTTAGAGCTTCCATTAGGACTACACTGTAGCTCAACGTCTTCCTCTACCTAGTGCTACTTCCTTTTCTTCTCCTCCCTTCCTTTCTATAGGTGTTGTTCTCAAGAGCTCAATAACCTCCTACAGCCTATCTCTGTCTCAGAGTCCACATCCTCTGGCCACCCAGCTTGTCTCTCTGTCCCATTCCACGACTACTCTGATTTTACCGTCACTCTCAATATAAATAGTTTTCCTGCCAGATTCAGTCCTGCTAAATCCCCACCAGCCGGGCAAGATATAACCTTCCCCCAAACTACAGATGATGGGGGATGGCCAGGTGATGTAAGTTAGTAGGAAAGGAATGAGCAACTGAACAGGAAGGAGGAATCCAGACTAGGAGCAGGTAGAAAGGGTACCAAGTGATATCAGTTATAAAAGAGCCATGTTGGAGAAGCCATGAATAGACATTTTTCCAAAGAAGGCATACAGATGGCTAACAGACACATGGTTCAACATCACTCATCATCAGGGAAATACAAATCAAAACTAAAATGAGATATCACCTCACAGCTGTCAGAATGGCTAAAATTAACAACACAAGGAACAACAGATGTTGGCAAGGATGCGGAAAAAGAGGAACACTCTTAAACTGTTGGTGGGAATGCAAACTGGTGCAGCCACTCTGGAAAACAGTATGGAGGTTCATCAAAAAGTTAAAAATAGAACTAGTCTACAATCCAGCAATTGCAGTACTAGATATTTACCCAAAGGATACAAAAATACTGATTCAAAGGAACACATGCACCCTGATGTTTATAGCAGCATTATCAATAATAGCCAAATTATAGAAAGAGTCCAAATGTCCACTGACTGATGAGTGGATAAAGAAGTTGTGGTATCTATATTCAATGGAATATGACTCAACCATAAAAAAGAATGAAAATTTTGCCATTTGCAACCACATGGATGGAGCTAGACTGTATTACACTAAACAAAATAAATCAGAGAAAGACAAATACCATATGATTTCACTCATATGTGGAATTTAAGAAACAAAACAGATGAACATAGGGAAAAAAAGAGAGAGGCAAACCATAAACCAGACTCTTAACTATAGAGTTGAAACTGAAGGTTGCTGGAGAGGAGGTGGGTGGGAAGATGTGCTAAATGGATGATGGGTATTAAGGAAGTCACTTGTGATGAGCACTGAGTGTTATATGTAAGTGATATGTAAGTGATGAATCACTAAATTCTACTCCTAAAACTAGTATTACGCTATATGTTAGCTACCTGGAATTTAAATAAAAACTTGAATAAATAAATAAATAGGCCATGTTGGGATCAAGTAGTAAATAAGTTAGAAGTAGGTAGTGAGCCAGGCTGTTAGTGACAACCTGTGAAGGAAAATATGGCCGCAGGATTGTTTAGCAATGTGGTTTTAGAGTTGTAAGGGACTTAAGTGATAGGAAAATGATTTCTAAGGTGGTTGTATCTCTTTGTCATGATAAAACAGAGTTTATAGAAGTATGTAGAGTTAATTCATCATAGAAGAAATGATGGGCAAGAGGAGTGGGGAATCAGGGATGAAGAGGTAAAACTAAAAGCCTCTCATGCTGATTTACTTAGAAACCAGCAATATGGCTCACCTCAGAGCATAACCTCTTACAATAAATAGTACCTCCAGTATGACATTTAGGTGTCAGGGAGAACCATGTGCAATTGTCTATATTTCACTGTGTTCGACTTACAAAAATGACATATAATTTCATGTAGTTTAATCTCAAAGTTTTGTTTCTTGACTGACTTCCCTCACTGGAATAAAAATATTATTTTGTTCAATACTGTATCACAGTACCCAGCACAGTGTCTAACACAAAGTAGGTATTTGATGCAAGTTTTTCATAAATTAATTAAGAAATGAATTACTAGGGGCGCCTGGGTGGCTCAGTTGTTAAGCGTCTGCCTTCGGCCCCGGTCAGATCCCAGGGACCTGGGATCGAGCCCCGCATCGGGCTCTCCGCTCTGCGGGAAGCCTGCTTCTCCCGCTACCATTCCCTCTCTCGCTGTGTTTCTCTCTGTCAAATAAATAAAATCTTTAAAAAAAAAAAAAAAGAAATGAATTACTTAGCCCCAAATTCTTTTAGCCATAATTTACTATATTACTTAGGATTCCTTCAATTATAAATAACAGAATCCCAATATATATTAGATAGGCAAAGAAGAGAATTTATTGGTTTACACAATTAGGAATTCCAAGGAGAGTAGGAACTAGTTTCAGCTAGATCCGATGGCTTAAATAATGTCATAAAGATGTGGTCTCTTGCCTCATTCACCTCCGATTTTTTTTTTTTTTACCCTTTTGGCTTAATCTTCAGGCAGGACCTTCAGTTTGAAGATTTCTAGGGGGTCCAGGCTTACTGTCATTGTCTTAGCAAATGCCAGGGAATACAAAAGTGCCTGTTTCAATCAAAAGTCCTGGCCTTGACTCTCAAAGAAACTACTCTTACAATATCTGAGGAGCTAAAGTAAGGGGTCAGTCCACCTCAGTTAACTGGACTGAGAAGGAGAGAAATGCTTTCCTGAAGGAAAATTGTTGTGCTGTTACCAAAATAATAATTGTGATGGCCAACACACTGAGCCCTTATTTCCCAGGCACTCTGCTAAAGGCAATCATCTCAATAACTCTGTAAGGGAAGCACCAT
Organism: Procyon lotor; assembly: GCA_028646535.1. Classification (NCBI taxonomy): domain Eukaryota; kingdom Metazoa; phylum Chordata; class Mammalia; order Carnivora; family Procyonidae; genus Procyon; species Procyon lotor. Next base: position 82,362,324 of record CM053609.1, read on the forward strand.
TATTATCTCTACTTTATACACGAGTAAATTGAAGTGTAGAGAAGTTGAGTAACTTGTGTAATGTAGTGGCTGAGGAGATAGACCCAGGATTAAAATGTCAATCGTCCAATTTACAGCCTATTCCTTTAACCACCTCATTCTGTCACCTGAAAAGAAGTTTGGGGACAAGGGAAAACAGACTGTCTACTCTACTTAGCTTATTAATTTATAGAGCCAGTGGTTTGGTAGCATCCAATTCACAGCGACAAATGGAGAGTTACTGGTTCACTTGTCAAAATGTTGCTGGGGAGAACTTTTTCTCTAAGGTCATCTCAGAAGTTGTTTTCTGGCCATTAAGAAACTAATTCCCTACAACTACAGGTCTTCATTTTTTATTTCCTCCTACATCCTTCTCCCCAGCTTGATGACTTCCACCAAGTCAATTGATTCTGTTCGAAAACAATATTTAGAGCATCTTCAATGTAGCAAAACAAGAACACAACACTATTTGGTTGTTTAAAAACATATTATTAAATATATGAATTATATTATGTTTAGGTCCCTTCTACCTTTGACATTCCAGTAGATTCAGGGTTCCTTCCTTCCTTCCTTCCTTCCTTCCTTCCTTCCTTCCTTCCTTCCTTCCTTCCTTTCTTTCTTTCTTTCTTTCTTTCTTTCTTTCTTTCTTTCTTTCTTTCTTTCTTTCTTTCTTCCTGATTTTGTTCCTAAGCAATCTCTACACCCAATATAGGGCTCAAACCTACAACTCTGAGATCTAGAAGTGCACACTTCACTGACTGAGACATCCAGGCACCCCTGTTCAGGATGTATTTGAATCATCCATACTTCACTTGACTCTTTAGATGCTGGAGTTACTCCCTGGTAAAGAGCACACATAGCTCTTTTTTGTCTCTCCTTTCCCTATCCATCTCCTTGAGAGTAAATTACCAAAGTTTACTTCTAACAGGCATGGTGTAGTGGAGGCTCATATGTTCCATTTTCCTTCAAACATGGTAGATGGTGCTTGGTTGGCAGGAGTTCTGGAGAACTAGAGAGAACAGAGTCCTGAAAGTCAGTCCCTTGCCTGGGGTTGATGCAGCATGTCTTTGAAGAAGAATGTCCAGTAGGCTTTTTTCCTATAGAGTGGGAGTGCAGCTAGGTGAGGGATTTATAGAAAGGTTCTTCCCAGTAAGGCTCCTGCCTGTCTGATTCATGTACTTACAGCTGAGTTGTAATCTCTGCTCTTCTCTGCAAATCAGAATCCTCTGCAATTTTCTAGTTTATGCATTCTCATGATATCAGCTCTGTCTCACCCAGGTGCTGCCTCTGGCACTCACTATGTCTAACTGACCATCTCGCTTAGTTCAAGGTCATAAATTTCCTACTGGTTCATCCCACATTATAGATGAGTTCGATGTTAGATCAATGAATTTCTCTCATTCTATAAAATGTGGCCAGAGAGCTGGATCATGTGGTAGTAACATGGGCTTAGTAACATGGACTCCACTCCTTCAATAAGAGGAGAGCAATTTCCAAAAGAGTGTGCAGGAGTGGGGGGTGGGGTGGGATAAAGAAGCATTGAAATGGTAAATATAATATGTCTGCTTCATTTTCCAACATTATTCCTTATTATAAAACAAAGTAATTTCTTAGCTGATATATTTGCAGGGAAAATACAATGAGGGTTAGTTTTCATGATAATGGTCTATAGATCACACTTAATCCTGAAGTGACTTCTGAATTCTCACAGACTAACTGTGGTCACCGAGGAGTTTTTACAATTGCAGGTTGTTCACTTTCTTTGAAAATGGTAGGATGCATTCTACAACATGCAGCAGTTTGAAGTAATAAACTAGATTTACATACAGAAGCATTAATGGACTTTAATAAAAGAACATTGTGAAAAAGTAACAGAAGAAGAGCTTCATAAAGTATTGCTTTTGTAAATTAAAAACAGGTACTGCACAAAACAACACTAAATTATTCAAGGACATGTGGCTATCCAAGGACATATAGTAAACACATTAGAGGGCCTGTCTATGGGAGGAAGGACAATGGAGTGGGGATGAAAGATAAAGGGGGAAGATAATGAAACTTAAAAAGAGAGAGAGAGGGCTTTGCACAAACAGATGATAGTGTGTCACAAACTGAGGAATATGATAGTTCTCAATCTCATACAACCAAGGTCCAAAGAAGAAAATAAGTCAAGTAGAAGAGGGTGACAGTTAGCTAGGTTAGGAGGGAAACCCACTTCTAAGTGGGGGGAAAACTTGAAGCCAGTGACCGTTGGCTCTAGGTTCTCCTTTCTTTTGGTCCCCAGAGCTAACTCCGGCTGAGGTTATCTGATTCTTGCTACCCCGTGATCTAGCTGTCTGGGACAGAGGGAGGACAGGTGGAGGCCACTGGCGAGGTTGAATGCCCACTGGAATACTGATAATGAGGCATGGGGAAAATGCAGGTAAGTTCTGAGCTGCAACCAGGGCTCTCAGTGAAAACCAGCAGAAAGAGGCCCTACTGCAGCCTATGACTCTTTCAGACCTTGGTTTCTTCCCTGGAAAAGTGAAATGGTTTCCTCTCAGATCTCTGCTCTAGAGTGCTGATGGTTTATGATTCTCCCTCGTACAAACTCATTGCTGATGAAAACATGTGGAGAGACAGCGCCCACAAAGTGTGAGCCCTCTCTTGTCTGTGGCCTGACTCAGGAAACAGCCTGCTGCCCTCCACGACCCAATGGCCAAGTGCACACGGGATCTCGTGCCAGTTGCCTTCCTGTTAGATAGAGGAGTCAGGCAAACACATTTGCTCTGATCTTAAAAAATTCTTCCTTGGAATTCTTCTAAGGAAATGTGATATGAAGAGATAACAGATAAAACTGGCACGTTTAAAGTTGCCACTTCGGGGGCTGTTTTATATTAATCATCCCTTTAGGTGATTAATTCTCCAGGATCATCTGAAGAATGGGGAATAAGGTAGAATTACACTCTGTACAGAAACCATGTGAAAGCAGGCTCTTCTTTTGAAAGGCTCAGACTACAAAAAGCAAGAACATTCTAAAATAAAGTGCTCTCTTCATCAAAGACTTCTTTTATTAGGAAAATATTGAAACGTCCCCTCTTCCTTATTTCTTCGGAATATTTTCATTTTCTCCTCAGGACTTAAACATCTCTTGCCCCAACAGAAATGGACATTTACTCTGTAAGACAAGGTGATAAGTTTATTAAAATCAGTATTAACGTGCATCCCCTCTTTTCCTGATAGCCTCAGCTCTCAGCTGCTCTCTGAAGAGGTCATTCTCCACCTGTGCCACTCAGAGTGATGGGCTCATTAGAGAAGGGCTACCAAGGAGTCACATTCAATGCGTGGCATGCCTATGTTGCCCGATCAGGGATAAAAGCATCTTTTAAGCCCCCAGGCTGAATTGTACATTTGCATTTCTCCTGATGAAGAAAGGTCCCCATCAGTTTTTCTGGTTTGGGAGTATTTCCTGCAGAATGACAGAGATGTCCCTCCCCCCACCATGGAATCAGCACGCTGTGTAACATTGTTGGGTCGGTGGTCAGATCGGCTGTTCTTTCCCCGAGGAAGATCCACCTCGCTATTGGTGATTACTGCAAAGGACCAGATGTTTTTCTTTAACCTCCTATTGGTTCTAATCTCCCTCAATCTTTGATCCCAGCCCCACTTGAAAGTAACCCCTCATTTAGCTCCTCTTGGGTGGTCCTCGGTGGAGATTTAGTTAATTCTAACTTCTTGTACAGTCTTCCCCCATGTGCTTCCATGGTAAAATTCTACCTTTCTAATTGCTAAGAGGAAAATTGTTAATCCTTTTGATTCAGGGAGCAGCATAATAGCCTGAAAATTGGCAACTTAATTGAAAAACTCAGAAATTGCTGACTCCTTGTGGTAGCCCTGTAATAGGCATTTCCTTCCCCATTCTTCGTTTTTTTTCCCCCCAAAGTAACATAAAATAAAATAAATGAAATGAAATATTATTTCAAACGTGCTTACAAAAGACTCTCCTCTTGTTATCTCTCTACTCCAAGATTCTTTTTGTTTGGGTTTCTATGCATGCTCTCAATATTTTATTGGTTGCTACGGATCGGCTTAATGGGTTATTATAGAAAATACTCACCAGCATACAGAAAGGACATGTGACACTGACTAATGGGAAATAGAAATTCTTCCCCTCCCTCCTTTCCATTATGTAAGAATAAACAACTTTAAATTGCTCCTCTTCGATTCCCAGGGCTGTCTAGGCTACATATGTCAAATGTCAGTGTGTGTTTTGGAGATTAGGTTATTCTGCAATGCGACTGGTATATATTAGTACTCTCTTGACTTCATTATCAAAAGCTAACCAAGCAAGCTAGTCTTTTGAAAGAGATTTCCAATTTCGCTTTGGGTTCATAAAAGTAAATTCTTTTAAAAATCTGGGAATAAAAAGGTTTCTCGGTTCTTGGCACAGTCCATTGATCTTACTTATGAATAGAGAAAAGGTCAAGGATTTTGCTTATTTGTTTTCCATAGGCACTCTAAATTTTAAAAGATTTGGAGACTTTTAAGGGACTTTTAAGAGACACTTAATTTGTTACAGATGCATTAACATATTGAATTTACGTGAAAGAGTGAAGGCCAGGCGAAGGATATTGGGTTCATTATTTATTAGTGGAGCTAGTCAAAACTTCCCTGTTTTAACCAAGTGGCGGTTTGGCCTCTTTTCAAGAAGCCATCTCTTAATATTGCTGTGCCCAGCAATTAATGTACACTGAGAGGGTGAGTGTGCCTTTACTATACCCAACCATATTGGATTCTAGACTATCCAGGTCTATCTTGCTTCCGTCCAGAGTGGACATGATGCTTCTGGGTAATCATTTTGAAGTATGTGCTACTCATGCTTTCTACTCAAAATGAAACTCATCAATGAGGTCTACAATTGTACAGAGTCTGAGTTCTCCCTATCATGTCTCAGTTCCCAGGATATCACCATACTTTCTCCACGCCTGACACACTGGCTTTTTCTAAGTGCCTCTTCCCTCCTCCTACATGGAAAACTATTCCCTGACTGTCACACTATTTATTCCTGCTCAGTGCCTGTCTCCTCATGAAAGTCTTTCCTGCATGACTGTGTCATGTCGATTACGATGAGCTCTCATATTATCATGCTCTTCACATCCTAGTTTCAATTCTGTATTTACGTCTTATTTGATTGTCTTACTACTCCACTATTTTGAGAGCTTCACAAGGGCAGAGACAGGGTTGAGTCTTGTTTGCTCTTCCGTCTCTAGTGCTTAGGAACATGTAGTAAGTATTCAACAAATGTCTGTAGAATGAATGAAAGAATAAATGAATGAATAAGTGAACAAAAGAATGAATAACATTAAGGTTCCCTTGAGCTGCCTCTGACAATTACGTGTATGAATTCAATGTTTTTTTTTTTTTTCTGAAGTCCCTATGTTTGGGTGTATCTGCATCTCCTCTCTTGTATTATTAAATTTCTAGAGGGTGAAGACTGGCTTTCAGTCTTCTGAGATAAGTTTCTCTGGTCCAGTTCTCAGTGCAGTCTCAGAAAGTGGTATGGGCCAGGACTGCCCCTATGAGGTTATGAAACAAAGAATACAATAACATACCCTCTGCTCTTTCCTGCACAGAGAAATGCATTGAAATTAAAGAAGAGGAGAAGAAGTAGAGACAGCTTAAAAAGAGGAAGGCAGCCTGAAAGGTAGGTGGGGAGATATGTGGGTATGTGGACCTTGGTTCATGTCTCATCAGACTTTTCAGGCTGATTTAGTGTGTAAAAAGTCTGGAGTTTCTCTGAGCACCAGCCTGCACTTTCCTATTTTATCCCCCCTGGGGAGATATGCCTTGCCTCCACTGGAATCATAACTCTCTGAGTCATATGGCATTAGCTATGCAAATTGCTAACCATAAACAATTCTGTCCTGTAATGACAGAACTCAAAATGGAAAATTAAAATTGACCATGCATGTTCCAGTTGCCTATCATTCTCTTTATGATCTCTCATTTAGTCTTATGGAGCTTTTGTCCTCTTACAACTTTTTTGAGTTACAACATAGTTCCAAAGCGCTCATGTGACCCTTAGGGGCCCTGCCCATTCTGGTGGACCCTAAAGGATCACTAGGGATAACTGACTTCTCTTTAAATAATTGTGCATACCCTTAATGTTTTCTATCAGATTATCTCAAGCAGAATCCAAAGTTTCTCTTTCAAATTAGCCTTACCTCTAAGAACAGAAGCTAGAATCCAGTACTAAAACTAGTTTTACGAAGTTTTCCTACTTATTTTTGCTACTATTTCCCATTTTAATTAATATTTTTCTTCAAAATTGTGTTCTTGGGGAGTCAGTTAGGCATCTGACTCTTGGTTTTGGCTCAGGTCATGATCTCAGGGTCATAAGATCAAGCCCCATGTCAGGCTCTGAGCCCAGCATGGAGTCTGCATGGGATTCTCTCCCTCTCCCTCTGCAACCATCCCTAGATAAATTTAGTCTAAATAAATTTAAACTAAATAAATAGTCTCTAAAATAAATATATTTTATATATATACATATATATAAATAAAATAAATCTAAAATAAATAAAGCCTTAAAAAATTTTAAAAATAAAATTGTATTCGAGAGATTTAAAGCAACAATCCAATTTTATTATGTCTCCTACCCATGTTTGTCCATGTAGAGTTCATACTGTTGCACTGAATGAGAAAAACTTTACCTTTTTTTAATAAGAAAAGTTTATCTTTCTGTTGGCGACAACCAAGGGGAAAACATGATTTTATCGAGCTATTTCTCCTTTACTCTACCCAGCGCTTGTCAAATTTAGAAACGAAAATTGGAAAATCTCACACTTCCCAAACCAGTCCCTGTGGTAAATAGAACCTTAGCCCTATGTTACTACACTGCATATGATAGTGCTTTTAAAAAACCTTTAAACATAGGTAACAATGTGTCTTCAAGACTGGAACTATTGATTTATAAAGTTAAGTGTGAATAAAATCTAAAGATAAATAGTGTATCATTAAAAAGTGAAATAATATTATTTTGATTCATACTTGACAATTTTTGAAAGAATGTTAAGCTCTTACATAAATACATGGCTTCCCCAGCTGTTCAAATAGTATGATTAATTAAATGGATTCTGTCTGAAAACCAACACTGGCTCTTGTTCTCAAGTTGCAAATATGTCCAATGTAAAGGGAAATGGAAAACTATTTCTCTGGTATCTACTGCAATCAAGGTAAAGAATTAATATTGTTCAAATACCAAAGTGTTCCTTATCATGTGTTTGTGGTGTTGTGCATATGCATGTGTGTGTGTATGTGATACTTTTTTTTTCATGAAAGGAAACTTCACCTGCAACAAACTTAGCTATTTGACAATCTCATTGGAATAATCCAGAATATTTATTCTGGAACAATCCAGAATAAAGCCAAGTATCTGTTAAAAGTCAACAAAGCAGACCACTTGGAAGCCCAAATAGAGGTGATCAAAGCCCACTCATATATCTCTTGTACTTAAATATAGAAAGAAAAAGTCATAGACCTTCAATTAGAATACTACTATTTTTATTTTAGTGTAATTTAAATTTGCCTGGAGGGTTCAAAGCATGAAGAGATCACTGAGGCGGATTGCAGTGGTTGACTGGGGCTGGAGAGTGGAAAGGCTTAAACCAGAACACACTGGGGAGTCAGTAAAAGTTCTGAGTAGGAGAGAGACATTATTATACATGTTTGTTAGGAAAATTAATCTAAGTGCAAGAATATATTGCAGAGGCTGTAAGTCAAGGGCAGTTATCAGACTATTGCATTAGTCCAGAGATTATGGCATTAGCCCAGATGAGCCATAAGATTCTGAACAGGGGTACAGAGAGAAAAATAAGTCTTAAGAAATTTCATGCAATAGAATAAAAAGGACTTAGGAATTGTTCAGATTGGGAGACATAGAAGACAGAAAAATCAAAGATGTTTTTAAAAATTCAAGTCTGAAGAAAAAAAAATTCGAGTTTGTGGGTTGACTCAGTCAGTTAAGCATCTGCCTTTGGCTCAGGTCATGATCCCAAGGTCCTGGGATTGAATCCCCTATGGGGCTCCTTGCTCAGTGGGGAGCCTGCTTCTCCCTCTACCTGCTGTTCCCCGTGCTTGTGCTCTCTCTCAATTTCTCTCCAGCAAATAAATAACATCTTTAAAAAAATGTGATACTGAAATGGTGCTATGGGCAGAATTAAAAAACACAGGAGGAAGAACAAGTTTGGGGGAAGGTAGAGGAAGACAGTGAACGCAAGTGTGCAATTTGAGGCACCAGTAGAATATCCAAGAAGAGATGTGTAACAGCAGCTGCAAATGCAGCATCATACCATCTCTGGGACCAGCCATAAAACAAAAGCCACAACAGCTAATGTTTCCTGAGCTCTTCCTAGGTGTGAAGCATGCTCTGACATGTTTCATGTGTTTAATATTTGCAACTTTCTCATGATGTAAGTACTATTTTAAATTCATTTAAAATTTTTATTTTGATTAATTTATGATATGTAAAAGTAATTTCATAATCATTGCAAAAATGGAAACCACAGATATATATGAGAAGTCAAAGGAAAGAATAGGAGAGGTTCAGTGAATCACAGGTGTTTTTCTTCCTAAATAATGTTTAGAGAAAATTAGAAGCAATTTCCAAAAAAGAGGAAATGAAGAGCTGCATAGAAAAGAAGAAAACATCAAAACTACTATAAGTAGAAAAAAGAATTCAAACAAACAAGTATACCACCCCCACCAATAAAACATAGAAAAACTATAGCAATCTTGGCCTCTTTAGGAAAGAAATGGTCTTTCCCCATTTACTAAGATCTAGAGTTCTCATTCTACAAGATCCTGGTGGATAATTGATATTAAAATGATACCAGAAAAAAGTTAAATGATGTTTCATGTAACCCTTTAGGAAGGCAGAAAAATTTTGTTCCAATAATGGATAAAATCAAAGATCTGTTTCATGACGGATTAAATTGTAATCAACAAAGCACGATTACATGAATTATGCCATGATGGTTCCACACTGTTGAGTTTCATGTTATGTTTCGAACAAGCGAGGTGTGAGATCTTTCTTCCCAGGCAAGCAGGGACTGGGTCCAGGTTGAAATTCTACTAGCAGGGACTGGTATTGGAGTGGGTGTGGTTTTTCTGCACTTTGAGGGCTCTAATTAAAGGGGAATTAGAATCAAAGTCTGAGATGAGCGCTGGGGTGGGCCCAGGATGTAAGGGAAGTTCCAAAACATCTAGTCCAAGGGTAATGAATGAAAAAACAAAAACTAGATTTAAAGCTATGAATCACATCAGAGAACTGCAGGCAAAATGAAGTTTAACAGGGTTTGAGAGCAGGAACCAGAGGGACTCCCAAGAACAATGGGGTATAGAAGGTATAAGACTTTTCTAGGGTAGCCAGGGTCAAGCATAAAGATGAGGAACAAATGATGAGGGGCTCAAATCTTTAAGCAAAGAAATGAAAGTCTCATGAATATAAGAAAATGAAAGAATTCAAAGAATTTGCAAAGAATGTGGGGAAACATCTGGAAACCAGGAAGCAGAATGATAAATATATATCTAGCTCACTTATATGTCTCATATATACATATATATTTTATGTGTATTTTAAATATATTTTAAAATATATTAAGATTTTATATATCTATATATAGATATATGGATATTGATGCTAGCCACTGCCCCATGCTTACTCCCACTAATGATCAAATAGGAAAGAAAGGAACTTAACTTCAAGTGAGAAAAATTTTGTTAGTTTTTACATTGCTTTTTTTTTTTTTTTAAAGATTTTATTTATTTATTTGACAGAGAGAGAGAGATCACAGGTAGGCAGAGAGGCAGGCGGAGAGAGAGGGGGAAGCAGGCTCCCTGCTGAGCAGAGAGCCCGACGCGGGGCTCGATCCCAGGACCCTGAGATCATGACCTGAGTCGAAGGCAGAGGCTTTAACCCACTGAGCCACCCAGGCGCCCCTACATTGCCTTTTAAATTGCTTCCCAGTATGTATCATTCTGCATACAAAAAAATGTGAAGAATTTACAAAACTCGACAATAAAAAATAATTTGATAAAAGTGTTGGCAAATGGTTTGAGCTGATTTGCAGATAAGCAGATAGCACATAAGTACATGAAAGATGCTTAACATTATTAGTCATTAGGGAAATGCAAATTAAAACAATAATGAGTTGCCATTACATACCTGTTAGAATGACCAAATACAAATACTGAAAATAGGGCGCCTGGGTGGCTCAGTCAGTTAAGTGTCTGCCTTTGGCTCAGGTCATGATCCTGGGATGGAGTCCTGCATTGGTCTCCTCGCTCAGTGGGGAGCCTGCTTCTCCCTCTCCCTCTGCCTGCTGCTCCTTCTGCTTGTGCTCTCTCTGCCAAATATATAAACAAAATATCTTTTAAAATACTGAAAATAGCAAGTGCTGACAAGGAGTTTGAGCAACTGAAAGTCTCACGTATTGCTGGTGGGAATACAAGATAGAATAGTCACTCTGGCAGTTTCTTACAAGTTAAACATACACTTAGCCTATGACCCAACAATCCCATTTCTAGCTATTTACCCCGAAGAAATTAAAATTTATTTTCAAACAGAAACTTCCACATAAGTACCTAAAATATCGTTATTCAAAATCAGCCCAAACTGGAAACAACCTCAAAATACGTCAATGTGTGCTAAATTCATACAGTGGAATACCACTCGGCAACAATCAGTAACATCCAACTGATACATAAAACAATATGAATGAATCTTAAATGTGTTAAGCTAATTAAAAGAAACCAGTGTGAAAATATTGAATACTATATGATTTCATTTATGTGACACTCTGATGAAAGCAAAACCATACGTTCAGAGAACAGATCAGTAATTGCTAGGGTTTGGTGGGTATGGAATTATGACTACTGAGGGACAGTACTAGGAAATGCTTTGGGATGTTAGAATTATGCTGAGTTCATTTGTGTGCTGGTTTCAAGAATCTATGCGTGTGTTAAAGTCCACAGAACTTTAAACAAACAAACAAAAAAAGAATTTTACTGTGCATAAAACTTTTTAAATAAGATAAATTTAAAATGGCAATAACTGTTTATTGCTTCCAATTTTGTGAGTCAGGAATTTGGCAGGGTTCAGCTAGGATGATCCTTTTGCTCCATACTTTGTCAACCATGGGGCTGAAGAATGGAAGACAGTCTGAGTCTTGAGGATGGCTATCAACTAAGATATCTTGGTTTTTCTTTACATGGCGTCTCTTTCTACATATTCTTATTCTCCGGGAATCTCTCTCTGCACGTGCCTTCTTTCTTCATCAGGATAGCTTGAACCTCTTTACGTAACAACGTGATTCTAAAAACAAAATTGGAAGCTATGACACCACTGAAGACCTGGTTTCAGAAGTTCCAGAATGTTGCGTCCATTGCATTGTATTAGTCCAGTCTAGTCGAGATTAAGAAGAGAAAAAAATGGCCTCCACCACTCGATGGGAGGAGCAGCGAAGTCTAACTGCAAAAGGGCATGGACACGAGGAGGTATGATTTATGGGAGGGGGGGAGCACTATGAATATTCTAAGCAGAGGGAATAGCATATGCAAAGGCTCTGAAAAAGCTAAAATCAGAGGAAAGTAAAAGAAGGTCACTGGCTTATGATGAATGAAAAGAAGTTTCAAGAGGGATGAGGCTAGAGGAAAAAGTAGAACAAGGTCATGTGGAACCTGAAGGCTACTGTTAAATGAGTTTGATTTATTCTAATTGCAGTGGGAAGCCAATGAAGGATTTCAAGCAGGAAAGATTTTATATGATTTGTCTTTTTAAATGGTGACTGTTGGCTCCTGTGTGAATTCCAATATTCATTCATTAGCCACCTGAAGAGAAACACTATTCAAAGTTACTTAAAATGTGGAATATGGATTTAAAAACACATTGCTTTACAGTTCAATGTGAAAAATTAAAATCACATGTCTTATTTACGTTTATTTAATGCACATTTTAGGGACCAATGTATGTCATCCATCCCGGTTTAAAAGGCAAATGAACAGAGTAATTGCTAGATATAATCTTTTGGAGACTAGTGAGACCAAGGAAAAAATTTGAATGTCCCTGGGTAATATGAGCTACCCCCTCCACACCCCCGCCAAGTCAGGTTTCCAAACCATTTACAACAGTATTGATTGCCTTAAAAACTGGAACCAGAACAAGTCTACCTTCTGAGACGGGGTAGCGATAAGCCATAAAGGATATGCTGTGTGGGGCTGTACTTTAAGTGCATACATAGGGAAGAGATTGAGGAAGGATGACAGATGAAATACAGACATACCGGGTCCTCAGCGGGTTGGCTCTGTGTGAATGGCCATGTGTAATCTGTGTGGGTGCAAAAGTAGGACTAAATATATGAGAGGAAAGTATGTAACTAATCAGAATCATGCCCGAGAATGTGTTAGACAAATCCTCTTTAAGAAAACAAAATTGGCATAATTTGCTAAGCACTTATTGTATGCTAAGCATCGTCATAAACTCTGAAACATAGAAAAGAAATATTAGTATAACATGATATAGAAGAAATGTCATAGAGTAGAGAGTCAGGAGATGGGAGATCCCTGCTGTTAACTTGGTATGGAAAGTTGAGCCGGTTATTTGTCCTCAGTGGCTATCTGCTTTCTGTTCATACAGATTGCTTCCAGCCATGATGTTCTATAACCCTTTCATTCCAGAAGGCATACTTCCTACCATTGAGTTTACAACCAGCAATTGTTGAGAAATAAGACTTAGACCAATGAAACTGAGGGAACAGATTTCAATTTGCTTCAATTCTACTAATGTTTATTGTAAGAGGGTGGATTAAAATATTCAGAGGCTCACTTTCAGTTTTACTTTTATTGACTGAACTAGGTGGATGGTTGTACTTTCCATTACAAATTAAAATTGCAAATTCCATTTTTAAAAGATCTTTTTTGGTGAGGGTGTGGCTAGAGAAAAGGATCTTCATGTGGCAATTGCATTAGAATTCCACCTGCAGATACCATTACCACATATTTTAGGGGAAAGTAAGCTTGAAACATTTTACTTATTTAGAGGATGATTGCTTGCTAAAGGTGAATGAAATGCAATGAGAAGTCGAGTAAAGAAGAAAATCAATTAACATTTCTCCTCCGCTATAACCATCAGCAGCACCTTCAGGGTAAAAATTATAGAAATTCTCTTATTTTTGTGCTTGTTGTCTCACATTTTTCACAGCTTCACTTGTAACCATAATAGAATATGAAGTGGTTTATGTTTCAAATCTCCTTTGAATATTTTTCAATGGCTGGTGGGTTCCCTTGTTTATCCTATTTTGCATTTCTGTGTGCTCTTACTGCAGCCGCAGTGGTCCTGGTGCTAACTTCAGGTTTACAAATGTTTTCTTTCCATACTTGTGAATAAAGACATGGAGATGGAGTTCACCAGCCAACCAATATTTAAGTATATTAACTATGTCCTTGGAAAAATGTAAGGAGTTGGCCAAGTGTAATGAATAAGACAGACATGACCGTTACCCTTACAGATCTTACAGTCTAATGAGGAAGACAAAGAAAATTATGAGAACGATGAGTGTAACCAAAACAAAGAACTAAGATGTGTTCAACAGAAGGACCTAGAATTAATTGATCATGGTCTGAGGACAATGAAAAAAACAGTCACATTGGAGTACAGACCTGTTATCTAATAAAGAATTTAGCTGCACTTTGGTCCCTGGAAGGTAACCTCTAAATCCTTGGAATTAGGATTTCCTGAGGGATGAGTGTCTTTGTTATTCATGGTGGAACCCAGCTCTATGCCTGAGTTTATGCTAAGGAGATTTCTCAGGATGGGTCTAGCTAATCTGGGAGGACCAACCATGTGATTAGAGAGCACTGGGGCTTGACACATGTGATATTAGACTGACCTTTGGGGAGGGAAGGAGTACTAGAAATTGAGTCCAATCACATGGCTAATGATTCAGTCAATGGTACCTATACAGTGAAACCCTGACAAATGCTATGGTATGGTGCTTGAGTAAGCTTCCTGGTTGGTGATATACATTCAACTGCTGGGGGGTGACTGGTCATGAGCAAATGGAAGCGTTGCATTTGGGACCCTCCTAGCCCTCATCCTATGTGTCTTTTCAGTTGGTTGGTACTAATTTGCCTCTTATAAGTGAAACCATAATTATAAGTATAGTCCTTTCCTAAGTTCTATGAGTCATACTAGTGAATTATTAAACCTGAGGGGGTAGGGGGAACACCCAAGCTTGTAGCCAGTTGGTCAGAAGTGCAGGTGGCCTGAGAACTCCAGAGCTTATGACCAGAGTCTGAAATGGGAGGAGTCTTATACAGGACTGTGCCCTCCACCTGTGAAATTCAATCTAACTCTGGGTAGTTAGTGTCAGAATTGTGTTATAAGGGCAATAATGGGAAACCCAATTGGATTGACAAAATTGAGGCAGACTATGGAAGATTTAGATCTCAGGCATAGATATTAGACCTGGAAAGGGAAGATGATATGACAAAATAACAAAAACTTAAATTTATTAAGTGCTTGCAATGCATCAAGAACACTTGTAAGCATTTTTAGGTATCTTCTCATTACATTTTACCTCTTTCTATCCTATGATGTGGGAAGTGTTGTTAATTATTTCACAGATGAGTACAGAACAGAACAGAACCATGAAAATAACAACAAACACTAGACTCTGCTAATCTGAGAGTTGCCATGTATGTGCTGTTGACTTCAGAAAAACCATAACTTTACATGAGCTCAGTATCCTTATCAGCCTTCCACCTCTAGGATTTTAACATTCCAGATGGTGGTGTCTGAAAAGTTACAGGTTATTTAAGTAGTCTCTAGAAAAAACTTTAATTTTGGACATTCATTTATATTTTCAATAAGTATTTAATTAAAAAATTTTTTTCAAGATATTATTTATTTGTTTGAGAGAGAGAGTGAGAGAATAAGTGGGAGAAGGGGCAGAGGGAGAAGCAGACTCCCTGTGGAGCAGGGAGCCCAATGTGGGACTTGATCCCAGGACGCTGGGATTATTACCTGAGCTGAAGTCAGATGCTTAACCGCAGAGCAACCCAGGCGCCTTTCAATGAGTATTTATTGAACATTTGCCATGTGCCATATGCTAGGCTACGTGTAGGAGATACAGAGATAAGCAAAATGGGTATGATTCCTTCCCTCTAAAAGCTAATAGTCATTCCCTCAATACCTGTGGTATTAGGTAAATTCCCTTTTTATTTCAAATGAGATTACTTTTAAATGAGCAATATGAAGGAATGTAGGTGAATTAGAAGAAAGGCAGCATATTGCATGGAGGTAAAGGAGATTGGGAAGGAGCTTTGCCTTGCTGTTAGGAAAATGGAAGTTTGAATGGAAATGGAATATTATGAATGGGCTGTGAGCATGTGAGAGATCATTTTTAACATTAGATAGTGATCTTGGGGAGCATGCCCCAACAGTAGTGTGTGGGTGTGGATTTTGTACATGAGTGACAAAGGAGGCAGGGCATTATTCTCTCTACATATTTACTCTCACCTGACTATATGAGGAACAATACATCAGTTTCACAGCCTAGAGCAAGGAGAGACTTTCAGATTTGGAGTAGAAGAGGAGTAGATGTGACTGGCTGGGCAGGGCGACATTACACATGCATAAAGACTATACCCCTGTTTCAAAGCTTCCAGAACCATTTGGGGATACTTTGTGAACATATCGACTCTACCGTGGACTTTTAAAATCAGAATTTCTAGAGGAGGAGATTTAGGAATAGGGCTTTTGTGATGATTCTGATGCTCTGCTGAATTTGAGTGCCACTGGTTTATCTGACTAGCATACAATGATGACTCTCAAAGACTCAAAGAGACCTGTCATCAATAATGACCACTTTGCTCTGCTCTCCTGATATATTTTTTTTTTCTGAATGGGACAGTTTGGTTTCTAAAGCTACTGATTTATGGATACTGCTTTCTCCCTTCTTCCATCTGTAAATTTTTATTCTCAGTTTCTTTTGTTGGCATCTGAAGTTAAGGAGATGTGTTTTGCATTTTTTTGTGGTGGGGTCATTTCTGCCTTGTACAGGAGATGTAGACTGGGTACTTTTGGTGAGAATCTCAAAGATGGGGCAGAAGGTAGATCTTAGCCATCAGAATAATTTGAACTAACCAAATCAACAATAAATCACAAACTCCAGATTTTTGTTTAAAGGGGAGGAGACCAAGGCAGTGGATGTGCAAATTAACCAGGCCACGACTTGCTGGCTCTGGTTCATTTTGTAAACAAAAGCAGGCCTGAATTCAATCAAACATTACTTGTTAAAGTAAACTAGCAAAAAGCTGGTGAAAATTAAAGTAGAACAGAAGATGGTTTCAATAATTTCATTCTCTGGCTTTTAGCTTAAAAAAATCTACCCACCATTCCATTCTATAGGGCTTGTCCTTTCTTTCAAGATACTTTCTTGAAAATTAAAGAGCATTTTAATTGTGCACATACTGAGAAATGCTACCTGTGGTATTGGGTAAATTGCTTTGGGAACGAAACTCCGAATAGTATCATTTGTCGTTTGACAGTGTTTCTGTAGGCATTTAGAGACTTTTTAAGTGACTGAAACGGGACCCACTAGGTTGGTTAGCTGAGAGACAAAATTGTTTGATAAATACCCCGTATCTGGTATGCTATACTTGTTTGAAGTGACACTGAGATATTAGTTGTTTCTAGACACTTTTTGGTTAAATCTTTAATGTATACATTTTTTGGTTAGGTCTTTGTGTTTCCCCTCAAAACCGAACACGCCCAAGGGGTTGTGCTCAGTGGGCCATTGGTTTTGGCTGAGGTGAAGTTTTCCACTGAGGTGACATGTCTTTCTCAAAGGGGGACGGTAGGAATACCATCAGAATCCCTGCATGAAGGGAAGTTCTAATTATTAAGCCTAGACTTACAAGTTTCAGTAGGAATTTTCTTTGCATGTAGAACTGTCATTTTGGGGTTTGTGTTGGGGCAGGGATCCAGAAGATCATTTCTAAGAGTTTTGGGACTAGTTGTAGCTGTCTAGCTGTCTACCTAGGCCAAAAGTAATCCCGAGTCATTGCCTGAAATTCCCTCCACCTGTGAGCTTGTGTTATGTTCCAGCAACTGAAAGAGGTGTTGATTCATTTCAGGCCTAGTTTGTCTATGATGAAGTTCAACCCACCACAGAAGGACTCAGGGGAACTGCATTGTGGGCTCTAGGTCTGTGATTTATGTTTTCCCTGTGCTTTTCTCTGTTTTCTCTGCATTGCTGACAGTGAGGTAGACATCATATGCGGTTAGCCCAAAAGATAATGCAAGTACCTTACAAGGGAGCAGAACAAAGGTAGGTAAGAATATCCTATCGGCACATATTAACTGTTGGTGATAGAACAGCCACCAAAGTGAAACGGTAACAATATTCCCCTGCTCTGGAATCAGATCCAGGAGGCAGACATTTGTGATGGCCTCTCTGAGGGCCACTCTCTATCATCAAATCATGGTAAAGAGGGGCACCTGGGTGGCCCAGTGGGTTAAAGCCTCTGCCTTCGGCTCAGGTCATGATCTCAGGGTCCTGGGATAGAGCCCCACATCGGGCTCTCTGCTCAGCGGGGAGCCTGCTTCCCCCTCGCCCTCTGCCTGCCTCTCCGCCTACTTGTGATCTCTCTCTCTCTCAAATAAATAAATAAATAAATAAATAAATAAAATCTTCAAAAAAAAAAACCATGGTAAAGAACTTGGACGTTCTCCCACTCAGGTCCATCAGGTGATTGTAGAATACTCAACTTGGGGTGGATACAGAAAAGCACGCTCCCCGCCCTGCCCACTCAGAGCTCTTAAGTCCTAGAAGAGGATTCGTTTAATGCTTAATGATGATTTGGATCTAAAATAATTACCAATTAATCTTCTTTAAATGCCTTTATTGTGGGTCCTCTTAAGAGACAGTACTCTGGATGAAATGACCTCTTAAAATGCCTTCTTATTCTTTGGTCTCATGATGATTTGTTTCAATGACATCACAGGGTGGAAACCGTTTTCTCCTGAAACCTTTAAATATCAGCTATGGGAGGAGCTTTTTCTATTTCAGGGTTATGTCATTGCTCTGGGAGTTGATGATTCTATTTTGAGAAATACGAAATTCTTATCGTCCATCCTGGTACCCATTTGGGCGTTGGCCCGATAAGCAGTTACAAGAGTAGTTGGGCTCTCAGAAGGTCTTGGGGGAAAAGATCCTGGCTCATATCTGATATTCCAAGGAAATAAGAACCAATTTCCCAGCACTCCTACCTTGGTGCCTGCCCTCCTGGGGTGATCTGGAATGATGTTTGTGCCATCTTACCTCTCAGCTTTTACTCCTTTGTGTTTATTCCACTGCCGAAAGACTCAGAACATCACTTTTCTAGTACACATTGTTTGTCTGAAAATACACCTGGAGACTTGCCCAATTTGGAAATGACTTAAATTACAAAAAAAGCACAGCTGTCTTTAACAGCGCTAGGAGTTCATGCAACGAGCCTACAATTTATTGAGTAGGATTAGATGCTTATTGCCTATGACACTTTAAATACCATTACATTGAAGTTTATACAAGAAAGTCCAAGTTTAAAACTGGAATCTTAGCACTAACAGCTGGGCCATTTGTTTATGTGATAGGCAGGAAAGAATGACTTCTGTAATCTTCACATTTGGCTTCAGGATTCTGCTCAGGAGAAAAAAAAAAGATGGGGAGGGGGGAGAGAGCAGCTAATTTCAGATTGTCAAGCTGAGCTGAACACTGCTGGCTAATTTGTCCCTCATGTTAAGACCTCTGCCAAGGTTCCTCTTGTATCCTCTTGCTCTCTCACACCTGACAAACCAGCACTTGAAATACTGTAGCCCACCTCTCTGACAGCAAGGGGTATGTCGCTAGCTCGCTTGCAGCTCTCTCCCCCAGGCGGCTCACATTCCGCATTTTGTTTCTAGCATGAAAGACTTTGTTTTAAATCATAATAGCAACCAGGCTGTAATCACATTAGAGCGCACATGGAGAACTTGCAAACAGTCATGTGTTTTGGATTTGACATTCTGATTTATGGTTGTGTGCTCCAGTTACACAGCTGCAATCTCATTTTCCGACAAAGATGTTTTCTATTTTTCTATTACTTTGCTTCACCCTGTCTTTATGTTGGGGAAAATGAAAGCCACCAGGTGAAGTCATAACATAAGTACAAATGTTTTCGTGTTTGGGTTGGAGAGCGTAATAAATGGTGTATACCGGCATTTCAAACACAGCTTGTTATTTTTGAGTAGAAAGTGTAAAGGGAATTGCTTACTTAAGGTAATCGCAAATGAGGGAGGTACATGGAAATTTGTTTGTAAAACCCAGAATTGTCCTACAAACTTCCTATCTCTTTCACCTGATATCAATTTCCTAGGAGGGAAATGGATGGCAATGTTCCATTTTAGATATTTAGCTAAACTGAGCTCCCTACTTAGTTTGTTCATTTCCCAAAATTCTGATAAGTTCAGGATTGGGAACCTCTAAAGATAACGCCTGCCAAGCTGTACATAATGCAACCCAGAGATGTAAAGTGACTTGCCCAAAGTCACAGAGTCGGTTAGTGATAGAGTGTAGACTACAGCTCAAATTTTTTCTGTCCCGTTCCAACACGTTTTTCACGTTTCCATTTAAATACAAGGTGAACAGCATTTTTTATGGTAAACTGACCACCACCACAAAGAATATTCCAAGTAAGAGTTTTGTGAACACATGAAAAAGGAAATTCCTTTTACTTTTTTGTTTTAGTTCATGTCTAAAGATGTTTTTGCTATTGCTGTTAAGTGTGGTGAAAATTCAGATCTATACCTGGTTCCCCAATACATGACACAATATTCTATCTTGGTTTCAGATTTGAGGTATATTATTGGCAATGAACATAAGAATCTTGCACTCAGATGTGTTAAGACTGAACACATTTCAATTCTTTATAATGTTTGAGCAATTGCAAATGCGGTTTTGGCAATTCAATAAATCTTGATAAAAGGACAAAAAGGATTTGTATAAGAAAATTCAGAAGATACATACTATGAAGGCAGGCATGGGTGTAAACAGTCAGATTGACTTGAAAATCTCTATAAAGAATAGAAAGAATATTAATGTCTATTATCTCAATCATTATTTTGGTTCCCATTTTCCTCTTGCATAAATTGACTTTGCTTTGTGAGAAGATTTTGGATTCTACCGTCATTAGGTCACCATGGTCTTCTATAGAGAAGAAAATCCATATACATAGTAATTAAACATGACATTCCTTACTAAGATTTTCTAAATTACAAATAATGGTAAAAATTTCCCTCTTATCCAGTGACTGGAAGAATAATGAGGGACTAACAATTTTGTTTATTATTTTTAGCTGAATGCTTATGAACAGATGCTATATTAAAGTTTTAGGTTCTCTTATCTATCTGGGAATAACACTTAGCAGGTGTAGTAGACATGTTTTTGGTGGTGATACTGGTCTCACCCAGCCTCTTTTCTTCCCCTTTCCTGCCAATGACACCAAAATTTTCCTTTTAAGGAAGTTATTTCCACCTCATTCTCATCCATGAGAATTATCATTCTACCCTGAGCCCAAAGGGTAAGCTGATTCCTTAAGCCAGTCACCTTATCTTATCGGCTCCTCCATGATAGGGATAGTATGTGGTCGTGCACGTGACAATATGGGCCAAAGAGATTGAGTCCAAGGACTTCTGAAGGATGTTATCATTCAATGTGCCATGATGAGAATGTGAGTCCTAGAACCTAGCAGCGTTTTTTTTTTTTGTTTTTTTTTTTAATCTCACGGGGGAAAACTTTGAGTTTTCTAGGGCAGCTAACATTGAGGAAGGCAGAATGGAGGAACAGGGAAAACACATGTCCTGTTACATGTTGGATCAAGCTTCCACTGAATGTGGTCCTGGAGGGCGACTCGATCAGGTGGAGGCTGATAGCACAGGCAGTGAAAGGATTCAGCCAAGGCAGGCCAAAGGAGATGGAGGTTTATTGGATATACCTCAAGGAAGCAGTGGGCAGGACTGGAAAGTAGACACTGCCTGTTAAGAGATGGGATGGGGGTGGTGTAGGGTGAGGTTAGGAAGTATAGGAATGTATGGAATTCTCCTTTTTTGGTACCTGTACTAACTTGTACTAGTGGATTGAAACTAACCCATTGGTCAGCTAGAGCTTATGAATATTTTGAGGTGTTTCCCCTAATGGGCCTGTTTGTATTCAGTTCAGTGGTCACTGTGGACCCTTCTACCTCGCTCAGGTTACCGTGGCTCAAGTTGGTTGCCTAAAAGGGCCTCTAGAGGTCCTAGCTGGATTTTTAGTCACAGGTTTCTTTAAAAAATTCCACTTTAGGGTTTTCTGGCACTTGTAACAGGGAGACTCCTAACCAATATACCAGGGAAGTGTAAAGACAGTGAATGTTCAATTTGGGCATAGTTATCATGATGGTCTTCTAGGAACATGTGCCTTTGTGAAATCTCATCTATCTTGAAGCAAGGAAGGAGCCTATGCATATAGTGCTCAGCAGGGTGTCTGACCAGGGAGGAGCTCCTAGGAATCCTAGCAGCCATTATGATAATGATGATGGTGGTGACTGCGATTGCTGAAATTTGAGTCAGAGAAATGATTTGGCAAAAGCGGAGAGAAGATCCTGAGAAATGCATCTTTGACATAATAAAATAAAATAAGGCTATTGTTAACTTAAAATGTTTTACTTTACCAGAATATTTATGTAAAGACAAACTTTACAATTTGCCTAAATCCTCTCACCACTTTAATACTAAAAAGAAGTTCTAATAAGTTTTTCTCAAACTCTCATTGCTTCTGTCATGGGTCTTCAGTGAATGGTGAGTACACCCCACCCCCTTATGTTAGGATAAGCCTACGGTTGGCTCGAGATCCATATTGTTCCAAGACACTACCTTCAACTACAAGCAGCTTTCCTTCAACCAAATCCAAAGTACTATTTCTGTGTCTGTGCATTTTTCAGGGAATGTCAGTGTGTGATCTCCAAAAGCACTGAGGCACTGGCCATGGTGTGAACTCCAGTAATCGCACTATAACTCTAAGGGAAACAATTTCTTTTTCTACAGGTAACTTACCTACCAAGTATAAAGTTTGTTAACTAAAACCGGTGTAAAATTTGTATCGATACTCTTACAAATAATAGAGCTCTTTTGCTTGAATCAGTTTTGTCAGAAAATAGGAACTATCTGCATACATAAAATGTGTGGGTCCTTGAAAGGCACTCTGTGTTTCACTGTTTTTTCTTTTAATATTGTAAAAGGATTTAGTTTCCTTGATCCATGACCTAAAGGATGTACATTTTTATCTTAGGGCAATTTAGGGCGTAATGTGTGTTCATATACCCCGATTTACCACCGTTCTTAGGTAGTTTCCTAATCACCATCATCCTGGGTAGTTCAAGTTTACTAAATGATGCAGAGTGCTCTGTGAGTCACCTGATGGTGGATGTGAAATGTTTACACCACCCCAGGTGCACGTGTACTGATATGGTGCCTCCTGCAGAGGAGATTTACCCAGAGGCTAATGAAGCTTAAGATTGAGGACTGTACGCTTAACATGTCACTTCTAAGGATCTTGGCCATGGATGGGGGACCCTAGCAATTTTTGCTTGTAACCTTTCATTTGTTTTCCTAGGGAGGGCTTTCCAAAATGATGCCAGTGTCAGCCTCACAAAAATAAGGAATATCTTCATTTTTTTGTTTCTTTTGGCTTGAACCCCCACTCACAGTGGCCTTTACAGGAATAGGGAGTTAAAGCTATTCCCCTAGCTTGGGATGCAGAGAACATACCAGTCAGAAGCTGTGCCTTCTGCTCACGTTAGTGAGAGACAGAGAAGTGTAATGCTACGCAGCCGTACCTGGTTAATAGGCAAAGCAGTGGACAGTGCTGTGTTGTGATGGTTAATTTTATGTCAGCTTGACTAGGGTAAGGGAAATCCACAGAATTGGTCAAACATTATGTCTCAGTGTGTCTATGAGGGTGTTTCTGGATGAGATTGATTAGCGTTTCAGTCTGTACACTGAGTAAAGAAGTGTACCAACACAGGTGCATATCCCCTAATACATGAGGCCCTCAGTAGAATAAAGAGGTGGGGGAAGGGAGAATTTGTTCTCTGCTTGAGCTGACACATACATCTTCTTCTGCTCTAAGACCTTGGTGCTCCTGGTTCTGGGACCTTCAGGATCAGACTAGGACTTAATACCATAGGTTCCTTTGGTTTTCAGGCCTTTGGATTTAGATGAAATGACACCACTGGCTTTCCTGGACTTCTAGTAGAATTATGGACTTTTTGGCCTTCTGAACCGTGGAAGCCACTCATAAAGCTCTTTCTATATATCAATATATAGGCTTTTCGTTTATTTCTCTGGAGAACCCTGCTTAATATTTACGTAGATGTAAAGAGTAAGGACTTCTGTAATCTGTCTCTGGTCCTGGGATAGGAGAATGACAACACAGGGCAGGGGTAGCATACAGGCCCAAGCACATTGTAAAGAGACCCATGGAAACAGGAAGAAACCAAGCGTTACCATGGCAAACAGACTTCTGTTTCCAACAGGCTACTTATGCGTCTGTGTCAGTCTTTTGTGAGAGGGAATTAGCAGTTAGAATCGGAACCTCTGTACATTCTTTGTAAACTACAGCTTGACGCTAACCATATAGTGTCTGTATAGTAAGCTAGCCATATAATGTAGTTTTCTACCATAGGAAATATGTAGTAGAATGTATCTGTCATTTCACAGCACAAGTCATTTATGTAAAACATTTCTACAATGATAGTGATATATGAATACAAGCTCATTTAAAATACGTTCAGATATACAAATAATGAAGAAGTCTCCCATCTCCCTATGCTTACTGTGTCAATTTCAGTCATCACCTTAGGACAGGGAACCCATGTCACCAGTTCGCAATATGTTCCTTTGTGTCTTTTTACACATAAAAAAGTCATAAGAGAAGAAAAACAATAAAGGGATATAATTACATTAAAAATTTTGCATTTACAACAGCAATTAAATGTACATAGCATCTTATAGACTTTCTGGATCAGTTTTCAAAAAAGAAAGAGTCTCTTACAATACAGTCACAGCAAGTTTGGCTTTAAACTCAAGAATGTATATTAAAGGTCCTTCATAGCTGTCTATATAGATGCATCTCATAATTAATTGCTGCATAATACCCTGTGGCATGACCGTGCCAATATTTGTTTACACCTTCACTTATTGATAGACTTTTTGTTGTTACAGTCAATGACACAATGAATATTTTTGTGCATTTTTCTGTGTATTTGTATGTGAATTTCTCTGAGGAGGATACAAAACGTTACAATGACTGGGTCAGTGAACTCATACACTTCACATTTCAATAGAAGCTATCATTGTTCTCCAAAACGTTTGTTCTAGTTTATACTCCCACCATATATGGGGGTGCTCAGCTCCCATCTCAAATACTATGCAATATTACTCCTTTTAATTTTTTGCAATTTGATGAGTATAAAAAGTTTTCTAATTATTAGATCATTCAATTTTTTTAAAAAATAATTTTATTTTATTTGACAGAGAGAGACACAGTGAGAGAGGGAACACAGGCAGGAAGAGCAGGAGAGGGAGAAGCAGGCTTCCCACAGAGCAGGGAGCCCAATGTGGGGCTCAATCCCAGGACCCTGGGATCATGACCTGAGCTGAAGGCAGACACCTGAGGCACCCAGGCACCCCAGATCATTCAATTTTTTAAGAAAGATTTTATCTATCTAGTTAGTTAGTTAGTTAGTTAGTTAGTTAGTTAGTTAGTTAGAGCTCATGAGCATGGAGAGGGACCAAGGGAAAGAATCCTAAGCAGACTTTGTACATTGAGTGCAGAGCCTGATGCAGGGTTTGATTCCACAACTCTTGAGATAATGACCAAGAGTCAGATGCTTAACTGAGCCACTCAGGTGCCTCAAGGATCATTTAATTTTTATGTAAATATTTTGTTATCTATGTAAGTTCCTCATTAAAGAACAATCCTTAATATTTTTGTACTTAGATATTTATATTTACAGCTTGTCTATTATGGGTAAGATTCTGGAACCCAAAGTTGGCAAAACAAGGTAAGCAGCCCTTTCAAAATGCAGACATGGAAACTTGTAATTTTGGCTAGTTGAGTTGTGTATTGTATCTACCTCAGAGATGATTTCTGCCTCAATGTTCCAAGGGAAGACAGCAAAAATCTTAACAAATTAACCTTAAATACATCTAGTAGACTTAACTAAAATAAGTTTACTTTTATAAACATTTACTCTGCAACTATTATGTTCATAGCCCTTTGCTAGGAATAAAAAGATAAATGAGATATGATACTTACCAAGTATTTTACAGTTTAATAATGAACACAAATAGGATAAAAAATAAATGTAATGCAAGGAATATTTTACTAAGGGTCAAATGATATTTAAACTGGGTGCTCCAGAAACTTTAAGAAGGGAATTCTAATTGAGGTATTAGGACTGGCTACAGAGCTGGTGTGTGGATAAGACCTTGAAAACATAGACCTCATGTGACAGGGGAAATAGACAAGGACATTCAAAGCTGAGAGAACAAGGAGAAGGGCACAAAGGTGAGGCTGTACATCATTCTTTAAGGCCTAATATCTGTGTGTGTGTGTCTGCGTGCATGTGCACATATGTGCATGTGTGTACATGTATGCATGCACACATTAAGGATGGTATTTGAGAATTAATGTGGGAGATAAGCCTGGAAAGTTATTTGGGCCCGGAATGGACATTAGTCCATAGGACAGTATTTTTCAAAAGGCAGATCAACTATACGTGGACAGGTTAGCCTGCTTATTTAAAATGCACGTTCCCAGCCTCACCCTAACTGGATTAAAATATCTGGGATTTGGGGCCTAGGGGTCTTTATTTTCAAAAAATATCCCATAAAGCCTTGGTTTTTGTGTTTTTGTTTTAAGTGCATTATATTTGAAAATCACTGTTTCAGACAAGAGCGAGCCTTTGAAAAACTTTGACTCTTCTTCTGGGAGGGGTCTAAGGAAATCAACCACTTAGGGAACATCCTGCAGGTGGTGAAGGGAAAAGAAAGGGAAGTGACCCTGGGGGAAAAAACAATCCTACTGACTAGTGCCCTTGGGACATACTGTCTTTGGGATTGCTCTAATATCAGGATGTATGTGGTCAGAGCAGCCCAGGTCAAAAGCAGAGATGCATTTAGGACCATTTAAAACCAATATTAGCTTTAATGCTCTTTGAAAGAGGCATAATTAGGAATGTAAAAGTCAGGTTACCTCTGATTAGTGAGAAACAGAGTGAAGGGTGAATCCATTAGGAGCTACTTGTAAGACATTCACACTTTAAGAACATTGCTTTGATGATTTTGAAGTGACTGCAGTGGAGGAGAAAGGCAGCTGAACCAGTTCCTACTTCAAAGACCTATTACAGTGTTTATCTTTTTAGGGCAATACCCTTAATTGTTTTGAGTGGCACTAAAAAGCTCTTTTAATTTGAATATGAATGACGTGGCCATTTGCAGGTAAATTTTGGTTGACCATAAGTTTAACTCCATACTATGACTCAACTAATATTTTTTAGATTGTTAGCATTTGCCTGTATGTATTTATGTTTTTATGTGCATAATTCCATGTGCTCGTATACACTTTCAAATTATATTAAAGATGCTGATCCTTACTAATGTGAGCTATTTGGGAGAGAGATCTTTATTACTGATTTGGAAATGAGACAAATATTACGTGTTTTCCTTCATTCAGTGGAGAAAAACCAGGTTTTCCAAATTCTCCTCAGGAGTCTTCTCTCTAAATAAATAAAT
>CM053609.1:82389731-82409290 GCA_028646535.1 Procyon lotor
TGCCAGAGTTTCCATTGACACACAACACAACAGCTTTCCAAAATAAGAAAGGGATATGGGATATAAGAACCATGGCAATGGTCACTAGAAATGGTATATATGGCCAGAGCAATCTACAAGGATCATGCTATGTTGTTTTCAGCACTCCAACCCTAGAAGCTGAGTATTTTCTTTTATTGCCTTCAGCACCTTGAAATTTAAAAAATACTCTTGGGTCTTCCTTTAAACCCTTCTCTGCGTATTCATATAGACATCTCTTATGAGCTATGAGCTCATAAATGAAATAGGATCATTGCCCTGATGAAACTGCATGGGAGACATCCAAGAAATATCTGCTCTAGGAAATAATTTGATGATTCTACATGCTGGCACTCTTTCTTCTGATCCAGGACTGTGCCGGCTTTCGGGTCAGGGGCCACTTTTGGAAGGTTTGGCTTTCAACTGAGCTGTAACATGGAGTCTTAATCTGCCCTGGTCAGTAAAAGCCCAGCAGCTTTTTCTACCATCTTAGAGATCTTCAGTCACTTGGCCAAAATCCAATTTGGGTAACCTACAAACCCAGAATTCCCCAGTAATTTCACTTGGATGAGACATTG
This sequence comes from Procyon lotor, assembly GCA_028646535.1. Taxonomy (NCBI): domain Eukaryota; kingdom Metazoa; phylum Chordata; class Mammalia; order Carnivora; family Procyonidae; genus Procyon; species Procyon lotor. The sequence goes on from CM053609.1 coordinate 82,390,328, forward strand.
CATTTTCTGTTCTCTTTGACCCCCCCCCCCAAACTTGCATCACATTTATTAAACTTGTTCCACTACCAAACTGGCTGAGGCAGTAGGTAGCACTATAACTGTGCTTTGTACTCACTGACTCCCTTCGAAAGTCAGATTTATAAACCACTTGTTTATTTGTCAAGAATGAAAAAGGAGTGTTTTTCATTTCTTCCTTCCCTATTTTCTACCTTGCTATTGCATTTGTCCGAAAGAATTCCACAGGTAATAAACGGATGTATGTGAAAGGTGGTTCATAACAACATCTTAATGTTTTCAGTTAAAGATTTTTTTTTGTTAGTGTTGGGGCGCCGGGGTGGCCCAACTCTTGATTTTGGCTCAGGTCATGATCTCAGGGTTGTGAGATAGAGTTGCTGCTCAGCTCAGCTCCACACTGAGCTGTGAGAGTCTGCTTCTCCTCACCTCCTCCTAGCCCTCGCCCCATTTGCACATCCGTGCATGCTTTCTCTCTCTCTTAAATAAATAAATAAATCTTAAAAATTTTTTTTATTAGTCTCTATGTTGCTGTATCAGAGAAATTAAGACTAGAACATATGGTTGTGTAGATCAGCTCTAGTTTGCCTTATAGTTATCTATATCTAGAACAAGCCTTGAAAATCAATAATATTAATCTCTAAAGTCCTCCCCCTGGAGATTTCAGTGCATATGTAAACATATTTGACTTGTTTGCTTTCCTTATGGTCAGCATTCTTAATCCATAGCACCATCTTGGGTTTTGTTGAAGACAGGTTAAAGAAGTTTAAGGAAGGTCCTATGCTCGCCCCTAAAGCAATTCTAAAGCAACTGTGCTGTAACTGAGGAGACTAAACACACAAAAAATGGTGACAGAACAGATAGAACATGCTAAAATGCAGTAGAGAAAAATGGTATAGAAGTCACGGTAACTGGATTTGAATTCTCATTCTACCACTTATTAGTTGTGTGACTCTAGGCAAGTCACTTAACTGCTCCATGCCTCATTTTTCTCACCTATAAAATGGGAATAATAACAGTTAACACATCTAAGGGTCTTAGGACAGGATATCAATATTGGGGATATTTATAAGATATTAAATAAAAAGATGCAAGTGAAAAAAGTATGAATTTTTGAAGGGAGAGATTTCTTTGAGTTAGAATACTTAAGAGAATTTCCATGGAAGGCTTAATAGATCACGTTGAACTTGAGCTCTGAATTTCAAAATTAGAAATATTTTTTTCTGTACTTTTTGACTCCCTTCTGAAGCCAAGTTCATATCCCACTGACTCATCAGACAAGAATGTATCAACAGTGCATCTATTATTCCAAAATCAGAATTTTTTAAAATTATGAAATTTTAAAAATGTTTTAAAACATTTTTATAATGTTTTTATTAAACATATAGAACATACACAAGTACAGAGAAGAAAATATAGTGCTCCATTATGCTCTGTTGGTATTTTCTTGCATTTCCTTCCTTTCTTTTTTTCTATGCATGTATTTTAACCAAAATGTGGTCATGGTACATACGTAGTTTCGTGTCCTACTTTTTCATTAAGTCCATGGGATGGCATTTCTATTGTTGTCACTTACTTTTAAGTGACTTTTAAGTTGTCACTTAAAAAAACATTTTTTTTATTATGTTATGTTAATTACCATATAGTACATCATTAGTTTTTGATGTAGTGTTCCAAGATTCATAGTTTACATATAATACCCAGTGCTCCATGCAATACGTGCCTTCCTTATTACCCACCAGCAGTGACATCATATACGATCATGTGAAATCTATTTATTGCTGTAATTTAGATCATTTACATTTTCCCACTATTATATAAATACTGCAAGCATTTTTTTTACATAAATTTTTGTGAGATACTTTTGACTTTTTTTTAAAGAATAGAACCCTAGAAATCAATATACTAGGTTAAAGACTGGGTTTTTAAACTTCTTAATGTTTAAAATGAAAATTATTTCAGAAAACTTAAATTAATTTACTGTTTCCCTGGCAATGCTGAAGAGTTTATTTCATTTTATTTTTTTAAAGATTTTATTTATTTATTTGACAGAGAGAGAGAGAGAGAGATCACAAGTAGGCAGAGAGGCAGGCAGAGAGAGAGGGGGAAGCAGGCTCCCTGCTGAGCAGAGAGCCTGATGCGGGGCTCGATCCCAGGACCCTGAGATCATGACCTGAGCCAAAGGTAAAACCTTTAACCCACTGAGTCACCCAGGCACTCCAATGCTGAAGAGTTTATATCTCACTGAAAATTCACTATAATTATCATTTTAAAATATTCGTCAGCTTAATAGATAAAGCATAGCACTTTCCATTAATTTATAATTATTTGCTTACTAGCATGGTTGACCTTTCTTCAAGTGTTTCTTTGCTTTGGATTTCTCCATCTGTAATAGTCTGTACCCTTGTTCAGTTTCGAGGGGATGTTTTTGATGTTCCTATCTACATGCATGATCTCTTTATACAGTAGTGAAAGTAACTCTTGGTCACATTTGGCCAACTTATTTCTATTTGTTTTTGATATACAGAAATTTTACATTCTTATAAAGTCAGTTTAAGAATTTTTTTGACTTGTGATTTCATTCATGTTTTTAAATTTAGAAAGTTTGAAATTTCTTTTGTCTTAATAAAATCTGTATAAGAAATTATATTTTTACTAAGGAGAGGTAGAAGAGATATTTCTTTCACATTCTGATTTCTTTTGTTCTCTTCTCCCTTCTTTTCAAAAGAGTCTGTTAATCAAAGGCGATTTGTGGTTAATTTTGGAAAAATACATTTTTGTCATTTTTAAGGCTTCTACTCTTGGTTCACACCAGTATCTTGGAGAATCTGTAGTAGTCAAATAGTTAAGGAGAAAATATTTTCCCATGAGCTGGAAATATATTATGGGGCATCACTTGGTAAAGATTCAAACTTTGGAATAGCAATTAATGACTCCAAAAAAATCACATGTTGCTCTTGACTCTGTTTGCTCATGACTTGGTAGAATCCAATTCTCTTTGTTGAGTTTGCTGTTGTTGTTGGGTAGACACTGCTAAGGGATTAAATCTAAAATGCACATTGTCTCATCGTTTGTTTTCCTGGGGGAGACTGATTTCTACCCTCTACACTGCTTCTCAGCAGGTCTGCCGTAAGTGGGGAAGTGTTGGGGCAAGTTTACACAATCATATCTCACAGGAGGTTTGATGTAAAAGAGATTAAACCTTAGCATTGTTTCCCAAATTATTTTAAATGGCAGTTTAAGAGGCTTTTAAGGTTTTGGTGTTTTGTTGTTGTTGTTGTTGTTGTTGTTTGAACGGAAGTATTAACTAGGACTGCCGGGGGCAGTTAGTTTGAGAAAAGCAATACTGTGCATCTTAAATTGGGTAGAAATTTTTATGACTCAAATTCTTCATTTATTATACCCAGATGGTGGAAACAGGATGCTGTCTCTGATGCCCTGGTGGAAATAAACCATCAAGGGATCCTTTTCTAAGATGGGAGCCTTACTAAGAAGTTTGAACATGATGCCAACATTGCCTTTTCTTTGGTATCATGACTTGCAGATCTTGCAGCATCTTTAATTTAAATACGATTCATTGACTTCCCTGAGATTTAAACCTCTTCCTGAAAATTGCAGTTGCCTATATGTACATTGGCTAAGAAATTAACTGAAGGTGTTGCTTTACCAAGTAACTACCCTCCTGAAACCCGAAAAGATGAAGCAATCATTTGTTCACTCAACAAATTATTTGTTTGTTACCCATAAAGTTCATGATACCCTAATGCAGTCAAGAAAAGAAGTTGCTGGAGAAAAGCTAACTATGGAAACTGAACGAATTATTTAAAAGTACTATTTATAAATCATGTCTTAATGGGAAATTCTTTTGTTTTAAAAAAACCTTTATTTAAAAATTAAATACACTAAAAAAAATTAAATATACTGGCAAACCATAAAAGACTTAATGACAGAGAACAAACAGGATTGCTGGAGAGGAGGTGGGGGGGATGGGCTAAATGGATGATGGGTATTAAGGAGGGCACTAGTGAGGAGCACTGGGTGTTGTATGTAGGCGATGAATAATCATTAAATTCTACTCCTGAAACCAACACTACATTATCTGTTAACTAACTTGAATTTAAAACTTGGAAAAAAAAATACTGGTATAGTGTGGCATTGTTATTAGCTTAACATATTAAAGCATCTCATAATTATAAAGTATGTTTACATGTGATATCTCATTTAATTTATACAACATTTTTGTGGTAGGTAGGGAGAAGAAATTACCATCTTTTTTTTATCCATCAATGAGTTGATGGCTAAATCTACCTGCTAGTAAGAGATGGAGCCAAGAATCAAAAGTAGGTCTTCTGTGTCTTAGGCTGGCTCATTTCTTCTCTATTATAATGCTGAAGGATAATAAATAGCTACATTTGCACATGTGACACCTTAAAATTTAGGCCAGCATTTTAGTGGTAATTGCCGTCATGGTTTTTTCCTTTTAAAAATGAATGTAAACTTGGGTATTGCTAGGATTTTATCTCTTAATATAAATAGACAAGGAGCTATGGTATAATTATAGGAAGACTGAAGAAAAAAAGTCATAGTAAGTTTAAATATGGAATATTTATTTTGCAATTTTTTTAGGCAGGAACATCCCAGGTTTTGTTTTATCTAAACATTGCATCAGGATTTCCTTTGTTATTTTTTCTATTTCATTTGATAGTAAGTTTATCAGGAGATGCAAAGCTGAATTGGCAAATAATTGTAGCCAGAATCTCCTAATTTGGCTGCTCCTTAGGTGGAGGGATTTCCTCTCTGGGAGTAGTGTGGGTAGACGATGACAGGCTGGGTTGTATGCTGCTGAACCACTATTGTATGTTGGAAGAATGAACAACAGATAGAGAATTTTGATTGTTTGACTTAGTATGGATTTCTGCTAAACCCAAATTCTAGTCATGGTACTCCTTCTCCACAGAAAACAGATGGGAAGAGAATTGCCATCATTTATACTTGGGATATAGTGCAATATGGATGCAGTCCTGGAAAATAATTGCTTAAAGGTCAGAAAACCAAGGCACGAGAACATAATCAATTCAATTCAACCAATGTTTATCAAGTGTCTCCTCTGAATCAGGCATAGTTCTACAATCTAGGGTTATGGCAGAAAGCAAGTGATATACAGTCTGTGCAGTCATGGAACTAGAGGTGAGGGGAATTACTAATATTAAACATGTGGTTAATTATAAAGATGAAGAATGTTATGGATAAAATGGATAGGGGACGATAGGAATGAAGAGTAAGGGGCTTGAGTCTAGTCTAGTGATTGAGGGAAAACTTTAATCTTTTAAACTTTAAAAAGCTCTTAGAAAAAAGAGCAGAAAAATTTAGAAAAACCAAGGTGTGGTGGTTAATTTTATGTTCAACTTGACTGGATGGTGAGATGCCCAGATAGTTGGTCAACATGGCCTGGATGTGTTTGTGAGGATGTTTCTAGGTAAGATTAACACAAGACTGTGTAAAAGAGATTGCCTTCCCTAATATAAGTGGCCTTCATCCAACCAGTTGCAATTGGGTCATACCTTAGAATTAATATGATTTATCAAAGGCATGAAGTTACTTAACATTAAGGTAATAATTTATTAAAAACTTAAAAATAATTACTGAATTTTAACAACATTGATTTCATGTTGCCACTCAGCTGATAGAGGAATCTATCAACTATACATATATTCATATGTAACTACACAACTATATATATATATATATATATATAGTGACTACACAACTATATATATATAGTATAGTATATAGTAACTATATATATATAGTATATATAACTGTATGTGTGTGTATATATATATATGAATCTATCAACTGTATATTACTATAGTTATAGCAAGAACTAGATATTATAGAAAGGATGAATCCTGAAGATAAATACAGCTGTCCAGAAAGAGTGTGAGTTATCAGTCAGAAAGTATTTATAGTATTGTGTGCTTTAGTATTTACGGTGATTTATAATATTAGGAACAGAAAATTTGTGGTGAAAACAGAAGAAATAGAAAATGTGGTGCTTTTCCTCAGAGAGCTTATGAGCTAATCCTGAACCAGATCAAGTACCTTGACTACACCACTGAATGATTTTGAGTCTAGTAGAAATTTTGGCTGTGCAAACAGAAACTCACATGGGAAGGGACATAGGGCAGGAGTGCACAGAGGTAGGTGGGGTTAATTCTTTGAAGACATTTTCATCAAGAGCAAACCAGACTGAAGCTGTTAGCAATAAGGATTTAGCAGTGAATAAGAGACAGAGACCCTGTTGGAGTTTAGGCTTATGACACAATTAGGAGCTAATGAACTAATAGTCTTCCCCAAATTATTCAGTGATGCTTTTGCTAAGTGTAACAAAGAAGTTTGGGTGCTACGAGGGTGTAGGAGGAAAGTTAGGAAAGGCTTTTCAGAAGAAGTGACATTTTAGCTTTGAAGAAGAAAGAACAATAATCAATCCAATTAAGGGAGAAGGGGAGAGCCTTGTTATCAGCAGAGGGAAGACCCCCATGTGGAAAGGAGATCGACAGCTTTGAAAAATTGAAAGAGTGGGTATGTGTGGTACATGGTGAGCTAGAGAGAACGTAACAGGTTATGCTGGATCATGTGGGCCTCATAGGACCTTAACAACATTAGAAGGCCATGACAAGTCTTCAGGCAAAAGAGTGACATGATCAGATGTCCATTTTTTAAAAAAGACTTTATTTATTTGTCAGAGTGAGAGAGAGAAAAAGAGAGAGCACAAGCAGTGGGAGCAGCAGGTAAAGGGAGAAGAAGTCTCCCCACTAAGCAGGGAGCCTGATGCAGGACTTGATCCCAGTGGGATCATGACCCGAGCTGATGGCAGATGCTTAACAGATTGAGCCACCCAGGTATACCCAGATGTTCATTTTAAGAAGTTAGTTCTGTTTATCATGTGGCAAAGGACTGTAAGAGATGAAGAGTAGAAAGATGAAAAGCGTTACAGTAGGCGCAGGCTTCAGGGGATAGTGGATTAGCCCAGAGTGTTAGTGGTGCACATGGGGAGAAGAGGGTGGATAAATACATTTGTTGTGGAGGTAGAATCAACAGAGTGATTAGATGCGAGGGACTATGGAAAGGGAGAAACCAAAGCGACTCCAGAGTTTGGGTACGAGTGTCTGGGAAGGTGGGGGAGTCAGTTTATTAATCTGTGGAGGAAGTTTTGAGGACAGATTACAAGTTAAACTATGGATATTTCTTGCAGGAGATCAGAAATGAGAAAGTACTGCATAAATACTAGAAGGAAATGCTATAGAAAGGCGTAAAGGCAGAAAGAAGGCCATCAGTGAAGATGCCTGCTTACAGAAGAGTGAATAGAAAGAAGGAATCTTTTGTAATGAAGAAAGAAGACAACCTCAAAGGAAAGGCAAATATATTTGGATTCAACCTGTTGAGACTACAAAGATATGGTACAGAAGTCCACTGCTTAGAAGTTGGGTTAAAGATGATCTCAATGTTGGAGGCACCTGGCTGGCTCAGTTGGCGGAGCATGCGACTATTTATTTATTTATTTAAAGATTTTATTTATTTGACAGAGAGATAGAGAGAGAACACAAGTAGGCAGACTGGCAGGCAGAGGGAGAGGGAGAGGCAGACTCTCCGCTGAGCAGGGAGCCTGATGTGGGGCTCAGTCCCAGAACCCCTGGGATCATGAACTGAGCCAAAGGCAGTTGCTTAACCAGCTGAGGCACCCAGGTGCCCCAGCATGTGACTCTTGATCTTAGGGTTGTTGGTTTGAATCCCATGTTGAGTGTAGAGATTATTATTTTTTCCAATTAATTTTATTTTATTTTTTCAGTGTTCCAAGATTCATTGTTCATGTACCACACCCACTGCTCCATGAAGTATGTGCCCTCCTCAATACCCATCACCAGGCTCACCCAACCCCCCACCCCCTCCCCTCCAAAACCCTCAGTTTGTTGCTCAGATTCCACAGTCTGTCATGGTTCATCTCCACCTCCGATTTCCCCCAATTCACCCTTCCTTTCCTAAAAAAATCTTAAAAACGAACAAACAAACAAACAAACTATCCCAATGTCTTTCCTCAAGATGGATCATGTAGGCAAAGAGGAAGGAGGCACTTTTATTTAATTTGACACCCTGAAGAGATCCAGTAGTGACAAAAAAATAAATAGAGCCAAGTCCTTTTCCAAGATATTCAGTCCTATGCAAATATTAGTATGGTGAAAGAGGTTGTAAATAGTGGAGAGAGGGACTACAGATCTCAGAAATCCTATGGGAGCTGCTTTGAAAACAAGGACAAGAGCAACAGTAATAGCAACAAATACAACTACTATTCATGGTGCTTCTAATATATGCCCGCTAAGCACTTACCATATTTGATCCCATTTCATTTGTGCCATCCACTTTGTAAGTATATCTTTAAATCTCCTTTTGAAGTTAGAAAATAGAGCTCAGAGCTATAGTTAACTTCCCAAGCATTAAACAACTAAGAAGTGACAGAGGCAAGATACAGGTCTAAGTTTGATTAACTCTCAAATCCTTGTGTTTTACCACGAATCACTCCACATCATTTCTGTCCTCAAGAAACATCAGGAGACCCATAGTTTATATTTTCTCTAGGAAGAATCTGGAAATGACTCCAAGTGCCCCATGTATACCAAACTTCGAGACCCATCTGGGGTCCCACTGCTGTGGAAGCAGTTGCTTAGGGATGAAGAGTTCCTGAAAGGGCCGAACATAAGAATAGAGAAGGAACTGAAGTCTCTCCATTTCCTCACCTGCAATACTGCCAACTATCTGGATTTAAACTCTATGCATTGATCACTATTATAGTTTCATTTTCTGAATCTCTAGGGTAAGAAAGAGTCTTTGTCCAGACAACACTAGCCCACCATCCCACATGCCTTTCAAGAAGTGATTGTGCTGGGATCTGAACTCAAGTCTAGTAGCATTCCAATGTGCATGGGCTTCATCACACACCACACAGGCCCTTTGTGAGACTGGAGGAGGTCGAAGAGGACAAAGACAAGGACTGAGGAGGAGCCTTTTAGTTTGAACTGTTGGGAGACAAGAGCTTCCATGGAGGGTTATTACTAGGAACTAGAAAGTCTAGAATTTAAACTGTACTCCACTGGCCACAGATAGTAAGTGACCTCAACTCCTTCCTCCTTTACGGAAATCCAGCTTATGGTATATATATCATAGGAATGTCAAGAAAGAGTTTTATGGCCTCAGAAATTTCATTGTTAAAAGTCATGCACCAAAGTTTAGGATAGTACTTATAGGAGAGAAAACATATTTTACCAAGATTAACTCAATTTAACATGGTGTCTTAACAAATCTTGAGTTCCAAACCAATTCCACTCATTGGGGATTCAAATTCAAATGTCTTTGCAATACATGGTTTCCTGCCACTATGGAAAAAGGACTTTAGAAGACTTGCAAGGCTTCATAGACGTCAAATAAGTCTTATGAAACAACATGTTCACGTGTTAAGTGTAAATGAGTCAGAAACATAAGGATTAAATTTCTCTTAAAATACACAGGGGTTTGAAAATGAAGGGAAAATTGCTGAGGGCAAAACGTGTTTTGGATTTTGGCAAACGCAAAACATTTGAAAAAAAAATGGTTTGATGTTTGATGAACCTTAAATAGAGCAGAGTTTGCTCATCTCTCATTATGATGAAGACCAATAAACCATTTTTGTGTGAAAACACAAGAATCCCACTAGAACTGCCTGTGGACTCTTCACTACTGTAGAATTTAACTGATTTTTCATTTTATTAATTTGCAAACTTCCTAACTCACACAGTGATTGGTGGTCTCCCCCGCACAAGTTCTCAGCAAAGACATAATAAGAGAATACTGGAGAAGATGTCTGGGATTACTAGACTTCATTTGTCTTATAAAATGTACTTCGGGGCATAACCACTATACAATAAAATGTTAACATAAATCATTAAAATAGAATCATGCCTTGTTGAGATAAATAAGAGGAGTATGTTTCATGTGGTATTGTCCTTATTTCTTTAAATTGGTTTGTTCACTTGCTAATTTGCAAACCTGATCAGACATTCTGTGGTATGAATTATGGCAGTGAGATTTCTCCATTCATAGATTTCCCATCCACTACCCCTGATTTTTCATTGAAGTTTCTAAAGTAGTTGTAAAGATGGGAACAGCGTCTGGTGGATGGCTTTTGGAGCCATGGCAGTAGTAGGAGGTGAAAACAGATGGCAATACTTTTTCTTCCTACAGCACTTTCTGAAGGTCTATGTGAGATCAGATTTGGAAATATCATTTTTGTTCCTTCAGTCTTAGATCTCTCATGCAAACGGTGGCTCCCTCATTAAAACTATTCTGTCTGAGTTATTTGGGTTGGCCTTTAATTTGAACTGAAATTACTGAACTGAAATTTATCCTTGTGATGCTCTGGCAGTTGGATTCATGTGATAAGGCACTCACTTTATTAAAAGACTTTCATAATGTGTATGAAGAAATGCCTCAAAGACAGAAAAATAACAACAAGAGGTACCGTGGGTTGAGTGAGGGCTATGTGCCAGCCCTTATGCTAAGCTCATTGCATACACCACACTGTTAAAGTTCTCTGAGTGAAACATAATTATCTCCATTCTGCAGATAAGGAAATAGAAGTTCACTGAACTACATCACAGTGGTAGAGTTTGTATTTCAACCATTCATTTATTTGAATGGTTATTAAACAATTGATTTGTGTCAGGCATTATTCCAGGTGTTGGGGATATAATGGTGAATAAGACATATCTCCTGCCCATACAGACTTTACATTCTAGATGGAAGAAGACTTTTCTGATCTGAGAATCTCATTCTTGACCACTGTACACATTCTTCATGGATTTTTAAGTATATTGAGACAGTAATAAAGACTTCATATTGATTCATCTTGAATTTGGTTTACATGAAAGTATTACAGGGAAAAGGCTATTGGTGGGATATCACTGTTCAAATACAGAAGAGTTGCCAGAGCAGAAAAGAAAACCCCTTATATGAGAAGTTACCCTTCTCCATTTTGCAAATTAGATTACTCTAAATTTAAAACCATATCTAAATACACGATATGGACTTGGACCTTGAATTTTTAGGAATCGTAGGTCTAGAGGATGTTCTCTCCGTCTCTACATGTTCAGCTGAAAAAGAGCTTTGCTTTATATCTCTGTTGGCAAGTACTTGCTGCCATCCTTGTGATCTTCCTAAATGAGTTATTTAAGGTTTTATTGATGTGAGGGTAAAATGTCAGTGAAAAAAATTTTTTTAACTCAGAAAGCTTTGGATTGAAAACTTAAGCTGCTTGTTTTTTAATTTTCCAGGGTATAAGAATTTTGGCATGGAAAAGGATCTACATCAAACTTCTCATTGTATAGAAACCAAGAAACTAAAGCTAGCATTTGAAATACACACAGTCCTCATGAGGACAAGCCTGGTTTAAATCTCATAAAAAAGAAGCAACACTTATCTTTCTTAGACTAAGTTTTACTGATTACTCATATGTCCTTTGGAGTCACTCTTGCCCTTAAGATTTACACTGTATTGTTTAGAAATTCCATTCCATATTTGTAGGAAGTCAAGTAGGTTTCCAAAGTTTTCTTCAAATTTCCAAGGGTTCACATTCCCATGCCCACCTCCGGCTCCACACTCCAGAGGCTCCCATGTTAGCTCAGTTTATAGATGGATCATCTGTAATGGTCCATAATGTTGGATGATCCAGATGGATCATCTGGATTCCATAATGTGTTGACCTACACTTGGAATTCAGAGCTTTTACTTGGTTTCACACTGTCACATACAGAAGGAAAGACCCAAGCAAACAAACAAATAAATATTTATACAAAGTCTTTATGTATTTGTCACACTTTGCTGACACGCTTTTTGTAAGATAGAAAGGATTTAATATTGCAGCATCTTAACACTGAACACTGGGTATCCTTAATCTTAAAATTATCCTTCTCCTTGTCAGTGAGTTAGGCTCAGCAAGTAAGGCTCTAGCCATGTTGACCTAGGGGCTCTTTCTTTTTCTTCCTGCTCCTGTTTCCTTTTCTTTCTCCTTCTCCAGAACAAAAGCCAAGTTCTTATATGTTCTATGTTATTTTAAAATTGAGATATAATTCACATACCACCAAATTCACTATTTTAAAGTGAACAACTCCATGTTTTTTTAGTATATTCAAAGCCTTGCAATAATTATCATTGCTTAATTTTAGAAGATTTTCATAACTCCAGAGGAAGACCCAGATTCGTTAGCAATTTTCATTCCTCTGCCCCCAATCTCCAGCCCCTAGCAACCATTAATCTACTTTCTGTCATTATGGATTATCTGTTCCAGGCATTTCATATAAATGGAATCATACAACATATTGTCTTTTGGGTCTGGCTTCTTTCATGTAGCACAGTGTTTTCAAGGGTCATCCATGCTGTGGTATGCATTTGTACGTCTTTCCTTTTTATGAATGAGTAATATTCCATTGTATGGATAGGCCTATTTGCCCATTCACCAGCTGATGAATATTAGGTTTGTTTTCAATGTCTGACTATTGCTAATTATGCTGCTATAAACATTTGTGCAAAAGTTTTTGTATGAACATATCTTTTTAATTCTCTTGGGTATATCCCTAGAAATAGAATTGCTGGGTTAAACAGCAAGTCTATGTTTAACTTTTTGAGAAAGTGTAAACTGTTTTCCAAAGTGGCTATACCATTTTATAGTCCCACTGGCAAGATATGAAAGTTCCAACTTTTCCACATTATTGCCACACATTTTTTTTTGACACATTACTCTTACTATTACAGTCATCCTAGTAAATATGAAGTATGTATCTCATTATGGTTTTGATTTCCATTTCCCTAATGACCAGTAATGTAGAGAATATTTTCAGGTGCTTATTGAAATTTAAATGTCTTCTTTGAAGAGTACTATTCGAATCTTTCATCCACTTAAAAAATTGTATTTTTATTGTCATGTTGTAATGGTACTTATGTTAGATCTTTATCAGAAATATAATTTATAAATATTTTCTTCTGTTTTATGGGTTCTCATTTCCCCTTCTTTTTTTTTTTTTAATTTTTTTTAAAGATTTTATTTATTTGACAGAGAGAAACACAGTGAGAGAGGGAACACAAGCAGAGGGAATGGCAGAGGGAGACGCAGGCTTCCTGCAGAGCAGGGAGCCCGATGCGGGGCTCGATCCCAGGACCCTGGGATCTGACCTGGGCCGAAGGCAGACGCTTAACGACTGAGCCACCCAGGCGCCCCTCATTTCCCCTTCTTGATAGTGTTCTTTGAAGCCCCAAAGTTGTTGTTGTTGTTTTGAAGCCCCAAAGTTTTTAATTTTGTTAAAGATCAATTTATTTTGTTTTTCTTTGGTTGTTTTGATTTTGGTGTCATTCCTAAGAAACTATTGCTAAATCCAAGCTTATGAAGACTTATACCTATGTTTTCTTCTAAGAATTTTATAGTTTAGCTCTTTTATTTAAGTCTTTGATCCATTTTGAATTAACTTTTGTATATAGTATAAGATAAGGGTCTAACTATTCTTTTTTTTTTTTTAAAGATTTTATTTTATTTATTTGACAGAGACAGAGAGATCACAGGCAGGCAGAGAGAGAGGAGGAAGCAGGCTCCTCGCTGAGCAGAGAGCCCGAAGCAGGGCTTGATCCCAGGACCCTGGGATCATGACCTGAGCTGAAGGCAGAGGCTTTAACCTACTGAGCCACCCAGGCGCCCCTGGTCTAACTATTCTTTTGCATGTGGATACTGAGTCATCCCAGCACCATTTGTTGGGAAATCTATGCTTTTCCTATTGAATTGTCTTGGCATGTTTGTCAAAAAACCTCCTGACGGTTAAATGTGTGGGTTTACCTCTATGTTCTTGAGCAGAGTAATTCTTCAGTCTCCAGCCCTCACCTCCAAATTTAGCTCTTGATGTTCCTTTGCACAGTAAGGAACTAACCGAAGTATGAATATACTGCTCCCAAGTATACCTCTGAATAAGGTCTTCGAAAAGAATTAATCTCTTGCATAGTGGGAATGGGGAGTGAAGAGGAAAGATGGGTTGTCCTTCTGGTCACACAAGAATCAATATGTATTATAGCAAAGAGAGGGATCAGACAGTCGCACTAGCTGTGTGATTTGGGGCAATAACTTAACTGCTTTGAGTCTCAGTTTTACTTTCTGTAGTGTATATCTTTTAGCAGTATTTCTATGTGGGAATTCCTTCCCAGAATTTCCCAGGGAATGTATGCTTTCTTGAATCTTACAACCCATGAAAAATCAGTTGAGACATTGGGAAAAGTACAAACCATTTTAATTCTTTTATGAAAATTAACCCTTAATAATAAACATAGAAATGTTATAGGCTTTAAGATAGTTACTGATGCCACATTGAGAGCAAGAGCAGGAACTGCTATCAGAGTGAAGGTCAAGGTAGACAGTTCTAGAACTGGGCCACAACCATGTAGGAGAAAAACAGCCACAATCAAATTCTGCTCAGTGCAATATAGCATGTATGGCTATTGAGTACTTGAACTGAGATTAGTCTGCAGTAAGAAGTGCTGTAAGTATTTAAGGACTTAATATGGAAAAAAGAATGTGAATTATCTCAATAATTCTTATTTAGATTACATATTGAAATGATAATATTTTGAATATATTGGGTTAAACTTATTACTGACATTAATTTGGCCTGGTTTCATTTCCATTTTTAATGTGGCTCCTAGAAAATTCAATGACAGGTGGTCAGCATAGATAACCTGTGGCTATTGTCATGTGTGGTAGGCAAAATTCTTATATAGCCCCCAAGTTTCCAGGTCTCTAGTATATAGACACCTTCTCCGAGTGATTCAGACACTAATCTAAGTGTTATTGTGAAGGGATTTTGGAGATGTAAGTAAGGCCTTAAATGTGTTGACTTTAAGATAGGAGATTATCCACTTGGATCTTACCTAATCACATGAGTGCTTTAAAAGCAGAGAGTTTTCTCTGGCTGGTCACAGAAGAAGAAAGCAGAGACAGTGCTCCAGCTGGACTGGAAGAAAGAAAAACATCCAGGTTTCAAATTGCCCCTGGGGCCACAGGCAAGGAATGGTGGGTGGTCTCTAGTAGCTGAGAGTGGTCCCTAACTGACAGCCAGCAGGAAAATGGGGACCTCAGTCCTAAAACCACAAGAAAATAAATTCTTTCAACAACCAGTGAGCTTTGAGAGGACACCAAGCCCCCTGATAAGAATTGTGGATTTCGATTTGAGCCCCAGGGACCTAACCTACAGACACAAGGAAATAAACAGATATTTGTGTTGTTTTAAGCTATTAAATTTGTGGTGATTTGTTACGCAGGAATAGAAATCTAATGAAGTGTGTTACAAGAGTTTGTGGCCCTCTCCGTGACTAATGAGTCATTCTTGTGGATAAAATAAATATCACCAAATTTGTATGTATACTATGCTTCATACAAATCCTATGTATTTTAAGAAAGAATGCATTTGGAAGCAAAATAAGTCCTTAAATCAGCTATTCTCACATACGATTCTGTGTAGTGCTGTTAATCTTGCTAGAATATCTAAATGTTAGGATTTTCCAGCATTACCCAATAATTTTTGCTAGCATTTTCTGGTTTCTGAATATTCACTATACAGTTCTTTATAAGTTTGTCTAAACTACTAAGACAAAGCAAAATAAAACAGAAACCACTACTAAAAACTTTTCCTTGGTAAATACCACAAAAATACAGCATAACTAATGATTTCAGGAATTCACAAAAATTTCTGGGAATTCTGATTTCTTGTTTCTTAAAGATTAATATCTACTGGGAATTTGGAAAGACTGTTTAGTGTTGCCATAAGGATGAGATGAATTAATGAATGTAAAGTGCTTACGCCAGGGCCTAGACAGTGTTAAGTGCCCAATACCTGGTATTCATCATTAGTCTCGGACACCTAAATAACAGGAACATCAAATTGACTATGAGCATTTATGGATGTAACTGAATTTTAAGCAATTGGTTAAGAAGAAAGCCAAAGAGATTAGTCTTGAAGATGGATCACCAACCTGAAGATTTTTTGACTTGTGGGGTGTTTTGATGTATTAAGAATTGAAAAAATCATGATGAATACTGAAGGCAAAGATCAAAGACAGATGGGATAATAAGAAAGGGGATGATTACATTCCCCCCCCAAACCCATGTCTACCTACTTACCATTATAAAAGAGTGTGAATTGAGTTCAGAGAGCTTGATCTGATTTGATTTGCTTGTTGCTAACAGCAACAACAAAAATGCTTTGCAGTATCTAACAAACAACATGGTCTTTATTTTTTATTATTATTTTTAAAATTTGAGTATAGTTGACACACAATATTACTTAGTTTTGGGTGTACAACTTAGTGATTTGGTGTTTATATGTTATGCTATCTTCACCACAAGTATAGCTACCATTTGTCTCATTACATCATATTACAATATAGTTGATTATATTCAGTATACTCTCCTTTTTATTCCCATGATTTACTCCTTCCATAACTGGAGGTTTGTATCTCCCTCTCCTGTTCACCCATTTTGCCCAACCTTACCCTCCCCCCCTCCAGTAACTATTAGTTTGTTCTCTGTATTTTTGGCTCTGATTCTGATTTTTTTGGTTTATTTTTGAAGTCCATTTATAAGCAGAATCTTATGGTATTTGTCTTTCTCTGTCTGACTCATTTCACTTAGTGTAACACCCTCTAGATCCATCCATGTTGTCTCAAATGGCACAGTCTAATCCCTTTTTTGATGGTGCAATATTCCATTGTGTTTATATAGCACAGTTTCCTTAACCATTTGTCTATTGATGGATACTTATGTTGCTTTCATGTCTTGGTTATTGTAAATGATGTTACAGTAAACATAGGGGTGCATATACCTTTTCGAGTTAGTGTTTTAGTTTTCCCTGGGTAAATATCCAATGGTGGAATTATTGGATCATGTGACATTTCTATTTTTAATTTTTCCAGGAACCTCCATACTGTTTTTTTGTTTTTGTTTTTGTTTTTTTTAGATTTTTTTAAATTTATTTGACAGAGAGAAACACAGCGAGAGAGGGAACACAAGCAGAGGGAGTGGTAGCAGGAGAAGCAGGCTTCCCGCCGAGCAGGGAGCCTGATGTGGGGCTCGATCCCAGGACCCTGGGATCATGACCTGAGCCGAAGGCAGACGCTTAACGACTGAGCCACCCAGGGCCCCTCCATACTGTTTTCTATAGGTGGTTGTACCAATTTGCATTCCCACCAATTGTACAGGAGGGTTCCTTTTTCTCCACATCCTTGCCAACACTTATTGTTTCTTCTTGATTTTAGCCGTTCTAACAGGCATCTCATTGTGGTTTTGATTTGCATTTCCCTGATGATTAATGGTGTTGAGTATCTCTTCATGTTTCTGTTGGCTAACAGTATGTCTTCTTTGGAAAAATATCTATTCAGGTCCTCTACCCATTTTTTAATCAGTTTTTTGGCGGTTTTTTTTGGTGTTGAGGTGTATGAGTTCTTTATATATTTTAATATCTACCCCTTATCGGGTATGTCATTTGCAAATATCATCTCCTATTCAGTAGGTTGTTTTATTCTTTTTTTGTTGATTTCCTTATCATGTAAAAGCTTTCTCTGTGTGTGTGTGTGTGTGTGTGTATGTGTGTGTGTGAGAGAGAGAGAGAGAGAGAGAGAGAGAGAACAAGCTCTGGGCCCAATGTGGGGCTTGAACTCATGACCCCAAGATCAAGAGTCACATGCTTTACCAACTGAGCAAGCCAGGCACTCCTGTTCAAAAGCTTTTTTATTTTGATGTAGTCAATCCCAATAGTTTATTTTTGCTTTTGTTTCCTTGCCTTAGAAAACGTATTTAGATAAATGGTGCTATGACGGATGTCAGAAAAATTACTGCCTGTGTTTTCTTCTAGGATTTTTATGATTTAGGGTCTCACATGTCTTTAATCTAGTTTGAAGTTATTTCTGTGTATGGTATTAGAAAGAAGTCCAGATTCATTCTTTTACAGGTAGCTGTCCAGTTTTCCCAGCACCATTTATTGAAAAGACTATCTTTTCCCCACTGTATATTCTTAGCTCCTTAGTCATAGATTAATTGACCATGTGCCTATGGGTTTACTCTTGAGGTCTCTATCCTGTTCTCTTGATCTATGGGCCTATTTTTGTGCCAGTACCATACTGTTTTGACTTTTACTGCTTTGTAGGATATCTTGACATCTGGAATCCTGAGACCTCCAGCTTCATTCTTCTTTCTCAGGACTGCCTTTGCTATCCAGGGTCTTCTGTGGGTTCCATACAAGTTTTAGGATTATTTATTCCAGTTTTGTGAAAAATGCTGTTGGTATTTTGATAGGAATTGCATTGAATCTGTAGATTGCTTTGGGTAATATGGACATTTTGACAATATTAATCCTTCTAATTCATGGGCTTAGAATATCTTTCCATTTGTTTGCTTCATCTTCAGTTTCATTCATCAGTGTATTAGGGTTTTCAGAGTACGGGTCTTTTGCTTTTTGGTTATTCCCAGGTATTTTATTCTTTTTGGTGCAATTGCAAATAGTGTTGTTTTTTAAATTTCTCTTTTTGCAACTTCACTGTTAGTGTATAGAAATGCTCCTGATTTATGAGTATTAATTTTGTATCCTGCCATTTTACTGAATTCATTTATTATTTCTAGGAATTTTTTGGTGGAATCTTTACAATTTTCTATGTGTGGTACTACGTTATCTACAAATATCGACAGTTTAACTTCTTTACCAATATGGATGCCTCTTATTTCTTTTTCTTGTTTGATTGCTATGGACTTCTAGTAATATGTTGAATAAAGTGGCAAGAATAGACATCCTTGTCTTGTTCTTGACCTTAGAGAAAGCTCTCAGTTTTTCACCATTGAGGATG
>CM053609.1:82409790-82464736 GCA_028646535.1 Procyon lotor
TTGAAAAGGGTGCCTTATTTACTAGCCATGTTTATGCCCGGTACATCTCATTTTAATTCAACAAGTACTAAATTATGTTTGTTATCTGCCAGGTACTATTCTCAGTGCTTTATAAATATTAAATTACTGAATATTCAAGACAAATGGGTTATATTGTCCTACAGACAATGAATGGAGTATTTTCCTGATCAAAACTGTTTTTAGTTGGATGGTCTTTACTACAATGTATTATATTTCTCTTCTACTTAATGGTAGATATTCTTGCTTTCTTCATTTTTTTTTATGTTCTTTAAATAAAATTCAAAAAGTAAAAAAAAAAAAAAAGAGTGGTTATTATGATTAATCCCATTATATAGATGAGGAAACTGAGAGACATTTAAATAACTAACTCAAGGTCATACAGCCAGCAAGTGAGTTAGCTCGGATTTGAATGCATTAGTATGGTTCCAGGTTTGGTGCTGCAGAGGTACTCAATAAATAATTATTGAATGAAAAAAATACTTGAAGAATTTTCTGACCATTTTCAAAAGCTAATTTAAGATTTTTCACTTACATTTAAATTGTTTATTTCTAGAATTTTGCATGTTCTTGCTGCTTCCTCTCCTCATTTCAGGAAAAAAATGTTTTTAAAATTTGGATATAGAAAGGTGTCAGTGGGACAAGGTAATTTGATCTCCAAATAACAAGACCTTTTCAGAATGTCCTGGATTTCTATTCTCACTTTCAGCACACCCTGGTATGAAACGCAGGGCAATCTTTGGAAAAGATACACTGAAGAATTATTGCCTTCTCCAGGTTCCTCCATATCTGCTACTTCTTCAGCAGTCTTCTGCAGACAAACTCCTTCCCTGCAGTTGACCCCGGTGGCAGTCAGTCCTGCTGTGTTGGCACTGCTATCTGTAAAGGGTTAAGACTTTGTCAAAAGGCTTTTTAAAAAACATGCATTAGCTGTTGTTCCATCTTGTTTGTATACCTTACATAAATAAGTACCATGCTGTTCTCAAATCTCTTTTGAGTCAGTGGGTTTGTCTGTGGCTAAAGAGGATTGATCACAGTGGCTCACCATCTTTCTGCTGGTCACTGGTTATTCTGTCCTATTATTCTGTGTTAGACTTACTTTCTGAGCACACGCATGTATAGTGTAAATCATTCATGGCATCTTTCTATTTTTTTTCCTTGAAAATGTTCATTACATGATACCTGTCTTTCCTGATTTTTTCCTTCTATAAATATTTCTTCAGTTAAGTTCACTGTGATCAATGTTTAAGATTCAGAAATCCTTCAGGAAGCTGGTAAAGCAGAAACCTAGTTGAATTTATCATTTATCCTAAATGCTGTCAAATTAAAAATAAGATTTCTGTTAGTTTCTGCTCATCTAAATATCTCCTATATGAGATACAAATGCAGCATATTTAAGAACATTACTAACTTTTTGTGAAGAGCAGAATATAATTCAAGAAAAAATTTTTTCAGTAGGTCTGTCAACAACAACATAAAGGATAGGATTATAATAAACCTAATCACCATTATTTTGTCTTATATTATCATTTAAATTTTTATTTAAATTTCAAAGATAACACTCTTTGAAAAAGATATGCATTTGAAAAAGATAACACTCTTCCTAGTTTATCTAGGAGATGTATTTTCTTTTAACATTTGTGTTAGCTGTGAAACTATTATTTTGTAGTTACCTATTAGAAAGTCATTCTTTTTAAAAATAAATTAGTAGCTATTACAATCATGCTTAATCAGTAAAGCATTTTACTTTTACAATAATGCATATATTTTTGTATTTCAGTTGACTGGTACTATATTAGCACATAAAGCAGATAAGGTAATTTGTTTGTTACTTTAATGTTAATTTAGAATATATACCCATACTTGAAAGTTAATATTGAGATATTAAAATTGTGTCTTATTTACTTTTTTGGTGTCACAATATCCTTTTATGAAATGATAGTGTTGTTCTTCCTAATGTACTTACTTAGCAAAATAAAAAGTTGGCAACTCAAAATAATTACTACAAAATATCATGTTTCAGTTATCTTCCTAGTGTATAATCACAGGATTGCTGATTATTTGCAAGACCTGGGATACTAAGAAATGATATTGAAGCAGACATTGAGCTAGTTGGCCTTCTAGAAGTCAAGGGTGAAACTCTTGCCAAATATTAATCTGATTCTGAAGTTTGGTGCATATCTAACATTTATCTTTTTCTTCCCAATCCATTACTTCTATCTTATTCTAGGTCTTGATTCCCTTGGTGTCTACGTTTCTAAGTGATCTATGTCTTTTCAAAACTCTTATGAGTTCTTATGAGATCTCATGAGGTCCTCTTCATTTGACATTTAATCATTATATCTCTTTGTAGCCTTTCTGGGTCTAATGTCTTGCCTGGCCATTTAGTTTTTGTGTGCATCCTCCTATTATCTCCAGTTCAATAATGAACTACTTAAGCAGTATGTCTAACTACTAAGTTAGACATAGACATTATTTTCTTTAGATCCCCTGCACCTCTTAGCTCTGTGTGCCTGAGAGAACATGAAAACATGTGCCTAGTGAATGAATAAATGATATAATTCAACCTTTATTGGGCATTTAGACAAGAAGGGTTGTTGGGTTTATCTTGTAGAGGGGAAGTTCTAGTGCTAGAGAGATTTGGCCAAACTTACCATCCCACGAACTAGAGTGGTATGAGCAAGCTGGCCTGGAGCTGAGTCATCCATGGCATATCCATGTTTTTAGATCCTGTGACACAGGAAGTCAACAAACACTGGATCACAGATACAACTTAGTGAGTGCTGGGTCTGTGCATGCGTAAATACTCTGTTTCAGAACTCTCTTATTAGAGAAACTCTATAGGGGTTGATATGCCCCAATCAAATGGAATAAAGTGACAGAGCCAGGATTTGCACTTAAGCAGTCCAGCTCCAAAGTTCTAGTTTTTAATTGCTCCACTATACTGCAGTTTCATGACACAATGCTACATAGAATCAGAGCAATCAACATCTGACCCTCATGGGCTCTCATGTTAGAAAGATCAGCAGAAAGTCCTAGGTAGTCCTACAGTGCCCCTGCCAGGGGCCAGATGCTCATTTTCTAGACCACGAAAACCAGTCCCAGAGGGAGGACAGTGTGTAGAGAGTTAAGGTGCCCTCAGGTGGTTCAGAGTCAGTCTGAAAGAATAGTAGAAAGTTAGCCTGCCCTATCAGTAGGGTGACCATATAATTTCCATCCAAACCAAAATACTTTTGAGAGCAAAAGGAAACACCGTAATAATTATGTGGAAACTACAAATGTAAACTGACTATTGCAGGCAATCTTCACTGGCTGAGTCTCTCAAAACCTCCCAGGAATGGGAGAGAAAAATGTAAGTAAACTTGGTAAATGTGATAGAAGCCAGTTATCTAAAGAGGATAAAGTTGGGATGAGGGCACAAAACCTAGGGACAGAAGTCAGGTGCAGTTAAGGATGTTTAAAAAAGAATTGGGTGGGGTACCTGGGTGGCTCAGTTGGTTAAATGTCTGCTTTCAGCTCAGGTCATGATCCCAGGGTTCTGGGATCAAGCCCCGAGTTGGGTTCCCTGCTCAGTGGGGAGTCTGCTTCTCCCTCTGCTCCTACCCCTACTCATGCTTTCTTTCTCTCTCTCTCTCTCTCACTCAAATAATTAAGTAAAATCTTTAAAAAAAAAAAAAAAAGAATTAGGTACATACATATAATAAAATGAAGCCAAAAAAGGTATCTAGACACACAGAATAATATGGTGGTTTGTGTATGTGTGAAAATAAGTCAGGGCAATAAAAGAAGCTGAGAATGGATATCCAACAACTATTTGGGAGTTAAAGGCCAGACTGATACTAATATGGGTGAGTACATCACAGCAGGGACTCTGAAACAGATCTTGGTCATCAAAGGCTCACTGTGAACTTAAAAGGGAGTCCAGGCTTGTCACATCAGTATTTTCTTGGGACCAGGATATTTTTGTCAGGTGTTGTATAGCCCTCTCTTCTCAGCTGGCTTATTTTTCTGAGAATTCCAGTGACAGAACAATAAATGTAGATAAACTCAGGACATTTGGGAGGCCAACTGAAAGAGGATAATGTTGGGACTCATCCATGCACCTAGGAACAACAACAACAAAAAGCACAGACAATCCTGTTAAGGAAAGGATTGGGTCAGTATAGGTGACAAGAAGAAACCTGAGCTCCAGATGCAAGCTGAGTATGATTCAGCTCTATATATCCAGATCAAAAATGACAGAAATTTGACATCACAAGTCGGAAAGAAATCTTTCCTTGCTCCAAGACTTGCCAAGGACCTCATGAGAGCAATATGTGCAATTCTGACTTCTGCATTTTTAAATGATGCAAAGAATTAAAGTCCAGAAAAAAATTGCCAGACAGATTTTAGTGATAGGAGTGTGGTCTTTCATGAAATTTAGTAGAAAAAAAGTTAAGCTAAGAAAGGTAAGTTAAAAATTTCACTGTTTTCAAAAAAATCATGAAGAATATGGATACTCATTATTTTGCTTCTCCACAGTAGGTTGAAACAAAGAAATAAGCTGACACTGCAGCAAGAGATATGTTAGTAATGCTTAAGGAAGAACTTCTTGACCAAATACTGGGGCAAGGAAGTGCTGAAATTTCTGACCCTGTAATCTTTTTATGATAGGATAGAAAATCACTAGTCCTGAGTTGTCATTACACATGGTATTTGATGTAGGAGGTCCCAAGGAGTCAGTGGAGGAATCTGAGTGCAAGGGTGTCTCCTGACAGACCTGAAAGTTTTGAAACTTGTTGGTGAGAAGAAGAAGTCAAAGTCAATCAACCATAAAAATGATCACGTGGACTCTATCCCTGACTCCGGGATGTGTTGGGATGATTCATCACACACAGGGCACAGCCCCTACTTCTGAAATCCAGATAGTGATACTACCATTGCCCTGTGACTTCATTGGTGTTAGTTCTGTTCATTCTACTTTAGTCCCAGGTGATTCACCTGGGTGGGGACCCTGCCTCCATCTGTGAGTTGAGCATCACTTCTCCCTTATGAGTGGGAAGGAGCAGCTTCCCCAGTTGTCCCTCCCAGAAACTCCATGGCTCCCTTAAACCTCAGAGGATTTTCTCTAGTTGGTTGGACACCCAAGATAGATTACTTACTATGTCTGGCTTGGTACCTGGTTCTTCTATTAGGAGAGAAGGCATACCCTTGCATAGGGCAGCAGCTAGCATTAAATTGACTTCAGTTGAGACCTTTCTTGCCACTGCAGAGTGGCACTTAGGGCTCAGCATCCAGGCTAAGTCTCACTGGCCACTAGTCTTGGCCTCCCTCAGTTCCCAGAGCCCCCATCTACAGGACCAGAGCTCCTCAGATGTCCTCAGCACTGAGGTCCTGTTCTCCTCAGGTGGATATGCTATTTACTCATTGTGAGGTAGGTAATATAACTGCACAGAATGTCCCTGAAGATTCACAGCTTATCTCTGAGAGGTAGAAGGTCGGTACGAGAAAAAAGGATATGGGTCTGTGCATGGCCACCCAGACCTTTGATCTGAAATCACTGAATTGGGTAAGAAAGAGGAAGTAAGTGTAGCACTAAAGGATCCCTCTTCTCCTGGATGTGACTCTCAGGAATCCTATGGCTCTAGGTCTTAGGCTCCGTTTTTGCCTCTATTGCAAACCCTAGCCTTGCTGGGCTATGTGGCTACTGTGCTTTTATGTAGGCAATGGAGATACAATGACAAATAAGACGGATAATGTCTCACTCTCACAAGGGTTTATTCCTAGTGAGAGGAGACAGACTATAAACAAAGAAGCAAGTAACTAAACAAGAAAATATCAGATGGTGACAGGTGATAGTAAATCAGGGTGATTGATGGGAAGTTAGTGTTGGGTATTCAAACAGTTTAGGCTGAGATGTTGGGGACAGGCTCACTGAAGGGTTTAATCAGTAACTTGAATGACAAAAAAAGAGTCAACCAGACAATGCAGGGAGAGAGCTTCCAGGAACAGGAACTACTCATGGAAAGGCTCTAAGCTGGGAAGGAGCTCAGTGTTTTGGAAACAAAAAAGGGAGACCCATGGGCCTGGAGCTGAGTGAGACTGGGACATGAGATGGAAAATATGTCAGGCACCAGATCATGAGGAGCCATGGGGTCCAGGAGGAGAGTGTATTAAAAATGGTCCTAGAATTGTATTAGATCCTGGAGGTCATCTAGCTCGTGCTTCTTATTTTGTGCTTCTTATTTCCTATTTCAAGAATGAAATAGGGAGGTGCGATTTTATTACTCCATCTCTTCCAGACAAACTTGGTCATGCTATGATATGGAAGCAAGATCTTTTGACTCATGATGCTTGCCACTCTACACGAAATTCTTCCTGAGTGCTAGTTAAACTGGGATTCCTGAATGTCTCACTTTTTTTTTTTAAGATTTCATTCATTCATTCATTCATTCGAGAGAGAGAGAGAGAGAGAGAGAGAGAGAGAGAGAGAGCCTGAGCCGAGGGCAAGTTATATAGGGAGAGAAATAAGCAGACTCCCTGCTGAGCAGGAAGACCAACACAGGGCTCTATTCCAGGACCTCAGGATCATGACCTGAGCCAAAGGCGGATACTTAAGTCACCCAGGTGCCCCTTGAATGTTCCACTTTAATAGGGAGTTAGATAAACTATTATCTGTAAAAACATTTAGGGCAATTTTTGTTACATTACGCTTGTTACATAATAAATACTATACAAATGTTTCAAAGATTAAAAAAAGACATAAAAATGTGGAATTATCTTTCATTCACCTTGTAAAAAACTGGGGGCTTATAAACATCTGTGTAGCCTAGTTATGCATCGTCTCAATAGCAAGTACTTAGTTTGACTATTTAATGCCATAAACCAAATGCAACCCATTTACTCTATGATTGGGGCACATTCCCACTATATGGACATATGGTACAGTTTCTATATCCAGGAAGAGTTAACATTCCACTCTACACACAAACATTCAGAATCAGAAAATTGTAAGTTATGTACACACAGGACACATGTGTGTATATACATCTTGGTTTTTCAAATAGCAATGACATTGCCTAAGGGAGCAATAGCTTTCACATCCTCCTCTATGTTGAAAAGAAGGCTTTATTGAAGAGGACATATAGATGGAAATTCATTCTGGAATAGTCAAGTTCTTCAGTTCTAAAAGGATTTGAGGCTGGCTTGATTAAGCACAAACCCACAGCGAGAGATGTGGTAGTAGAATAGAAGCTTGTTGTCACTGCTCTGGCCCTCATTCAGGATTTATAGCCCAATGGTCTGCCACCACCTAGCTTTAATGGCAAATTATATCCTCATTCTTTGGCTTGAGTCTCCATCATCCTACTGCCTTCTAGACTTCCTCTGGATTCTCTCCCTCTAACTAACTGGTGGATGCTGACAGACTTTCTGTTTTCTCTCTCCTTATTCCTCTTTTATCTCTATACTTGATGGAGAATATAACAGAGAAAAGTCTAACTCCTTCCTCCAGATCTTGAAGAGACAGAAAGAGTGTTCTCCCTGACTTTGTCTAGGGTGGATGAAGGTATACATGAGGTGATGACTTTGAATCAAAGATGGTAGGGTGGGAAGAAACTTCAGAGTCCATGGGAATCTCTTTACTGCAGTTTTATGGCACATGTAGAAGCAGTTAATGCTTGTACTGGGCACTAAGGTAAATGGAGGAGCTTACTTAAGAGCTGAGGTGTCCAGCCTGGGCACTCCAGCTACTCTAGACTCTCCAGCTACTCTGAGGGTGGAGGGGAACCCAAGCTTGACAGGGGCTCTGTGAACTTCCAGGTCAACCCTAGGTATCAGTATCCAGGTGAAGGCAAGGGAAAAGAGAGCATGGAGGATCATCTACAAGGATTATGATCCAGGCCTAATTGTACACCTTGGTGGACATTCCATGGGTTGGAGCCTGACATCAGGGGGCACATCTGGCTATGAGGAAGGTTAGAACCTGGGTTTAGCTGTGTGTCCAAGAGGAAAGGGACCAGGTTTGGGGACTAGGTAGCGAGTCTCTGCCATAGGAAGTTTATGACCAGTGGTACTCCAGAGACGGTGGCAGAGCTGAAACTAAGACACACATTAACTTAACCCATAGCACAGGTCTCTCTCTCTCCTTACCAAACCACACTCTGTCATATCTTTCATATGTCCCCTATCTTTAAAAAAAAAAAACTTCCCACAAAAGGTGGCAAAAGGAAACCAAGAAGAAAGTGGTTGGTCCCTTCTCTGAGGAAGATAGGATGGAAAAGCACCAGCTGTGTTTGATATAGCAAACACAGAAAAATGCTAGTCTCGAGGCCTCAAGAAACCAAGATTGCATCTGACTGCTTCAAGGATCAAAAAGTGAAGCCTTTTGCTCTGCAGAATGATGAAGCTGCATTAGAAAATCCAAACTAACCACCACCGAGGATACTCAGGACAAAACTGCCCGCCCAACTTCTATGACGTGGATCTTATCCATAAAAAATGTGCTCCATGGTCAAATAAATGGCAGACCATGACTGAAGCTCAGGTCGATATCAAGACTACTGGGAGTTATATGCTTCACTTGTTCTGTGTTGGTTTTACTAAAAAAAAAGCAATGATCAGATTTGGAAGACCTCTCACACTCACACCTACAGGACAACCAAATCCCGGAGATGATGGAAATCATTACCCGAGAGGTACAGACAAATGACTTTAAAGATGCTGTCCATAAACTGATTCCAGTCAGCCCTGGGAAAGACATAAAAAAGACTTGCCTATCTACTTATCCTCATGATGATGAGTTAATTAGAAAAGTAAAAAATGTTGAAGAAGCCCAAGTTTGAAATGGGAAAACTCGTGTTGCTTCAACAGTTCTGGAAAAGCTTCTGGGATGAGATGGGTACAGTTAAACAAGCTGATGGATATATGCCACTAGTCCAAGAATCTGCTTAAAATTCAGACTTTTAATGGTGACAAATAAAGAGTCTTATTTGTGGAGGGAAAAAAAAGACGTGCAGTCTGGTAAATGCAGTTGTGGCATACCTTCAGTCAGAACCTACTCACAGGAAAGGCCCTGGTGCAACCTATGGGAATCTCACAAACAAGGATCAGACTTGCCTCCTGATAGGACAGAGAATTTCCACCACACCATGTGAGGAAATCAGCAGCCAAATCCCAAGCCTTGCTTTTTCTTACTTCTTTTGGTCCTTCCCCACTTGGTTGCTTCCCGAGGACCTGGGGAGGGAGGCAAGATGAGGGTTATTGCGCGGTTCACTGCAAACACCTGTCTCTTGGTTTTTACCTCAACCTTTGATTCAGATGTTTTCACTTCCTCCCCTTTTTACACTTGGCCCTTTGGTCTCTGTCCCCTGAGCTGACTTTCATCATCCAATTAGAAATAACACCCTCTCCTGGCTACCAGCTTTTCTGGGAACTGTAGGGAGTAAACCCCAAGCCTCCCTCACAGCCCATGGGGCCGGCCGTGCTTCAAAGGAGCGTGGTGGACCAGCTCACGGCTGGGCTTTTCTGTTTGAACAGCTTCTATTGCTCACTGCTGATCAGTAACTCAATGATTCATTAAACACACAAACAATGAGTGAATCTGTTCCATTAGCAAGGCCACCTGTTGATCTCAGACATCCTCAGCTGAACTCGGCGAACGTGAACAACAGAATGCCTGCATCAGTGGAGGGCCCCAGCCGCATTTGATGGCATGTTACAGCAGGAAAAGCAGAGTTCCAGCCTCGCTGGTGCTTTTATGCTTTTCCTTTCATCTGGTGGCAGGGCTGCAAGAATATACTGGTGAATACAATGCCCTTCTCTATAATCAACTGGAAAACTCCAAGAGCTTGGTCATTATTGCTTCCTTAGGCTGGTGGAATTAGACAAAGAGGAGAATGGGAATATCCTATACCCTTTTCCCTGCAGGTGCCAAGGCAAAAAGAATTAGCAGAGTGCTAAAGAAAAACAAAAAAGGAGACGAAAAAACAAAGCGAACCCCATGTAAAAGCCATCTTATTTATCGCAATGATACCTTCTGTCCCCTGGAAATAATACGGCCTCTTTGCTACTTAGCCCCTAGTCCCCAGAGCTGCTCCAGGCTTTTAGGAACTGGTCTACTAGCGTTTGCCAGTTTATTGTAAATCAAGACGACTAAAAATCCTATAAAGCTGACTGAGTGGAGTTTTTGATGCAGGTATCACAGTCAACAGAGTTGCTACTTAAAAGTTGTTATTTAAAAAAGTAGTGCTCTCTCTTATGTTTAACCCCTCTAATCGCTGTAATAAAGAGCTTTCATAAGGTCAGCAATGTTTGTTTAGAGCCTGAAAACTATATCATATCAATACCGAATTGCCTCTTGGGAGGGAATTGAATATGACATTTTTCAGTTGAATATGAAATTGCCTCTTCAGGGGGAATTTCATTTTTGAGTGCCACACCCACTAGGATTTACACTTCAGAATGGTTAGGCTTAAATTTCTCTATAGCAACATTTTGATTAAAATCTTTGGCTTAAAGATTAATCTTTGGTTTTGATTAAAAACTTTTTTACGTTTTTGATGGATGTATTCTAGACTATCATGAAACACTTTGTTGTTCATTGGTTTTTGTAAGAACATAGATGAAGTAGGAGGAAACAACTCTCCAACGAAAATTCTGGTTCCTATTAGTTTATCATGTAAGATTAAAAAAAAAAATCATCTGTTTAAAATCCCATGACAGATTTCAGAGATTACCATTGCTAGTGGCTGTTTTATTTTCATTTTTGTGGCCCTGGAAATGGTAGAGTGCCAGGTGAGGAATTCAGGTTATGTTGCTTTCCTGAATATTGTTTTGCTTTTAGAGGACGGGCTTTGAGCTACAGGCATTTGGAATGAGCACCGTGAACAGTTGGAGGCAGGCAGACTCCATGGCTTGGGTTCTTTGGGCAGGTGTGAGTGTATCTCCCTCATCCAGCACATAAAAGGACCACGTGCACTTTCAAAGGGATTTCTGCAATCCTGGTCTTTTGACAACCACGACTATGATTTGATTGCCAAATGCAGGTGGTTGTGCAGAAGCCCGATTGTGCAATCAAAAGGATCCTCAGTCTTCTATATAAAATCAAAAGCACAAGGAGAGGCTTCAAAAAAAAAAACAACCAAATGACTAAATAGGAGATAGCCACATACAAATTAAAAATTAGGTGGAAGACTCATAGCTATTCTCTCATGTGGTTAGACTAGCACTGTCCAATAGAACTTTCTGCAATGTTCTGCACCTGATCCATCTAATAGGTTAGTTACATATGGCACTGAGCACTTGAGATGTGGCTAATGTGACTGGGAAGATAAATTTCAATGCATTTAAATTTAAATAGGCACATATATTTAGTGGTTGCTGTGTTGGACAGAAAAGGATTATTCTATAACTCCATGGGGGACACAGATGAGGTTGGCCTTCACTGTGATATTCCCAGTACCAAGGTGGGTTTTCTACCTTCATTCTGAGTCCTCAATAAATATTCATTATGTGAAAATATAAATCTGATCACGGTCCATCCTTTCTCAGCAGTCTTAAGTGCTTCTCCTGGCCTGATAGCTCCAACTCCTGGCAGGCCCACCTTCTGCTCTAGCATGTCCAATTTCTAAATCTCTCCTCTGGCTCGCCCTCACCTTCCTGTCTCTCTGGTTTTGTGTGTGCAGTTTTCTCTGCCTGGAATTCTCTTCTTCCCTCTTGTCACCTTGGCAGGCCTTTGCTTATCTCTCATAACCGGAAAGTCTTTACCAACTGGCCCAAACTGAGTTCATCACCCCCTTCCCTTGGTTCCCATGGTGGTGCAGGGTAAATGTCAGAGCACGGATGTCTCAGGGCAGATTCTTAGATCTGTGTGTCCATGTTTGTATGGAAATTCCCAAGGGAAACCAGGCAAGGCATGGGTGGGGGGCAGAGGGTGGAGAGGGGAGAAAGCCAGGAAGTGTGCCGTCACGAAGTCCCACTGAGGGTCGGACTTGCTCAGGAACTCTATAAATCAAGCCTCAGAGTTTTCCTGACCAAGGCCAAGGAACTAGTGTTTTCAGACTCTCACTGCCATCAGTTACTGGTCAAGGTCCAGGGAACGTGTGCTTCCAGATGCTCTCCACATTTGGACACAGGAGACTCCAAGGATAGTTCCCCAGAAAGAGGGCAGCTTCTGACTGTGGGAAGCCAAGCCCATGGGAGTGAGGCCCAATGGGGCAAGCAGCACAAAAGTGATGGGAAAGGATCCCGAGGGACCTGGGCAGAACACAAACATTAGACGTTAGACATTATCCTCTCTGAGGGGTGTTACAACAGCATCCGTGTGGGTTGCAAACCCAGATCCATCTTATCCTAGAAAAGTGACTTGTTTTCAGTCTCCTCTGTAAAATTGAGGCACATTTCCTGTGCTGCCTTCCCTTCCTGCCCGCTGCCCCCCACCCATGCCTTGCCTGGTTTTAGTTGGGGCTATTGACTAGTAAAAAATAAAAAATTGCAGCTATTATTAAAACACAGCAGTTTATTATGACATCTGACAATAAACGTGCTATCTGGTAATAATACCACATACCTGACTCTTACGCCGGCTTTGAGATTCTCTAGGGCAATAATATGCCTCATTGGTCTTCAAGTCACTGGCACTTAAGCCAATGCCTGACCCCAAGTAGATGTCAGATCAATATTTCCTGAGTACATGAGTGATACTCAACTTTGAACCTAATCTCTCTTATCTCTGATGACATGGTTACATTGAAAGGCTCTATTCATGTGTCTCTTTTGCCCAATAGACCATAAGGGTAAGGTTTCTTACTCTATTTTTATTCCCTTAAACGGAGTACGACCCGGTACATGGCAGTTGTTAGATAATTGTTTCTTGAACTGGTATCTGTTGGGCAAGAGTCCTGAAAGTTCCATGGGTCAGAGTATTATAATCTGAAGTGTTGTTTTCTTCATTTCTGAGTTTGTTTACGGATTGTGATCTCAGATCCCTCATGGTTCAGTACAGTAAGACAAAACCCCCTCAAGTTTTTCAAGAAGAATGTGATTTAACAGAGGGAGTTGGGTACTACAGTAGGCAGAATTTCTAAAATGCTCCCCCCAATGATGTTCCACCCTAATCCCGGGAGCTATGAATATGCTGATGATCACTCCTGTGATTCTGTTATGTTATATGGCAATATTCCCAGAACCAAGGTAGATTTTCTACCTTCATTGTAAGTTCTCAATAAATATTTGTTGTGTGAAAATATAAATCTGATTATGGTCCATCCTTCCTTAGCATTCTTATGTGCTTCCTCTGGCCCACAAAGAGAGATGACTGGGGCGGCCCTGATCTAATCATACAAGCCCTTAAAATCAGGGAGCTTTCTCTGGCCTAAAAGAGAAAAGAGAGTCAGAGTCCCAGAGTGAGGGGAATGGGTGTGATGGGTCCTGCTCTTGTTGCCATATTGGGAGAAGGACTCAAGGTGCTATTGCTGGTTTGAAGGTGGAGGAGACCACATGGGGAGAGACGTGGGTGGCTTTAAGGAGCTGAGAGAAGCTTCTGACAACCAGAAAGGAATTGGGGACCCAAGTCCTGAAACTACAAGGAGATGAATTCTGCCAACATTCTGAATGAGCTTAGAAGTAGATTCTTCCCAGAGCTTCCAGATAAGATTCCTGTTAGCAGCTGACCTTGTTTTTAGGCCCAAGGGTTCAAGCATGAGAACAATTTGGGCTTCTCTCCTCTCTTGATAAGAGTTTTAAACCCGTTTTCTTTAAAAACCCAAAACTGGGAAGAAATTTTAACATCCAAGCTCGAGAGAGGTGGGATGCAGTTCTTTGTCCACGGCGTGGTGAGACTCTGATCTAGAACCCTGTTGGGCCCACCTGACCTCTGACCTATGGGGGGGCAAAGTAATAAATACATGTTATTTCAAGCTGCTAAGTTTGTGGTAACTTGCTACACAGCAGTAGAAAACTAATACAAGCGCTTATTAGATTGTGGAAAAGCCTGGAGTTGAGAAAGTAAGGTGGGCTACTCCTAGCTTTCAGGTCGTGCTACCACGGGCTGCCAGTGAGCTGTGGGAGATTACAAGTGGCCCATAACCCTGAAGCTGGGGCCTAGCAGTGAAAGACCAGCCAGCTGCCACACCGGTCACATCTGCTGAAGCTCACTGTCACCCTACCAGAGCTGAGAGAAGGAAGGGGCCTCTCGCTCTCTTCTGCCGTACAGGTACCCCAAGAATGAATTTTAGTATTAAACATGTCATATCCCAGAAGAAGTTCTGGGACATGTGGCTCCCAGCATCCAGCACCTGACAGAAAGGGGAACCTGTGTAAGGGGTGAGGAGAATGTTTATCGACAATCAATGGTATCCAATATGGCTCTTCAACCGTTCAAGATCCCCTTTTTAAAAAATATTGTATGTATGTATGTATGTATATATGTATGTATGTATTTATAGAAATCATGAGCAGGGGGAAGGGTAGAGGGAGAAGTAGACTCCCCACTGACAGGGAGCCTGATGTAGGACTCAATTCCAGGACCTGGGGTCATGACCTGAGCTGAAGGCAGACGCTTAACCGACTGAGCCCTCCAGGTGCACCTGTTCAAGCTCCCTTTAGGTCAGCCTTCTGGTAGGAGTTATTTTCATTTTACAGATCAGAAAACTGAGGTTCAACTGGGTTAAATATCTTGCCTAAGATCCCATAAATAGGAAGTAGCAAAGTCAAGATTAGAACTCAGCTCTGTTTCTCCCTAAGTCCGCATTTTTCTCTCTGTCACTGATGCGGGGCATGAGGTAGAACTTCTATGTCTGGCTGACAGGTGGACTGTGGAGGCTCAGCTAAGGAGGCACTGAAAGTGGCAGCAACTTCATTTTATTTAAAAAAAAAACAAACCAAAAAACCTTCCTTAGGTTTCTGGCAAGGCCTGCTATTAGTCTCTTGTTGGAGCCCTCTCTCGCTCTGTCTCCTCCTCCCGTTCTCTCATCCAAGCTTCCTCCTTGGCCCACAGTCCCTGACTTTGGACTCAGATGCTGCAATGTGTGCTCTCCTTTCTGGGTTTACTTTGGTGAAGGGTCCTGCTTCCTCCCATGAGGCAGTCTCCTTTCTCTGGTGTACACAATCAGCCCTTCTCTTCTGTGGTCAGGATCTCTCTGCCTCTCCCCCACCGGGGGCTGGCACGGGGCTGAGGATCAGCCTCAGGAGAAATATCCCCTCCAAAGGAGAGGGGGTGGCGTGGAGCATTTCCCCCAGACAGCTCTATCTTTGCTGCATACCAATCCAATTACAAACAAATTGGCCCATGGGTTCAAGCATGAGAGCGATTTGGCCCTCTCTCCTCTCTTGCTGACAGTTTTAAACCTGTTTTCTTTAAAAACCTAACTCTGGGAAGAAATTTTAGCACCCAAGCTCAAGAGAGGTGGGATGCAATGATCCCAGATATCAGGGTGTAATGAGGCTCTAAGAAGGAACTCTGAATTATATTTTCAGGAAAAAAAAATGTAAGAAAAAGAGACAGGTTCTCTGGGATTTCTCTGTGACTGCAGGTTGGGGGGCTAGGAGGCTAGTGTTTTCGAGGTCAGACCTGACCAGCTCTCTGGTTCCCTTCTCTTTCCTGGGTAGCTGCTCTTTTCTGGACTTTTCTTCAATGGTGAGGAATTCATTCCTATGTTTCTAGAGGGAGGAAACAAATGTTTCAATTGTCTTTACTATGCCTTAAAAGACCTGATTTTTTTTTTAAAACATGCTCATACTTTGATACAGCTGAATGCAAATAAAAACAGGGTATCTGTGTCAAAGAGAAGTGAACTGCCACCTATTTAGAAAGTTTGGGATCAGCCACTCTTTCTTTACTCAAGGATCCCATGGGAACACTGTCAGGAGGGAGACGTGAAAGAATGTTCTTCTGTCTTTTTAAAAGTCTATTTAAGCACACTAAAAACCCAACTTAGCTAGAAAGAAAAGCAGATATAAAGTGAGGTTGTAAATGGTATTGGGTATTGTTTTTTTTGCTTTTTTTGTTTGTTTTGTTTTGTTTTTGACCCCAAATTCCTCAGTCCAGGTTTTCCTGAAGTGCAGAATTATCCTGCACTGCATATTGACATCAGTCAAATAAAGGATGACCCTTCTTTCTGTTCGCTTGCCTTTTTGAGAAAGATCACCTGTCATTTCCTATCAGCACACCAGTGACACGTCTCCTGTGAGGATCTGTGTGGAGTTTCTGGGGGAAATTGAGTTCATTTGCTCTGCGGCGCTCAGCTGGTAGGGAACCCGAGAGCACTCCCTCATCGAAGACGCCATCAGAAAACCTCTTCAGCCACCACTCTTCTTTTCAGAAAGATGTCTCAGAGGATTTCCAGGGCGATTAAGAACATCCTACTGAGATGTTTAGAGACCCAAGTCAGAGGATCATTAGACACGGGCATGTACTTTGCCGTGCATAGTCCGGGGGCATACACCAGACACTTGGGTAGGCACGTGCTCTGTTCCCGATGGCATCTAGAGACCAGCGGGGGAAACCAATGAGTACAGCAGGATTAGAAGAGAGAGAAATGCTGTGATGGTGAGACGGAGGTTATGAGGGCACAAAGAAGGGGTATGTAACCTGGACCTGGCAGGAAGAACTTCCAGAAGGAGTGGCAATGGTGCGTAAGACTGTTAATGACATTGCCACAGTCTCTGTGATGAGATCTCAGCAACTGACCTGAACAGAGAATGGAGATGTATGTCGCCGAGGGGAAACATGTGGGGGGGAAGACTTCCAGTAGACCCACTTGGATGGGCTGCCGCAGGACTGTGGCCATGCCGATGGATTCTGCAGCTGCACTTTGAAGGCCTTCGACTTTCCATCACTAAGTCAGTCGAGAAGCCAGAGCTCCTCCTCCTGTATTTCCTGCCTTTCTGAAACAACAGCTGTGTGATTCAGTGCCTCTTAAAGGGGAAATGCTGAAGAGTAGATAAGAATTCCAGGAGGGATGCGTGGTGAGAAGATGAGAGACGGAATGGACTCTTCCCTCAGCTTCATTATGGCACCTGCTTCACTTCATCTGCGTGTCCAGCCCTCAGGTCACAGTGAAAAAGAAGACGCAGGGATCATCCTGTCAAACTGTCAGATTTGGGGGTGAATGAAATATCCACAAGGGATCTCCGAGAAGCCAGAAAACTCATATTTACTTTCAACCGGGGAGAATTTGAACCTATGTCTCCAGATTTAAAAGTCTAGGATATTAATTCATTGTGACATCTGGTCCTTCCCTTTGATATTTTAAACATAGGCTAGAAACAGAACTGTGAATCCATGCTCCAAAGCGCTACTCTCAGATTCTGGGAAAGAATGCAACTCTGAGTTTATCTTGTTTATTCAACTAGTCTCTGGTCATTTGTGTAACATGATATTTCTTCCATTGGATGCTGTAAGCCAATATCTAGCACAAGGTTTCCATTTTGTTTTAATCATCCATGAAAGAAAAGAATGTGGGAATGTCTGCTTTGCCATTTTCAAGGACTGTGGTGGCACCAGTAGCCGGCCGTTGACTTCTAGTCTTTGCTGCAGCTGCTTGAGAATGTGAGATTCTCCATGAATCCTAGAATTTTGGAACTAGAAAGAAAATTTAGCAATATGTAATTAATAAGAACCATAAAGATCCTCCTACCTTTTCTTCCAGGCAATCCACTCTAATGAATTTCAAGGAAATGTCACTGACCAGACCTACCAATATACATTCTCACATATATTCATTCTAACATTTTTTTTTAAGTAAAAAAAAAAAAAGAGAGAGAGAGAGAAACCACTAAGATGTTCAACATTACGGACCTTGTTTTGAAAGTTGGAATACATTAACTTGAAGGAATATTATGCAGTCCTAAAATAATTGCGAAAGTTACATACATTCACAAATGTCTATTGAAAGCCTACCATGTACCAGTGCTCTGATATAATAAGGAAAAAAGCAGATTTCAAATCTATGTTCCCTATGACCTTAGCTACTTGAAAGACGTATACCTACCCTATCTACAGGAGAAAATTTGCAGAAATGTTATTAGTTGGCAAGGTAATGAATACTTTATAAGTGCTTTTATAGAAAGGAAAATTGTTACATTGGAGAAAAACTTGTTATGTTGTCTTGTGTCAATTAATATATGTAAAAATTATGATAGGAGTATAGAAGGTACTGCTAGCTTTGGGAAAAATTTCTGAGAGTATAAGAGGGAACATTCATTCATTCTTGGTTCGTTTATTTATTGAGCAACTACCATATGCTAAAAATACAGCAGTGGTTAAGACAGAGACGGAATCCTCACAATTGTTAATCAAGTTTTACTTTTATATTTATTTAATGAATATTTGAATATAAAAATTATTTTAAAATAATCTATGCTAATTTCCATCTCTCCTATCTCCTTCCTTCAAAAACAGTTGTTTTAGAGGGAAAATTTAAGTTTCAGAAACAGCCATTTGCCTGAGGTCTCGCAGTTTATTTGTAACAAGCCTGATACTAGAACTTGATTCTTGGTTTACTTGCCACCTCACCCCCACATTTCTTTCATAATTCTCAATTCTCTCTTAAAAGTGAGTTCTTGGAACAACAATGGAAAATCAGCACAAGTCTTTAGAACCATGATTAATAATGATATTGGGCAGAAAGTGAAAATGATCAAGATCTGGGCTTCTCAAGCTTCTTTGTGTTCAAGAATTACCTGAGAATCTTGTCCAAATGCAAATTTTGATTCTGTAGTCTGGGTGGTACTTGAGATTCTGCATTTCTCATAAGCTTCCAGGTGATGCTAATAGTGCCTGTTCTTGAGTAGTAAAAACCTGAAGGATAGAAACTAAGTATGGGAGAAATTCAAGTTTAATCCATAGCGAGTGTTCTTTCTAGTTTTGTCACCAGGGAAGTATAGATGTCAACTTTTTTCAGTCTAAGTTTTCCATCACTAACTGCTGACAGTTTCCCTTTCCCTCTAGTACTTGCTCTACATCTCAATCTCTTTCATACAATATGCCCATGAAAGGCAGGAAGAATATTCTAGAACCTCCCACAGCACTATGAGGTAATGGAATAGAAATTTGCACTTGGGTCATCTGAGTCCCAAGCTCTTTCTCTTAACTGCTATAATGTGTAGCCCCTACACTGTGTCCACCTCACCAAGTGGTCATGGTCCAGATCTCCGGAGCCAAGAGCAAACCTGGGTCTGAAGCCTAACTGAGCACTTAGTCCTAAGATCCAGTTATCTCGTGTTGGTGTTTATATTTCTTTGTGTATAAATATAGATAATAATAGCACCAATCTCATTAGACGCTTGTGCAGATTAAATGTGATAATGTACATAAATCACTGACTTCAGTGTCTGGCATGCAGTGAGTGCTCTATAAAAGTAGCTGTTATTATGGTCAGCTGAGTCCGAATCTCATTCTGAATTCTTCTAGAGGAGCTCATGCGAACCTAGTGCTCGAGGCAGACAGGATATCAAGCAATTATATTTATTTAAAATTTGATATTTCAATTGAGTATATGCTAAATATAAATAATATAAATATATGAATAAAATGCTGAGTAAATAAGAATGAAAGATAGAAGTAAAGCACGAATATATACTTATGTAAATATATAGATATACTTAAATAAGATCTAATGTATTTAATTAATTATTTACACAAAACTATATAAATATGTGGACAAAATATAAATTACAGAAATAATATATATAGTTATATAAAGTTTAAACAAAATGAAGATATAATAAAAATGTAGTGTAATTTAAATGATTTAAATTTAAGTGCTAGAGTAAAATAAATTAAGTATATCGTATATGATTTTATATATTCCATATATATTCATATATATATGAATGCAACAGCTGCACAAATGCACAAGTGCTTTTGAATACTATGAGAACACAGAAAATGGTTACCGGGTTTCTGGGATGATTGGAGAGATAACTTCTGGGTTCAGTTCAGAAGGGTTAGTTTGAGTTTGGGAAAAAGCACACTGGGCTGAGGATTTGGAGGAAAGAGGGCAGTAGGCAATAAGGCTGTAATAAAGATTGGTGCTAGTTTGTAAAGAGCCCTTAAATCATAGCCTTTATCTGTGGACTGTGGGGGGCCATGGGAAGGTGGTTTTGAGCAGGCCAGGCATGTGATTAGACATGTCTTTTAGTCTGCGGGGTGGACAACTTGGTTAGAAATCCTTTGGCCTGCTCTCTGCTTCCTCCAGGAGTCTAGACTGCTTCCCAAGCGTCATCAAACACTGTAATAGTCTTTTGAAATTGTCCTAGCCATTGAAAAGGTGAGGGGGAAGCAGTCACTGTGTAACTGGGTGTTTTCTAATCCCTATGCCTCTAGGTACTAGAATTTCACATTCAATGATAAGATTTGAGGCATTTTTTTCTGAAGAGGAAAGAATTATTGGTGTGAAAGATTTTACTAAAGGGAAAAAAATTAGATGAAAAAAAAAAAGAAGAGGCGAATACAAAGTAATGCCTTACTCCTGTCCCTTTTGTTAACTTCTAATTTCTTAGCCTTGGAGATACTTCTCATTAACTTGATCTTAAAAAGAATGAACTCTGAATGTCACAGGAGCCCTTGTGATTGAGTGCCTGGTAAAGACTAAGGGTAGACAAGGCTGTGATGGGGGAAGGCAATTTTAATTCTCTTCCTTCATCACTAGCTAACTTGCGTGGCTGGAAAAGGAAAGGAAACATTTCCTTAAAAAGGAAACATGCTGAAATTAGAATTTGATGCAACCTCTAATATCATTCCTAAAGAGAATCACTTTCTATCCTATTTGTTGGCAATCAGATGCACAGATCTGCATATCTTTACTGGCCTTTGCCACTGGAATAGCATCTCAGAGTCTTGTCCCATAACACATCATGTGAAAATAAATGATAATTCTATTTGACAGTTCCTTTCATCTCAGGATCTTAATCTCCCAAACATTCTTTAATAAAGACTCATGACACCCTATGTGGTAGGTAAATATTAGTGTGCTATTTTATGAGTGAGGAAGATGATGGATAAGGAGATTAAGCAATTTGCCTGTAACAAGGTAAGTTTGTAGATATGGGAGTCAAATTTCCACCCTCTGAGAGAACACAATAATTGCTAGACCAAGATAAAAGCCTTTGCTCATCCTTTTAAAATGATTGAACAAAATCGAATCATGGTCTTTTCACTCCCAAGTTACTAGAGGTCATCCAAAATTTAAAAAATCATAATACATTTTTCAAAGAGAGGCTCATATTTACACGTATGAATTCATTTCTTCATTGGCTTACAGAACCTCATGACTATAGTGCTTTGTTCCTTAAACAATCGTAACTAAATCTCAGTCTTTTCAAAGAAGACATGGAGTTTGTTATTATGTAGAATAATCTTTGTCTTCCAAATCTATCCTTCATTTAGACCTATGTCTTCTTGTAGGATGTTCCTAACATAGTACTTTGCTGCCTTACATGAGATAATTTCATACCACTTATTAGGATGTAGAGTTCTAGTGAATTTTCTC
Organism: Procyon lotor; assembly: GCA_028646535.1. NCBI lineage: Eukaryota > Metazoa > Chordata > Mammalia > Carnivora > Procyonidae > Procyon > Procyon lotor. Next base: position 82,431,279 of record CM053609.1, read on the forward strand.
TACTGATACCAGATACACTTTATTGAGCCCTTATTATGTGACATACTCTTTGCTAAAGGCTCAACATAGTTCACATTTACTCCGTAAACACTGTGAAGGGGGTACCATCCCATTTGACATATGAGAAATCTCAAGCTTCAGGGAAACTTGCTTAGTTGTGATTAACACAGACAGGAAGTGGTTAAGTGTGGAATCTCCCAAGACTGACCCCGGACCCAACTCTTCTGAATATTGGATCATAAGCAATACCACCAGCTCACTAGAATTCTTTTGAAGGGAATAATAGAAGTTTAAGGTATGTCTCACTAGAATTCTTTTGAAGGGAATAATAGAAGTTTAAGGCATGTCTTTTTCTGTGCTTTAGCTTCTATTAAAATGAGGTTAAACATTTGACAGACTTTGTTGACCTGCAGTAGAAATTTGTACAATGGTTCCTGCTGTAAACCCAGAAACAGAATTTGTAAGACAGCCGAAAATGACTACAGCAAAACATTAATCTTTAGATTGTTTCCCTGATCCCCAGAGTTTTCATTTTTTTTTTTTCTTCACAGAATGGGTTAAGTGTTCTACTGTTTATGGGCACCCTCTCTCTTCTCAACCACAGCCAGCATCTCCTCCAGGATGTATACTTGGGAGTGGTTGTCAAAAGTTCATTTTGTTGTTTCAAAGCCTTGTTTCGTCTGATATTCAGTCTTAGGTCCCTTTCCTCTTTTGTCTCCTCTGTGAAAATTCGGCGATATCTGAAGCTCTGTTCTCTCCTGACCATAATGACATTCCAACTCTTTTACTCTCCACCTCTTTGGTTCTGTGGGGGGACTTTTCTAAAGGTTGTTTGTTTTACTGTAGGACTGGTAAATGATGTGCTTCAGATGTGAAATTTTGACTTGCGGGGGCCAGACATTCTGGACATGGACAGACTTTCTATAAATCCCACATGGTTTTCTGTATTTCAGTGCTGTCATCTTAAATGCAGCATCTGTAGCATAAAACTGCCAAAGGGGGTCATATTTTTATTTTTTTACCAATTATTCTAGGTGACCTGCTTTTACCCAGATCCAACAACTTGGATTATTTACTCACTTTTCTATTAAATTGAGCCATTTTTTCTAAACACCAAAGATTTGACAGAGTATAAAATATCTCTTTGGCACTGCCTCTTAAAAATGTATACACATGTTACTTCCAGAAAATGGTCTTCTTGAAGAACAAGATGAAAATTTAATGGCAGTTTTAATTTTAACTTAAGACACTTACAATATTACACTAGCAAAGAAGAATTCACCAACAGCTGCGTGTCTGAGAGACCAAGGGACTGATTAAATCCGTCACATGGACGACATCTAACTCTGAGTGGTAGGTGTGCTTTACAACTTGCAGTAAGTCTGTTACCAGATGAGCCAGCTTCAAAGATAGTGGTGGGCTGTGGAGAGGATAGTAGGAGATGGGGGAGTGCCAAAGCTTCAAAGAAAGTTGAGGGTGTTTTGTGTTATTTTTTTTAAATCATTTAAATTTATTGAGTACAAAAACATTTTGAGGTATGTTGATAATGACCTAACATTTATTTTCAGTTTTCTGACATTACTATACAAAGACAGATTAAATAAATAATGCAAATTAATTGCATTTATATTTTAAACAGAGGAGCACTTCAAATGCAAATAGGAGACATCCTGTCTACAAGGATATTTAGCCAATTGCTTGATGCATGTGGTTACAAAGAGGATTGAGTATTGTCCAAGAGGCACAGATGGGATGATTTAGGCACAAACAACTTTTATTTTGTTACTTCTGTGCAAACTCTTGGACATACCTGCCTTTATAAAAATTATATTCTCGGCGTACTTATGAAAAGCCTTAAATATACATCAAGAAATTATAAAGCAAGCAGTTTCTTGGCTAATAAATGGGGTTATTAAACTTTAATATATTGCAGATCCATATTCTTTATAGATTTGTTATAACTTAGGAGTTAAACGTTGACAGTTCCTAGTTACAGAACTTCTATTTAAGATTTCAATTAGAATAATATTTCCCACCTGATTTGAAGCAGAAATTTCTAGGATTGTTTCTTTTTTTTAATGCATTATGTATGGTAAATTCACTAGATGATATAGTCAGCTAAAAGTATTTTTTTTTAAAGATTTTATTTATTAGACAGAGAGAGATCACAAGTAGGCAGAGAGGCAGGCAGAGAGAGAGGGGGAAGCAGGCTCCCTGCTGAGCAGAGAGCCCGATGTGGGGCTCGATCCCAGGACCCTGAGATCATGACCCGAGCTGAAGGCAGAGGCTCCAACCCACTGAGCCACCCAGGCACCCCTAAAAGTATTTTTAATACTAGAAAACTCTTATACTTGGGATGTTTTTAAAACTTTTTTCTGAGCCCTACCAGTGCCTATTAAAGTATTTGTTTCCCTCTTCTGGTTAGATACTAGGAAGACTATAGCCATGTTTGTCCACTTTTAGTAACGGGTAAAATTTCAGGACATGTATATTTGTATACCAGTCTCTGGCTGGTTTGAATTTATTTTCCTATTCCTATTTTCTTTTTTAAATTTTTTAAAATTATTAATATTAAAATTCTAAAATTTTAATGATACTATTTTAAATCTCACTTAATCTTATCATGGTATGTAAGCATAATTCTCAAACTGTAACAATGGATGAAACAAAGATACTGATGTTTCAACACCCATTGCTCACTCATGATAAAATGCCGAGGAGACTTTAACTCTGCCTTTTTGCATGGATGACACAGGGCTGCCTAGATTTCCGAGGGTAAAGTGGAATGAGAAATAATATTACTATAAATGATCAACTCATCTAGGTCATAATGAGGGTAATTATTTTTGTGTATCTTTATCCCTCTGGGATATGAAATAATTGTTCCAATGCTCTGCCAAGTACATTTAAATATTGTTATTGGTTGAAACAAAATGCAAATCTTGTGGGCCTCATCCAATGTGTCCAAATGCAAAGAAAGATATGGAGAAGGTAACACCCAGATTCACATTTACTAAGGGATTCCAAATAATGCCCTAAATGACTATTTTGGAGCTCAGTTACATGCAGGTGCTAGGAGGATTTATGCTGTGAATGCCTGAAATACTTTCTCCACGGAGGGGAGATTATTAAGTACTAGTGAGCCTGAATGTTTGGTGCCAATACTAACCATTAACTTCTGGCTCCAAGCCATGACTGTCTACTCGGCAGTGGATTCTGCCACCAAGGGGAAGGTCATTAAAGGCTGTTCTTTATTCTCGTTAGTATGTTCCAACATAATTAACAGAAGTTGTTCACCAGATGGTTTCCTTCCTGTCAGCAAGTACCTCCAACTTAATGGGCTATGCAGGATTCTTTACTTTAAGTGGGTGAGGCGGGAAGCAAATTTAAAATATATCATCTTTGATCCTCCCACTTCTAATTAGTTCTAAAGGTTTTAGATAATAATGTAAAGGGGGCAGGGAAATGAAATCATTCTAAAAAATCAAAGAATCACAGAAGGCCAACAAGAGTTTTAGACATACCATGGGATGTTTCTTCCTCCACTCCACGTTTCTGCCCAGCACCAGAAAAAAGCGCAGAAACTGTTTCAGCCTACTACTGAAACCTTCACAGAGCCTTAGAGCTGAAATGGATTTAAAATCTGATAATAAAATTCAGTAAATGCTTATTTAGTTACCATTGGGTCTTGGAAATTGTAAGGGATGGTGGGGATGGGCAGCAAGGCTTTGCCCCTCTTGACCCAGAGTTTAGAGAGTCATGGGTACAGACCTGTAAATAGGCCATTTATAACGGAGTTTGGTAAGGACTATAGCAAATGCTGCTGGCTTCCAACCTCAGTGGCAGAGTCCCCCTCTTGTGAAATAAACCTTCATCTTGTTTATATATGCCCTTTCTTGCCCAAGGTACTGGGTGCAAGGTGGGTCTGCCCTAAACCAATCTTAGTTGTTCTATTCCCCTTGCCAGTGTTTGGTTTCTAAATTTGTAGACATATGAGCCATCTCTGGCCAATGCATTATGAAGGGGGGCTTGATTGGGAGCTTCTGGGAAAGACTTTCTTGCTCATAAGAATGCACTAGAAAATCTGGCCCCCTTCACTTCCATTGTTGATATTGTCATAGGAATCATCTAGGTACAAGGCGTAAGATATCATGAACTACCTTCTAGTAGCTTGAACTAAGTGGTTTCTCTCATTTAGGAAATGATTTTATTATAAGGAATGTAATAAAAATATACCATTCTTACTCATTATCTCAAATGATTATTATAACAATCTTGTAAATCACAGGAGACAGAGACTGTTTCTTTTATAACAGATGGAGAAACTGAATCTCAGAGAGACTATTGTGATGAGCCTGGACAAAGCTGTTGGCTTTGAAAACTGAGGATCCTTCCTACCACACTATGTTGTTTCTGCCTTAAATAGAGTAAAATATTCAGTTGCACAGGCCAGGGATACAATGTAATTATAAAACGTTTCTCTCTCTTTCTCTTTTTATTTTTTGCCTGAAAAATACTAACTCTGCCTTCTTTTGAGCTTTTATCTTGGCATTTAAAATTCAGTTTAAATCCATATTTTTATATGAAGAATTTTTTTTTTTGAGAGGGAGGGAGAAAAAGAGAGAGTAGGTCGGGGGAGGGGCAGAGAAATGTTAAGCAGTCTCCATGCCCAGCAAGGAGCCCAAGTGGAGCTTGATCCCACCACCCTGAGTTCATGACCTGAGCTGAAATCAAGAGTCAGTTGCTTAACTGAGCCACCAAAGTGCCCTACATAAAGAAATATTTTTTTTTTATTGTTGGGGTTTTTTTTTTCAGACTTATTTATTATTTTGGAGAGAGAGAATGTGTGTGTGTGGGGGGGGTGGAGAACAGAGGGAAAGGAAGAGAATCCCAAGCAGACTCCCAGCTCAGCACAGAGCCCAACACAGGACTCCATCCCACAACCCTGAGATCATGACCTGAGCCAAAATCAGGAGTTGAGTGCTCAAACGACTGAGCAACGCAGATGCCCAACATGACGAAATATTTTAAGTGAAGTGAGGTAAAAAGGGCTTTCTAATAGGGTAAAATATCATTAAAAACCAGTTTAGTGTACTAAGGACCAGAAAGGTTTCAAAAGACTTTGAAGGGAGCGAGAGGAAATGGCCTTCCGGTTTCATGCATTGCATATCATCACTCCACCTAGGAAGCATTGCAGCAGTGATGAATGGGCCAGAAGGCTGTGCCATAAAAATCCGGGCTAGAGTAGTTACAGGCTTAATAATCATGTGCTATAGCTCACTTGTGGGGACAATTTTACTCATTCATTCTCTTTGTTAGGTCTCTTTTATTTGTGAGTGACAGAAAGCCCAACTCAACTGGTTGAAACAAAACAAGTAATATATTGGCTCACATAACTAAATAATGTTCAGCAAGTGGCTCTGACTTCTGGAGCAGCTTGACTGAGGGCTCAACTCCTGTCAAGAGGCTCCAGGTATGGGCTCTCCTTTCTCTAGGTGGCTCAATTCTGGCTCTGAGTGGTGGTCCAAGACTTAAGGCTCATTTCATCATGGCACCCAGTTCACTGGAAATAAAGTTTGCCTCTTGAAGCACTCAAATGGAAGTCCAAGAATTGAAGTTCATGAGCCTTGACTGTATCGTTGCAGTCCATTGGGCCATTTCTTGGTCATAGTTCTTCACTGTCTCCTTGCAATATTATACATGCACCTTTTTGCCAAGGCCTCAAAATAGGCAAAGTATACTCTTCCAATTCCTTTGGCTGAGGCCTTGGCATGATGTGTTTGGAGACTATGATGCTACCACATAGGTAGAAGAGGCTTTGGTGTACTTGCATAGTTGGGCTTGCCTTCTGGCTGCAGTTCTGTCTTTTGCCATGAGAAGAACATGCCTTGTGTCTAGACTTTGTGCAAGGAAGATGAAAAATATATGGAGAAACCCTGGACTAGAAGTTGACACCTGTTAGCTATTGCTCTAATAAAACCATGTAACCAATTATTCAGAAACTCAGTGGCTTTTACATTTGTTTCTTGTTTACACTTCTGCAGGTGGCTGAGATTTGGCTGGTAAAGACTAGGCTTGGATGATGTTGCCTCCAAGTGAGTGATTATGTCCAGGGTTTCTCCATATGTCTTCTGCCTTCTTTGCACAAACAAACCTTACATTCAAGGCATAGCAAAAGAGAGAGGTACAGCAAGGGAGCAAGGGCAACTGTGTAAGTATGCCCAAGCTTCTTTTTGTATCATGTGATCAATCATTTCCAAATGATTGATTCCAAATGAAGAAATCATTATTTGCAAATATCATAAGAGATATTTGCCAGAAGCCAACACCCTCTAAGCCTAGACCTTCTTAGCCAAATCTCAGCCCCTTACAGAAATGTGAGCAAGAAACACAAATGCCTGTGTTTATAAGTTACTGAGTATTGGAATCATATGTTACATGACATTATCAGAGCAGTAGCTAACTGAGAAAACTTACTGTGCCCACCACTATGCCATTCACTAAGGCAGGGGGTTGGAAAGTGATTGGAAAAGCCTAGACTGCTAGAACCCAGGAATGGAGTCTGACTCACCTTTAGCATAAAGGCTGAATGGGCAAAGAAATCTGGACATTGTTAGCAGAAGGAGGTTCTGACAAGTAAGAACAAGCCTACTGCCCCCACCATAAGCAAAACCAGCATTTAGAATTAGCAATGGATTACATCAAGTGGCTAGACTCTGCATGCGGAACCATTGTAAATACCTGACAACCTGGGGTGCCTGGGTGGCTCAGTTGGTTGGGCGGCTGACTTCTGCTCAGGTCATGATCCTGCGACTCTGGGATCGAGCCCCACATTACGCTCCCTGCTGAGCAGGGAGCCTGCTTTTCCCTCTCACTACCCCCTTCATGCTCTCTCTCTCTTAAATAAATGAATAAAATCTTTAAAAAAAATAAACACCTGACAACCGGACAAGCGTACGATGCACTACTGATCACTGAAGGGCAGATGGTGATGGATAGAAAGAATGACCTTCAGAAGCTGCACCTTGTCCTGAGGCCTTGTACCCAGAACAGACCAAGTAGGAGGCTTGCTGTTGTCTGTGCTAGTTGGGACACACCTAAATTGCTGGGTTTGATCCCAACCATCACATTTTTAGAGGCACATTACTAAATTGAAACTTGCTGGAAGTGAGGTATCCAGAAATTTTTAAATGAAAAAGCTGCACTCTATTGGCATAGCAGATGTGGGGAGGATGGAATATGAATTAGGGTGAGCAGGAGAAGAAATCATTGTTTGCAAATAGCATAAGAGGTGATGTGTGGAAGAGAGATTGTGCTTAGTCTACAGTGTGCAGATATGTGTTATTGTGGAACGAATATGGGCTTTGGGGTCAGGGAGGCAGGACTCTACCACTTGCTAGCCATGTGTCTTTGACATGGCTAGAGGTAACATTCTCAGTGTCTGCTGTCTTCTCTGTGAAATGGGGATACTTCCTTGCACCTAGAAGTTTTTTTTTTTTTTTTAAGATTTTATTTATTTATTTGACACACACAGAGAGAGAGAGAGAGATCACAAGTAGGCAGAGAGGCAGGCAGAGAGAGAGGGGGAAGCAGGGTCCCCGCTGAGCAGAGAGCCGGATGTGGGTCTCGATCCCACGACCCTGAGATCATGACCTGAGCCGAAGGCAGAGGCTTTAACCCACTGAGCCACCCAGATGCCCTGCTCCTAGAACTTTTGGAGAGCTTGGAAAGTGATGCACATGAGTAGGTGCTTAGGAAATGTCAACGATTCTAATATTGGTGATGTCTTTATTAGAACTGGATTAGAACCAACATACAGAATCTATAGGAAAGCCCCTTTCAGCTAAGGATAATAAAGAAGAGCACTTGGCACTGTCCAAAACCAGAGTGGGCTTCTGAATGTCATAGGGAGTCTTCAGTGTCTGGAAACTGTTTCCACAGAGCCTGGACTCGCGGAATGAAGTGTAGAGGACTTGCTGGGAGATAAATACATTATCTGGATTTCTAGGTTACCCCTTAATTCCGAGGTCCTAAGTTCAATGAACTGTGAGCCAGCTTCATTAACACTTGTCCCCAACTGGGCGAGCACTGAAAGGTATTATAAAGAGGGGGTCCAAACATCTGGATGTACTTGGAATGATCTTGGTTTAGACCTGTTGTCCTGGTGCAATTATGAAAGAATCCCCTTTCTCTCTCAACAGTGTCCCGGTTTAGATGGTAAAATTATATAGTCGCCCTAATTATAACTAATTCAGTGAATGGAAGCCAAGCATATTCTTGTTATTTTCAATGTAAGTTACCCCCCTTAGCGCCTGAATTACCACTCTTCCTGGGTTTCCCTTCCTGGTGTAATGGTATTATCATCCTCCTATTAACTGAGCCTCACGCCTTTGGAAGCCGCTTCAGCATTTCTGCCTCCCTCTCCCTGCAGCTTCAATCAGTTGCCAAATGCTTTTGATCCTATCTCCAAAACGCCGCCAGTATCTGCCCCTTCTTTTAAGTCTCAGTGCTTTAATTCAGGTCTTGTTACCTCTTGCCTGGAGCATTGTAAAATCCTCCTAACAGCCCTGACCCATTCTGTTATCCATAAACCTCACTATTATCCATAAACCTCACTGGAGGGTACCTTCGGAAGCATGCCACCGATCTCGTTGGAGCTTTCGGTTCCCCTTGATAGACAAAATTAAGTTTCTCTTGTCTGACTCTTATTGCATCACGTAAAAACAGATAGAAAGGCTTTCATCAGGTGTGGAGGACACATTTGGGAGGGCATGATTTAAGATGTAGAGGTATGAGCCTGCACAGAATTCCCCCGGAGGCACTCAGGAGGGCATCTCAATGATACAGGTCGTTAACCATCAGAGCAACTGGAATCTGCTGCTGGAACCAGCTCGAGCCACTCCTGCTTGGAAGAGACAAGGCTAACAAAATCAGCCAGGGACAAAGAAAACAAACAAACAAAACGGCTCTCAATCTGAGCCCAAATGGCACATCTAAGAGCAGGTTCTCCGAATTGCAGATGCTGGTATGCGGTAGATACTGATTTTCCGTGGAGTTGCTTCTCTCCTGGGCAATTTGATACAGCATCTTCTGAGGTCATTTACACAACGTTGGGGGGTGATTCCTTTGAGCAATCCCAGAGCACCCAGCTGGAGTGGAAACCACTGCCAGCCTCTCAGATAGGCATTCACATTCAGCGGGCCTCTCTGGCTCCACTGAAGCTGTGTCCCATGGACTCTGCAGACCACGTTCTGTCTCTCGCCTGTGTCTGCTACTTTGTTCTTCTTCCTGAACCAGGGCTCAGGAGTCCTCTTCAGGTGAAACTCTCCCATCACCTCTAATTGTGACAGTGCTTCCCATCTGTCAGCGTTCAGCTCCAACACCACCTCCTCCATGAGATTTGGCGAGATTCTCCCAGGGTCTTTAATTTCTTCCTTGACCAGTTTCCCCTGCATGTTTTCTATTTCTATATCTAGCTGTAAGCCCCAGAGAAGATACATAATGTCTATTCATCTTTGTGTCATCTTTAGTGCTTTACAGATACAGATTTTCGAGAAGTGTTTATTGAACTAAATGATATTTTAAAAGAGTATCTTAATTGGGTTCCACAACCCTGTGAAACTGAAGTATGTCCTAGAAAGGGGACCCTAAAGGCAACATTGTATCTTTATTTGACCAGGACAGGAGAGTATTTCTCCTTGTGGAGAAATCTATTTGCTTTGCAGTTAACAAAACGATAAAAGGACTATGTCCAACTTTGAAAAATGACGATTCAGAAATTTTTGAAAAGCTGTGGAATGCCAGAAAACACCGGGTATAAAACTAATCCAAATACTTAATTCTTGGTTATTCTAATACTTAAATTCCTTAGTTGTCTTAATACTTAAATTCTTAAATTTGGCCTATAATGTGTAGAACTGGCGGAGCAACTTGTTACTCTACGCACCTATTTTGGGCAATAATCTCTAGAGAGTATCAAATCTTCAGCAAATTGTTGGCCTCAATCTAAGCAATTTTGGATTACCTTATGGGTTCCAGTCAGTGGGATATCAGATTGCTTCCTGTGTAGTATGCAGGTTTAAACCAACAACCACAAGGGCCTATCTTTGAAGCATAAAACACTTGGACATTAAAACTTCTTTTTGGCACCATGCCTGAGGTCAGAAATCTGCATTTTCAGCACACATCACCTGGGATTTCTCAGCACACATGGCCCGAGTTCCACATTCTCACTCAACTTCCAAGCATGCAGTTCTGTTGGAAAGAGAGAGCCCGGTTTTAGAGTCTTTTACAAAAGCAAAACATGGGACCTCAAACTGGGCAACCAGTGAGAAAGGTAGCCTCTTGAAAAGAGAGATTATGGAGACCATGACAAGGTTATCAAGAGGCCATTTGAACTGCTTAAGACGAAGCTGAGAAAGACGTCTGCATTCCGATGAGCCCAAACGGAAAAGCAGTTTCCACGAAGACAGTGAAGATCAGACTTTGGGAGACTGTCATCAGGAGCGAGTTGAAAGAGCCGTTACTAAATTGTTTAAATTCTGGTACAGAATCCTACAGCAAAAAGTCCTAAAGCAGTACGTGATTCCTAATTTGGAACTGATAGAATGAAAGAGAAGGAATAATTAAGAAATAGCCCTTAAAGAATTGTGTAAACATGTGATCAAACATGATGCTTGGTTAATTGAAAAGGGTAGCCAAGGCACTACCATTTGTCTCCTGGAAGGAGTGTGGGAGGGGAAGGTGGGACATGGTGCACAGTACTCTGTGGCCCGAGGCAGAGGGCTGAGAAACTGCAAGGCATATTCACAGGGACTGCAGAGGAGCTATGGGAAGATATATGCATATCCTCTTGCGCACCTTGCCTGCTATGCCCATAGTGGCCAGTTCCTCCTTCTAAAACCCTGAGACCCAGAAGGGACCTCAGAGCTTACTTAGTCCAACGCTTGTGTAGTAAGAAGGATGGTAATCGTAGAAAGGATGAATGGGGTGCTCACTCACCCAGTGATAGAGTTGGGTCTTGAAGTGAATTGTTAGATTCCTCACCTACGCTTTTTCCCTTGGGGCAATTGCTTCCAAGTCAAATAGCATCCTGGCGCCAAGCCCCAACTTCCTCCCTTGTGCAGAGTGCTCTCCTGCCTTCAAATTTCTCACAAAGGAAAAAGAAGGTTAAGAATCCTGAAAGATGCCATGAAAGAAGGTGTGCACCTAGGTACTTTGTCTCTGTTGTCTTCAAAACGACCCCAAGAGGCATCAATCATTGGCCCCATCCTACAGGATGGCCCCCATTGGCCCCCTGTTCCTACAGGAAGCTCAGAGAAGTTAAGGATCTTGTCAAAGGCAGCAAAGCTAGTAAAATTAGGAGATGACAAGTGAATTCAGTCATTCTGAATTCAAATCAATGCTCCTCCACCCCCACGGTGAAGCTATCCAGGATTCTACCCCCTAGCTGGTCCCTGAATGGGTTTCTTGACATTACCAAGAGTCTGCTCTTCCCTGGCCTTCTGCCCTGATACCCACCTACCCAGTTCTCAGATCCTGACCTGTGGGGCTCAGTATAGCGCTAACAATCCCTGCTCAGCGAGCAGTTTCAGTTATACTGGATCCTTTGTTGTAGGGTAAGAAGTCTTCCTTTGGGAGCTCAGCTCTGGCTCCCTACAGCCTCTTTTAGGTTGGCCTTGAAGACCATCAAGTGAGGGACACCTGTGCACAGGGAAGCTTAGGGAGTAGTTCTGTGCACACTGAAGCCTGGAAAGATCAAGGAGAGTGAAAATCACTATGTGAGGCAGGAAAGTGATGATAGGGAACACAATGCCTTCTTCCTCTTTTCCCTTGAGGACAAAATTCCAGAAAGACGTCTGGAAATGCAATAAGAAGTATATAGCTGGGGCTAACCCCTCCCAACATGACCCTGACCCTGGACATGCCCAGGTCAACCTCACATAGGATTTTATAAATAAGGATCGATCCCTTCATAAGCCTGAATATTTAGTGGCCTGGACCACAACAATTGAAATTTGCTAGGAGAAGGTGGCTGAGGAGAACGTGGGCTTAGAAATGAAGTTGTGTCCTAGGGTTGTTGGGCCTGTGAACACCAGCTTCTGGATGGGGGGAAGGAAGACTGGAAAGGAGGCTCTGGTACTGGAGGAGAAGGTTCTTTTTGCATGTGAGCATAGATCTTTCTGAGACCTTTTGCATTAGAATGTTTTTGGCTATAAGCAATAGGAAAATGAACTCAAACTAGTTTATACAATAAAGTTATTCTTCGGCTTACATATGTGAGGAAAATCAGAAGTAGGGGTGGGCTTCAGCTTTAGTAGATCCAGAAGTTCAGTGATATCATCAAGGACTTAGCGTCTTTTCATCTTCCACATTGCTGTCTACAGTGTCAGTTTAATCCTAAAGCAGTTTCTCTTGGGGCTGTGGGATGGCTGCCAGCAGCAATCAGCAGGGGAGTGTCTGCTTTCCTGTTGCTTTCTTAAGAGTGAGAAAGCACTTACTTACTCAGAAGCCTCCAGAAAATCTCTCTGGTCACATGCCTACTTCTAAACCAGTCACTGTCATGAGGGATAGGATAACCCTTCAGACCTATCTGATCTAACCTTTAAGCTAAACTACCAGCAATTCCACAAACTGCTTTGATACCATCATCAGGGAAAGATGGAATGGACGTTGCCTACCAACCACAACATCTGCCATACCCTCCGTACCCACTTAGTCAATTGTGTAGCAAATGTCAACAAGTTTTTGTTGATTGAATGGAAGTGTAGATTCTAAGGGGAACTTCTTATAGGTAGAACTAGGTATAGAAAGTCACTAAAGAAAGGTAAGTCTAAGACAAGCCATTGGGGTTAGAGCTAGAGGCACTTCATCCTATTTTTGATCATTTTTGACACTCAATTTTTGTGCATGTATTGAGTATTCCGTATGCAAAATATATTTAACCGCCTCCTTCCCATAAATCCAAGGAGTTGTTTAAGATTAAATAAGATACATGTCAAAGTCCTTTAGCTTCTTAGGAAGAAAGAAAATGTGTTATCTATGGTCATTTCATAACATTTTGTAACAAGATGGGGATTTTCCAAAGACATGAAAATCATCTCTTGTTCAGATAAGAATCTCCTGCTTATGACAGGTGACCAGAAGTACTGTTTTTTTGCACTGAGCCAAAAAAATAATGGAACTCTAAGCAGCATGGGGAGAACCGCCCACATCTCTGAGTTGATAATTGGACCATCTTTCTTGGGCTTGGACTTCCCTCTTGATTTAGTGAGTGCTCAATTAGAACCTCATTCTTTAGCTCCTCTGTTTGCTCTTGAGGGATTTGAGCTTATTGGAACAGCAGTATCAGAAAACACAACCTTTTATGAAGTTCATCGAACGGCTGACTCTCTGTCTTGGGGGCCAGAATGTGCTGGTCTGTTATCATGACTCTGTTCCAGTACTTGTCATAGCAGCTGTTTTCAAACACATTCTTGGGCTCATACTTAACATATGATGTTAATCCATTTGTTCATTCAACTGTCTGTTGATGTGTAATCTTGATCATGATCAAACCCCAACATATTTAGGAGGCCTACATCCACAAATAGCACTGAGCTATGCTTTGTTCAGAAGGAATTACACAGACACATTGCCTTTGGGTGTGATCCTCAGTGACCCAAGAGAGCTCACTCTGTGCTTCTTTCTTTCCTTACTGCATATACCACCTGCCACTCTTATTTTTCAAATGTCCTTCATTATACCGATGATGACCGTGTTAGCACAAATCATCACAATGGACTTTCTCCACCTCCCAGGGCTGCATGACCTTTGGGAGAGGGCAATTTATAAGCATGATGGGTACATCACAGGATTGGGAAAATCTAAGCCCAACAGTAAGAAAACAAGTGTTTGGGCCACTATCTGCTTTCTATCCATCTATCCTTCACCATGGTTCCTTAGCTACTATGTTCAGCAACCAGTCTAGCATTTCTGGATCATGTTCTTGCTCCTGTTTCATTATGATCCTGCATTTATATCCAATTATTTATAAATGACCAGGTAAACTACCACCAATATACCCTGTATAAACTAACTGGGAGAAAAGAGAAGAGAAAAATTATCTTTTAAAATGTGAATATGAATTTTAAAATATTTTTATATATATAACAAGGAAAAAATATGAGTAGATGTTAAAATCTACATATCTTCAGCTGGCTAAAGAGCTATAGATCGTGTTTATAATTTCCTTAATCTATTACTCATTCCACGTTCTCTTTGTTTTCAGGCACTTTCTTGGGTTAAATCATATCTTCATACCTGAAAGTTCTGAGGTCTGGATGGTCTTGCTTACCTCGAATTGTAATCCTCCATTAAGTTTTCTAATCTTTGGGGACTGATGCTATTTCTCCCCTAAATGTTAGAAGAATTCACTAGGGATGACATCTGGACCTGAAGTTTTCCTTCTGAAAAGTTTTAAATTACAGATTCAATTTCTTGAATACATATAGAGCTATTCACATTTTTTTTTAACTCTCCTTGAGTTTATTTTAGTAACTTTTTCTCCCTAGAAAATTGTGCATTTATTCAGAGTTTTCTAATTGACTACCATGCAGTTGTTTATAATATCATTACTTTATCTTTTTAATGTTTGTAGGATCTATGGGATGAGCCCATGCAAAGATCATAAAGATCACATTTAGTTGTTCTGATACCACAAGTTTTGGTGTGCTGTATTTCTGTAATCATTTATCTCAAAACATTTTCTAATTTCTACCAAGAATTCTTTCACTCACAGATTATTTGTAAGTGTAGTGCTTCATTTCCAAACAATTGGATATTTCTAATTCTCCTGTTGTTACTGGTTTCTGACTTAATTCTAAGATAGTCAGAGAATATATTCTATTGATTTCAATTTTCAAAATAGGTGAAGACTTGTTTTATGGTCCAGAATGGCCTCGGTAGGTAAATAACCCATGTGTGCTTGAAAAGAATGTGTATCCTGCATCTGTGGAGTATAGTGTTCTGTATGTGTCAGGTCAAATTTGTTCAGATCTTTCATATCTTTACTGATCTTTATTCTCAATTCATTTGGTTACTAGGAGAGATATACTGAAGGAGCCCACTCTGATTGTGGATGTGTCTACTTCTCCATTTAATCTTAGGAAATTTGGCTTTACATATTTTGAAGCTATGTTTTCAGGTACAAGTTTAGAATTGTTATATCTTCCTCGTAGACTGACCCTTTTATATAAATGAGTCATGCCTCTTGGCCAAGTTGACTTTGTAGGGCTATAGCGGCTTTCTTTTGGTTAACGTTCCTATTGTATCTATATTTTCCTCATTCCTTTCCTTCCAATTTTTGTCTCTCCTTATACTTAAGGTATGTCTTTAAGTAGCCTGTTCTTGGGTTTTATTCTTTTCAGTCTTAAAATCTTTATATTTTACTTCAATTATTGAATTATTTATAGTTAATTACTCAGATATTTGACTTTATAGCTACCGTATTATTATTTATTTTCTATTTGTCCTATTTAGTCTATAAACTTTTTTCCTTGAAGTTTAGGGTTAATAAAGCATTTTTTAATTATTTTATTTTTTTGTCCTATTGTTGGTCATGGTTTGCAGGAGTAAATATTCAATTAGATTTACCAACATAATTACTCTGTTCCTTGATCTTTGTTTTTTTCCTACATTTCCATGCTTTTTTCCTGATATTAAATTATTTTGCTCAAAAAATATCATTTAACTATTTCTTAGAGTGCGAGTTGGCTGGTGATGAATTCTCATAGGTTTTGTTTCTGAAACTACCTTTATTTCATCTTTGATTATTTAAAATTAAATTTTACTTAATCAATTTTTATTTTTTTAGATATATTTTTAGAGTAGCTTTAGAAGGAAAAGTACAGAGATTTCCCATATACCCCCTGCCCTTACACATAAATAGTCTCCCCCATTGTCAATGTGCCAGAGTGGTACATTTGTCACAATTGATGAACCTATACTAGTACATTATAATCACCCAAAATCCATGGTTTACTCTGTGGTTCCCCCTTGGAGTACATTCTATGGATTTGGACAAATGTGTAATGACATATATCCATCATTATGCTATCATACAGACTATTTACTTTACTACCCTAAAAATCCTACATTCTCCATTTATTCATTCCTTCCTCTCCCCCTAATCCCCTAGCAATCACTGGTCTTTTTAGTGTCTTCATAGTTTTACCTTTCCCAGAATGTTCTATAGTTGGAATTATAATGTTATATAGACTTTTCAGATTGGCTTCTTTCCATTAGTAACATGAATTTAAGGTTCTTCTTTCACAGCTTCATGGCTTGTAACTCATTTCTTTTTGGTGTTGTATTATCCGTTATCTGGATATACTACAATTTATCTGTCCATTCACCTACTGAAGGATATCTTGGTTGCTTCCAGTTTTTGGCAATTATGAATGAAGTTTCTATAAACATGTGTGCAGGTTTTTGTGTGAACATATATTTTCTGCTTTTTTGGGTAAATACCAAGGAATGTGATTGCTGAATTGCATGGTTAAGGGTATATTTGGTACCGTAAGAAGCAGCCAAATTCTCCTTAAGTGTTTGTACCATTTTACATTCCTGCCAGCCATGAATGAGAGTCCCTGTTGCTCCACATCTTCACAGCATTTGGTGTTGTCAATTCTGAATTTGGTCATTCTAATAGGTGTGTAGTAGTATCTCATTGTTTTCATTTGCCTTTCCCTGATAACATATGATACAGAGCATATTTTCATATGCTTATTTGCCATATATACATCTTCTTTAGTGAAGTGTCTGTTAAAGTCTTTGCCCATTCACCTTCAATTTTGAAGGACATTTTCATTATATTTAGAATTCCAGGACAGTGGTTATTACTTCAACTTTTTAAAAGATGTCATTTCTTTGTCTTCCGGTCTCTATCTTTTCTATTATTTTTGGTCCTTTTAAAGTCTACAGCCCCCCTGCCCTCACCCCCCGGCTGCTTTGAAGATTTTCTCGTCTTCAAACAAGACATTCTTGTCTTTGTTTTGTTTTTTAGCAGTTTAGTATAATTTACCTAGGTGTGATTTCCCTTGTGTTTGTCATGCTTGTGTTCTTAAGCATTCTTAAATCTCTTGATTCAGCCAGAGGGCTTTCTTGTCCATTTTGGAAAATCCTTTACCCTGCTTAATTAAGTATTTCTCCTGCCATACTTTCTCTTTCTTTTTCCATGACTCCAATTTCACAAGTGTTAGATCTTTTTGCCATGTCCCATATTTTCCATTCTTTTTTCTACCCTGACTGGATAACTTTTAATAATCATTAGTGATCTAAAGTCAAAGATCACTTCTTTTTTTCTGTTCAATATGCTTTTGTACTCATCTATTATATTTTTAATTTCACTTGTATTTCATCTGATTTTTCTTTAGATACAATTCTCTGGTCAAAGTTTCTATTTTGCTTTTTATCTTCTAGTATATATTAATCACAGTTCCTTTAACATCTATATCTCATGACTTTACAATCTAGATCCCCTGTAGATCGATTTCTCATTTTTTCCTGCTTGATTCTGCTTCTTGATAATTTTTTGTTGAATGTTGGACATTGTATAGAATATGCTACATAGCATCTATATGATGTTATTCTTCTCCAAAGAATGTTTTCTTTAGTTTTCAGCAAGTAGTTACATAGGAATAAATCACTTAATCCAATCAGGAACTGATCTAAGACTAAATTTCAGTCATTATAAGGTTTGATGTATTCTAGTGTAGCCTTATCACTAGAGTGTGGTTTTCTGGGGACAACCCAAAGCTTTTTGTGTTTATCAGAGAGCTCTACCTCAGTGGGCCCTGACCTCCAATATCAATTTCCTCCATATTGTGAAACTACTAAGAGTTCTGCTTAATGCCTGGGTCTTTTAGCTTCTATTCCTGCTCATAATCTCCACCTCTAGGTGCGTGCAACTTATAATGCAGTAGAAGGCCTGGCTCATTTTAATGTGTTTTCCTTCCCTCTAGGATTTCCAGCCTCACAATCTGGTTGCCATAGTAATCTTGATCTCCAATATTTGATTCTCCATCCCTGTGAGACAGCTGAAGATATACTCAGCTTCCATGACTCTTCTTTTTTTTAAATTTAATTTTATTTTTTCAGTGTTCCAAGATTCATTGTTCGTGCATCACACCCAGTGTTCCATGCAATATGTGCCTCAATACCCACCACCAGGCTCACCCAACCCCCCATCCCCCTCCCCTCCAAAACCCTCAGTTTATTTTTCAGAGTCCACAGTCTCTTATGTTTCACCTCCCCCTCCAATTTCCCCCAATTCACCCTTCCTTTCCTTCTCCCAGTGTCCTCCATGTTTTTCCTTATGCTACACACGTAAGTGAAACCATGACTCTTGATAGATACTTTTTACTCAGTTTCTCAACCTTTCCAGTTCATTGCTTAGACTTTAGCAAATGCATTGAAAAAAATAGCACAAAATTTCTTGGCTCACCTCAATGGATTTTCCTCTTCTCAAGGCCTGGCTGACTTAATAGCTCTCTGATGCCTTAAAACCACTTTTAAAATGTTCAAGATTTTCTAATTGCCCAACAGTGGGGGAGGCATGATTAATTTTCTACAAGATAGACTTCATAACCAGATGTGGAATTCTCCCATTAACTTTCCTGGGCATGACAACATTAAAAGATAACCCAGATGCTTTTGTTCTACATCCCCTTGCCACTGTTTTATGACAAAAATCCTCAGTGAGAGGCTCAGTTTGAATCAGATAAGATTCAAAACTCCACCTTTTCAGAATGTTTTCCCCTTTAGCAAAAGAGCATGGGATGATGATCTCAGTTTTCAATCCTTTGAAACAAGTGTTTTGTATCCTTGTGGAATAATTCCTTTGGTACCAAAGTCTCTAACATAAAAGAGTCATTGTTGTGGGGATGGTAGAGCAAAAATTTTTAAGTGAATCATTCAATATAATAATGAGAGATGACGGCCATCTTTCGTACTCTGGTTCCCAGACCAATGTATTCTGGCTGTGGGAGAATCATCGTTTTTATAGGATACTGATTCAGAGAATAAACCACATCTTAAAAAATACCATTCCAGCCTACCAAGGTTGTGTTATTGTCTCCCAGATGATGTTGTAACTGACTCTAAAATGGGCCACCCAACTGTTCTATAAAGCCAACTCTTCTTTGTCTGAGGTTTACAGTACATTGCCATAAATCATTGGTTCTCAAGCGGGGGTGATTTGGCAATGTCTGGAGACATTTTGGATAGTCATGACTTGTGTGGGGGGAGTATTAGTGGTATCTACTGGGTAGAGGACAAAGATGATGCTAAACATCCTACAGTGCCAAGGACAGCCTTCTGAAACAAAGTTATCTTGTCTAAAATGTCAATAATGCTGCTATTAAGATATTCTGCTTTAAAATTTTCAGTGTAAAATGAGTTTCTTGGTCAGAAGCAGTGTTATGCAGGTTAAAATCACTGAGGATAGAGCATTCAGTGAATCTTGAAATAGTAGTCCTTTAAGACAGTGACCAGAAAAAACCAAAAACCTCCATGTATATTCAAGTGAGGACAAATTGTCATTTCCCCCAAAAGGCAAATGTCAGATGTAATTAACTTGCCTCAGTGGGGCACCCAAATGTAGCTAATGATACATCGATTGGATCCTAGATCTAGAGAGATATCCCTAAATATCTTGGCCTAATTCACTAATGATTTGGCTGAATTGAAACTTGATTGTGTTCACTGGGTTGCTGGTAGCTATTCAAACTCTGTTCCAACTTTGTAGAACTAAAAATAGATGTGGTCACTTTGCTCAGTGGGGAAATCTCAAAGGCCATTTTCATAGCTTTGGCCAATATTCTCGTTGATGAAGCTTGTTATATTTTTACTGACTCTTGAATTGTTGCCAATGACCTAGCTATTTGGTCTGCTATTTGGAAAACAACATACTGGCATATCAGAGACTCCTGTCTTTGGGATTACAGATGGTGGGGGGGGGAATCACAACTGCTCATCAAACCATCTGTGTCACTTATATCGATGCCCATTGTCAGGGCCTGTTCTCTGAGGAGATTGCTGAGGTAAACGGTACTACCCATAGTGCCACCATTGGCAATTCATCATTATACTGAATATAACAACTCATCTATCATTCTAGACTGGAAAAAACTAAGGGACTTTAGATTGCGGGAATTATACCTCTTGCCACAGGTTTATGCAGTTGTCCCCTGCCTATTCCTGGCAGACTGACCGCACTGGACTTTTGACCTACTCTTGGAACTACTGGTGGTGCCTTACCCCACTGAAAAGTTTTCAGGGTATGGTATTGCTCTCCAGCCTGATTAGCCAATTCCCAACACACCATTGTGACTCTTGAAACTAATTGGTGTCACATTTTCAGATATCCAGACTGTTTGCAGCCTGACAACAATAGTATACCTTTTATAAAAGAAACCACTCATAGAAAGACAATTATCATATGATCTCTCTGATATGAGGAATTTGAGAGGCAGGGCAGGGGATCGTGGGGGATAGGGAGGGAAAAAGTGAAACAAGATGGGATCGGGAGGAAGAAAAACCATAAGAGACTCTTAATCTCATGAAACAAACTGAGGGTGGCTGGGAGGTGGGGAGGTAGGGATAGGGTGGCTGGGTTATGGACTTTGGGGAAGGTATGTGCTATGGTGAGTGCTGTGAAATGTGTAAGCCTGATGATTCACAGACCTGTACCCCTGGGGCAAATAGCACATTATATGTTAATTAAAAAAAAAAAAGAAACCACTCATTAATAGGCTTGTGGTCAAGGTATATGATGGGTCTTCCCATGCTTTCTACTATCTATAGGCATCTAGTTGAAAAAGTTGAAAGAATCTCTTTAAAAACTCTACTTAACCATAAAGTTGCAGGTCCATATCTGGGCTCTCTATTCTGTTCCACTGGTCTATGTGTCTGTTTTTGTGCCGGTACCATGTTGTCTTGGTGATCACCTCTATGTAGTAAAGCTTGAAATCAGGCAATGCGATGCCCCCAGCTTGGTTTTTCTTTTTCAGCATTTGCTTAGCAATTCGGGGTTTTTTTTGGTTCCATACAAATTTTAGGATTGTTTGTTCCAGGCCTTTGAAAAAAACCAGTGGAATTTTGATCGGGATGGCACTGGTGGTGGGTATTGAGGAGGGCACGTATTGCATGGAGCACTGGGTGTGGTACATGAACAATAAATCTTATAACACTGAAAAAATAAAATAAACATATTTGGGGGAAAAAGATTAAATGTGGAAATAAAGGCTAGTTGAATACAAAAATAAATAAATAAATTTAAAAAATAAAAACTCTACTTAAAAAACATTTCTTTTTCTGTCTTCCTCATTTTTTCACTGGACACATACCTTAGTAAGACAATTTCATCACTGAATGCCACCTTCCCCAGAAAAGGATCATCTTCTCTCAGCCTCTTTCTGGGTAATGACTGGGACAAAGGGAGTGGTAGGTTATATCAACCTTTTTGGAAAATTGGGTATTTTACACTGACCATTGCTGTGCATGATGACTCTTTCTGTCCCTCAGTGACAGCTCCAAACCAAGCTAGTTGGTATACCCTGTAACATTAAAAGATGGCCTGGTGGATTTAAGCTTCTTTCTTTCTTTTTTAAAGAAAGATTATCTATTTATTTTAGCGAGGAGGGGCAGAGGGGTAGAAAGAGAGAGAATTTCAAGCTGAGAGCAGAGCCTGATGAGGGGCTTGATCCCAGGACACTGACATCATAACCAGAGCCGAAATCAAGAGTTGGACACTTAACTGACTGAGCCACCCAGGTGTCCCAGATTTAAGCTTATTTCTGAGTCAGCCACCTGGGTTCCCTTATTGAACTAACCTGATCCTTAGCATAATAACCACTTGAATAACCATTCAGTAAGCAGTATACTGAATGCCCCTAAGCTGGTCCCTGTAAGTTCTATAAAAATGTTCTTGTCCATTTTGAATCTGAGTCTTCTAGTTGGAGAGCCTGGGTACAAGGAGGTGATGACTGGAAAAACACTGGACTTTTGACCTACTCTTGGAACTACAGGTAGTACCTTACCCTTATTGAAAAGTTGTCAGGGTACAGTATTGATGTCCACCTGATTAGCCAATTCCCGACATGTAATTGTGGCTACTTTTGAAAAGAGACAGAGCAACTTTGTGGCAGTAGAAGGAGAGCAACAATCCTGGCACCTGGAAAAGACACATTTTCAACCTGGTTATTTATAGGAGAGGGCTGGACATTAATGAAATCTTTCATAATCATCCCAAGAGTCTTCATCATTCAGGAAGTCAGCTTATACCTAAAGTTGATGTAGGTCCCACTTGCAAGGGCCCTCCCATCATTCACAACACTTTCTGAGAGTAGCATATATGTCTTTGGGAGAAACTTCTTCTTATGTCTCTGGAAGAAACTTCTTGTGAAGGCATTGCTTTGCTTCTTGCTCCAAAACAAAATGACTGGTAACTTTCTTAGGGGTATCTTGAGAGATCTTCAAGCATTTAAAGAAGCACCATTGGTGGATCTTATAGGTCTTAGGTAGCTGTAAATATCTCCCCCAAATGAGGCTACCCTTGGTCAATCAAGGAGAGCTTCCCAGAGGATCACTGACCCATTATTTATGTACATGTTGTGTGGGCAGGTATCTGTATAGCAGGAGTTACCCAATTAGAAAAGGTGATAAAAATTTGTCCTTAACTTTAGCTGAAGTGATTAATGACACTACCTCGGCTGTAGAAAGTATTCTGGGAAGTCTCAACTTAATGGCCAGGGTTGTTGTAGATGATAGAATTGCCCTTGATTCCTATATATGGGCCAAGGCAAAGTCTGTGTGATTGCTGAAGATCCTGCTATACGTGGATCAATTCTTCAAGCCTAGTGGAAAGGTAAATACAGAAACTTATGGAGAAAACTGCCTGGCTCTCTAGGGTAGACTCTGATGATTGATGGAGTTCATTCAACTGGTAGATCCAGAGTCCTTGAGGACAATATTGTGGGTTGGCCCTATCCTATTGCTTTGGAGTGCTACTGATAGCAGCATCAATTAAATGCTGTATGGGACAAACTAAACAGATTTGGTCCCAGCATCTGTCATTCAGATTAATCAGAAGGGTCAATAGAGTGGCATATTAATGGGAAATTTTACCAGAAGTTAGGACATAGTAGAAAATACAGATGGATATTGAGTGATAATTCTCTATGTCTCTCTTGCATTTCTGCATGTTTTGTGAGCAAGACACTGATAGCCCTTTGTTCCATGTTATCTGTTCTGTTTGTGTGGCAAATGGCCTTAGAAGATAGAAATAGTGTCTCCGTTGGAGCAAAGGACAATTGATACTATACCATCAATTTAAAAGTCCCTTGTCTTTAATTCGGGAGTCTCATGTCTTCTTCCAACATCTATGAAACTAGAAAGCTAACTGGTAAGCAGGGTAAAATTCCAGGCCACCTACTGAAGTCAAAAACCCATTTTTACTGCAGTATCTCCCACCAGCCTTTCAGCCTGAAGAGAATAGCTACACTAACACTTTTCAGAGAGGCTAGAACTTCCTTCACCGATGTATTTCTCAATGTCTTGGTGAAAGAATAGTCTCCTATGCCTTCTTGGAGGATATATTAAAGGGAGGGTAAGTAAGTAGTCCATAGTAAGTCCCCTCTGTACATCTTTGGTTTCCATTTTCTACATTATTTTGAGGAACATGTGGTATTCTAGCCTCTTTGTCAAGGGCCATAGCTGAGTCTGGGTTTCAGTCCTGCGACCATGCGAACAATTACACCATACCAAGCTGCTCTAACTAGCATCTCTGACCAGAATTTTCATATTTCTAAATTTGGCCTACTTGAAAGCTGTGTTCTATCCAACTTGCTCCAACACCTCAAAAGCCATTCCCTCACACATTTCTACATTTTTTTTCTCATATACATTAACAGTATATTTCAAGTCTCTTTCTGGACTTGAATTGTAATTAACCTTCTGACTCCAGTCTCAGAACTTTCCAGGTCCCATAGGAAGAGCAGCTTCTTTGGCTTTTCTGTGAATGTTCTGGTTTTTAGCTTACTTGGTTCTACTTAGTCACAAGTAAAAAGCCTGTTTACTTTTTGCTTTCCAGAAATTTGTCAAAATTTTTGGTACACTGATGACCTCTTTCTTACTCTGTAGTAATATTGGAGTTAGACTTCTTTGTAATTCTTCCAGTCATCTCAGTTGGGTGGCAAGGGAGATAGATGTATGTGCTCAGTCTGCCATTTTGAATTGGAAGTCCCTCAATCAGTTTCCAACCCAAAATTCCACTAAAACTATTCTAGTTTTGTGAACAGTTGAGTGTCACCTATGTGAATGTGTATGTCACCTATGGTGACATTAAAACCAGCCACCTGGGTGAATGTCACCCATGACTCACAGACTATCAAATGTAACTGACACATTATTGGCTTATTTTACTTGATCTTTCTGGAATTCAACATTGTTGATTATTTCCTTCTTTAAAAGTGCTCAACCTTCCCCTTTAAGTACTTGACACTTTCTTAGTTCTTTGGGTCCTTTTCCTCAGATTGCTTTATAAGATTCTGTATCTTCTTAACTCCTAAAATGCTGGTATGACTGAGCTTTAATCCTTGTTCTTTCTTTTCCACTGCTAGTGCTCTCCCAGAGATGGGAGAGAAATAAAAGGAAATAAGACTAAAATAGAAATTGGACATCTCATCAAAAAGCCTATATACTAGAACATCAATCAATACTTCAAACCCATAAAAGAAAATAATTTCCATTTAGAATTCTCTGTCCAGTAAAATTAGTGTAAAATAAAAGCATTTCAAGTATGCAAAGACTGACACTGTCATTAATGCAATCTGTATGCTTATAACTTCCAAATCTATACAATTAGCACAGACCTTGACACTTAGTTCCTGACTTTTTTTTAAATTACCTATTAAATATCTCCATCTGGCTATCTCAAAAGCTCTCTAAACTTAGTATGCCCAAAACTGAACTAAACAACTTCCGTGATAAAGTCTATTCCCTATATTACACTCTTTATCTCCATGAATTCTACCATTATTCCTCCACCAAACTTCCAGTCATTGCCAAATTCTTTCTCTCCTATCAGTAAGTAATCAAGTCTTCTCAGTTCTAACTACTAAGTATTTCTCATTGCTATTCTCTCCTTTTTTCCTTACTATTGCTCCCTTAATTCATGTTCTCATCATTTCCTGTCTGGCCTCCCTACTTCCAATCTTGACCTACTCAAGTCTACCTTCTACACAATTGCAAGAATAATCTTTACAAGGTAAGAAATCATCTCTCTCCTTTTATTCAAAGACTCAATGGTTTTTCCAGTTCTTATGATAAAACCCCAAAACTCCTTACTTTCCTCATCTCTCTCCTGACTTTTCCCCACTTTGCCATCTTTGCTCCAGCTATAACAAATTATACCATACTAGTAGCTCTCCAATGCTGTTTCATGCCTCCATATTTTTACTCATATTGTTCCCACTGCCAGAAATCTCTGTCCCCCTGTTGATGATAGCCCAATCATCCTTTAACACTTAAGGGAAGCATCAGTTTTTCCAAGAAAACTTTTCAGAATTCCCATACAACCTTGCCATTCTGTACAGATAGTTGTTTACATTTGTGTGTCTCCAGTATGCCCTGAAAATACCTGCTAACATGCCTGCTTCCAGCTAGACTAGGAATTCTTTAAAAGCACAGACCATGTCTTGCTTACACTTACATAATCAGCACAGTGTTTAGCACGGTCAAAATTTATAAATGAACAGATAAATAAGTAAGTGAATGAATAAAACCTTCATTATCCTTTGTCCTGGATAATCCTTCTCCAAACTATTATCCTGAAAGTATTGCTAACTCTCTCCTTCCTTTTATAGATAACAACTTGGAATAGTAGCAGGAAGATAATTCCCAGATAGATTTGGATAGTATTGGGAAATGTGCTAGGTTTTCTTTGTAAGCCTCCAAGTCATTCAGAGAAATCCAACCCATGGGATTAAAGCAATAAAATAGTAAGTTCTCAGGGAGGCACCCTGGAGATAGATCTGGGTAGTTTCCAGAACCCCATCCATGCACTATATAGTGGTCCAGACAAAGTAACTGAGAATTCTCAGGAGAAAGGCAAGATACAGAAAGACAAGCAAACTACTGAATCAGAGAGAGCTTGGTTCAGGATAGGAGGCAAGAGCTCTACAACAAAGCAGAAGGAATAGAGAAGTCTGTGGGTTCCAGCTGACACTCTCAGGTAGAAGTCACACCACGGTGGGCATGGCAAGAAGAAAAGTTGATGCTCTAAGACCAAGGGAGATGAGAAACCCAAACCAGGGACCGCTCAGGAATGGATGGTCCTTCTCAATGCCCGGATAATGAGAAAGCCAGCCAGAATATTAGATTAACTCCAAGGAGAAAGACAGGGGAAAGGGATGGGGGTAGAAGCCCTGGATGGCTGATATATAAACCAGATGTGACAAGTCGATAGTAGCTGAGATAGTAATGCTCAGGTTGGGCTGCAGATCATTAGATCAGACTATATAAACTTGAAAGGAATAGGGTAAGTTGTCTTTCCTAGGAAGAGAGAGGAGATCAAGAGAAGAGATGTCAGTTAGAGAAAATAAAAAAGTTCTCTTTCTCCACATGGGAGTCCTAGTGTGTACATTTGGGTCTCCCTGCTTCGACCCTCAGCTATCCATGGAAACCACATGTCCCGAATACTCCAGGAGAGTTCTAACTTCAAATATTCTCATCTTTCTGATTGCATCAATTGTTCAGAGCCCACAGGCTCCAGGCTCTGGTTTAGAAAATACTGCATAGTTACATTATTGACCTGCCCCTACCCCCACCCACACACATGGGGAAAGAGTAGATGCTAAGTTACATTTTGCTTTCCAGTCTCTTTAGTTGTGATCCTGGCATTGTCAGGAATGCCGTATGGCACATGCTGCACAGATTTATAAGCACGGTGTTGGAGAACTGAGACACATTTAAATTTGCACATTGGCCCTTTGGGAGTGACAGCCTGCACTGTTTCTCCATTTGTTTCATCATTTCATTAGTAATTATGCATAACAAATGTGACGATAGCGATAGACAAACATTATTAACCCTTAGAGGAAAGCTTTTAGGAAAGTCAAGTTTAGTTAAGGTCTTTAGTCAAATTAGCCTCAGGAAGTTTAGTATAAATAAAAACAATCAGAAGCTCAAGGACCTCTTGGGTGGTTGGCAGTGGGAGGAAAAGAAAGCGGTAATTAAGTTTCCTTTGTCATCAACCACTTCTCAGATAAATGATCATAAATTACTGGAATGTGTCTTAACTCTTGGCGCTGGAAAGCCATTAAAAAGTTCAGTCTTTTGCTTTAGAAATTTGGTGTAAGTAATTGGAAAAGTAGGAGATTCTTAGGTTCAAACCTCTGGCTCTCTTTAACTTCTTAATAAAGCTTCTAAATAAACTACAGCGAAGACGCTTAAACTAAACCACATTCTGGCCTGCTTCTGTGTCATTTTTGCTGGAAGGAGCACATAGATTTTCCAACGTCATATTCAATTTCATTAGCTACTGTTGCTTTTTGGGAATCCACTTATAACACATGCGGATAAACATTCCCTTGTGATAAGGCTGTGTTTATAAACTGGGTTTAGGATGAAAGAAAACCCTAAACTGATGTGTTTTCACTGTGGGGTTAATGGCGCTTTACTAATCCCCTTTCTGTGGGCCAGCAAGGCACAGGCATTTGAGCATTTTTGGTGACTCTCACATGTTTGCCCTCTTAAGCATTGTAATGGGAGGAAACCCCTTCCCCTGCTCAAGAATGCGAAGAAATGATGCCCCTCCTCCTGGAATGGAACTTTGGTCCAGCAAAAATAAAAATGTGTGGACTTTTAAAAGTTTACTAGTAAGGGTTGAATGAAAGGTATTTGTCCTTTTAATAACTCAAGGCTTCGTGCCAGCATCTCCTCTCTCCTTTTTTGTCTCCCTGCCATGGAAGTGGGTCTCTCTTGCACTGAGGAGGGAAAACAAAGAGGAGGCTTCTAGGTCGTGGAAGGGTCCAGCCTGGAAAGCTGTTGCAGCTCCAGCCTGGGCTTCCACCCTTCTTCCCAGGAAGGAACTGAAGGCTTAAAGAAAATATGTTGTTAAGTATTTCAAAGTACAGAAAGGCAAAAGGAATTATGTAATGAACATCCATGTACCCAACCCTGCTCAAGAAATAAGTCATTACTGGTATAGTTGAAGCCCCTGGGTACACCCCATTCTGTTTTTCCACAACCCATCTTTCTCCCCCATTCCAGATACAAGCTTTTCAATTTTCTCATGCATTAATGGGTCCCTAACCAAAAAAAAAAAAAAAAAAAAAGTGTTCCTTTCAAGATATATATCCTTTTGTGACTTGCCTGTTTTGTTTTTGAGCTTTGCTCACATGGATAAAGTTTGAGCTATAACTTGCATATAACATTATGTAAGTTTAAAGTGTATAAAGTGTTGGTTGGTTTGATATATTTATATACTGCAATATATAATTGCCACCATAGCATAACTTAACAGCTCTGTCATGTTATGCAATTAGCATTTCTTTTTTGCAGCAGATAACATTTTATCATGAGTTTTATCATGCACATCGTTCCATGACACCATTTCCACTGAATGCTGCATGGCTCTACCATTAACTCTTCACGGAAGTCCTTCTCTCCTCTTGAACAGATATAGGAATTCTGGGAGCACTAATGAGACCTTCAGATGGCAGAATCTACAGCAAATGCAATTTCACCACCTAACAGAGATTCTCACAGACAGAAAATGTAAAGGAAATACATAATGGTTGAGGCTTTTGTAGTTCACATTCTGCTTTAATTCTGCTGTGCTTTCTTTTGTAGGTATGCTGAAGTGGATTTCTGCAACTCAGTGATCTCATGCTTTCTACATATCACACTGAGCATGTGCTGAAATAAGAACCGAGAGCTCTTCTCACCCGCTCCTGTTGTTTGGGACCCAAATCTTCCAGCAGGCAAAGGCATTCCTGGGTGCTTGTCTTAGGGTGTTCTTGGCCTCCCTTTGGCAGGTTCAGGAGAATTCTGCCTTGAGAGGTTGGCAGTTCCAGAAAGTTCCCAAAAGACCGTTACTGACAAGGACTAGGGTGTCTTTTCTCTTTGTGTCTTAGACCTTACACAATGGCAGAAGGCAAGAGGCTA
This sequence comes from Procyon lotor, assembly GCA_028646535.1. Classification (NCBI taxonomy): domain Eukaryota; kingdom Metazoa; phylum Chordata; class Mammalia; order Carnivora; family Procyonidae; genus Procyon; species Procyon lotor. The sequence continues at coordinate 82,460,487 of CM053609.1, forward strand.
GCAAGTTGGAATAGTTAGGCTACCTTCTGATTTTAAGGAATGAATTAACAAGTGCACTGGGCAAGGTCATGGGTTGCTGACCCCCAGGCCTGGCTTCTATTCCTTAAGCCTTCTATCTTTTGCTTCTTCTACAAGTGTTAGTCATTTTCTTATCTCTTCTGTTGCAGACGTGGTAAGCCCAGAGATTTTGATCTACTGAGAAGTGTTTATTAAATCCTGCTGAGTCTTCCTCTGAAATGCCTCTTATCCACACCCCTTCCTTTCCAACACCTCCCCCAACCCCTGCCCGTCCCAGCCATCCCTTCACACCTGGATGGCTCGCATGGGTTCATAGCTAGACTCAGTGAGGCCCCCTCTTCTTCGCTAACTTGTCCTATAGGCCATGGCTCTTCATCTTGCTCAGACACTCTTGTTCCACAGTTCAGTGGTCCCCAAACCTTCAAAGACTCCCTGTTTCCTCGGACATCAAACCCAAGCTTCTCTTCTGAGTTTCCCAGACCCATAATTCATCCATCCTAGTGATCCTTACTTCCTGTTATTTCATGTGATCGAACTTTAGCTCTAGTTTGGCTAATCTCTCTCAGATTCATCAATGCCATTCTCATGCCTCTCCGCTGATGTTATTTTCTCCCCTGGAATACTTTATCTCTTCAATCCTTTCATTCAGCCACAACATACATGTTGCCTCCTCCTATGTGCCAAATCCTAGTTTCAGGATTAAGATTTTTAAATTGAATTTTGTGACTACTTCATCCCTACTAATCTCTTTTTTTTTTTACTCTTAATCACTTAAAAATATATAATAATAAGTAGAATATTATATATATCAGGCCCAGAGCATAAGGGTAAAGGCAAGTGAGAGACACGGACCCCTGTCCTCAAGTAGCCTTCACATAAGCAGTAAGAGGAATGAAGAGAATTTCTGCCTCTAGAGAGGTATTTGTGTGAGGCAAGGTGTGCAAATTAAATGAAATGGAATGTGATTGATGGAGTGATGATTTAGCACTAAATTATGTATACCCTTATTTTGTTCACTCTTATTTCAAATGGGTTTTCCTTATCTTCTTGTTGGAAGATAAGCTATTTAAGCACAGAAGCTAAGCCTTATTTGAATTGTCCCAGTTCTTAAACAGGGCTCAACACACACTTGAGCCTTTACCAACTTTGTATTGCTTCTGATTTCCACAAAATGAAATGCTCCTTTGCCTATATTTCCAGGAGCACTACTGATGGTCCAGGGTGTAGCCACTTTCCCAGCTGTATCCTCCATTTATTTCCTAGAGCAATGTAAGCCCTTGGATGAGAGCAAGGCAGCAAAGCAATGGAAGCAAGTAAAGTCGGGACGCCCACCTGCCTTCCTAGTGGCTTCCCTCTTCTAGATCTGTGAAAGGTATTATTGTATTTCCCCAGAAATATCTATCCATATGTTCACATCTTTGGATCCACTCTTTTCCAAGATATGCTTCCTTTGTTGGAGTCCTTCCTCCTGACATAGCATGACATTTTTACCATTCTCATAAGTCACAGAGCCTAGCAAGACTGTATGATTTTAAGTCAGGGAATGGAGGAGGCATTCCTCCAGCCACTGTAGAGGAATCAACAGTGGTTTTGATTGGGTTTTAGATTGGTTGGAGCTGAATTTTAATCCAAGTCACCCTGCTGCCAGTTCAAAGTTTTGCGGATGGCCCGGCAAGCAGCCTGTATTTCTGCCTGCTCAGTAACTTCATTCTCTGTGGTAAAAGTTCATTTTGAACAAGATCATAATTTGGATTGTTTTAGGACTTAATCAGAGTGGTGCTCTATGATAAGTCAGCATTTTAGTGTACCCTGTCTCCCTCCTACAGACCATATGCTATGGCTTTTAAATTTAGAATATTGGGTCTGAACAATGAATCATGACTTTTCAGAAAAGATGGTGAAACTATTTTTTACTTGAAGGAAAGCAAGCTATCAATGCTAAAGAAGTTGGTGATTTATGATACAATTTTTAAATTGAGAACCAATAATAAATAGGACATTCAGTGATGTGGCAAGAGCATGGCCACAAGCAACCCAACTAATTCTATTACAATGTAATATACCAATTAACTTAATGATACTAACAAATTACTTGGGGAGTGGGGAGAAAAGGAAAAGACTCCTCATGGATGTTTCTAATAACACAGAGAGGTAGCTCTAGACTTTTTTACTTCAGAAAAAAGTGAGATCTCAATATCTTTTTAAAAAATTGGAATGTGGTGGGGAAGGGGAGACCGCATTAATTGGTAAAGACATATAGATTTTCTATAAAGTAATTTGACTTAAAAAAAAGATGAGATTCTATCTTTCTTTTCCTTCCACATACCCACCCCCTCCCCCGTATGTTATTTCAATTTATAGTTGGCCTAGGAGGCCATATTGTTTTAATTTCCATTTTATGGGTAAGGAAATGAGGACATAGTGGTACAAGAAGAATTCAAATTCAAAACATCAGCTGAGAAACCAGAAGTTGCAATTGTTCCAGTGCCAGACCTGTGCTCATTCTAGAAGACTAGGATATTTCTGAGAAATAGGAAGATGACATCATTAGGATGTTGCTATGGTCTGAATGTTTGTGTCCCTCCCAAAATTCACATGTGAAATCTACCCCAAAGGTGATGGTATTGGGAGGTGAGGAGTTTGGGAGGTCATAAGGCCAAGAAGTAGAGCTCTCATGAATATGATTATTGCTGTTAGAAGAGAAATTCCACAGAACCCCCTAGTCCCTTTTTCCATGTGGGAATACCATATTGCATACCATGGTCTGCTGTCCAAAAGAGGGTCTTCACTCAACCATGCTGGCATCCTGATCTTGAAATTCCAGCTTCCAGAACTATAAGCAATAAGTTCCTGCTATTTACAAACCACCCAGTCTGTGGTATTTTGTCACAGTAGCCCAAACAGACTAACACAGATGTATTTCTATGATCATTTATACAACATTCCTCCCAACAATAGCATCATACATAATTTTATCAAGTGTATGTGGGACAGTAACAAAAATAGTATTCTGTGTCATAAAATAAGTTTCAAAATTTGAAAAGGTTTTAAGTATTTCAGAGTATTTTTTCTGATAACAGTGACATTAAACTAGAAATCAATTATGGAATATTTCTGGAAAATCCATAAATAGTTAGAGGTTAAACAGCACTCATCTAAACTGAAAATTCATGGCTGAAGGAATAAATCACAAGAGAAAAATTGTAAAAATTATAAAAGTGTTTTATATAAATGAGAAAGAAAACACAACAAATGCATTATGTATTAAATTGTGAGATTTAAAATTAAAAAAAGATTTAAGTGTAAAATAGTACACTTAAAGAAAAATGTATAGCATTTTAAAAAGGATATTAGTACAGAGAAAAAGTTGTAAAGTCAATGATCAAATCTTCCATCTAGAGAAACTAGAAACAGGAGAGCATCAATAATTAAGTGGAAAGAAGTAAAAATTAAGTACAGAAACTAATAACATTTAAGAAAAATGCAACTACCCAAGCAATAGAGAAAATCAGTATACACAAAAGCTTATTTGAAAAGATCCATATATTGATTAAAAAACCAGAAAGATTGATTGGGGGGGGGGGGAGAAAACACAAACTATCACTATCTTTGACTGACTTATTTCACTAAACAGAAATCATTTTACCTCTATCCATGTTCTTGCAAAAGGCAAAATTACATTCTTATTGATGGCTGAGTACTATTCCATTGCATGTATATACCACATCTATCTATTCATCATTCAATGGACACTTGGATTGTTTCCATAATTTGGCTATTGTAGATAATGCTGCTATAAACACTGGGGCACATGAATCCCTTTGAATGAGTATTTTTTTATTCTTTGGGTAAATACCTAGTTGTGTAGTTGCTGGATCATAGGGTAGCTCTACTTTCAACTTTTTTTTTCTTTTTTTTTATTAATTTTTTAAAATTAACATATAATGTATTATTTTCCCCAGGGTACATGTCTGTGAATCATCGGACTTACACATTTCACAGCACTTAACATAGCACATACCCTCCCCAATGTCCACAACCCAGCCACCCTATCCCTACCCCCACCCTCCACCTCCCAGCCACCCTTAGTTCGTTTCGTGAGTCTAGGAGTCTCTTATGGTTTGTCTCCCTCCCATGCCCTCCTGTTTCATTTCTCTCCCCCACCCTCCCACAAACCCCCGCCTTGCCTCTCAAGTTCTTCATATCAGAGAGATCATGTGATACTTTTCTTT
>CM053609.1:82465236-82551952 GCA_028646535.1 Procyon lotor
GATCAAGAAGGGATGCTGTACTTTGTCAAATGCTTTTTCAGCATCAATTGAGAGTATCATATGGTTCTTGTTCTTTCTTTTATTAATATATTGAATCACATTGATTGATTTGCGGATGTTGAACCAACCTTGCATCCCAGGAATTACTTTCAACTTTTTGAGGAACCTCCATACTGTTTTCCAGAATAGCTGCAACAGTTTGCATCCACCAACAGTGCAAGAGGGTTCCCCTTTCTCCATATCCTTGCCAACACCTGGTGTTTCTTTGTGTTGATGATTTTTGCTATTCTGACAGGCATTGGGTGATATCTTGTTATAGTTTTGATTTGTGTTTCCCTAATGACCAATGATGTTGAGCATCTTTTCATGTGTCTGTTGCCTATCTGTATGGCTCCTTTGGAAAAATGTCTATTCATGCCTTCTGCTCATTTTTTAATTGGATTATTCATTTTTGGGGTGTTGAGTTTGTTAAGTTACTTGTAGATTTTAGATACTAATATTTTATCAGATATGTCATTTGCATATATCTTCTTCATTCCATAGGTTGCTGTTTAGTTTTGTTGATTGTTTTCTTCACTGTGCAGAAACTTTTTATTTTGATGAAGTCCTCATAGTTCATAGTTCATTTTTACCTTTGTTTCCATTGCCTCTGCAGACATATCTAGAAAAAAATGTTGAAATGGCTGATGTAAAAGTAATTATTTCAGGTCTCATATTTAGGGTTAACCCATTTTGAATTTATTTTTGTGTGTGGTGTAAGAGACTGGTCCAGTTTCATTCTTTTGCATGTTACTGTCCAGTTTTCCCAACACCATTTGTTGAAGAGATTGTCTTTTTCCCTTTGGATATTGTTCTCTGCTTTGTTGAAGACTAATTGACCATATTGTTGTGGGTTCATTACTGGGTTTTCTTTTCAGTTGCATTGATCTATATGGCTCTTTTTGTGCCAGTACCATACTGTTTTGATCATTGTAGCTTGAAGTCTGGAACTTTGATGCCTCCAGTTTTGCATTTCTTTTTCAAGGTTGCTTTGGCTATTTGGGGAATTCTGTGGTTCCATACAAATTTTAGGGTTGTTTGTTCTAGTTCTCTGAAAAATGCTGTTGGTATTTTGATAGGGATTGAATTAAATGTGTAGACTGCTTTGAGTAATACAGACATTTTGACAATATTTGTTCTTCCAATCCATGAGCATGGAATATTTTTCCATTTCTTTGTGTCATTTTCAATTTCTTTCATTATTGTTTTATAGTTTTCAGAGTGCAGGTCTCTCACCTCTCTGGTTAGGCTTATTCCTAGGTATCTTATTCTGATTCAATTGTTTATGGGATTGACTCCTTAATTTCTCTTTCTGCTGCTTCATTATTGGTGTATAGAAATGCAACAGATTTCTGTATGCTGATTTTGTATCCTGAAACTTTACTGAATTCATATATCAGTTCTAGTAGTTTTTTGGCGGAGTCTTTTGGTTTTTCTATATAGAGTATCATATCATCTTCAAATAGTAGAAGTTTTACTTCTTCCTTGCTGATTTGGATGGCTTTTATTTCTTTTAGTTGTCTGATTGCTGTAGCTAGGACTTCCAGTATTATGTAAAATAACAGTGGTGAGACTGAACATCACTGTCTTGTTCTTGACAGGACAAGCTGATCCTAAAATTTGTATGAAAACTCAAAGGACCTAAAGCAATCCTAACAATCTTCAAAAGGTAGAAAAAAAGTTGAAGTATTTATACTGTCTGATTTCAAGTCTTACTGTGATGCTACAGAGATTAAGACAGTGAGGTATAGACATATAGATCAATGTAATAGAATAGGGAGCTCAGAAGTAGATTGACACATATTCAGTCAATTGATGTTCAATAAAAGTGCTAAGATAATTCAATGGAGATAGTTTTTTCAACAAATGGTGCTGAAGCAATCAGATATCTATATGGAAAATATCAACTTAGAAACTTTACCTCACACTGTAACTCTCAATGGATCAGAGACCTAAACATAAGTGCTGAAACCATAAAACTTCCAGAAGATGACATAGGATAAAATCTTTCTAACTTTAAGTTCATCAGACTATGTATAGGACACAAAAAGTATGAACCATGAAAAAAAACTTCATAAATTGGACATTAGAATGTACCATTTTGCTCTCCAAAGGACATTGATAAGGAAATAAAAAGAGGTGCCACATGGTGGAAAACAATATTTGCAGAATATATACTTGATAAAGGATTTGTATTCAAAATATATAAAGAACACTTATAACTCAAAAACAAAAACATAAAACATATAACTCAAAAGCAATAACATAAACAACCCAATCAAAAAAATGAGCAAAAGATTTTAAAAGACATCTCACAATGAAGACATATGAACACAAATAAGTACATATTCATTATATCTAGTAATCAAGGATTTTCACATTAAAACTGCCATGCGATTCTACTTCATACTCAGTTGAATGGTTAGAATTGAAAGACTGAAAATACCAAGTGCTGACAAGCATGTTGAGCAACTGTAACTCTCATACATTGTAGTGAGAATGCAAAATGTTGCAGCCATTCTGTAAAACAGTTTACTTTATAAAGTTAAATATAAACTAACCATATGGCTTTGGAATTACACTTACAAGCATTTCCCCAAGAAAAATGAAAATATAGGTTCCCTACAAAGGTTTAAATGTAAATGTTCGTAGCAGCTTTTTTCATTAAAGCCTCAAACAGAAAACTACTCAGTATCCATAAATAGGTGAATAAATACATTGTCGTATACCCATGCAGTGGAACACCATTTCACAGTAAAAAGGAATGAACTACTGATACATGCAACAGCATGTATGAATTTCAAAAGCATTATGCTGTGTGAAAGAAGCCTTACACAAAATAGCATATACTATATGAATTCACTCATATGAAACTATATACAAGGAAAAACTATAGGCATTAAAAGTTGATCAGTGGTTGCCTAGGGCAAAAATAAAGAGAAGAGCTTAATGAACAGGTGCAGTAATAGAGGGGACTTCTGGCCTGATGGAAATGTTCTTCATCTTGAGAGCAGTAGTGGGCACATGACTGATTACATTGATGAAAATTCTGAACTGTTAAGTTAAAATCAGTGAATTTTATTGAAATTAAACCTTGAAATGCTGATTTTTTTTTCAAAGAGCCTTTATTTAAAAATTCAAATTCTAAAAATTGCAACCTAAATTTTTTTTAAGATTTTATTCATTCATTCATTCATTCATTCATTCATTCATTCATTCATTTGTTCATTCATTCATTGCATTGGGAAGTAGCAGGGGGCAGCAGAATAGAGGAAGAGAGAATCTCAAGCAGACTCCTGGCCAAACACAGATCCTGATGCGGGGCTTGATCTCACAGCCCTAAGACCATGACCTGAACCAAAATCAAGAGTCAGATGTTTAATCAACTGAGCCACCCAGGCACCCCTAAAATTGTGTTTTATGTTAAATTTGTGTGCCATTGTTTTGTAGGCTCTCTTGGTCAGTATACCTCGTGGTAGAACTTGATATCCATCTTAGTGCAGTACTTTGTTTTTTATTGCAATCTTGTCTTAGCTTTTGTTTTTCAATTAAAAATCTTTACCAAAAGTCAGACTTCCATAAAAATTGGAAACCAACTTACTGCCATTTTGCTCAATTAGAATAGCCAGTTTTTGCTCTAAGAAACTGTGAAGCCCACAAGCTTCCTCCACTTTTTCCCTTGAGGGTTCAAAAGCCCTGTGGCGGAGGGTAGGTCAGGAACATAGCAGTAATCACTTCTGAGGGAGGGCAGAAGCTGGTCCCTCCCTTGGTGACTCTCACACCTGGGATACTGGAATGATTGCCAAACAAGAAACGGTCAGGACAGTGCATACTCATGAAAACTCCATCATTAAAGACAGGATTAACATTGGAGAATCACTGATCTGTGGCACTTAGGTTACCATTCATAGCATAAAGCAGTGATTTGTATAAAGGATTTGAAATAGGCCATCATGGACTTGAATCTTGGTTCTCAGAGTTCTTACCTCTGTGCTATTAGGTTCAGTTTGCACATCTCCAAAATGCAGGTATATACCTACCTTGTGGCATTGATATGAAGATTAAATGAAATAATATAGTATCTGTAGAATGCTTAATATGGTGCTGGATGCGTAGTAAGTACTACATAAACAGGAGCTATTTCTTGGCTTTTCTCACTAAGATTATTCTGTCCTAGGACCACAGGGAACCCTGAAAAAAATGTGTTTGAGCTCAGAAGAGAAAGGTAGAAACCCAGGGAGAGCAGCCAGGTAGGAAACTACAGAGTAGGATGATTTGAAATTGTCTGTCAGGAGATGGGACTCAGCAGTATGGGGACATGAGAAGCAGGTATAGCTGGGCTGCTCTAACAGGGTCCTTAACTCCCTATATCCATTTTTTTTAATTTTTAATTTTTCCTTGGCTCATTTCTATTTGCGTGTCCATTTTCAACTTATTTTCTTACATTTAGAAGATATTATTCTAGTAAAATAAAAGATATATTCTAGTAAGACCATTTAAAAAAAGATATAGGAGAAACTTAAAGGCAGATGTGTATAAATTCCTAATTGACTTTATGTTAATCAAAAGGGAGATTATCTTGAGCAGGTTTGACTTAATCAGTTGGAAGGCCCTTAAAAGAGGGTTTAGGATATTGCTAAATGAAGGAAGCAAATTTGAAAAAGTTACCTACTGCATTACGTAGAAAGACCAGTGGTTGCCAGGGGCTTGGGAGAATGGAAGGATGAATAGGTAGAGCACAGGGAATTTTTAAGGCAGTGAAACTACTTTGTATGATACAGTAAGGGTGAATGTATGTCATTATACATTTTACAAGACGTGCAGAATGTACGACACCACTGGTGAATCCTAATGTAAACTAGGGACCTTGATTGACAATGATCTGTCATTATTCGTTCATTGAATGTAACAAATGTGCCATCCTGGTATAGAATGTTGATAGCAAGAGATGCTGTATGTGTATGGGGAAGAGGGTGAATGGGAACTCTACATTTTTTGCTTAATTTTTCTGTGAACCTAACACTGCCCTGAAAAATAAAGCCCATGAAGTTTTTAAAAAATGAACCAAACCACCCATGATGCCACCACTTTAGGAATATTCTTACTTTTGCAGAGTGATCCTAGTGCACATAATACCTATCTTCATATAGTTGTGAATATTGAGGGACAATCACTTGACTTTTTGCACCTGAACTATTTAATTTATTTTTAATATGTACTAGATAACACAACTTAGTGGATAAGCAGAGGGTAGAAAGCTAACATTTATGGAGCATTTACCAGGTACCAGGCCCTGTGCCAGGTGCTTTACACATTTCACTCTATTTAATCCTCTTAACAACCTTATGAGATAGCTGTTATTATCCCCCACTTTATTGGGAAGCCAACTATAATTTTAAGATAATGCAATTACCAGATTAACCAAAGATCATCCCTAGACAAGCTTACATGTTACTGGTCATATACCCAGCTCGGATTTTCTTGTGATAGGAAGAATAGGACAAAATAATATTTAGCAAAATGTGTTTTATGAAACCCATTTTCAAAGGAAGTTAAAAAATAAATAGATGATAAATGGATATTGATAGCCGTATAGAGATATAGATACATATCTGTCCCTTTTTTTCTTCTTCTAAAAGTTTGGAGTCACTCCAGGTGAAAATTAGAAAAGCTTCTTTCCTATAGAACATCTCAGGGCTTTGATAGGCCAATATATACTGTGAATTTCCATCATTTCCCATATTTTGGAGCAAAAGTATTACAGCACTAGTTCCATCAAACATACTTTGGGAAATCCCAAGCCATAACATTATTCATAATATATTTAGTGAACTCACTAGTTAATTTTAAGAATTTCCAGAATATATTCCATGACAGTGTCCACGAAAAATTCCAAGTTTCATCTTATTATTTATTTTATCAAATGAATAATATACCTTGGGGTTAAGCCATAAAATGATGTAGAAGCATAGAATTGTAGGCCTGGAAGAGATCACAAGAACTCAATAGGTCACCTCCCAGGCTTCAGAGAGGACCACACCTAAGCCATCACAGACAGATGGGTATCTAGCTTGTTGTAAAAGACCTCCAGGGAAGAAAATTCCATAACCTCCCTGTAACTTATTCCAGATGCCCAAGCTCTTCTGAGAAAATGATGAGCTCCTTGAAGCTCTTCTAACTATTGTGTGAGTACTGTGGGCTTTGTCATTATGGTAGCATATTATATGAAGGTGTTCAGATTTTTAGAAAGGGTACTGGTGAAAGTAAACTGAATATATATAGTAAGCTGTCTATATATCGATATAGACATATAAATATATAAGATATACATATATATATTCTTCTACCTATCTACTTCTACCTATCTACTTTTATCTATCTATCTATCTATCTATCTATCTATCTATCTATCTATCTATCTATCATCATCATTATCATCTATCAGGAGAGAGCACAGGAATTAAAAATGTCATCTCGGAATTATCTTTGGCTTCTATATAGTTTCCATTTCAATTAGTCTTCTCATCTTCTAACTTTCTCCTTTGAAGTATCTCTTGATTCAATTGCCTCCTCTTTCCCCTTGCACCCATAGTTGAAGCTCTTTCTTACTAACTTGTAACTCTCAAATAACTCTTGACTAATTTCCCCATCTCTAGACTCCCTTCTTTCTCACTGGCCCCCACAGTGCTAAAACATTCATCTTTAAAGTGTAGCTCTATCATGTCACTGCCATGTCTAACATTTTTGGTGACTTCCTATTGTCAACAGTGTATGTGTGAGCTCCATTGGCTGGCCTGTGTGGTTTGGCCCCATCTTCCTTTTCCCGTCTCATCTCTGGTTATACTCCACCATAATTCTACACATTGCTCACAGTGAACATGCTTTCCTGACCCTTTGGATTTTCATGTTTTTGTGCCTTTGGTTTTTTCATTCCTTCTGTCTGAAATTACATTCTCTTTGTGGTGTTCTTATTCATCTGTCAAATTTTAGCTCCTTTGTGAAAGCTACCTCATTCTCTCTCAGCCAAATTCATTATTTTCTTACATTCTTGCTTTTTAAAACTTTTGCAGATATCCCACTCACATCCTTTAGAAAACTATGTCATAAAATGTGGCAGCTAACCAACCAGTGGGTAACATGACTATATGTGCTAGAGGGAGTGGCAATGGGCAAGGACCAAAGTAGTGGGCACAAGAGAGACCAGGTCTGACAGTCTGACCAGCAAAGGGAAATGGTGATCATGACTATAATGGTGAATACGAGAGAGAAAACCACATAAAGACCCTGCCCTAGGGAATGGGGTGGCTGTCTGTCACCTAGGAAAGAGAGGCAGGCACAGGGCTTAGGGTGGGCAGCAGCTGCCCAGCATCCCTGGAACCAATAAGGCAGGACACAGGGCAACCAGCTGCCACAGAAACAAGAAACCTCTAGGAGAAGAACTTCCAACTTTGCTACCATCCTCAGGATTAGAAATGAGCAGTGCCAAGGCCAGGAACTTCAGAGGAAGGGAAAGGGCCACGGTCAATATCACATCACAAGGACAGGTCTAACATTGTTTTATGCTACAGTGATTTGTATCTTTCTATGGTCAGAACACCTGTCCAGCATTTCAATTGTTCTCAGGAGTTCTGGCTGGAAAAGGAGAGAGTATGCCAACTTGGCAACACTGAGTGAAGCTCATTACCTAAGGACAATCCAAATAAATTGCAGTGATGAGTATATTTGATAGTGCTGTTGGATCACTGAATGAATGCGTGAACCAGAAATGGAAGGCTCTCTTAGGAAATAACCATCTAAGAAAGTCTCAATAGTTCATAGTCGATTTTCCCATAGGGAAATGAAAGAGATGTCCTAAAACACTTACCATAACTTACACATCTAAACAATTATTTTTTTTTCTTCAAAGTGGTTACCTTAAGTGACTGCACTCCTATGGAAATCATGTTGCCATTTCTGTTTTGTTATAATTTGTGGGATGCCTACCATGTGCTTGACTCTTCTATCAGTGCTTTATAATCTCTAGTCTAATAGCATTTGTAGGAGGTAGGCCTTGTTATCCTCATTTTAAAGATTAGAAAACTAAATCACTTGCTCAGCAAGGAGAACAGATAGCTGAGCTGATGGTAGAGCCAGTGGTCGCTCAAACTCCAATCTGAGAGTTTGGATTGTTGTTGTTCCACCATTAGACTTAAGACATTTTGGAAGGAAATGCTTTTAGAACCTAAGGTGCAATAATTTAATATACTCAATTGCAACAAAATATTTTTATTTCCAAGATAAACGTAAGTTTTAAAAATAGTCAAAAGACTTTTGGAATCAACTGTGGTGTAAATGGTGGGAAATTGGGTCTACATTAATATAATCTGGGGCCAAGAAGGGGGTGTGACTCTGGAGGACATACGTTGAACACTTTGTATAATTTTTTTAAATGAAGTAAAAGATTTAAATTTAGTGGAGTGCCTGGGTGGCTCAGTGGGTTAAAGCCTCTGCCTTCAGCTCAGGTCATGATCCCAGGGTCCTGGGATCGAGTCCCACATCGGTTCCTTGCCCAGTGGGGAGCCTGCTTCCCCCTCTCTCTCTGCCTGCCTCTCTGCCTACTTGTGATCTCTCTCCTCTCTGTCAAATAAATAAATAAAATCTTAAAAAGAATATTTTAAATTTAAAATACCATTGGCTGTATAGTCTCTAAACCACCCCAGGCCCTAAAAGAGTAGGATTTAGTATAGAGAGTGTGAACATTTTAATTTTATTTCAAATCTATAATCTCACCATTGACAAATCTTAGGTTTAGGAGGGCTGTTTTAGGTCACTGCCTTTTTTTCCCCCCCTGAATTCTATATCAGCAAGTGACAGAGCAAATCTTTGAACCCTAGACTGTCAGGCTCCAGCTTCTTTCCACTGTATGTTCTGGCCCTCAAACACTTTGGGAAGTGCTTTTAGAGCCCAAGGCCCTGACTAGAGAGCCTTCATCCTGTGCTTAAGACCTCCGAGACGATGGTCAGAGATCTCATCTCTGACCTTTCAGCAGATTGTAAACATCAGGACACATCCTTTTTGTTGTATTGAGCAGAAATTCATCTTCATGTTGTGGGTATTTCAGGATTTTGAGAAATGGCTATGATTTTGTGAGCCAAAGGAAGAAGTTAATTTAGATATATTCTAAAAAGATGTGTCTCAAACAAAATTAAAGTTCCAAAGCAGATAAACCCGATCGCCCCTTGCCAGGCTGGTGTTTTTTTTAGCATCACCCAACCCAATTTTCAGAGTAGACTCAAAGGAAAAGCACCGAAATACTTTTCTGACTTTTCCATATTTAGCACAACACCACACAAAATTGCTAAATACCATATAACCACACTTACCATCCTGGGGCCTATAAATTCAGAATTCAGACACTTGATTACAAACCACAGACTGACTCTGTTTAAGAAATAGTATGTGGTATTGCAAGGGAACTACCCCTATTTAGATGTTCTTCTGGTTATTAACTTAGTAACATGGGCTTTTTTCCCTCTCTCTTCTTTCTCAATCCTTCTACCATGGCTGTCATCTCTAATTTCTGGTACAATCGTATGTGTATTGGGGAGGGTGTATGCCTGCAGGAGTCGGGGGAGCATTTCTGTCATAATTATAGTCCAAAAGGAAAATAAGCACAAACGTTTTTGGTTTTGCAGTAAAATTCCATAGCAAACCAGGAGTCAATCACCAATTTTCAGGAGGCTAAAGGTATGATGGAAAATTCACTCTTCCCATCTTGGGGTGGCCTGGGCACCTCTCTGGTGTTATTTTTCCCCCCTAATTCAGCTGTGAAGTGCCCCCTCTCTCTCAGTATTCAAATACTATCCTCTTCTGTTCCCTTCCTTTACACCAACCTCTCATCGGACCTGATAGGCACAAAAAAGTGTAAGTGATGGGAATCACAACCTAGGTTTTATAATCTTAATAGAGATTGAAACTCTAAGTTAACCCAGTGGAGGGCACTGGATTAGCTCTCTACTCCCCCCCACCCCACCGAGAGCGATACCTCAGAAACACCTGTAAGTCACTTCACCACCAAGCATAGCTTTCCTCCACCCTTTCTCAAGGTCACTATTGCTGATAGACTTATTTAAAGAGGTTAGAAAAATTATAAAATTTAAAAATCCTTAAATGTTGTTTATGACAGAATTTCAGTTGTTACATATAAATCCCTCATTTTATCTCTCTAGGAGAGTAAATATGTCTTATCATTCAGAAGTCATGCCCCCGCACTACGAAGATTCTTTCCAAAGTTTAAGACCTCCTATTGACACTTTATTATGTTCCAAAGTTACACTTATTTTGCTTTACTTTGTAAGGGTAAAGCCTAAAGCTATAAAGTGCTTTACTTTGCAACCATGTTAGAAAGTAGCTATCATTCCCTTCATTTCACAGTTAAAAAGACTACAATTTTAGTATATGTGCTGCCAAAGTGAGCACAGTGAAGACAACTGCAAATGAGATTAGTTATGTATCTCTCACACAATCCTGGGGTTACAAGATTCCCCTATGCTGTAAATATGCAATAACCACTATATTAGAAAATCTAGACTGCATGAGATAAACACTTTTTATATCAGCATGAACTTTTGGAGGCAAGCAACAGATACTGATTCTGCCTTATATAAACACTTGCACGTGCGCGCGCGCACACACACACACACACAAAACATTGGGAAGTCCATAGAAACTGTGGGAGTGCTGAAAATCCAGGTTCAGAGGTGCTGCCCTTGGGAGTAATACCTAAGTTGCACTGCAACATAGGTCCAGGGAGAATGGCCCCAGAGCCCCTGCTCCTGACCCCTAGATATACAGTTGAGCTATGAACACAGAGAGATGACCCCAGGCACTGAGCACAGCTGCTGGTGCTGCTGCTTCCTTGCTCTGAGAACTTGATCTCACAACAATGGCTTCCACTGCCAAAGAAGATCCATCTCACTCCTTGCTTCCTTGCATCTCTAGCCCCCTGGTCAAATTCCAGAGTCGGTGCATTTGATTGGTGGAGCCCAAGTTACATCATCACACGCAAGTTGCAAGGGGGACTGGGAAAGTGAGTTTGGGGGCATTTTTAGCTTCCATGATGACAGAAATGTGTGCTTCCAACCAAACCTATAAGGTGGAAAATTGCCCATTGGGATGTGGTGAAAACCTGGGCAGATGGAAGGAATAAAAGATGTCCACTCCACCTGAGAAGTAGAGTAGTGAGCTTCTCCAGCATCGCACAGTCACTCCTTCATCCACGGAAGTGTAAGATGCTCCTTCTCTCCCACCCTGTGATTCTAAGGTCACTCAAATGTATAGCAGGGCATTGTGGTTCACAAAGCCTTGTGTGGACAATGAATGGTGTCGGCAGAGATCTTGAGTCATGCATGGCTACTATTTAAAAAGAAGACAGAAGAAAAATTTAAGCACTTCTGAAAGATTGGTGCTGGTGAATCAATGCTCTGTGGATTGAGGCTAAAGAACATTGTGTCCAGAGAAACTGCATTTTGGATGAAAAATAAAAGAAGAGCTTCTGTAAACTTGTAATTACCCTTCTGGTGTGCTTGTGGTAAATGCCAACAGTACGGATGTCAGCTTCCAGCTTGGGCCAATTTGTTGACCGGATCCATTTTATTTTCACCAGAAAACATCTCCCAGAGGTCCTCCACTCCAAAAGGGAAGGAAGAGAAATATCTCTATTAGGGGAAGCATAATAAATCTCGCCTGTCATGGACATCTGTTGTGTTTCTCTGCCTCACATTCATTCTTTCTTCTTTCATTACCGCATTACAGTATTCCTTGGAGAATGACCCTACCCTCTGGTTGTAGAGGTGTTCATGTGACCCATGAACACCTGTATACAGTGATTGATTTAAGGGAGAATATGTGATACAGAATATCCCAATCAGACCATTCCAGGTCTTTTGTGGAATTACTGGGAATGAAATTCTCTCTACTGGAATTCTGGAGCTGGTAGGTTGCATATGAACCTTCTGATGGACATCTTGCCACAACAAGGAGAGATCCTATCTAAGAACAGAGATAGTCAAACAGATATTTAAAAGAAGATTGAATACTTAGAGCATTATTTTAACACCTGGATCGACCCAGACTTGCAACCAGTAACCTTGGGCTTATCAATTACCTGAACTTGTAAGTTTCCTCTTTTCCTTACTTGGCCCAATGTAAGTTGGGTCTCCTATCATATGGAACAAAAGAATCCTAACTGATTCGTTGACTTTATTAATTTACAGAATCCTGGGTTGCTTTGCTTCAAGAAGAAGCCTGATAACTTCTTGTTCTGAATGCTGTAAAAGAGCCTCATGGTTTGTGCAGAGAATTGGTCTAAATGTTTTCTTCCAACATCGAGAGTCTAGGATTGTAAGAATAAGGATAAATGAGAAGCATTTGTTAAAATACATTAGATGGTATCTCAGAAAAAGATAATGATGGGATTTCCCATTTAGCACAATAAAAAACATTACCCAAATTGGGCTAGTAACTATTTTAAGTTCCATTTAACTTCTCATGGTAATGCTTTTCATAAGTACTTTGTAATTTCTAAGTTTGTGAGGCTTAAATAATTATGTAATTACTTTGCAACGACCACAGAACTCCACTCAGATTTGGTAGCTACTTTAAACCATGTTAAGTTTTTCATTATAAATTATACTATGTTTAGTACATAATTTATAGTTTGTATGAAAAGAAGAATCATATCATGCAACTATTCTATAATAACATAGCAATTACTCCCGTACTGTGGTAATTTCCAGTGGAATGGATATTTCTTTTGTAATTACAGAAATGATAACATCAACTCCAACAATTTCCTGGTGATAACATTTATAACTATAAATTCAACTGTAATTCAGTTGCTTCTTCATGGCCATTCTCGCTGAGCAAGAAAATAAGTAGAGCAAACTGTTTTCCTGCCACTTTAATATTACTAGTACACAGCACAGGAACTGAAGCTTGGAAATAGATCATGTGTAATGAGATCAAAGTGTATTATTTGCCACCATTTATACTCTGGCAACAAATAGGCCTTGATCAGTTACAACAGTTCAAGATCAAGGAATCATGCAGGAAAGTTATATTTTATTGTAACATAAACCCAGTTGACAAACTACCCTGAAAGATGTGGTGTGAAAGACAGGCTTCCGTACGTCCTGGAAGGAAAGTGAAAGCACAGGATGTGGGATTAGAAACCTGAATGGAAGTCTGACTTTCCTACTTCCTAGCTAGGTGATTTTAGCAACAGCACAATCTCTAAGTCTGTTTCTTTTTCTATGGATTTGGCGGACCCCATACTTAATCTCTTAAGGTTTGTTGTAAAACCAAATGATATAATGCAGTTGGAAGGCTTGTGTCAATAATAAATGTGAGGTACTCTTAAAGAAGAAATCCCTTTGTTCTCATTCCACGAATTGAGTTTAAAATAAAACACTCCGTTCATATAAAGTTTATAATGAAAGATTAAAAAATTAGTGCCTACTATGCGATACTATGCTATTGCAAAGAATTTATACTGGCTTCTCTTTCCTTTTTTTTTTTTTCTTTTTTGGTACAATCTGGAATTTTCCCAAGAAACTACTATATATTCATTTTCCCTTAATAGATGTAACGTTCGAGGCCCTTTGAATGTTTACTTTATTAGTGAGATGCAGAAATTTTCTTAGACAATCAGAATATATATAGACAGAAAAAGAGATCAGAATTTCTTTCTTCTTTCTTTCTTTCTTTCTTTCTTTCTTTCTTTCTTTCTTTCTTTCTTTCTTCATCAGGTGTTTCAAATATGGCATGCAATTAGTCAGCTTCTAGAAAATAAGCATCTGAGTCTTACTGGGGTGATATTAGTGTAATTTTTAAATTTTTAATTAATGTAATTTTAAAAAAGTATTAGGAAGTTATTTTTTAAATATAATCCACTATTTAATCTTAGATAAGTAGTTTCAGTTACCTGATAGCCTTCAAATCACTAGATGGTAAGTTTACTACTTGTTAAGTTTATTTGCTTTAATATAAAGTGAATGTGCACAAACTTTTGTATTTAAAAAAGATCCACTTTGGGGCACCTGGGTGGCTCAGTGGGTTAAAGCCTCTGCCTTCAGCTCAGGTCATGATCTCAGGGTCCTGGGATCAAGCCCCACATCGGGCTCTCTGCTCAGCAGGGAGCTTGCTTCCCCCCCCCCTCTGTCTGCCTTTCTGCCTACTTGTGATCTCTCTCTATGTCACATAAATAAATAAAATCTTTACCAAAAAAAAGATCCACTTCATTAAACTGGAAAGGGGAATTTTAAAGGGATATAAATGACTTCTATAGAACTTTGAACTTTTGTTATATGTAAATGTCTGTAATGTTACCATGAATATATAATTTTAGCAGTGGTTTTTTTAGTTCTTTAGAGATGAATAGGAATAGAGAATCAAACCATTTTTCCCTTAAGGATTAAAGAAAAGAGCAACATCTTTCCAAGTTGAGTTCTTTACCAACCTTGAGTACTGAATGTGTTCTTACTTCCTAAGAGGTCAGAGGTTCTAGTAATTTTGGATATGGCTGGGCCAGGAGTGTCTTTTTACTTGCACAAAGCATTAAGGAGGTATACATTGTTGTACGAAATAGCTTATGTGTTTATATCCCTGGCTTCCTGATGATTCAGTCAAACTTTTTGTTAAGTTTTCTTCTCAAGTATATTTCTGTATTCTTTTTCTGAGGCTGTTATAGCAATGTGCCACAGATTGGCCAGCTTAAACATCAAAAATTTATTATCTTACCATTCTGGAGGCTAAAATCCCCAAAACAAGTGATGGCAGAGTATATCTCTCATCTCCTTATAATACTCCTTTCTAATTCACAAATTGCTCAGTTCTGAGTCAGTTGTTTAGTGCGTGTAGTCGGAGTATCCAGGACTAAAAACAGAAACAGCATCTTCTTGTTTGAGCTCAAATGGAGTTTTTCCAACTATTTTTAACTTCTACAGATGCAACTATTATTATTTAATGGTCACTATCACTGTTAGTATATAATAGATCTCTGGTTATTCTATGTATATATGACAGAGACTTATAGGTATATTTTCCTTTCATCATGATAGAAGCACACAAATAGAAGAACAAAACCATACTATAACCCAAAGCTAGTTGCTGTCTCTCAGAAGTTGGAATTATTGCTACATTATTGGGTACAAATATCATTTCACAAACTCAAGTATGCAGGAAATAAAATTCTATTGTTTTCTATTTTTTATTTTATTAAAGATTTTATTTATTTGTCAGAGAGAGAGATTAGCAGGGGGCAGAGCAGAAGCAGTTTCCCCAATGAGCAAGGAGCCCGATGCACGACTTGATCCCAGGACCCCAGGATCATGACCTAATCCGAAGGCAGACACTTAACCTACTGAACCACCAACTGTCCTTATTGTTTTTTATTTTGAATCTAAATTCTGCCAAGGTGAAAGACATCCAATTTCGACTAGTACAGGGTTTTACCTGATTATCCCCGAGGTACAGCCAAGTGAAGATGTTTAAGTGTTAGAGAGGGTCTACTCAATCCTCAGTCATCTGTCCATGCAGACAGCCATGTAAGCCAATTGAGTTTTGATGAAGACGTCAAGAAAAGTCAATGAAAATGTGATGATATATTCAGCTAATGGGGCTGAAGTCTATAAAACAAAACAAAATATGGGGCCATGGTGGATAAAAAACTTATAAGAACCCAAAAGAAAAGGACCTACTTCTCTCTTCCACTCCCCTGATACTCCAAGTCACCTTTCCTTAGTCTTCCATATGTTTAAACAACACAAAATAGGCCATCTTCCTATGAGATTTTAGGCTTTCAGAGTTTTGTCTGTGTTCATATTACATACCTTTTGTGTCTACTGGAATCCGAAAACTCTCTTCATTTCCTTAGTATTTCATTGGGAGTATTCTCTTTCTCCAATTGATTTCTAAGAGCCCTTTAAATCTGTAGGGTATTACACTTGTGCTTGACACATAGCATTCAAATAATTTTTCCAAGCATCCAAATATAGTTTCTTATTTGCTGTTTAATTTGGCTCACATATTGTTTGGCATATAAGAGTTTCCATTTTTATGCAGACAAGTATATAAATCTTTTCATTTTTGGCTACATTCTTATTCTGAATTCTTCTGAAGAGCTTCAAAGTATCCATGAACCCTTCAGAAATGTATCTTAAAATTAGATGTACATGTAAATATATCAGATGTACATATAAAGTAAGTTCAATTTTCCTTTTATAAATTCTTACAAACTTTGGTATACAGTTTTCTTTTCTGGTGCAGTATAGTTTAACTGGTAAGAAAATCTTTCTCTACATAAACATTTCTAAATTCTTTGAAAGAGCATTGGTAATTACAAAGAAGTTGTAGACATGAACTGCAGAATTCAGATGTAAGCAATTAATTAATAAAAAGGATGTAGAATGTATGATTTGCTTATCTATCTCTAATCCCTTCTTCCAAGTATTTCAAAGCATTTGATAAGCACCATGATAATTTACTATAGTCCTCATCAAGTGGTCCTTTTAGGGTATTCGTGTGATGAAGCTTGCATGGTTAATCATTTTGAAGTCTAGAGCCCAAAAGGGTAATTAGCTCAATCTACACATAGGCACATAAGGTAAGATGGACATTTCTGGGTTAATTCTGTTAAAAGGGAAAATGAACAGCAAGCCACTGAAACTGTTTCTACAGTAAATTTGTTCCAGAATTTTTTTAAGAGCCCTGTTCCATGGTACCTCCCCTAGAAATGGCTGATGAACAGAAAAGAAATGGAGTCACTGATGTTGAAAGAGATAAGAATATTTAACTATAGTTATAGTTGCACATTACACAGATGAGTAATTTGCATGTTGAGCCATCGAATCTTGAATTGGCTTGGATATGCTATAACAAATTTTCTAGAAATCTAATGTTTTAGTTATTGGAAAGAACCCAAAAATCTAATCCCAATACAGTGTCATGTTTCATTGCTGAATAAGTCAATGCATAACATAGAATTAAGAGGCTTATTAATTATATGTCATAAATTTTAGAGAGAAAAAAAGGCAAATTGAGTATCTTGAAGTAATTAATGGCTTTGGGGAATGAGTAGTTAACTTAAAGTGATTAACCAAATGTAAAGAAAAGCTCACCTAGCTCTCTGGCAAAAAAAAAAAAAAAAAAGAATCACAGGGCCCATTATCCCATAATGGTACTTATGTTTGCCACTCTTCATCCTTATTTTTGGCTAGGCTTTTTTTTTTTTTTAAAGTCTTATTAAAAACAAAAAAGGAATAATTACAATTCTTAATTTATATCAACACATATGAAGAAAACACCTGATATTTGCCAGTAACAACTCTAAGCTTACCAAGACTTGCCTTGAGATATTTTTCTACTCTCCATTCATTATGTCCCCTCATTCTGACCAGATAATACTATTTTACAATAGTACACACAGAGAAGGAAAGGCCGAAGGGAAAATTCTAGTTGTAGAGAATGATTCTTTAAGTTTAAATATCATGGATAATTTTATAATAGCCCCAGATGTCATAGCTCTGGAGATATCTATACACTTAATTGAATGTTGGTAAGTGTGATGTTTATTCCTTTAGACAGTTTGTAGATAGCAATTCATATCAAAGCTTATTCTTAAAACAAGAACAACGTTCTGTGAAGTCAGCAACTGTATAATAAACTATAGTAAGTCAAACGAATCCTTACAGCAATAAGTCTAAAGTTTGGAGATTGTAGTCCTAAATAATTGTCCACAAATTAGAAATTATTTTTAGTTTCAGATCACAGGAAAAATACAAGCATCAAGACAGAAGTGATACAATAGCAAGTTAGCAGGTTGTCATGCACTCTATGAAAAGGGACTATGATTAAAGATGAATCCTAAAAAAGTACTTCGTATAGACTCTAAAAGCAACCCAATCCATGCCTATTCTGAGAAAGAGTTTCCCTCAAACCATGGCTCTGCCCGGCAGAGCACTGGCCATTCCTCACGCTACAAGCAGCATGTCTTCATCTGAGGCAAATGCTTTATTTTTATTTTTTCAGAGGAATGACATTAAGGTCAAAATCCACGGTCTCAAGTCAAATATCTGCTTTCCAAGATTATTACATAATCAGTTATGCCTCGGCTTTTCCAGAACCACGGTCCCTGCCACCTGGCATTGAAATGAACGGTCTCCGCCATTTTTCTGATATGCAGGTGTGCTCCAGTTCACAGTGCCCTGTCTTCGGATTCCAGCTCAACATTTAAACTAAGAGAAAAATTAGCTGGCCCTTTGCCCTCCTGAGAGGAAAGCTTGTGTCAGAAAGTATCAGTCACACTTCCAAGCTAAAACTGACTGAACCTAAAGGTGGCTTCTTACATTCTGGAATGCCTGAGATTTAGGGGGTCTCACCCCCAATGGAGCTTCATGGGGGATGTGGGAAGCCAAGCATGGCTAAGAGGCCGGTCCATAGGGATCCATTACTGGAAGTACCAGGAAGACCTGCTTCGAACACAAGTCACCTGTAACACAGTCTATATATTTGTGGCCCCCAAAGATTATGTTATAGAAACTTTCTGGTGAGTCTCAAAAATTAGAGAAACTGTGCAGTGACTTAGCCTAACTGGAGCTATTTCCATATTCACATAGAAAATTTTGGATTAAATGGCCATTGGGGAAGTCAGAGATACTCAGTGTAAAAAGATATTTTGACTACAACGTTAGAGAAATAAGTACGTATTTTATGTTGTATCAACCATCTTTTTGGATATGAGGGTGACACTATTTGGATTAACCTCAAAGTAGGATGTGAGGTCTGGGAATTTAATTTAGAATTGAAGCATGTTAGAGATTTAGGAACCCTCTGGACCAGACATTTCCACACCTCCAAGTGCTTAAGAATTATTCAGGAAATTTGGTGACAATGCAGACTCCCAGGCCCCATCCCAGAGATGCAAACTTTGGGACTCTGCTTTGGTTCTGAAGTGGGTATTATGCACAATATAACTAGGGAGATACTATTTAGTTCAACTCCTATGGTGTACAGTCGAAGAAACTGAGAACCAAAGAGAGTAAGCGCCATGATCAAGGACACACAGAAAAATATTAAAATATTTTCAGACACACTCTCCTCATTTGGGGCAGATAGAAATGGGAGGAAACCAGCCCTTCACCACTGCCCCTGATTGAATAGCCTGCTTGTTACCAAGATGGCTAATGGTTTAGTTAGTAGCAATGTGAATTAGCGTCTATCCCTAGTTATATGGGAAAAAAATGTGCGGGTAGCTTTTAAGGGTGCTTTCTCTCACAGGAACACACTCATATATATACTTATATATATATGACATTCTCCAGGAATCAAGAGAGCTGGATTCTAGTCTTCCTTTTGCAATAAGAGTCTCCTCGGCAAGTGACTCCTTTGACTTTTACTTGATGGGTTATTAATGATATAGCTGAGCTAGGAGATGTCTAATATTTCTCCCAGACCTTAAATTATAACTTGTCCCATGGGTAGAAATATGCAGTTTTCTTCTTCCATTTTAGCCACATAATTGTTTTATGAATGATAATAATTATACCAACAGTTAATAGTACAAGGTGCCAAATAATATCCTAAGCATTTTACATAATTTTTGCATTTATTTCCTATAATAACTCACTGTATCCATTTTTAGATGTGGAAACTCAGGCGCAGAGAACTTAATAACTTTCCTAAGATCATATGACTAGTGAGTTGTAAAACTGGCAAGAAATCAGATAAGGTAAGGGGAAAAAAGCAAGATATTATGGTGACATAATGTATTTTAAACATTAACCTTTGCCTTTCCCCCATATAAAGCATTTAGACTCTTCTATGATTATTGCCTCAGAGAATGGATATGAAAAACAAAGTAGTCTTTTTCTGGCTTTTATCTTTCAATTGCTTAGGCTTTTAGAAAAAAATTGAAATGAGTCATAACATCGATGATTTGGGAGAAAAAATAAAGAGTGAGGCTTACGCAAACATACACACACATACAGTACCACCTGCACACCTACACAGGGGTATGTGCTTGCTAAGAAGAACAGAAAGAAAGAAAGAAAGAGAGGTACAGAAGTGTTGATCCTGTAGTGTAGAGCATGTATCTTGCTATCAAGCCCTGAGGAGGTAGTAAAAATCCACAAGGAGGTTCATGAAATCCAAAAGAAGAGCTTGAACTTCATTTCCTGGAGGAAACCAGAGATGGACATTTAGAATGCGGAGAAGAAACAGTCAGCCCCAATACATAGGTAGAGTTTTCAGTGTGACCTGGAAGCATCAGAATGCTGACCATCTTCCCAAGAGCATCACTAAATATATAAAGAGAATTGGTGGACCCAGGAGGGCATAAGCTGGGTGGAAAGATGGCAAAAGGCCAAATGGGATAAAGGATACCTTGGTGACTATCTGCATGGGCAGATGACTAAGGATTGTATGCACTCTCTCTAACACTTAAGTATCCTGTCTCGTACACAAATGTCTATAGAATCTTTATTCATGAGTGCCCCAAACTGTAAACAACCAAACATCTTTCATACTAGTAATAGATAAACATCCTGTGGTACATCTAACACAAGGGATCATTACTTTGTAACAAAAGTACACGAACTACTGATCCATGCAACCATATTGGTGAATCTTAAATGCATTATGCTCAAGGAATGGAGTGAGGCTCAGAGGCTATACATTCTGTAATTCTACTTATATGGCATTCTGTGAGGTAATTAAAGAGGCAACACAGGCAAAAATAAACAAGGACTACATCAAACTAAAAAGCTTCCACATAGCAGAGGAAACCATCAACAAGATGAAAAGACAACATGGAATTGTAGAAAATATTTGCAAAGCACATATTTGATAAGGGGTCAAAATCCAAAATATACAAGGAATTTATATAACTCAGTGGCAAAGAAATAAAAAATAAAAACAAATAGCCCAATTAAAAAGTGGACAAAGGACCTGAATAGCATTTTTCCAAAGAAGACATATTGATGGCCAACAAGTACATGGAAAGGTGGTCAACATTACTAATGACCAAGGAAATGCAAATCAAAACTGCAATGAGATATCACTTTTGACCGGCTAAGATGTCTATTATCAAAATGACAAGAGATTAACAAATGTTGGTGATGATATGGAGAAAGGGAACAGCCATACACTGTTGGTGGAATGTAAACTAGTACAGCTCTCATCACGGAGAACAGTATGGAGATTCTTCAAGAAATTAAAAATAGAACTAACCATATGGTCCAGCAATCCCCCATCTGGGTATATATCCCAAGGAAATGAAATCATATGTCAAAGAGATAGCTGCACTCCCATGTTCTTTACAGCATATTTCACAATAGCCAAGGTATGAAAACAGCCTAAGTGTCCATGACAGATGAAAAAGAAGATGTGGAGTATACATAAAAAAGCAGAAAATCCTGCCATTACAACACAACATGGATGAACTTGGAGGTAACATTGTGCTAAGTGAAGTAAGCCAGAGAAAGACAAATACTGCATGGTTTCACTTATATGCAGAATCTAAAAAAAAAAAAAAGAAAGGAAGAAAGAAAAAGTTGAATTCATAGAAACAGAGCAGAATGGTGGTTGCTAGGACCTGGGAAGTGACTTACAGAGAGAGAGAGAACACAGTTAAAGGCTACAAACTTTCACTTATAAGATGATTAAGGTTAGAGGATCCAATGTATAACAGTGTAGCTCTAGTCGATAATATACTATATTGTATGATTGAAATTTGCTAAGAGAGAAGAACTTAAATATTCTCACCAAAAAGGAAAAAGAAAAAGTAAGTATGTGAGGTGGTACAAGTGCTAATTAACTTAGTTTTGGGAATCTTTTCCCAATGTATGTGTATATCATCATGTTGTATACTTTAATTATATCAGAATTTTATATAGCAAGTATACCTCAATAGCTAAAAAATTAAAACTGAAGTTGTAAAAATAAATAAAATTCTCTGGTATATTTTAAATCTCCCATGCTATTTGGCTAGTATTTTGACTTCATTTCCCTCATGGTTGGGTGTTGGCTGTTCAGTAAGCAAGCCCAAATATCCTCCTTCCTCAGAACGAGTTATCTCAAACTATTTTAAACTTCTCATCAAGGCAATTTTTGTACTAGACAATTCCTACATCATACATAAAATTATAAGTAGAAGGTATAATGTCAATGAAGTATATTAAACACCTGTGAGATATACTGCACAAATTGCCTTTCATAGAACCAAACCTGAGACTTAAATCCAGCCCAAATGGAAATGTTTTCTTTGAATCAGGGAACTCTTTTCAACTGAAATTTCTGTAGTCAGTTTGCCGCACAATTTACCATGCAGTTTACCAACTACAAAGACAATAAGTCAAAATGGTACCAAAAGAGACACTTAATGATAGGGAACAAACTGAGGGGTTGATGGAGGGATGCGGGTGGGGGGTGGACTAGATGAGTGATGGATATTAAGGAGGACACTAGTTATGATGAGCACTGGGTATTGTATATAAGTGATGAATCACTGAATTTTGCTACTGAAACCAATATTGTACTGTATATTAACTCGCTAGAATTTAAAAATAAACAAATAAATAAATAAATAAAATGAAAGTACTAACAGACTTGTCTAGTGTTGGTATCTATAGGGCATCTGTGATGTGGGAATGATGCTAAGGGTATCTCTTTTGGGATATCTCTTTTTACTCTTCACTCAGCTCATCTGTGATGAGCTTAGGTGAGATGCAAATTTAACGAGTAATGAGGGCTGAGGACTTGCCCACACTAAGTCAATTTAATGCCTGGGAGTATTGTTGAGTGACTATTCAACTCTCCTCATGGAATCCTGGGAAATCCTAAAACCCAGATCGGTCACTTGGGCTCTCCATTGCCCTTAGACACAGTTCAAAGTCTTCAACATGATGTGCAAGGCTCTTGTAATTTTATTGTTCTTCTCCCACTCCAGTCACTCTGGGGTTACTTTTTTTTTCTCCAATTTTCCAAGTTTAATACCCCAGAGCCAAATCTACACACTTAGATAGTAAACCACCCTTGTAAATTAGCATTGCCAATAAATGAAATTTCAAAGACTCTACTGCATCAGATTTAAGTCACAATTTTAAGAATCAGTGTATGGTACCATATGCACAGCGGTGTTTACAAATCCCTCGGCGGTAGTTTGGAAATACTGGAACCACAGCTGCCACTTCCTTCCCATGTGTAGAATGGCGTGCCTGTTGGGACAGCTGCTACTCTAAGATAAACATAGAAGAAGGGGCTTTGGCAATGAGCTAGTGAGCTTTGCCTCCTTGAGAGCTTCAGTAATGGCTTTGCCCTAAGCAATTTTCCATTGGATTAGCGGGGTTTGAAATCTGTTGATGTTTTCTGAGGACACAGTGGAGTAAAAACACACAAAAATATGATTCTTGGGGATAAATTCATTGAGAGTTTGGCATCTGCCCCATAACACTAGAAAGTATATCTGAAATCTGAAACTATATTGTGCTAATAGAGGCATATTGAACACATTTGTGTATTTCTTTAAAAGGAGGATAATGACACAGTTTATTATTCTTTGTCTGAATCACATTTTAAGGTGACTTTTCATTTGCTCTCTATTTTTCTTTATTTGAGTCAGTAATTGGACACAGTAATTCTTTTGTAGCTGAGGCTTTCTCTATCAATAGGCAACTGTATTTGAATGTCATTCATTTTCAAACCAAAACAGGGCATCACACGCTTCGACCAGTTCTGAGAACAAAATCTGGTCAAAAAGCTGGTACGTCACTACTATCAAACACACTCCTCATATGAACTATACGGGAGGAAAGCCAAGGAAATAGCAGAGCACATATAGTCCTGAGGAGAATATCTTGTTGAGCTGGGATCACAGTTGTCACTGTATATTTTGTTATTTCTTGATGAACTGGGTATTAAAATTTTAAAGTTGCTATAAGCCATCTAATCCATTAGCTAGATCTTAAAATATTTTTAGGAAGGAGAAACCATTATTAAAAGATAAAATATGTCTTAATAAAGCTTTCATAGCCTTTTAAATGCCTGTGTTCCATACTTATTTTGAATATCTGAGGTATGGTGTATAATCGAGGCAATAAAAAGTGACATTTGAAACAGTGTTCTTTGACATGTTCATCATGCCGATTTAGAGAATTGACTGAAAATCAATTAATTGGTCATATTATCTGACTGTTGTTTTTTTTTTAAGATTTTATTTATTTATTTGAGACAGAGTGAGTGAGAGTGCATTCATGAGTGGGGATGAGGAGTAGGGAGAGAGGGAGAAGCAGACTCCCCACTGAGCAGGGAGGCTGACAGGGGTGCTTAACCAACAAAGCCACCAGGGCATCCCATCTTGACTGTTTTTATTATTATGATGGTAGGTGCATTTTATGGTCTGGTTCAACTCTTCCTAGGGCCAAATCAGAGTATTTGCATGTGTTATGATTAATGATTAATCTATAATTGCCACAGATTACTCTGCAATTGCCACATATTTTGTATACCATGTGGTCAAATACAAGGTGAATTTCTCCTCAAATTATCACTCCAAAAGGAGGAAATTGTATTATATTCAAATCTCTTTAAAACCTCTTTGTATGATGATTATATTATTTTATTTTAAACAAAAAAGTACTATTTCAGAAAGATATATTAGCTTAAAATGATCTCAGTCAAATCTAGTATTGAATGCATAAATGAGTGATCTGATGGAATTCCCTTAAAAACAAGAAAAATTTAGCAAAAGTTCACAGTGCTTACATATGTGCTTTTTAAAAAACACTATTTTTTAACAGGAAAGATTCACATGGTACAATACTGAAACTGTTCAAAAGAGTATAAAATAGAAAAACAAACAAACAAACAAACAAAAAAATCCTCCCTCTCAGTTCTGTCCTCCAAACACCCAGTTCCCTTCCCTGGAGACAGTTGATATTACCATAATCCTACCATTTCAAGAGATCTCTTTAAAAGATAGTATTGTGCAGGACATGTCATATTCATAGGATTAATGGAAACATGAGATATTTTAATGTCCTAAAATGGGTTGTTTGGGGCTTAGAACTTAATTTCTGGGGTATCCTACAAAGATTCCAAAAGTGCTGGATCACAAATATCTCAGATGGAAGGCAAGAATGTGTGCCAGAGACAGCTGTGTTGGACGATGTGACCTTCCACTACTGCTGCACATTAAGGGAGCCCTGTGTTTTAAAAGTTATAAATTGTGCACACTGTATTCATTCATTCATTTCTTTACTAATATGTATTGAAAACCTCCCTATGTGTCAGGTACATCAAATAAGCATGGGAGATGAAATTGTGAACAAAAAAGACTTAGTGCCTGCTCTCATGAAGCTAACTTTTTAGGAGAATCTGCTAAATGATGAAGAAATTTAGAAGATAAACTAAAAATCCTTGAAAATGGACAAAAATATTAAAAATTCATAAAGGATTATAAAGTGAATCAACAGTACAACATGGTCACTATTTTTTAAACTAGTAAAGCATTTTTAGTAAGCTGTTGTTTTTTTAAGACTTTATTTATTTGAGAGAGAGAGCAAGCACATGCACCCTCCTACACAGAGAGGGAGGGTGAGAGAGGGAAAGAGAATCTTGAGCAGACAACCTGCTGAGAGTCTAAAACAAGAGTGGCCTGACTGACTGAGCCACCCAAGCACCCCTAAGGTGTCATTTTGATTAAATAGGTGGGCCATCTGACATGCTTTCAATGAAGCTGCTTTTTGTCCAAATCACTTAGAGCTATTACAATCTTAGGCATTATTATTATCCCAGTTTATATTCTCTCTCCATAGTCATCTACAAATTCTCCATCATAGCTTTTATGACATTGTGCTATAATTTAGGGTCACTTATCTTTCTTCCTCAAATGATGGGCTATTTGAGTACAAGTGCTGTTCTATTTCTTTTAGTATTTCCAGTTTTTATCGTATAAACATACCTGTCCTATAATCGACTGAATGAGTGAATAAATGAATAATGATCCTAAAACTTGCAATATGGATTTTGTGATCTCACCTATTTGCAAAGGATGTCTGTTCGCTATTCAGTCAAATTGCTTCTGGCCTCATCCTTCTTGGAAAAGGAGATCCAAAGGGGATAACTCTTTATCTCAAAACTAACGAGCCATCCAGTCTCTGTTCATTGCTATGACTTTTTAAGTATACATTTGCAGGGGTTTCCAAAACCATTTGGAAATGTAATTATCATGTTTTCCACCTACATAAATACATAAGGGATGGATTTATTTATGTGCTTAGGTGTATAATACGTGTCCTTTTCTTTTTCCCCTAGAATTTCCCCCTTTTCAGTAGACATTTCTGGGGCAAAGAAGGTTATGCTGTATTTTCAGTCACCGTCCATCAAAGGGAACCCAGAGAAAATGTGCGTATACCCAAGAACGCCTTTCTCACAGGCCTTGGGTAATGACTCACTGTTGTTTACAAGAGGATTTTGCCTCCTGTGAAACAGGTGTTGAAACATTTGGACAGCTCTGTAAAAATTTTAGTGAAATGCGGTGAGCGTTAATCATCAGCCTGCATATTTTTTAAAAGTGCTTTTGGTCCTCTGAGCCACCTTCAACTTGCAGTGCAATCTTTTCTCATGCTTCCTTTGACCTATTGTCCCCTCCCGTCTTGTAGCCTTCACTCATACCTCGCATACTACTGCACTCACCCATGCCTCTCACAACAACCCCCGCCACCGATATCACGCGCATCCCTCCTCTTTAGTATTCATCCAGCTTCTAAAATTTCCCAACAAATTCCACCACTGAGTGAAAGTGAAGTGGCAATTTCTCTCTCGGCCCCCTTGTTTGTTAGAACATGCTGCCCCCGGTGTTTTTCCCTCTACCGTACCACACAGCTTCCTGGATTGCAGCCGCTGGTAATCAAGCAGGGAACAAGTAAACCCTCAACAAGATCAAAGTTGATTACTGCAGAATCCCTCTGGGCCCACCCCAGCGTAAATCACTGCAGTATGTAACTACAGGAATCTGTTACAAGAATACAAATACCGGTATTGTTTCACAGTGTTGCCCGGAAGCATAAAATTTTTCCCACTTCCCACCTTAATTATCTCACCCTTTTTACACATTTATAGTACACCACCCAAGCTCATCAAAAGTCCCTTTTTTTTTTTATTTTTATTTTTTGGTTAAAAGGCAATATTAAGAAGGGAGGTGGGGAAAAGTACCAAATTATTGTACTTCAGAAGATGATCAAAAATCAATAAATGCTTTATTTGTGCTTTGCAAGTCTTCTGAAAGCAGTTGAAAAACCTGCAACTGATGGCCCTCTGGGAGATATCTGTAGCAATTCTGATGCTATTAAATCACTTGGGGAGGGGAAACACAATGGCCCATCTGGTCCATCTGCACTCTAGGCCTAGCATGATGTTTTAAATATCATGACCTCAACAACTGTTAGAAACTCATCCTAATTTAGCTCTTTCTTTCCCTACAAAGACTAAATTTTCATAGTAAATAAGAGTGAAGAAAAGAATCAAAGAATGCACCAACTAAAATTTAATGCTTTTGTGATTATCCAACTTAACTGTACAAATACACTGATGGCCAATCATGAAATGTAACTTCAGACCTCAGTACCCCATAGATCTTGTTTTATATTAATGAGTTAAAAAGTTTCATAGACCATTCTCCTCCCAAAATCTATGTTTTGTTAGCCTCTGCCTGCTTCTGTGCTGGAGGGTGATGTGGTAGGTTGTTTTTTTATTTGGCACCTAAGGTCATTTCCCTCACTGGCTCTTCCGTGAGATACCGCCTCTCACATGAGAGATCTTCCTCCTCTTCTCCAAATTATAACAGTTGAAGTGCTCCAAGAATCACTCCTAAGACTCCTTTTCTGTCTAAGTAATCTCACTCAGTCTGGTGGATTTAAATATCATCTATAAATTGACAACTCCCAAATTTATACTTCTAGTCTTGCTCTCTCCCCTGTGTTCTAGACTCATAGAACCAACTGTCCACTCAACAGCTCTTCTGTGTCTAACAGACATTCCAAATTTATCATATCTAAAACCAAATTCTTGATTTCCCCCCTGAAAACTGCTCCTTCCTCAGTGTTACCCATCTCTGTTAATGGCATTTCTGTTTCCACTTGCTCAAGTCACAAACCTTGCCATCCTCCTTGACTTCTCTTGTTCTATCACATAGTTTCTATACCAATCATCAGCAACAATCTTCACTGTATCTCCAGACCAGATTCCCTCATCTCTGCTGCTTACCCTCTGAGACCTACTCACAGTACTGAGACAGATGTTACAGCACTGCAGTAGATAGTTCTGTTTTCACCAGATAGTTGACAGCTTTTGTGAAATTCGAGTTTTTGAAAATGCAACTGAAATTCTTCTAGGTTGTCTGAAATACAATGATGTTGAGAACAAGATAAAAAGTTAGATAAAATTTTTTTTAGTGTTAAAAAGAATCATAGAGCTTCCAAGACAGTAATGAATTATAAGGCCAAAATCTGCAGAAAATGAGGACCCAGAGAGATTAACTCAGTATTCAAAGCTTATTTGGCCAATAGAGAATCTGTCAATTTGAAGGAAAGAACTGTGGAACTGAGCTGCAGTTTTGATAGCCTTATGAGACAAGGCTGACTGAAAAAGAATTACTAAATGGTATGATTATGTACATAGAAAATGTCCCCCAAATCTACATTTTTGTAGAATTAGAAAATTAGAAAAAAATCTACATTTTTGGAATTAATAAAAACCCAATTTATTCATTTACATGAACAATGAACAATAAAGGAAACAAAAAACCACCCTGACAATACATAAAAATATGCAGTAGTTAGGAACAAATCTAACAAAAGGTAGTAAGACTTCCATGGAGACAGTCATAAAAAATATTTTTTGAACATCATTAAGATTTAAATAGAAAGATATACTAAGTTTACAAATTAGAAGACTCAATATTATATAGATGTCAGTTCCAAATTGACATTTCATTTCATTTGGACATTTCATTTCCAAATGAAAATGTTAGTTTTATTTTTTAATATGACAAGATGATTTCTTCAGGCTAAAACTAATTAAAACACTGGAAAAGAAAAAAATATGAAGAAATGTTCTACCAGATATTTTTCTACTAGATATTAAGAATTCTCACAAATCTGTTGTAATTAAGATAGTGTGATTTTTGTCTCAGAGGTACGTAAATTGACCAATGTACACAGAATAGAGAACATCCGAAAAGACTAATGCATGTGTGGGCACTTGATATCAGACACGAGTCACTCAGAAGATCACTGAGAAAAAGATATTGAATTAGGTCTAGTTTCCCAGAAGCACACACTAAGGTGAAGTTTCGTGTCCAAAAGAATGTGCATGGATCCAAAGGAAACACAGTGGTATGATGCCTTAGGATGTCCCCCAAAAGGCAAAAGATCTGGGCTTTCATTATCTGGCATCTTTGGTCACTGGTTAGGGGATACCCTGGGCCATGTAAATTCCTAGACATTTCCAAGATTCTCAAAGTGTAGCCAGAATGGTCTCCAGTAGTCCAAGGGACAATGTTCTATAGAAGAGCTGCAGGTATTACCAGTTGGAAATGAAAGCATACCTGTTCCAAAATTTTAAAGATTATGTAAGGTGATATGGGTGGAGTAATATCATTGTTTAATGCAGACAGACTTCAATAATCAATGCCAAGATCATTGGATATTGATAATAAAAGATTGAAATGAGACTTACAAAAACACAAAAAATGAGCTGAAGTAAGATAACACCAATTAGGGGGTAACTGGTGGCTCATTGAGCCATTGAGCATCTGCCTTCAACTCAGGACATGGTCTCGGCGTCGTCGGATGGAGCCCGGCATCGGGCTCCCTGCTTAGCGAGAAGCCTGCTTCTCCATCTCCCACTCCTCCTCTTGTGTTCCCTCTCTTGTTGTCTCTCTCTATGTCAAATAAATAAAATCTTTTTTTTTAAAGATAAAACCAATTAGAAAGTTAAAACCATTAAGCTTTTATAATATACTAGAGTATAGGAGGCTATCTTCTCTATTGAAGAGCTGAGGAAGGATTTCTTAAATAGTATATTAAGAATATTGATAACAAAGGAAATATTAATAAACTTGACTACATTAAGACAAAAAGCTTCTGTCCACCAAGAGACATCATTAAATGAATAAAAAAGTGAGTGGTCAGTGCAAGAAGCTACGTGCAACATATATGCCTTACAAAGGATTAGTGTCCAGAATACATAAAGAACTGCTACAAACTGACACAAGAAAAAGAGACAAGCTAATAAAAAGTAGAAAAGAGTTGAACGGGCACATTACAAAGGAAAAAATTCAAATGGCAAATAAACATGTAAAAAGGTTCTCAACTTCATTGCTTATCAGGAAAAAGCATGTTAGCGCCCCAATGGAATACCACCACAGAGCCATCAGATTTGTGGCAATGAAAAAGTCTGAGAATACCAAGTGTTGGTGAGGATATGGAGCAGCTAAAATTTTTTTCCTTTTTTTTTAAGATTGTGTTTATTTGAGCTGACACGGGGCTTGATCCCAAGACCTTGAGATCATGACCCGAGCAATCCAGGTGTAACTAAAATTCTTATTCACTGCTCATAGGAATGTCTGTTGGTACAATCTCTGTGAAATATAGCTTGGCATTATTTAAAAGAGTTGAATATAATGTATGTACTCTTTGACTCAGCAATCCCACACCTAGGTATATCCTCCAGAGAAATGTAAGCAGAGGCCACAGTCTCCAGACAAGAATCTCCATAGCAGCATTTGCTGGTAATAGCCCCAAACTGGGACCAATCTCATGTCCAACTCTAATAGGATAGATAATTTATTTTGGTATGTGAACACAATGGAAATGAACGAACCACATCTGCTTATGTATGTGAACACAACAGAAATGAATGAACCACATCTGCTTATAACAAAATGAGAACATTCGAAAACATAATATTGAGTGAAAGAATCCAGAAACATGGGAAGACTTCAAGTGTGATGCCATTTCTATAAAGTTCAAATTATTCTAGACTCAGCAATCTTGTTTAGAGATGCATATGTAAATGGTCAAACTATAAAGTAAAGGGAGGAAATACTCTCGCAGAAGATCAATGGTTAGCTAAAGAGTGAAGGAGAGCTTCATGAGGAGGAAGGAGCATAAGAAGAGTTTGTATATTCTACATTCTTCTGGTTGTATGTTACGGTGTACACTTAGAAAGTTGAAAAGAAATATGCAAAACTGTGCTGGTTTAAGCAGAGTGAGGTGGGAGGATGTGATGAACAGATTGAAGCATAATACATTTCAGGGCAGATTACTGTATTTGGCTATTTTAACTAATGAACTTCAGCTAATGAGTCCCCAGAGGTACCTTGATTGAAAAGGACTTCCTTGTGCCTCAAAACATATTAACCCTAAACTCCATTCAGTTTTGGGAGTTAACAGTCAAATCCCTGTTTGCCAGTTTATTTATCATCGTCATCATCATCACCATCTCTCATCAGAAAAGATTCTCTGGTGGATAGCAGTAATTACAGATTAGGGGTAAACCCAACCGCCACGATACGCCTCTGAGCTAACCTTTCCCTGTGACAAAAAACTACAGGGACTTAGTAGGAAAATTTCATTAGTAAGAATTTATCCACATGTTATTTCTCTATCTTAGGTCATCACCTGCACATTTGAGTAAGTTGATATATACGTGAATATTAATATTATGTATTTTGTATTTCTAAACTCCTAAGGATGGGGAAAATTGGTTCAATTTCTCTCTGCACTACTTAGCAGAGTTAGCTGGGTATATAAAAAAAAATCCCTGAGCCTAAATTAATTTTTACTCCCAAATCATGTATTTGCTCAGAGGTCAAACAATAAAATTTCCAGTAGGAGCTATCTAGTGCTCATTAGCAATAGCTGATGTGACTGCTTGGTGTGTGGTTTTTGCAGAAGGAAGGCCCTAATATCTTCAGTATATAAACAATGTGCTGGGGCACCTGGGTGTCAGTCGGCTAAGTGTCTGCCTTCCACTCAGGTCATGATCCCAGAGTCCTGGGATCAAGTTCCATGTTGGGCTCTTTGCTCAGCGGGGAGTCTGCTTCTTCTTCTACCTCTGCCCCTCCCCCTGCTTATGATCTCTCTCTCTCTCAAATAAATAAATAAAATATTTTAAAATAAGTAAGTCATTTGCTGACATCAAGTAATCAAAAATAGCCAATGTCAAACAACTAAATCTGTTTACATTTGTGCAGTTGCAAGTGGCCATTTATTAATCTAATAATTGGATGCTTATTTTTATAGTTATTTATAAGAAGAACACACACATATTCATACCCACCACTGTTGAACAATTCAGGGAACTGTCTCTGATTTCCTTCCTTTGGAATTATCTAAAACTCATGGGAGGCTCTGAATTTTGAAAACAAATCAACAAGAACTACTCCAACCAGATACAAAAAATTCTCGCTCTTTTTGTTCCCTTGACATACTGGCCCAAGATTTCTCACACAATTGAAACACTGGCCGATAGTCGACCTGTCATCCCAGCACCTGCCTGAGAATTTCTTCACGCTTTTTCTCCCAGGTTAATTGTTCTCACTCTTTCCTGATGGTTTCAAATCCCACTAATCTTTCAATGCTCCAGTCAAACGTCTTCTAATCAACAAAGACTTCTTGTCCTATCAATTGGAAATAACTGTTCTCATCCTCATTTCCATACATTTGGTCCAACTCTCCTATAACCCCCATCACTTTTATCTTACATCTGCCTTACTAGATGGGAAAGTCCCTGGAAGGCAATGACTAGGTCTTTTTCAGTATGATCCTCCAAGTGCATTGTATATAATAAATGCTAAATAGTATTTGTTGAGTGAATGACTGAATCATAGCTAGTGGAAATTTGTCACTTATAACAGAAATGCTTGAAGTTAAAATGTAGTATATTAGAAATATAATCCTTGGAGTGCTATCTTTACCTTTTTTTACAAGATGATTTTTGTAGGGCAGTTTCACTTCATAGCAAAATTAAGAGGAAGGTACAGAGATTCCCATATGCTCTTGGCTCCCACAGCCTCCCCTATTACTACATCCCTCACCAGGGTTCATTTGTTATAACTGATGAACCTACATTGACACATCATTATCTCCCAAAGTTCATAGTTTATATGCCGATTTACTCTTGGTGTTGTACATTCAATGGGTTTGGACAAATATATAAAGATATGCTTCCTCCACTTTAGTATCATACAGTGTGTTTTCATTGCTCTAAAAATTCTGTTTGCTTCCTTTATTCATCCCTTCCCCACTCCCAACTCCCAGCGACCACTGATCTTTTTCTGTCTCCATAGTTTTGCCTTTTCCAGAATGTGTTATAGCTGGAACCATACAGTATATAGCTTTTCAGATGGGCTTCTTTCACTTAGAAATACATTTAAGGTTTCTCTTCATCTTTTTCTAGCTTGATAGCTCAGTTCTTTTTAGCCCTAGCTAATATTCCACTGCCTGGACGTATCACAATTTATTTGTCCATTCATTGGCTGAAGGACATCTTGTCGCTTACAAGTTTTGGCAGTTATGAATAAAGCTCCTATGAACATCCGTGAGCAGGTTTCTGAGTAAATATAAGTTTTCGCTTCCTTTTGGCAAACACCAAGAAGTACGATTGCTGGGTGATAGGATAAGAGTAAAACTAGTTTTGTAGGAAGCTGCCAAACTGTCTTCCAAACTGGCTGCACCATTTTGCATTCCCACCAGCAATGAATGACAGTTTCTATGGCTCCACGTCTTTGTCAGTATGGGGTATTGTCAGGCCTCTAGATTTTGATCATTTTAAAAGTTTGTAGTGCTGTGTCATTGTTATTTTAATTTGCATTTCCTAGATGACATCTGATGAGGAGCTCGTCCTTACCTTTTTTTTTTTTTTTTCGTCCTTACCTTTTTCTTTTCTCACTTAGAAAAGAGATGGAGGAAGAAACTAAGATCCATTGAGGATCTGGCTTATGCCAAATATTGTGGTAAGTGCTTTACACATATTACATCAATAATTCTCAAAAATAACAATCCTTCACAGGTGGTAAAACTGAGGCTTTTTTGAGGTAAAACTGAGGTAAAAAAAGGCTCAAAGAGATTACATTATTTGCCCAGACTCAAAAGCAAATAAGTAGGAAATCAATACTAAATCCAGTCTTCTTGAATTCCAAATGCTGATAGCCATCTTCAGTCAAGTACATTTGTTTATCGTTAACAGAGAAATCTCTTATTTACAGAAGTAAGAAGCGTTTATTATGAAGATAAATTGGAAATAGTTAGAAGGATAAACCCTACAAAAGTCCAAAACATGAGGTGTTACAGAGCTGGGCACGGTCACTGAAACTGGACTGTGGTTCTGGAGCCAAAGTGACTCATGGAAACTGTGTTGTTGGTTCATCATTTTCACACTGTCATGCTTCTGTTGACACAGGTCAGCCACACTTGGTGAAGTCCCTCGTTTCTGTCCTGAATCCACTGGCTTTCTCTATTTAATCAGTTTCTTCCCCTATGACTACGGCTCACATATTGCTTTGACTTACCACATATGTGACCCTTGCCTCTCCCTCATGACATCTTCTCTTAAACTTTCTCTTCCAATGGGCAAACACGTTTTGGATATCTTGTTGTTTAATTCAAATTCCATATAAGGAATTTGATAAAAATAGTTATTTTTAAAGGAGGCTGTGAAAATTAGGTAAGAGGTGTGTTTATAGATTTGTCGCCTTGGGGCATGACAGAGCAGTGGGAGGTGTTGGTGTAGGTGTGAACAGGCTGTACATAATAATCATCTCCAGCCCAATTCCTAAATAAAGATAGCCAGTCCAGACTTGTTTCTGAGCTCCAGATCTTATTTTCAATGGCTTATTAGACCTTTTCTCCTGTGTGTTACAGAGCTATTTCAATAATATTCAATTTAAGACTGAATTCATTATGGTATCAGCAAAAAAATTCCACTCTATCCTGTGTTCTCTAGCTTGGCTCCAAAACAGCTTCAAGCTTTGAAACAAGTGGTCCTTCTTTTTCATACACCATTACCTTCTAAACGGGAATGTCATTGTCAGTGTTCATTAGGTTCCAGCCCAAATACTCAGTGAGAAATTGTTATTAGATATTTTTAAATTAGATAATCAATATACTCAGATGAAATGAAATGTGGAATACTTTAAAAACCACATGTTTTTTTAATAAGTAGAAATACAAAGTTTATAGCTTATGTAACTAATTGGAAAAGTATTTTAGAACAGTCTTGAAGCAAATTCTATTCAAGAAACTTGGGGTTTTTTTCAGTTGGATGTTGCATATGAGCTCATTAGCTCTCTTGAAAATAAAGTTTAAATGAAGACATAATGCTAATTAAAAGGATTAATGCTCTACACCATTTAAAATTTTGCATAAAATTATAGCTGTGAAAACTATTTATATCAAGAATGAGTTACTGACAGTTCCAGGAGTTTTCAGCTAAAGGCAACCTTGAAGATTTGCAAATTAGCACATATAAACAAGAACTGCAAACAAACTATGAATATTTTATCTTTGAAATAACCATGCAGCAGCTGAGGATAGAAAATGTGTCTGTGTCCCTCTTAGAGATATGGATTTCTTATTTTTATCCAGTACATTCTGGAACAGATGTGTACCTTGAATTGTGCCCACTACATTCAAAGAGAAAAATCCAGCATGCTTATCCAACATCAATATTTGCTATGTACAGTTAAAATTTTCATCACTATTTTTTGAAGTTTCTGAAAGCAATGTGGTTTACATGGGATTTCAGGAAAGCTAAAAGTGTAAGAGATTTGTTTTAGAATTAATTTTTGTTGACTTAAGTCAAATAAAATCACAGTCTAAAATGTTGAAATAGAGATAAAGCTACCACAAAGAATTGAGGTTGATTTCGAAATCAGACAAAATGGCAGCGTCATTCAGAAGGAGCATTCAGAAGAAATAGTATGAAGTTAGGCATGAAATCTTGCTGTGTTTAATATTGAACAACAAGCATATGATTTTGAAGGCCATTAAATTCTCCATAGACAGGAGTTTGGGACTACAGAGCTCAAGTCAAAGGTACACATGAGGGATGCCAGTGTTCTTCAAAAGTGTGGTTCATTGGCCCCCAGTAGAAGAATGGCAGGCAGAGGTGCTAGCTAAAAGCCAAAAAAAAAAAAAAAAATCCACTCAAATTCTACCCTAGGAATTTACACTTTAAATAATCTCCCCAAGTGAATACCAAACAAACACTAGGTTAGGTGAACCACTGGAGAAGATCTTTCTGAACTTTCCTGATCTGGAATGACAGGAGCAGGCAGGTAAGCAAATATGGAAGCTGGGCAGTAGATAAGATAATGGGAAGGGAACAATGGGACTCAATATGATTTAGGCAGTTCCCTTTTAAATACATTCATATACAAGTTTAAAACCCTGTTAGTTAACAGAAACTGCCTACAAAAATTTCAGTGCTCACAACTCTGACTTAAAAGAATCTTGAGTTCCTCCATGAGGAGTATTGAACTTGGGACTTGATTAGTCATTTAATGTTTCTTTTAATCAGCTTGATTTTTGTCCCATGCTCTTCTACTCTAGTTAGCTCCTATTTTTATATGTTTTGATGCTTTAGGCTTGCTTATTATTCTTTGTAATCTCCCAGTATATTTGTTTTAACTGATTTACTGTATCTTCATTTTTCCTAGTTTGCTGTATCTACAGCCCAGGTAGAGTATTTAGTGACTCCCTCAGCTGACAAACACTAAGCAAAGTCTGGTCTCACAGATGTCATAATATGATAACACCCATCATCTGAATTACAAAACTTCAGTATCTGCCCTTAACTCATAACATGTGATACCTGGAATACCACATGCTCCCCAGAAACCACTGATGATCAGCTCTTATCCAAAGCCTGAAGGAGAATAGTGATATTTTTGGAAGATAATTTAGTAGCTTATTATTTTTGAGACACTACTCTGACTATCCCAAATCTTCTAAGACACATGAGGCAGATTATTTCCTTACTTCACAAAGCCATCTCCAGACAGTGCATGTCCTTGTTGAGAGTCGCCAGAAGGAACAATGCTAGGGATTCTAAGGTATTCTAAAATTTTGTCTCAAGTCAATGGGAGCTCAGTGATCTAGAGTTTAAGCACTGGTTCTCAAGGTGTGCTCTGGGTCCCAAATACCCTTTTGGGAATTCACAAGGTCAACTATTTTCTTAAAATCACTAAGATGTTATTTGCTTTTTTTTTTTTTTTTGGCTTTCATTCTCTCCTAATATTTATTTGGCTTTCA
Source organism: Procyon lotor (assembly GCA_028646535.1). NCBI lineage: Eukaryota > Metazoa > Chordata > Mammalia > Carnivora > Procyonidae > Procyon > Procyon lotor. The sequence goes on from CM053609.1 coordinate 82,502,625, forward strand.
TTCTCTCGTGATTCTGTCATAATTCTCTCATGAGTGCACAGCAGTTTTTCAGAGGCTACATGGCACAATGATGTTATCACTCTAACAGCAATGGAAAATATGCTTTTATATTCTTTTGTTTTCTAGAATTTTCTAAAGTAGTAGTTTTATGTATAATATGTGCATTTTCAGAGATTAGCTGTTTTTTTCTCAGTGTTTCTACCACGTTTTTATGATGCTTCTTTGATTTTACCTGCTATAATCTCTGTAACCTCATTATCATCCAATAAATCACTCAAGTATTTCCTCATGTGTGGAAACACATGGAAAATAAGTCAACTTTGTTGTTTTGGTTAGTAATGATACTTTTGAATTGTTTGTGAAATTTTTATAAATTTAGAAATCTATAAAACTGTTATTTTACAGTTGTATTTTATTTTTAAATGAAAAACATTATATTATAAATAAATTCATATTTAGTGATAGACTGTTGAATTAAGTAAGGAAAATTAGAAGACTTACCTTCTCAACTTATGGTTGTTTCATCTATGTCTCAAATTCTATTTCTTTTAAAATGGGAAAGTTGATTTCTATCTCACAGAATTATGGTGGGGTTAAAATAAGAGAATTATGGCACTTTTTTATAAGTCCTAAACCTTATAAGATATTATTAAACTTGTTATTTTAAAATTAACTAGTCATCCAGGTGTTGGGTATTAAGGAGGGCACATGATGTGATGAGCACTGGATTTTATACGTAACTAATGAATCATTGAACTCTACATCAAAAACTAATGATCTACTATATGTTGGCTAACTGAACATAATAAAAAAACAAAACAGTGTTTAGTAACTAAACAAGCAAAAAATCAATCAATAATAAAATGAACTATTTGTAAGATCCCATCAAGCAGTCGAATCAGACCCTTTAAAAAGTACTCTTCTCTTTCTACTGGATTCACTTATAGTCCCTTACTCAAAAATTCTGCCCACAGTCAAAAATTGAATAATAATTCCACTTATTCTATGCTCTACCTTCTAAACATGAAATCATTTACAAGATGGGCCAAGAATGTATTTGCTAGGGGCGCCTGGGTGGCTCAGTGGGTTGAAGCCTCTGCCTTCGGCTCAGGTCATGATCTCAGGGTCCTGGGATCGAGCCCTGCATCAGGTGCTCTGCTCAGCGGGGAGCTTGCTTCCCCCTCTCTCTCTCTCGGCCTGCCTCTCTGCCTGTTTGTGGTATCTCTCCCTGTCAAATAAATAAATAAAATCTTAAAAAAAAAAAAAAGAATGTATTTGCTATACCTGTCTCTAAACAGAATGGAGAGCAGGTGTATGGCCTGCTGAAACCCTCATCCTACTTTATTCGAACTCTGTGACAGTTTTAAGATTAGTAAAAACACAATCAATACTATCTACTCAGGTAGTTTCAGTGTACCTTCACAATAATATCACTTGTGTCATTTTTTTCTTTTTATTTAAATCCAAATAAATACTCATCGCAGAGATTCTATCACCAGGGGACTATAAATTCTATGCAGGCCTGCACTTTATTTCCATGTACCTCTCTTACAAATTCACTGACCCTTTTGCAAGTAACCCCTGGGTTACTCACATTTTTTTTTTTTTTGCACTATTACCTACCCTGTGCTTCTTTTTTTTTTTTTTTATTAAAGATTTTTATTTATTTGACAGCGAGAAACACAGCGAGAGAGGGAACACAAGCAGAGGGAATGGTAGCGGGAGAAGCAGGCTTCCTGCAGAGCAGGGAGCCCGATGCGGGGCTCGATCCCAGGACCCTGGGATCATGACCCGAGCCGAAGGCAGACGCTTAACGACTGAGCCACCCGGGCGCCCCCCTACCCTGTGCTTCTTAATGCATTCTCTTCAAGGCTCCCATCACACATTTTTCTTCTTTCTCTTATCACTCCTCTGTTGAACTTTTGTACTTCATAAGCTCATGGGCTTCTCCGCTTACTTTTCAGTTGTTAATACTCTCAGACCTTGCAAAGTGTCTGTGATGATGTAGTCATTACATCTATTTCTGAGAATAAAAGGAGACTTTTTTCTTTGTTCGTTCAATCAATAAACATTTACTGAGTGTCTACTATGTACCCAGGCAGTATGCTAAGTGCTGAAGATATGATGATGAGTAACAACAAACATGGTCTGTGTCCTCTGATGAATTTAGAATCTCTTATGGGAAATGAACATTAACTAAATAATCACACACACACACACACACACACACACACACACAACCCACATAGGGTTTTTTTTTCCCCCAAATATGTTTATTTTTTCAGTGTTACAAGATCTATTGTTCATGCACCACACCCAGTGCTCCATGCAGCACGTGCCCTCTTCAATACCACCTAGGGTTTAATTGCATGCAGAAATAGATTCTTTGAAAGCAAGGCACTTGGTTCAATGAGAACATACCACCGAGGAAACTGACTTAGGCATGGGGAGGAGAATAGGGAATGAAGAAAGACTTTACTGAGCATACCAATATTTGAAAGAAGAGTGAAATTTGCCAGGTTATATGTGAGGCTCATGGGCAGGTGGAGGGAGTGGAATTTGTACAAGACAATGTGACTAGAGCTAAAAGACTAAAGATGGGAGTGGCATGAACTGAGGAAGCAGATACAAGCAGAAGCTGGGCCATGCAAGGCTTCGTAGGGCTATTCTAATGGAAGACTATCTATGATGGCATTTCAGGTCAGATGTCCCAGCTGAGAGGAGCCATGCCCAGTGGATTAACATGGTAAGATTTATTTTATTTTATTTTATTTTATTTTTATTTTATTTTATTTTATTTTATTTATTTTATTATTAACATGTAATGTATTATTTGTTTTAAAAAAACACTTGCAATTATTTTGATGCATAAGCTTTCTTCTCCTGGGTTTATTTGACATCGGACTCTAGATGTAGGTTTAATGTCAATGAAAGAAAGAAGTGACCATGAGGAAAAGTGGCCTACCACCTTTTGCAAAGTCACTACCCTAGATGAGCTTGTAATGGCTTTCAAGCAAATCAGTCTCATTAGACACAATGTTTGGAGTGCCTCTGCCGGCAAGACAGGCTCTGTGTGATTTAGGTGTTCAGGGGTTGGCTACTTCATTAAATCATTTAAATCCTCTCAAACATCCCAATTCCAACTCTCAGGGCCCATGTCTTTCCCAGACAATTTCATAACTTTTTCCAGTTATGAATTCATAAATTCATGTGAGTTTTTTTAATTCAATCTGCAGTATAATTCATTAGTCTATGGGAGCAGATGCTTAGATCTTTTGACTAGGACAGTCCTGTGAACACAAGGTAAAAGAAGGCAGTATAGAAGGCTTCTGACTTTTTGACAGAGATTTTAGCCAAAGACTTAAAATCTTGAGTCTATTTCTTTTTGTAAGCCCTCTGACATGGTTGGGAATGGCCATTTCACCGCTACAGCCCTTGTATTCCTCATGACCTTCAGAATTTTCAGTGTCAGCTGCTACCGAGTTTGTCCAGGCTTTGAACTTCTTTCTGTGTGGTCACTGCTAAAATGTAAAAAGCCATCCCCTTCTGCTTGTCATGGCCTGCCAGTGCCCCACATTGTCCTAGCAACCTGATCCTTACTTTCTTCGAACCCAACTGCAAATCAGATTACATTATAATTAAGAAACTCTGATCATCAAAAAACACCATTATGGAATGAAAAGGCAATTCCCAGAGTGGGAGAAGAAATTTGCACCACATCGTGTCTCACTAATTAGTAAGAAAAAGACAACTAGAATGACTAAAATTTTAAAGACTGACAAGTATAAAAGACTTATGCTTGGTAACTGTCAGAAAAATGTGAGATAACTAGAACTTTCACACATTTCTGGTAAAAGTCTAAGTCGGTACACTTTGGAAAACTCTCTGGTATTAGTTCCTAATGCTGAATATGAGGATATTCTATGCATTAGCAACCGCTTCCATATATACACATATCCAAAAGAAAGAAGTATAAATGTGCACCAAAGACAAATAAAAATACTCAGAGTGGTGGTTTTCATAATAGCCAAATTACTGAAAACCACCCAAATGTCCATCAACAGTTTAATGGATAAAAAAAAAATGTACTGATACAAAAGAATGCCGGACAGCATGGACAGCAACTGTGGCCATATACAACATGGATGAATCTCATTAACATAATGCTGAGGAAAAGAAACTAGTAAAACTGGAATGCATAGTGTGTGGGTTCATTTATTTAAAGTTGAAAAAGGCAAATTTATCTTTGTTATTAGAGGGCAGAAGAAGGACTATCTTTAAAGAAGAGAAAGGAGCACAGAGACAGGTGTTTCTGGGTACTGGCAAAGTTCTGTTGCTTGATCTGGGTGATGGTTACATGGGAATTTGGGCGTGTGTGTGTGTGTGCGCACGCGCACACGATACATAAATATCATACTTATTTAGTTCAGTTAACCAATCCCAGATCCTCATTTCCTTGAGGGTGTTTATGCAATCATTTCCCCTAACACTCACTGATTCATTCAGAATGGAGTCCACTCTGAATATTTTAAGTCAAGAAAGATTTGTAGAAACAATCAGGCAACTCACAGAAACTCCAGGAGGGCCAGAGAACCAGGTGGGATGTTACACAGATAGGAGAAGTGTAGCCGAGGACAGTACAGTCTGAACCTCTGCTGTTGCCTACAACTCACCACAGTCCCCAGCGAAAACTCCAGGTGCTTCTGCCAACAAACTTGCCTGGCCTTCAAACTCCTGGTCATGGGGCTTCTGCCTCATGTCCTCACTTCGCCTCCAACTCTTGTGCTGCTTTGGCTTGAGGAAATCTAGATTCGATGTGTGCTTCCCATCTGAAAGGGAGTCTGAGAAATACAAGAGCTCTGCCTTGGGCATGCAGGACTCACAATGTGGAAAACAGAAAACTGTCAAAATGTTGTTCAAAAGGTACCAGGCATTAAAAATAACACTGCCACTACAGTCATCGCAGTAATTACAGTAGCTCGCTCATGGGCCACGAGACCACCTCCACTTCACAGCAGACAATGGCGGGTAGTTCCAACAGTTGTGCCTTTGGAGGAATAGGTATCATTTGTTAAATGGTCAAGACTCTCTTTCATATTATCATGGAAAATGGATTATGGAAAATAGTAAACATACTATTTTGAAATATTAAATGTGGACAACCACCTTACTCCTCACTCCCAAATAGACTCGTATTGTTTTGTAATAGCAAAAATACTGGGAAAAGCTTAATCTCTATCAATAAGGCACTAATTAAAAGAAGACATATTTGGGAAGGTGTCCAAGACAAATTGATATGTGAAAGAAGCTAATTACAGTACAATATGAATAGTAAATATGAAAAGTAAATGATTCCATTAGTATAAAATCTATCATTTACCTAATCTATCCAACTATTCCATATATGGTCATATGCTCATATGTGCAAAACATTTTCAAAAAGGGTATTCGATGCACAGCATGATTCAAAACTGGGTGACGTTAGGGCGTAGTTGGGAAGATCTTATTTTCATTCCTAAGCTCTTTTCTAATAAACATATATAACTTTGATGTTTGGAAAAAAGAAATGAATACAGTTAAAAAAAATAAAAGGAAATGTTTAGGAGCTAGAAGTTAGATATCAACTGAATTCAAGCCAAGTGTACAGATAGGAGTGTCTGAAATGGCTTTCCCCTTTCTGATGATGATATATTTGGAAAGGTCTGCTAGGGTGTTTCTAAGGAAACTTAGCAGTGAAGTCCAAACCATCATCTCCATCAAAAAAAAGGGAGTTGGTCTGTGCGTTATGGGAAGATAAAAAAGGGAAGTGCACTGAATATTACATTAATAACAAAAGTAAACATCTTTGTTTAAAACAACAGCGATCCTGCAGCAATTGATTCTCAGCAGACAGAACCAGACGAGAACAGTACTAACTGCCCAGATAAGACCTTGCCAACAGTGAAAGTATCAGCAAGAGGAAATGTATGCTAGTCTAAAACTCAATTAATTTCATCAAGGGTATCACTGAAAACAAATTATCATGGCTGATAACACAAAACCTTAGCAAGCCAAAGGACAAAGATAACGTTCAAGTTCAAAGACTTGCAGTTTACTTTGTTTTCAGTAAGCTACATTTTGTCTAAACCCATGAGGAATAATTAAAGGATGTTTCCTGTGCTGTTTCTGGTATTAATTAGAGCCGTCCAGTGGTGCCGATATGAGAACAATAGTAACAGAGCAAGCCAGTTTCATGTGTACTGCTCATTGGAGATCAACGGAGGAATTTGCTCTTCAGTGGTAGCTGAACCTCACTTCTTCATATTTGGAGTGAGAGCGATGCAAAGTGTATCCTTTTTCTAGATAATTGCCCTTCATTTTTCTCTGGTGAAATTAAGAAATGAGCCACGTGAAAGCACGACATCTGCACGAGTGCAGAAGGCCACTGCTCTGCCGGTGATCAGAGTCTCTATAGTGGCCATTGGCTCATGCGCATTGTTAGGTCACTCAGATGGAGCTGTTTTTGCTTTTGCTGTTTGATGTATTAAAGCAAAATGCAGAGTTGAGGAAACAGCTCAGGAATGAAAGCTGTGGCTCTGTTCTCACTCCCAACTGTGACTCATATCTCTAACGAAGCTTGTGCCAGGCCACTTGACTCCTATGTCTCAGTGTCTCCATCCATAAAATGGAAACGGCAGCACCACACACTGTGCAAGGGTTTTTGAAATTAGCTAATCAGTGTGAAGAAATGTGAAAGAAAAAAAATCTGTCTCTTTCTCTCGGCAATTAGGGTTGCTGAATGATTAAAACAAATTGTGGTCAAGGACGAAAGCTTTAAAAATAACGTATGCTTTCATTTCACTAGGGTGGTCCTAGAGAATCTGAAGGCAAATATTGGTAGTAGATAACCTCTTTGGATCTTTTCCCATTCCGTGACTTCATAGCGCCAAATCCTGAAAGATGGTCTGGGTTATAGCTATGAAAATGGACACATCGTTCTAGTCATTAAAAGACAATAACATACCATAGTTCTTGGGCGTTTTACAAGTTGGGCAACACTGCTGAACTAGGAAAAAAGTTTTAAAGCTAGAACTAGATACTAGTAAACTAGATACTAGTATCTACTAAGAACTAGATCTATACTAGCATCTAATTCTTACAAATTTCAGGAGATGCTCTAAAATCAGGACTTATACACATGAATTTTAGTAAAGACGTTGGATGACTTCCTTTCGATTAAAATTCTAAAGGAGCCCAAAGGTCTGGAGAAGAGAAGACACAGAAACGGCTTTCAAATACAGATAAACACCCCCCCACACACACACACACAAATAAAATAATTTAATGAACATATGGATTTTCGCAAATGCCTCAGCTTGCTGCCAATTTTGCAGTTAATATTTCTGAAAGTCAGCATATGCTGATCACCATGTGTTTATAAAACAGTCTCAATAGTGAGGACAAAAGACTGTGCTTTGGCACGTTTACTAACCACATGGGCAATTATATCAGACTCTTACTTCACCCCCCCAACCAGGAGAGTCAAGTAAGGAAGCCTCTTTTGCAGCTTTCTGTGATCTGCGTTAATACCTTAGGACTCCTGACGTAATTGCTTTCTGTGTGAACAGCTCACCAACATAAAAACAAATGAAAATAGTCCTTTAAGTATTTAGTAATTGTAAAAATATTTGGGAAGATAAAAACGTGGGATTTTGTGTGATATTTTCCAATGACAGCTGGAAATATGATTTTTCTTTACTTCAGGAAACTAAAACCTCTGGGATTTTTCAAATGTTTATTTTGGACAAAGACTATGAAAACATTCAGTATTTACCCTGGTGCCATTTGAAGCTCATGTTTTGTACGTTTGGGTCGTTTGGGCCTGAGATGTGCTCAAGCAAATTTTCATTTGAGTAGATGTAGCTTGGACGTGGAGCAAAACACTATTTGTCACAGACTTGCTGCTGTGCAGAAAAACTCAAACCATGAATTAGTATCTTTAAAAATGTCTTCTTTCAAGCTTGTGATCCTTTGGGGAGGTCTGAAAGTCCAGGAATTTAAGACTTTCCCCTAAAGAAAGGGGTTCTGGTACATCTGGAAGATGCATTTTTTTTCTCTTCCTTACGCAGGCACCGGGGTTCAAGCTGACCTACACATGGAGATAGCAGGAAAGCCCTCTGGTTTTCCTTCTCTGTCTTCTCTAACCCAGATTCATATTATAAGAGAAACAGGCCTGATGAAATATGGAGTAAGAAATATGGAGTAATATGTGTTCCTCTGTGAAGAGGAACACACCTTCGCTCAGTTCCTCTCTCAAGAGCTACACTTGTGCCTTCTCTTTGTGAAGAGTGGGTGAGTGCCTTTTTTCATTGACTAGATCATCAGCAAGTCTTCCAGAAGCTTCTTGTGTCAGTGTTCTCCTACTTAACCCCATGCTTCTTCACCTGGTTAGGGTTACAGGTTCACAAGCACTTCGGCATCCTAAAATAATTTCCTACACTTGATGCAGTTAGTGAAGAAGTAGGTTTGAGAAAAACAAGGATTTAGGCAAGAAATCCAGAAAACATAGGCAAAGCCAAGCAAAGTTGTGGAGTAGTCTGGGAATATCTATGTGGGAGCAGGTAGTTCTTGAGGCTGAGGAGTGAGAATTTTCTATGGAGATGAGATTTTGTCTTTTCAGAAGAGAGTCTCATCTACTTGGGTCTGCCCAGAAGTCTCACAGTAGAGCTCAGGGAAAAAAACAAAAACAAAAAAACCTGCTTTACTCTTTGTCCCTATTGTGGTTCTCTTGGTAGGGGGACCTGGACTGTCTAGTAAAGCACTGAGCTCCCTGTCCCTAGAAGTGTACAAACAACAGCCAGATATTTATATGCTCAGACATGACAGAGATGGCCATTTTGATTTTTACTGTAATTTTAACCTAAATCTTAATCTTTTCTTGAATCAATGTCAAAACCTAGCAATATAACATGATTTTTTTTTTAGCCAAAGAGCCATGGTTTCAAAAGACAATTTGTGTGAAAACCCAGTATACGCAACAGCTAAAAGTAGAGTTGTTCTTGTCCATGATGGGATGAGGGTTTGGGGCCCAGCTCACTTGACTTCCCTGCAATCCATGAGAACCTATCCTGAGGCTACCATATGAAAGTCATTGCTATAACCAAATACCTGTGCCTTTGCATCCCTGCACAACTAGCACAACACATACTTACAAATGGATTCTCTTTTTTTCCCATACATGTCCAGGCTTCAGTGTTCTGTGGCCTGTACATGCAAACAGTTCATGGATTGTATCCACTTGTTCATAAATGTTTACTAAGAGCCCATTGTGTGGCAGGCACTGTCCTGGTAGCAGGGATACCGGGATGAATCACACGAGTCCCTGCCTGAAGATAAATGTACCATGTATGAGGCTTTAATGAAATAATAAGATGCCTGCAAAAACATCAGTTTCCCATTCCCATTCCCTTTGTCTTCTCCTGGGAGTAGTACCTCTGCAACCTCTAACTCAGGAATCCAAAGCTCTGCAACCTCTTCCTTTGTGTCTCACCTATCACCACTCCAGGTGAATTCTTGAACAATTAAGTTGGCATTAGACAGGGAGTTGCATCATGGCACAGATCATCTGGAGAAGCTTGAAAGTTTGAGTCCACTACAAGGATATGACACGTTCACAAAAAGATATGGGCTGCATGAACAGGGCCATTGGTTTTGATGGAGTGAATTTCTAGTCCTGCTCTCTTGCCTCTGTTCAGACCACTTCCAGGGACCAGTTCTGGGAGCCATTTCAATAAAGACGTTGACCAACTAGAGGTCAAGTAGGACTATGGGGGATCCAGAGGCCACTTACACGAAGAATGCCTCAAGGAAGTGGGGACATCTAGCTGGAAGAGGACAAAATGCCTTTACTCTGTGTGTGCAGAGGATTGAGAGGGAGGAGAAAGGCATATGAAAATGATAGGCAATTGTTTGATCGAGCTACTATGTTAAAGAGGGAACCGCTTGATCTGTGTGTTCTACAAGACAGAGCTAGGATCAATGAGTGAACTTCAAAGTGAAGAATATTTGCACTCAATATAAGGAAGACTTTCCTAATTATTACAATGTCCCACACATGGAATGGGCTGCTTTAAAAAAGAGTGAGTGAGATCAAAAACATTCAGGTCAGAACTAAATAACCATCCATTAGGGTGACGTCATGAAGATTCCTGCAACTGTTTCAACAAGCATCCGTTGTGTACCAGTCATGTAGATGCTGGGAGACACAGAGAGGAAGAAGTGCTTCCTCCCTCACAGAGCTCACTTTTAAGGAGACTGACATGTAAACAAACCAATAATGACAATTTAGTCTATTCTGTGCAATTAAAAGAACATGCACCAAGTTTAGCTAGTAGAGAAAAAAAATTGATGCTGTGCTGGGAGGAGGACAAGAGAGAATGGAACCAGAGAAGATTTTAGGGAGAAGGTGATGTTTGAGCCAATTTGAGGGTAAGTAGGAGTATTGTGTGGGTCCTGTTGTTCAGTAAGTCATGGTCCATATGGAGGATGCTCAGGGGGGTTGGATATGCAAAAGGCATGGGGGTAGGAAGAGCATGGCTTCTCAGGGAAGCAAATGGCTTGAAGTGTTCAGAGCATGAGGTGGTGGGAGAGGTGAGGAGATGGGGAGCGTCAGGAGACCAGAGGAGATGGGAGGTCAAGGAAGAAGAGAATAGCCTTTGATCTTGAACAGAAGGGCTTCTCTCACAGAGATGAGAAGAAATGCATAGGGATATGGAGAGGGTAAGGACTGGTCAGTGAGATAAATATGGTTGGTGACAACATATTTCCAGTGAAGCAAGAGATGAATGGCTCAGAGTAAGAGGAATGAAGGCTGTGTGTGTCTTGTGGAGACTGTCATAAAGGTTAGCATAATTGTAGACAATGTCAAAGAAAGATCAAATAACTGATAGACAGCACTGAGGACCCCAAATGAGAATGAAACCTATAGCATCTGTCCACATGGGCCTGTTGATGTTCTTCAGAGCACTCAGTTGTATTGGAGGTCAGAATAGACGGCCCCTAAAGTCTCTTCTGAATTTAAGATTCCCCAATTCCATTCACAGTCATTAATCCTTCTTGGGCGTATGGGATAGTTCCTTAAAAAAAACTTTTTAAAATAATTAATTGAATTTAAATAAATAAGATTTCAAAGACATTCTTGCATATATCACACAATTTGCCAAGTGTAATTATATAATTCAACAGTTTTTAGTAAATTCACAGGGTTGTGTAACTTTTACCAAGGGGAATTTGAGAACAATTTCATCACCCCAAAAAGAAACCTTGTACTCATTAGCAGTCACTCCCCATTCCCTCCCTACCTTACCCTAGCTTCTGGCAATAACTAATCTATTTTCTGTACCTATAGTTGTGACTATTCTGGACATTTTATATAAATGGAATCATCTAACATGTGCCCTTTTGTGACTGGCTTCTTTCACTAACCTAACATTTTCAAAATTCATCCATGTTATAGCATGAATCAATGGTCCATTCCTATTTAGGGCTGAATAATATGCCATTATAAGGGCATACCATGTTGGTTTATCCAATCGTTAGTTTGTAGGCATTAAGTTGTTTCCACTTTTTGGCTATTTCAAGTAATGCTGCTGTGAACATTCACACACAAGTTTTTGTGAGGATGCCTGCTTTCATTTCTTTTGGCATACTGAATAATTTTTGGACCCCTACTGCCGAGGCTATTAATATGAGTTCACTGTGTTTCCAGGATACTGCAACATTTCTCAGTAAATATTGTGGAACCATTTCACCAATTCCCCAAAAGTACAAAATAGCAGCACCTTTTGGGGTCTATCTGTAGACCTTTATTTTCTTCCTAAGGAAGGCCTGCCTGCAGGTTCCAGGCCATGGGGCATATCTAAAGAAGCTGTTGTCCTTATGCACACACACATATACACATATGTATATGTGTATACATACACGTGTATATCTGTATACACATGTGTGTGTAATTTTACAGTGTGTGTAAACAGATTACATATATTATTATAGAATGTTATTAATTCTCCATCTAATTAATGGAAAATCATTTGCCCCCTAGTTGTGGGCTCATAGCCATTTCATCGTCTTGAAATGATTCTCCTCTCCTATCTGCTCTCCCTTATAAAGACACTTGAAAGGGAACAATTTAGGCACAGTTACAGTGCTGCACTAGATCCCTTTTACATGGTAGAAGAGATACCTAGTCAAAGCACTTCTAAGTAACTTTATGTAGGGAGAAAGAATATGGTTCACTCTTCATTTGCATGAGTCCCTACTGAGGAATCCTGAAGAGAAAAAAGGAAAAACAAGCCCTATTGCATGGTCCAAGTCTTCATACTTTACCACAGGGCTGAATAAGGAGGATTTATTAATAGGAAACTAGCTCGAAAAACATTACTATTAGATCTTATATGTGGTGACTGATTTCTGTAGGTCTCTGTGTCTGGAGAGTCTTTTTCCAAGGCCACTCATAATGTCACTAGGGAAGGAAAAAAAACCCTTTCCCTGTCCTTAGGCCTGCAAGATCTCTGGGATTGGCCTTGTAATGAACTTTTCCCTGAGATCTCTGCCTGGGGACCGCCTTATAACACTGTTCTCAAGAGTTGCTTCTGTGCCTCCTCTCGGTGAGGATTTTACTTATTCACTTTACCTGTAACTCTTGTTGTAAGATCTCTGTTTCCCTAGCTTCACCCCCATTTCTGTGCTCTCTGAAAACCAACACAGATCCAAGCATATAAGGAGATACAGCCGAGATGAAGACTAATTCAGAAAGCTTTGAATGGTTTCTTCCCTGGCTCTCTGCCTTTTTGCCCCAAGTCCTTCCACACTCCCAGATTGTTCTTTCTTCCATATGTTTCCTATTTGGCCAGGAGCTTGCTCTCCATTCTCTTCAGTGAACCAGATGTGAGGACGTTCACCCTGTTCACATCAGGGGAGGAGCTCTCTCACCACAGAGTGATTTATAATCTAGTTTAGAGATCCATATATTATGAGAAACTCCCCAACAGCCACCATGGAATGTTCTTACAAATTACAGGAAGATCCATGCTGACATTATCCATTTTAATAACTGTCTACCAACACATACGGAGAGTTCACCAGCCTTGCTAAAAGTGGACCAGTGAAGACAAAATTTAACTGAGTCAAAATGGAACTGGACAGGTGAGGTGATGCTCTTAATCAGAAGAAATCATTCAGAGTATCATAAATTGTTCTCTGTCTGTCACCAAACCTAAATCTTGCAGCTAGTTCCTAAGGCCTTTAGCAACAAATATTGTTAGCAGAAAATAATGCTATCGTTATTTTTTTTAATATTTTAAAATGGTGATTGAGGACTTCTGTTTCTAAGTAAGATGGAGTAAGAAGCAATAGAACCCCACTCCCTCTGTAACAACTAAAAAAGTCAGATAATTGAAAATATATGTATATAAATATTTACACATATAGAGCTAAATATGTTTTAAAATACATATATAACATATAGTTATATATACATATAATTTAAAGTACATTGTATATTATATTTATGTAAGTCAATCCTCATTATTCACAGATTCCTTGTTTGAGAATTTACTTATCCACAAAATTTATTTGTAATGCTAAATCAAAGTTCACAGTGCTTTTGTGGTCATTTGTGACACGCATATGTACAGAGTGGCAAAAAATTTGAGTGGCTCCACAAGCATGTTCCCAGCTGAGATCAAGCAAGGCAACAACTTCTTATTCTTTCTGCTTCTTATTCCAGCTCTCATCCTATACATAAGTGTCCTTTTCATGGTCTATTTAGTGTAATGTTTTTTGTATTTGGGGGCTTTTGTTGGTGATTTTGCTTTCTAAAAATGGCCTCCAATTGTGGGCTAAAGTGCTAAGTTCAAAAATGCTGTGATGTACCTGATGAAGAAAACAGATGCGTTAGATAACACATCTTGCCTTTGTTTTGGCATGAGTTATTGCACTGTTGGCTGTGAATTCACTGTTAATGAAGTAACAATATATATTAAATAATCTAATCCTGCCTTTCCCTAGGGACAATGATTCAGTCTTGCTAATTCAGTGATTGTGGTGACTTTATAGATCATAACTACCTCAAATAATGAGAACCAACTGTGTGTGTATAATTTTTACATATATATTTTTATTTGTATGTATATTTATATAATCTATACATATATGTATATATATTTTTTAAGACACTGGAGTGATGTGATACAAAGAGAACTGAATGAGCTCAACCGGAGTAGCAAGCCCTTCCAAGGAAGCAGGCTATTGCGGCTACTTAATTACCTGGGGGTATTTGCAAATCGTGACTGAAAACTGAAGATTAGACCTGAGGGGAAAAGAGAAGCCAACAAAGCTTTTGATGGTCATGCAAGACTACTGTAACCAATTGGAAACTTCAGGAGCTCAAAAACCTGGTGGCCATTTCCCCCCCACAGTTCATTTGCTGAATCCACATCTGTGTGAGATGCTGGAGAGTATCTAAAAGGCAGATTATAATCCTTCTTCATCTAGCAATATTTGGTAGGTAAAGTATTACATGAAGAAGAGGGATTTCATTAAAAACGGGGCTGGTTTTCTCCTTGAGACATTTAAAATATTTGCCAGATCATGGACCAGAAGGCTGCAGAAAGCAGCTCAAAGCTACCACAGAGACACTGACTCACACAGCTTTTCGGAGTGGGGAGATGGTATGGAGACCTGCCAGGTTCTCAGTCACAACTTAGGAAGGTTTCTTCCTTGAGACATTTGAGACCAAATAGAGGTAGATTGAGTTTAATTAAAGCTGCAGTCCAGATCTAGCCCAACTCACTTTTTGATTGGATCTAGAAAGCAAAGTTCTTTTCTGAGGAGAAAAGAATATAAACTTCAATCTCTACAACTCATTTCTATACAAAGTCTGACATAAAATTAACAAAACAAGAACAAGACATGTGAAGAAGCATAAGAATGGTAATCAAGAACAAAAATAATCAATAGGAGCAGACTTACAGATGCTTCAAATGTTGGAGTTAACAGATAAGACCTAAACGGATTACAATGACTATGTTAAATAACATATAGAGAAATATGGACAGAATGGTTGAAAAAAATTACTAATTTAAGCAGAGAATTGGAATCTATACAACCAGATGGACCTTATATAACTGAAAAAACATTATCTGAAATTAAAAACTTGTGGATAAGGCTTAGAGCAGTCAAGACACAGCAGAGAAAAGTCAATAGCTATACATTCAAACTCAAGGTTAGAGAGAAAAAGGATAGAAAATTATGGGACAGAGTGAAAGAGACATGTGAGATACAGTAAAATAATCTAGTGTACATGTCATTTGAACTTTATAAGTGAGGAGAAAGAGAATAAGGCAGAAGAACTATTTGAAGAGATAATGGCCAATAATCTACCTATAGAAATTCAAGAACTCAGAGAACCCCAACCAGGTAATACAAAGAAAATCACAATTAGGCACATGACAGGCAAACCCCTGAGAATAAAAAATAAAGAGAAAAGTCTTAAAAGTAGTTGGAGTAAAGAGACACCTTACCTTCAGAAGGACAAAAACGAGAATTGAAGATCACTTCTCAGCAAAAACCATGGAGGCGGAGCACATATTTGAAGAGCTGCAGGAAAAAAGCTGCCAACTTGCAATTCAGCACCCAGAGAAATTTTCTGGAATTAATTTCCGGTATATCTGCACTACAACAAATAAGGTTCTTTAGCTTTAAGGACATATATACAAATTTATCAAGCTGTCACTTGGGATTTATTAACCTTATTGTATTTAAATTTTTAAAAATATATAATAAAACAGACCCTCAAATATAGAAAATTCTCACCCTTTCTTCCCATTTCAGGACTTCAAACCAACCACTCTTGCTTATTTTTCTATGTGACTGGGAAAGCAAGTGTCTTTAACAAATACCTCTAACAAGAAATCTGAACACCAATTAAATCAATGAAAGAATGAATGTGGAATATGATGAGAAGTATGTATAATGAACTGTGACCTTATTGATTTACTGACTTTTAATCTTCCTTTGCTCAGAGTCCTGGATTTCATACATTTCTGGTTATTTTCCAAAAAGTTGCTTGCGGTCCTTTCTGCCTTCCAATGTGATTTCTGGAAAAGTATCTGCCTATTGGGTCCTTATCATCTACTGTAAAATAATCTGCAGTGGATTCTAAAACATGTTTTGGATTGTATGTGATCCTATATAATGTAGTTATGAATTATATCCTATCTTGGGTTGTTCCTTATTTATTTACTGTTTTGCCTTCTCAAGTTTCTTTTGGGAGCAGATTAATTAAGATGCTTTCTATCTGAAAGCTTTTTCTGCCTCCTAGGTATATCCTGAAATATACTGCACCCCCAACCAAGTTTTCCTGGATTTCCTTAAATTTTTATAGATGATTCTATCTTGCCAGTTCTATATATTGGCATACAAACTATCCAACTAAGACCCCCTAAATGGAGATTTATAGCTTCTCCTCTTTCTATCCCATGGCCATGTTACAATTCTTTTCCCATTTATCATTACTTAACATATATACTTAATGCACTAAATCTTTCTCAGCCCCAGTTCATGGTTTTAACTTTAGATACATATTGTTATGGACCCACTTGTTAGATATTTAGTTATCACAAAGAAAATCCCAAAGATAGTCTTCCTTGATTTTTGCCAAATCTACAAAAATTGTGCTTTTAGTCTTCTGTGTAAGATTACAGACTTCACAGACCCAAGTGTGAAAAGACAGAGAGTCATGAAAAAATAAATTCTCTGGGAATTTATAGATAGCACCTGCAGTTCAAGGCAGTGATGCTCTTGATTTTCATAGGCCTTGAAATTAGCAGCTTAATCCAAGTGTACCAAAATCTCCAAGGAACATTAGGCTTCAGATGACATCTTAGTAACAGACACAAATCTAATTAGCAATGCGACATCTATTAGTAATTAGCAAATATGTACTAATAATGTGTAGTCAGTTGGTATTTAGTAAACAATTAGTGATGTGTAAAGTAGTAATTCATAGTAAAGGTTTATTAGTGATGTGTAATGAACCTAGATCATGGAATGCTGTTAGGTGGCTTGTTCTGCCTCTTTCCCAGGACTCCTGGGAATATCAGGAAATGGGGCAAGCATTTTATCCATAAAGTCATAGTAAAAGTTCAATTAATCCCAAATGTTACATTAAAAGAACTAACTTTCCTGTATCCTGTAACATTTTAACATGGTAGTTAAAGAAGAAAATTCCAAGCTCTTGGAGAGAAAAAACTTGACATGAACCAGCAGAAACATCTACCTGTAGTTGCAAGTTCATTTACTCTTTCTGCTCCTCTTCTATTTAATGGCAGTCTCTACACCAGTCCTAGTGTCACCTTTGATGCCTTAGGCTGCCATCTTTTCAAGCTCTGACTTCAAGGAAACTACAAGATCAAGAAGCATAGTCTCCTCCAACACACTCATGTTGCCAAGGGGAAAGGAATCCACTGTCACATTTCCTTTCTTGGATAGAGTCACTTTTTGTATCCACAGGGTCTTCTGAGGGAAGCCCTCAGTCCTCTTGAGCCCTACATTATCTCTCTGCATTACAGCCTTACTAGGAAAAGAGGCACTCTTGAAGGTAGAATGGAATCTACATGAGACGATATGTTTTTTGTTTTTTAAATTGCAAATAACAGTTTAGAATCAGACTGGCCTGGGTTCAAATTCCGACTCTATCACTTAATATTGGAAAGACTTGAAGGAAGCTTGTGATACCCTTTCTCAACTGATTTTTAAAGAGGAATAATAAAAAATAAAAAAATTTAAAAATTTAAAAAAATAAAACCTACTTTGTAATACTGTTGTAAGGATCGGGATAATTTATGGTAGATGCTGGAATGCTGCGTAGGCAAAATAGGTGCTCAGTTAATGGTAATTTGCTCTTCTTAGAGTAGCTTCTCTAGTATGAGTAAGAGGGCCCCCTCATGTAAAACGAACACTATATTTGTTTCTGTGGAAGCAAGGGGGTCACTTAACAAGGTGTGTAATCTAGCTTTGTACAGTAAGCATTCAATAAATTCTAGTGAACTAGTGGTAACAGACTGTTTCCTGTTTATACCAGAAGAAGAATATCTTTCTTTTCCCCTAAATAGCTCACAAACGTCATTGTCTTCAAGTGCTCATTGTGCTGTAATAGCCTCAGTTAATAAAATGTAGTGTCTAACAAACAACATACTCTTAGCTGCAGATTGCTAAATGAAAAGCTAGTAACTAGAATGTCAAGGTTTCGACATTTGGTTATGCCATTATGACTTGTGCTCATATGACCTTGGTTACTGAAAAATCTGGAAGTATCTTCTGAATCATCAAAAACTAAATTGATTTAATGTGATTTTTCCATTGAGCTTATTTGTGGCATTCAAAGCCTTTGAAATTGGTAGCCTAAGGAAGCTCCTTGAGGGAAGGCCAGGATGTTCTGGGTTATTGTCTAATTATCTATGTACATAATGCCTAGAGAAGTAGGAGCTCAATAAATATTTGTAGACCTTAAAAATAGGGGGTGGGGTGGGAGTTGGTTATGTATGTAGCTTATATGGCAATTCAATCTTCTAACTAGGGATTTAATTAGTAAGAACAACATGTTGCTAAACCACAATAGAAGACAGAGGCGTCATTAAAGGTTAGGTGCCTTAATATTAGTATTTAAATAGCAGAATTTCTTTAAGAAATGGAATTTATCTAGCTATACTGCCAGGAGTGGGGGTCATCTTATTTTCTAATTGTGTGAACAGCGATTTCTAAAGATAGATAAACGTGCAAAAGACAGGTCTCTTAAACACACATGCATTCCCCAAATTTGGCAATGTTACTTTCACAAAATCAGCGCTTTAAGATATTATGTGCTGACTCTACAACTGATTTTTACACACCAGATTTAGACTTTAGAGCAGCAGCTAATGATCTAATGTCTCAAGCCATCATCTGTATAGCTTCCTGCCAGACAATAATTAAATGTTGGCATCATTTCATTTGTCTCCAAAGCAGTTTGTATGATTAAAAAATATATTTCATAATGTTGCCATTACAGTTTTATAAAGATGTTGCTACTAGAAATAAGAAGCATAGTTCTGATAAACTTCATAACACTGAAACAAAGAAAATAATTACTAGGTATAATTATTAGGTAATCCAAACCAGAACACATTAACCTCCAATTAGAAGTTTATTTAATGCAAGACATTCAAAGATCAGAAGTATGAAATGTTGCAAGTACATCAAGTACATCATCAAAGATTAACTCTAAATAAAGGCTCAGGTTTAACTGTGAACTTGCAATATTTTATAGATTCCTTCTTATTATGTATAAGTCCATATACATACATAGCTCTTCAGAAAACGTATTTTGTAAAACAGAATGGAATCACCTATGATTAAAAAAGGAGCTTGCAGGTATAGCAGAAAAAAGAAGACTTCAGAAGCTTTTGACTCTTTGTCCCTTTTTCTGTAACCTTTTTTTTTTTTTAACATAGG
Source organism: Procyon lotor (assembly GCA_028646535.1). Taxonomy (NCBI): domain Eukaryota; kingdom Metazoa; phylum Chordata; class Mammalia; order Carnivora; family Procyonidae; genus Procyon; species Procyon lotor. The sequence continues at coordinate 82,522,155 of CM053609.1, forward strand.
CCTGCCTTAAAATGCTGGCATATTTGGTCTGTAACATATACATATTCTTTTTCTTCCACTCAGCTGGAGACAAAGTGAGGTCTCTTAAATCTCAGTGAGATGATGATGACTTTTTGGGGCGGTTCTACAAGCCACAACCCCCAAAGATCAGCCTTGCTGAAGCTAACGTGAACATAATTTAAGAGAAGGCAGCAGAGTGACATATGTTGAGAAGAAATGAGTAGCCTTCATACCATACATTATTTCACTCCTTATGTCAAAAGCCATGCTGATAATCTCAAGACCCTAGCAGGCCTTGTTTTTCCCCAAACCCCTGTTCGTGCTAGATCTGGGCATCTCTGTCCCAGGCACATAGAGCTGTGGCAGACCCTCTGCCGCCTCCCATGTGCCTCCCCCTGATCCATCGCTGATTCCCAGGCTGCTCCAGAACGTGCAGCCCAGGCTCCTTTTGTCTTTCTGGAACATCTGCTTACAAAGAAGAAGGGAGTTTTCCCCCAAACTGATGTTTTCTTTTCCCATTTTTCTTTTGGATCTCCATCTCTCCTGTGTGCTGACCCAAACTTACTGACATGCTTTGCGTGAATTTTTGTTTTGAACTAGACCCATCAAATGGAACCCAGTGTTCTTGGGAAAATCATAAAATGACTGCTTGAGCTGCTATTTTATTGAATTAGGACATATATTACAACATCTGTTTCATAGTTACTACAATAAATAATGTTTCACTTCTCAAGACTTGAGTTATAAAAATAATTGATTTTGACATTAGCCCATCTATTTAATATGGGCTATAAAGTGCTCAAAAAATTCTAAATAATATGATGGCCTGACAAAGGAGACAATCTGCCAACTGGATGAGGACTTTGGAGCTCTGTCTAGGGGATCCTACAGAAATATAGTGATAAAGACCATAAGTCTCAGCTATCTACTCCTGATGTTTGTTTATCCATCCAGCATAGCTTAGGTTAAAAGTCCTGTATTTGTTTCTATGGTTATAAACTGTCCCACCCTTCTGGACATTTACATTGAATCAGTCTGCCAGCCAGCCAATTGAGCAAAAAAAGAATCTGGGAGTAATTAAAATAAGAGTTATAATTTTTTTTTGTCATTTTACCATTCTTTGTCAGACTCTAACAAAACCAACCTGAGACAAGAACAACATCTGAAAATGGTAAAGATATACTAGCAAACATAACACACGAGTAATTAATTCTTGCTATTAAAGGTGTATAGATCAGGTGTCCCTCCCTACACCTCACCAGCTGTGTTTGCCACAGGAATGCAAACATGTCCACGCAGGCCTGGCCCACTGAGGGGTGGGCCCGGTAGGGCCTGAGTAGTGTGAGGAACCCCGGAGGCTCCTGGGAAAGAACTCTCTCTGAGGAGAGGCAAGGTTTGATTCTAAAAACAGTGTTTTGGCTGTCAGAGGAAATGGGGAGGATAAGAACAACCAAGCATTTATCACTCAGATTTGTCCTTCAATGTCCACTTCAAGAACTGACAGTGAGGAAGCTTCCAGAAAAGGTAAAGGCAAGCCTCTGAGATGTTTTTGGAAGTGGGAGACTCTTGCCTGGCACACAGTGACTCTAGAGCCTTGGTGGTATAGCAGGGAACTTGTGACAGTGGCAGCACCTGCACTGGAAATCCCCAAGAACCTGTTTGGCAGGAAGAGAGGATTGCGGGCCCTATGCAGGCATCTCAATATGGCCCCACTGCTATAGTTGTGGCGTACTAATTTTGTGAACTTTATTTCTATTTTGCATTGGAAAGGGATGATTCAGGGGTTGTGGCTCTGAGACTATCAAGAGCTTGAGCCCTACTTGGTCTTCATAAGAAGGTTAGGGGCTCCAACACTTGTCTCGTGCCCCAGCAGAGCCGTCCGGTTTTATGGAACTGCACAGGCTTGGGTAATGAGCCTATCTGCAGGTCCTTCCCAAATATTTGGAACCACGTACAACTCCTAAGATTTCCTCAGGACTCATAGGGCCCCCAACAGTGATAGGTTCATGTATTCTAGTCTGGCAGAATGGGAACTATAAACATAATTAATTTGATTTGGAAAAATTTGGTCGGAGTGTGCCATTTCTCATGTTAGAGTATTGTGCTGGAATCACACCCATGCCAACTACATTGGGGGGTGTGGAACAAAAGACATTCTATGAAAAGACATTCTATGACTGCTAATGACTCCATTTTTGTTCCCAGGCTAGAACAAAAAGGTTTACAAAACCAAATGCTAAGAAGTTGCTGAGGTAACCATCTCCAGCGGAAGCCCAACGCCAACAATTTGTGTAGAATAAGTGGTAGAAAAGAAAGGTGTGTCCCAAGGAAAAGAAAACACATATGGCATGACTCTGGCCGGGTTACCAGCACCAATTTCTAAATAAAATTCTCTTATTTACCTGGTAAACTGTTGACTAAGTAGCAGCAGTAATCACAGATGTTAGTTTCACCTCTTCCGGGGAGCAGGTAAATTCCTCAGTTTTACTCACGCTGACAACCTACCCACCCTCGTTCATGCCTGTTGTGTCTGACCCATGAGATCCAATATGGGTTAAAGGGCATCAGGAACCGTGAAGAAGGCCTGCACACGACTGCCTTACAATCACCACCATTGGGGTCCGACATGAAGAGAGTGAGCATGGAAGTCAAATATTTACCGATGTCAGGCCAGTCTAGGAATGTCCACCCTCAAGGATGTGGGCATCTGGGTCGGGGCGGGGGTGGGGGGTGGGGAAGGGGGGGAAGGAGTCAATGTAATATTTTCTACAAATGATACTTAATTACCACAACAAAGTTTGGTGAACAGTTTTGAAGGCCAAGCCTAGAAGAATTGTGAGAGATCCATGGCATAAAAGAACCTATTAGAATTTCTGTTTGTATTTCTATCTTCTTTATATAGTCCAGAATCATTTTAAATAGATGGGTTGACACTGGTGCCCATATTCCTAGGCATCAGGAGGTCATGTGCCATAAACAGAAGATGGTTTAGCAATCCCAAAACACAGAGAGGCTGCCTGCATAGCTCTTAGTTGAGGGTTTGCTTTCAGTATGTTAAGACTTACTGCTACACCCAGTTAAGTGGAGGTATAGATTATATTGTCTAACTCACAAAATGGGCAAGAGGGTTAAACTTATTCTTAAAATGAAGTCCCAAATTGAACTATTCCCAGTAATGGAAATAGGTACAATTAGAGATGGGCCACTTTCCTTCAGTTATGAATTGACAACAAAATTTAAAAAAAAATCTCTCAGGGCACCTGGGTGGCTCAGTGGATTAAGCCTCTGCCTTCAGCTCATGTCATGATCTCAGGGTCCTGGGATCAAGCATCCCATCGGGCTCTATGCTCAGCGGGGAGCCTGCTTCCCCCTGCCCCCTGTCTGCCTCTCTGCCTACTTGTGATCTCTCTCTGTCAAATAAATAAATAAAATCTTAAAAAAAAACCTTTCCAGAAATTGCTTAGAATTATGAAGGACAGAATTTGAAACTATAAATTCAGTCACTCTTGTTGAAGTTGAACCTTGCACTAATAATATAAAAGCACTTATAATATTATATTAATAATATAAAATAATAATATAAAATCATTTAGGATATTAGCTAATAATGGTTAGAAGTACCACCATCAACTAGTCATTTATAAACTAAGAAACTAGCACATATTAACATAAACTTTGGTGAGGGAACATATTTTTGTGTTATTAATTTTAGAAATAAAGTTGTTTATTTCATCTTTTTTTTTAAGATTTTATTTATTTATTTTTCAGAGAGAGAGAGTGCACAAGCAGGGGGAGCAGCAGGCAGAGCAAACAGAGGGAGAAGCAGGCTCCCTGCTGAGCAGGGAGTCCAATGTGGGACTCAATCCCAGGACCCTGGGATCATGACCTGAGCCCAAGGCGGTGGCTTAACCTACTGAGCCACCCAGGCATCCCTGTTTATTTTACCTTTATCTTACTTGTTCAATTCCTTTTTTGTGTCTCTTTTACATTGCACATACAAAAGCATAAGAAAAAGTTCTAATATGGGAAGGTCAATAAAGTTCAGAGACTATTGATATAACTGCAAATCAGGAATGTACACAAACATATTTCACAGAGTGCTCTGCAGTCTTAACCTGCAACCATGATTAAATCTTTCCCTAAATTTGGGCCTCATGTATTTAATTAAAGAAAGGATTTGAAACTAAGAATAAAATTTTGCAACCACTGTGCTAGGCAGTATTATACCTTAATCTATAATGGGTAGAAAAAAATCTGCCCATTTTAGAAATATGCTCCTAATAATTTTATATTCACTGGAAACATAAAAACCTTGTTGTTAGAACTTTAAGTCAATATAATTGCCAGGAAATCCACCAGTTCTTCTGTGGAAGGTTTACTGTCTATACGTGGCCATTAGTTCTGATAACAATACAATTGTAAGTACTAAGATATATATTTTACTGAATCATTTTTAACCTAACTAGCTAAATCAGCCCTCAACCAGACATACTTTTAAAGCCAAGATAAAGGTCAATCATTCTTTTAGTATTTAAGTCTCATCCTTTAAGATGCTAACATAAGTCATTTGGAAACAAAATGATTTTTGAGATGCCTGGGTGTCTCAGTTGAGCATCTGAATTCAGCTCATGAATTCAGGTCAGGTCATGATCCCAGGGCCCTGGGATGGAGTCCTTCATTGGGTTCCGTGCTCAGAGGGGAGCCTGCTTCTCCCTCTGCCTGCAACTCCTCCTGCTTGTGTTACTCTCTCTCTCTCTCTCACACACACACAAATAAATAAATAAAATCCTTTTTAAAAAAAGGAAAGAAAATGTCTTTTTGAAATCTGAATTATTTTCACTCCTCTATATGCTTGATGTTCATGATGTGATGTTGAAAAATTGACATTTTTCTGGCTTACGTGTGGAGACCTAATTTAATGTTTAAATGTGTAGAAATGCATATCCCAGAAGAGCATAAATTAGAAATGCAGATATTAATAAGGATCCTTAAAACTTGCTCCTTCTACTTGTATTATAGCCCTATGCATGTGAAAAATATATATGGGATTTTAAGAGGAGAAAAATACATCAAGTGTGATATCCACCCTCTACATACTAATGAAAATAAGTTGTAGAAATTATGATGGGAAAAATTAAATTGTATTAAAATTTAATTTAAATAATTTAAGAATTATTAAATTTTAACTGCACCCAGGTAGAAACATAGAATTTGAGAAATGGAATGCATCCTGCCTCTCATTTTATAGAAGAGAGAGCAGAGTCCCAGAGAAGCTAAATGCCCCCGACGGCCGTGTAGCTTGTGTGCAGAGTCCAACGCAGTGGGCTTCCCACCACATCAGGAGACACATCCGCATCTATACCTAAATCTATCTATACTTCGGTATCGATATCTCTACATATATGTCGATATTTTTTAATGACACTAAAAATAAAATTAAATCATGGCAATTTTTTTCACTGGCAAGCCCCTCCTCTCTTTGTATTTCATCATAATAAGGGACCTCTTAATATTGACCTCTGTGGACAATAAATCCAGATGGTATTTTTTTCTGGTAGGTGACTGATAGTTCATGAAGATTGACATCTTGACCACTTGAAGCTTAGATCTCACTTCAGGTGCATGCTTGTTGGCTACACCTGCTCTTTTATTTGCCCTGGTTTATACCTTCCCTCTGAGTCAAAGCTCCACTCACTTGATTCCCATTTATTAAGCACCTAAATGGTGCCAGATGCTAAGGATTTACAGGAGAAATGGACCCTATATCCACCGTGAAGGATCTCCGTCAGGTGGCCAGGGAAGCAAGCTTTTACCTCCTCCTCTCACACTTTATTCCCACTGTGCTGAGGGTCTCAAACTGGAGAGTAATGAATCCTGTGGGGTTGCACCTGTCACATGTGAGTGTTCAGGTGAGGTTAATAATTGGCATCCCTCCAAGTGATCTTCTTTACATAGTTTCTAGACATTACCTAGAGGAGCAGCTAAGTGCAAGAGAAAGGAGGAAAAACGAGACTATTATCTGTGTTCAGTGTTGCTTCTGTGGTGCTAAAAGCATTGGGCAAGCTTTCTACACTGAGAAGGCTGGAAGGAGGGTACAGGTGGAGCCATCCCTAACATCTGTATTCTATCTAGCCTTTGCTTTGACGCACTCTCTCTCTGAGGGTATGTCATGCCCCTGTGATGTGTCTAATTCTGTAATGGATGATGTTGTAATGGGGTTCTCTTTTTTAGTCTCTCCCCTTCTCTCACTTCAGTTCTTACCCTGCTACACAGAATTCTATGTCTCTAGAAGTTAAATACCTTGAGATTTTGGCTTCTCTGGCTTGAAGCCACCCAAAAATGGCCCAGGTCTTTGATTCTCATAGAAATCTGGCACACGCTTATGACAAAGCTATTTGATTGGCTCAAACAGGTCAAAATGAACATGATTGATGTATGGGCCCTTTCTAGACATTCAGATGCTTGGTTTGACTGGTCTGCTTAGATCATTTTTGGCCCCATGCGATGATGGACATTTTCTTTTTACAGCATTAGAGATAGGGCATCTTCAGAGGATTCATGATTTCTTTATCCTTCCCCACGCTTCCCACACTCCCCTCTTGCTTCCCAGAGGTATAATTGTTCTTTGGGCTGTGCCCAATGCCTTCAATAATGCAAGGCAGAAGATGTCTCACAGCAATCAAACTAATGAAATATAAAGGGTTATTAAGAGAAGAAAATTCCATAAATATCTATAGGGCAATGGGACCATGAGCAATCAGCTTCATGAGCATATAATAATATGACTTTGTATCTTTCATGAGGCTCTCCGAGTGCTTTATGTAGTAGTCAGTATTATTAGTCTACTTTACAGAGGAAGACATTGACACATAGAGATGTGTATTCCCAAGTTCATACGCTGAGTCCAGTGCAGAGCAGTAAGAAAAAGAGTGAGCAGACATCCTATAAAGCTATATTTATACCAAGGTTGTTTCAAGAAGAGAAGAACAAAGCCTGTGAGTGAAAACAAAGCTATTATAGCTAGCAGCACCACCTATTTCTCTTATTCCAAAGGTCTGAAAGAGGAGACAGAGAAAAAGAAAGCAGTGTTTGAATTTACCATACATGATGAGAGAGAAAGATATTTGCCTGACATTTGGTTTTAAAACATTTTAGGCAATAACTATGTAAATAATTACATGAACCAAAGTAAAAATTATGTCATTTAACATCAACTTACCTTTTTTTTTTCCCTATTCAAATCCTCCAGCCCCCACCAGACCTACCATGTCCCACAATGGCATTTATTTGAGTTAAAGGACCCATATATTTTTGGTCCTGTTAGGAATGAGAAATGTTGAAGGCTTTAGGACCACATTATATCCAAATGGGGATATTTTTACAGTTCATATGTGTTCCTTTGTTATAACCATAAATCATGTATGTGACAATTTCCCACATCTATAACATGATTGGTGGTTTCCACTCTCATCAAAGTGAAAGGAAATTTGGTTGTACCACCAGGGTGAGGGGTGGGGAGTACAGAGCCAATGGGTGCCAATGGTCTAAGCACAAAGTATGGTCTACAAAAAGTGAACCATAGTTCACTTCTCTTCAGAGTGCCTGGCACGTTATAAGCTCTCCAAGAGCTACTGAATGAATAAATGGTAAGTAGGCAGATAGATAGACAGAAAGATATTAATACCTATCTTAGTATTAATTAACCATCTCAGTGATGAGAATGTCAGCAAAGAACAAGTAATTTGGACAGTCACACAAGTAGTTTGTGATAGAGCTGGGATTGTTTTCTACCTTTCTTTTAATTTTTTTAAATTTAAATTCAATTAGCCAACATATACTACATCATTAGTTTCAGATGTAGAATTCAATAATTCATCAGTTGCATATAACATCCAGTGCTCATCACATCGTGTGCCCTCCTTAACGCCCATCACCAAATTATCTCATCCAATTACCCCACCGACCACTCCTCCAACAACCCTCAGTTTGTTTCCTATAGTTAAGAATCTCTTATGGTTTTTCTCCCTCTCTGATGACTTACCATTCAGTTTTCCCTCCCTTCTCCTATGATCCTCTGCACTGTTACTTATATTCCATATGTGAGTAAAACCATATGATGAGGAAAACCATATGATGATTGTCTTTCTCTGATTGACTTATTTTGCTCAGCATAATACCCTTCAGTTACATCCATGTCAATGAAAATGGTAAGTATTCATCCTTTCTGATGGTTGAGTAATATTCCATTTTGTATATATACACCACATCTTCTTTATCCATTCATCTGTCAATGAACATCTCAGCTCTTTCCACAGTTTGGCTATTATGAACATTGCTGTTATAAACATTGGGGTGCAAGTGCCCCTTCAGATCACTACATTTGTATCTTTGGGGTAAATACCTAGTAGAGCAATTGTTGGGTCATTGGGTAGCTCTATTTTTAACTTCTTGAGGAACCTCTATACTGTTTCCCAGAGCAGCTGTACCAGCTTGCATTCCCACCAACAATGTCAGAGGGTTCCTCTTTCTCTGCATCCTTGCCAACACCTGTCATTTCCTGACTGGTTAATTTTAGCCATTCTGACTGGTGTGAGGTGATATCTTATTGTGTTTTTGATTTATATTTTCCTGATACCAAGTGATGTGAAACATTTTTTCAAGTGTCTGTTGGTCTGTATGTCTTCCAAAGAAGACATACAATGGCATACAAATGTCTTTTCATGTCTTCTGCCCGTTTCTTTTTTTTTCCTTGTTTTCTGCCCATTTCTTGATCCATTATTCATTTGTTTAGTGTTGAGTCTGATAAGTTCTTTTTTTTTATTTGACAGAGAGGAGAGAGATCACAAGTAGGCAGAGAAGTAGGCAGAGAGAGAGGGGGAAACAGGCTCCCTGCTGAGCAGAGATCCTGATGTGGGGCTCGATCCCAGGACCCTGAGATCATGACCTGAGCCGAAGGCAGAGATTTTAACCCACTGAGCCACCCAGGTGCCCCTTGATAAGTTCTTTATAGATTTTGGATAGAGCCCTTTATCTAATATGTCATTTTCAAATATCTTCTTCCATTCCATAAGTTGCTTGTTGACTGTTTCCTTTGCTGTGCAAAAGCTTTTTATCTTGATGAAGTCCCAATAGTTCATTTTTGCTTTTGTTTCCCTTGCCTTTGAAGACATATCTAGCAAAAAGTTGCTGCAGCCGAGGTCAAAGAAGTGCTGCCTATATTCTCCTCTAGGATTTTGATGGATTCTTGTTAAAGCTGGAATTTTAAACACTCCTTCCATGTCCTCAAACAAATGGCTTATCAGAGTATTTCAACCACATACTGTACTCTTCTTAGAAGAGGTCCAGTAAATATAAAGATCTCCGTTTGGGTACATTGCCAGCAGTGTTCAAGTATCTCATGACCTTTCCCTATGCCACACTGTTTAGGTCCACCTTAAATCCCTTAAAATGGCTTAGGTCACTAGTTTAGCAATGAAATAGCATTTCACTGTGACACCTCTAGTGCTATCATTTTATTGAGTGTATCTTGTAACTTCAGTTTTAGGTTCTTTGAAGGCACAGAGCTTGTGTTATTTAACTTTTTTGCATTACCTTCCACATCTTGTGCTGTATTATTCACATAACAATGGATATTTAAGATTTTTAGCAAATGGATTAAAATGATATGACATAATTAGTGCTACTCTGTGATTGGACATTAAGAGACACCAAGGAGGTTTCTAGAATTCTCACAGCCAGCATCTTATCACTATAAGGACCACTGAAGCAATAATCAGACCTGGCCCATGAGACAAGCCCCCCAAAATAAAGAAATCTGATGCGTCAAGTTACAATAGTCTCTATGCTTTCCTCCTTCTTCCTCAATAAACAGTTGCATTCATTGAGTTAAAGGACCCATACACTTTTGGTTCTGTTAGGAATGAGAAATGTTGAAGGCTTTAGGACCACATTATATCCAAATGGGGATATTTTTACAGTTCATATGTGTTCCTTTGGTATAACCATAAACCATGTATGTGACAATTTCCCACATCTATAACTTGATTGGTGGTTTCCACTCTCATCAAAGTGAAAGGAAAGCATTGGTTGTACCAAGGGAATGGGGGAGGGGGCTACAGAGCCAGTGGGTTCCAATGGTCTAAGCACAAGGTATGGTTTACAAAAAGTATCCAATGACTGTACTAATCCAGAGAAGTTGGTAGGCCATGTTTGTTAAGTGTGGAACTTTCTTGCACAGGTACTGACAGCTGGTAATAAGATACAGAAACTGTTACCACATCAGTAGCCCCAATCCTTCCTGGCCTGGAGCTTTCCCAAGATTTGTGCCCTCTGCTACCGTGTTTATGATACACAGCACAGCATGGGCTGCTGAACGTGCCCATTTTTCAGTTCAAGGGGTGCTCAACCGTTTCTTCCACATCTTTACTCATGAGAAGTGACTTTCCAAATTCTTGGATGCTGGAAATGACCCAAACATAGCTCACTAAACTAATTTCCCTCAGAATTTTTAACTGCATGTGCATTTGAGCATAAACACTATCCATATGTTTCTGATTCATTTACACTGAACTCATCAAAGGACTGTGTTGTAAGAGTTGTTTGATGTCCAAGAATACTTGAGGGTTTTTTTTTAATGGAATTTTATACTTTCTTTCACCATTTTTCTTAGGAAGCCAAAGGCTGTTGAGAGTAAACAAACTTGGACCCCCAAGGATCTGGGGTTTACCCTTATATTCAAAACTCAGGAGGACAGTTTGACAGCTTGGCAGGAAAGACATCCCTAGCCCTGGGTATATCTTGGCACTATTCCCCAAAGGATAAGAAGGCCTTAGGGGGAGCAGGGAAACCCCTTTCAGGAGACCTTCTTTCATTTGGTGGTTTATTCATTCAACTCCAAAAAGTTATCCCAAAGTCTTGGAAACTACTTGGGGTCTCTCCCTTGCCAGTGTGAAAGAGAGCTTAAAAATGTTGCTACTGTAATTGTCCTCCATTTTTTGGAAGGGAACTACAGGAGGTTTTTTTAGGAAAACAGTATTTGTCCACCTGAACACATCATGTCGTCTTACATTTATATGCTAAAAAGACAAAACAAGCATCTCTGGCTACAGCTGAGAACTAATTAAAGTTGCTCTTTTACAAACATTATGTGGTTCATTCCATTCTTTCTTGATTAAGAACAAAAGAGAAGGGAGTCATTTATTGCCATGAGTCACTTGAGGTACAATGGAAGGAATTCCAAGACGCCGCTGAGACAAAACAAAACTGACATTATGAAAGCCATGTCTAAACACTAATTTAAACTGTCAACTTACTACCAAAGAAGACTCCTCACAGACAGAGAATTAAAGCTTTAAAGACCTCATAAATCACTGAGGAGATTAGCACCAGTGTGAATGAGTTAAAATACATTTCTGCTTTCAGTGTTGGAGTGGTTCAAAGCAGTCCTTTAGGATTTGATGAGAAAATTAGTTGTAATAAGTAGGAAGAGAAAAATTCTCAAATATAGCTTCTTGGGGATTTCAGAGTACAAGCTTCACCCACCATAGTTATTCCAGGTACCTGAGTTAGTGAAATATAATATAGATGTTTTCAGGACCTAGTATGTAGTACAATAAAAACGACTTGAAAACTGTTAGAAATCAAAAACATTATTTACAAATACCAAACATTTTTCCAACCCCCAAACCACTAAAAATAGCTAAAATGTCAACCAAAATGTATAAGTCAGCAGCAGTTTTAACACCACTTTGTCCATCTCCCATTTCTTATTTGTGCCTCTCTCCAAGAATCCGACTGCATATGTATTACTCTCCAGCAAGACCCATCGCCATGGCCCCCTTTAGGTGGAGTTTCCAAACTCTGTTGCCAACACAAAGAAGTGTTCAAATTGGGATTTCCATTAATTTTTATACTTAAATGTTGCCTCTTGAACATTAAATGCACTTCTTATTCCAGTGCAAGCAGCCTCACTTGCTACTAAAGAGGGGTGCACAAGGGTCTCCTGCTCCCCAGTGGTCTGTACCCAGAGTGGCTGAGAAATTGCTGTAACAGAGAAACCACTGGGAGTTGTGCAACCTTTCAAGAGAGAAGAGGCAGAGAAATGTGAACTCTAGGAGTTAAATCACACTGTACTAACTCTTCTCCCCACTCCTGAGGTTTCCACTAATCATTTCTCTATGGGTTCTTTCCCAAAGACCCCATAAAATAAAACTGTTTCCTAAGTCACTGGTGCACTCTAGATGATCTCTTTGACTTGGATCTTATCACATCTCTGCCTGTCCAGGAATGACTTTCTGAAGTACATGTTGATCCGGTCTCTTCCTTCCCCAAGTTGGAAACTTTTGCATGTGGTAATTTTATTCCCTTCCTTAATTTTTTTCCTTTTGGCTTAATTCAAAGTGATACAGAAATCCACATGGAAAAGAGTGGAACATAATTGCCGCAGTCTTCAGGCTGAACCCTTATCCAGGATACAGCTGCTACATCATTTGTTCTTCTCAGGCACTTTGCTTCTCTCCCTCTGGCCCCCTCCCCCATGAGCAGTGGTTGTCAGAAGCAGTCAGAAATGGCTCAAGGGCTAATACAGAACATGAACACAATATTTAAGGAAACATCTTGAGGTGGCACCAGTTGATTCAATGACACGCATCCAACTATTGGACATTCACTCCCAAGTTCCAAGTCATAAAACCTAGACCCCGACCTGGACATAGATCTTAGGACCCCATAATAGATGTGAATTCCTGCAGAAGCTTTTTGTCTGGGGTCACATCTATGTCAGTCTTCTGCCCAATGGGAATCTTAGTTTAACTTTTTAGAGGTGCTACAGAGGTTGAATTACAATCATGTCACTCAAAATTCAGTTCTTTAATCCAAAACTATTGCACTTTATTCCTTTATTCCTTTCTGGAATAAAGACAGGAAGCATGCAATGTAATCAAGATCCCTCCTCGGGCTCCCCTTCCAGATTCTAAAATAAAACTCAGATCAGAAACAGCAGAAGTGGTCCCAATAAAAAGGGCATCTTTCTTCTTTGAGGATAGGCTTAAGAGCATGCCCATAAATCCCCACAGAGCCACAGACTCATCCTCAAACTACCCTTTGGCCAATTATAAGATGAAGACACTCAGCTCCATCCTCCACTCCCAACAAGACCACCACTCTCTCTCATGTCTTCTGAACTTGCTCCGATTGGCAAGTGGTAATCGCCACAAAACTTCCATATGAGAATCATAAGAAGTGCCTTGTCTGAAGACAAGAAGAGAAACTCAACAGTGAAATCTACCTGAGTATGACACCCTCCGAAAGGAACTGAGTTGTCAAGATCCGCTATCGGCTTCTGAATAACATTCCTTTTTGTTTACTGATCACTTGATCTCAAAGCTGAAGTTGTGTGAAAACCCCACTAGCCCAGTTCAAATGGCTTCCAGTTATTTCCAGGCTCAATTCATCATGAACTCATAGATGTTTTCAGACTCCTGTGATTCCTTTTAAGATTTAGTCCATAGAAAAGTATACCATATATTAGGCAGAAACCCTGGCATCGGGAAGCGGACAGCCTGCCAGCACTTGAAGTGCAGATGAATGATTTGATTTGGTTACACTATTTAAAGCTGAGTGTAGGGAACACCTTGCATAGCCAGAAACCATGCTGTCTGTTTATAGGTCAAATGACTAGCCACTTAGAGAATCATAAAGATCATATTTGGATTTGGCCATCTCTTGCTGACATTCCTCCTGTGTTTGTAAACATTGCTGACTTTGACCCCAATCTTTCACAAATCCATGACCAACACCAAACAGCCCCAGAGGAGCTGCAGAACATAATGTGATTCTGTAATGCAAAACAGGATGGCTTGCTAAATGTGCAGATCTGGAGAGAATTCCTGACATAATCCTTCTTACGTCTTTTATGATAATCATTTCCATCTTCAGAACACACGCAAACAGTGCTCCTTGGACATTGCTTCTGGAGGCTGTACTGCAGTCCCTTCTGCTGAGGGAACTGCACGTGATAGGGCACTGGGGCAATGAGTATGTGAGCAGGAGGCAGTATTTCCTGCACAAGTAGAAACAAGCAAAAAAAAACCCCAGAGAATGATTAGCTGGAAGATACCTCTGCAGAAGGAAAATATGAACTAGCAACCACTCTCCACGAAACGTGAAGATCAGCTTCAGTCATAACTAACTCATCCACGTTTTCATTTAGTGGACATTTATTGAGTGCTTACCATGTACCATAAATACACCATTTGGGAAAGGACCATTTCTGACCAAGAGACTATGAGTTGAAATCTATTAGTAATATCACAGTTTTAATGGCTGTGCCAAACAAAGTCAGTCTCACCTAACAGAGTATAGAAATAGAACCTTCAAGGAATATTTATTTAAAATATAGTTACCACTTTCAAATAGTAAAAGCTATAAAACACTGAGTAGACTGGAAATGGGTGGGGCCTGTGCTGATTATGTAAACAAGGGGAAAAATTTGGATCCTGATGATTCCACCTAGTCAGAACCATGTAGAAATGCTGTCCAGAATTAACTCTTCCCAATTTCAATTGTCAGGACACATGAATGGCTTTCCCCTAGGAAGTCAATTCTTTAAAGAAAATATGTGAAGATCCCTGTATCTTTTATTAAAAACCCCTGTCTAATGCAAGGGCTTCTGGGTGACTCAGTTGGCTAAGCATCAGCTTTTGGCTCAGGTCATGTTCCCGGGATGCTGGGATTGGGTTATTGCTTTTCCCTCTCCTACCACTACCCCTTGGGTCGTGCTCTCTCTTGCTTGCTCTCTTTCTCTCAAGTGGATGGATAGAATCTTAAAACAAACAAACAAACAAACAAAACACCCTGTCTAGGGCAGTTGAGAGGGAACCTAGTAAAGTGGGCACAGGGCCGTGGTCCTGAATTATGTTCCTTGCGTCCTATATCTGATGGACTTCAAGGAGAATTTTGCCTTTGGATCATTTATACTATCTTGAGAAAATCAAAAAAGCATGGATCTGATCTAGGAAAAGTGTATAATCATGGGCACATTTTATTCATACAATTGTCACTGTTTGTACCTCAGGGATAAGAGAATCTCAAATCTCAAAGATCTTATAATCAGTCTAATAGATCACCTTTTCCTGAATTTGTTTCAGAGTCTAATAGCAGTAAGTATAGTTATAGTCTAAAACAATAGAGAAGGGAAAAAAGTAGAGGCATGGAAAAATATTTTTAAAGCTCCATAAGAAATATAAGACTTTAAATAAACAGAAATAAATTTAGTATTAGCATTAAAATGAACAGAGAAACAGCAAAAATCAGAATTAACCCTATGAAAGTAAAATCTGTGATAGAGATGGCAGGACTACGAAACTCTCTGAATAGAAAGAAAAGTACAAGGAGTTAAATCAATGAGTGAAGATTATGGATAGAAAACTGACAAAGGAGAACTAACCAGTGCATAATAAGACAAATGGAACAGATTTAATAGTCAAAAATATAAAAGAAGAAAATTTTACTGAAATGAGAAAGACTTAATTATCCAAGTTAAAATATCTCACCATGAGTCAGACAAATTTAATGAAAAGAAAACAAACTTTGATGTTGGTAAAAATTCTATGTTTTAAAGAAAAATAAATAATCTTAACATCATTAAGATAGAAAAAAATTATCTATTAAAAAATTAGACTTCTTCTTGACATTAAATGCTAGAAGACCATGGAGTTGCAATGTTTGAAAAGAAGGGTTTTGACCCAAGATCATTTAGCAACATAAAGAGATTTTCTGTTCACATGGTATATTTTATACCATTCACATAGTCTATTTTTCTTTGAAATTTATACCAAAAAATGAGTAAAGAATTAGAAAACATAAAAATTGGTATTAAATGACTTCTAGTGACATAACATAGAAAGCATTTATGTATAAAACTAATTGAGATGATATATGTCATACTAAAAGCAATATTTTAACAATAATTAACATGATCAAATTATTTCAATCATAAATTTAATCAAAGAGATGGGATAGAGGAGGTTTAAAACAAATAAAAGAAGATATTTTCCCTATGATATATATATTATACTCATGTGTGTCATTTGATTTTTGGTTGTTAAAGTTCAATTCTACATGAATCAAATAGGACATAACACCTTAAATCATTAAAAATAAATAAAATTGGTACGGAAAATACTGATGACAAGGGAAAATCATGGGACAGCAAACAGAAGTATAAAATAAGGTAACAGAAGTAAGAACAAATACCATTATGACAATATGGTTAAACTATCTTTTCAAAAAGTAATCCCTAGAATGGGAAAAATGCCAACTTAGAGTTTATAAAGTCTAAAGACAAAAATATACAGAGCAGTTTGAGAAATCTGTAAAGTAATTTGATGAATAAAGACATACATAGCTACTACAAACTAAAATATAACAGATTTCAATATTTACATCAGATGAAGTACAATTCAAGTCAAAACACTTTTAAGAGGGCAAATCAGGTCATTTTGTATTAACAAAGAGTACATTTCTCAATAAGAATATGTTATTAGTATTAATATGCCAAGTAATACATAAGAAAAATTAGGATAATACATGTTTGTCTAATTAACAGCTTCCTGGTGGATCAAATAGGCAAAAATGAATAAGAGTGTAAACAATTGAATCATACAATTTTAAAGGATTCTATAATAAACATTTATCAAGCTCAATACTCAATTAACAGAAAATATACCTCCTTTTCATGTGTCTAGTTAACATATGCAAAAAAATCAACACTACAGCATATGAAAAAGAAAACCTTAATTCCTAAAAGGAGAAATTATATATTATATTCTCTGACCACAGTGAAATGGAACCAAAATTATTAACAATGCATAAAAAATAAAAATGCCCAAACTTTTATTTTTAATTTAATATTCTACACCAGGTCTGACTAGAAATCAAAAATGAGAGCAAAATAATGATATTTTCAGGTATATGAGAACACAAGGAAGATCAAAGGGGTTACCTAAGAACACTGTGCAGTAAACTGAGAGTTAATAATAAGAAAAAAAGATAGCTTGAAATCCAAGGAATTCAATAAAGAGAAATCCAGAATGACTGTTGGATAAGAGGCCTTGAAAGCAATTATTCTAAATTAGAACAGTTGGCTCCAAATAAACAGGAAATTATAAACTCCAAATATTTTGATTCGGTCTTGTTTAAAATTACTGGTAAAATCACATGTCATGAGGCAAAATGGTAATTAAACTAGAACCATGAACACAATGAAGATTATTGACACAACCATGTTTTAAAGATGAAGGAGAAGATTGAAAAACTGACAGAGGAACAAAGAGCCATAACCAAATGGGTGAAGTTTCTGTATAATTTAATTTATGCTTACTTGTATCTTGTCATCAAGGAATTTAGTTTTTACCTAGTCTGTTTGCCAGGAGGGAAAAAGAATTTCTAATGATTTTCAAATAATCTTCTCCTGTGGACTGACCTATGACCTTAGAATTGTGTGTATTTGTTATTGAAAACAGCACTTGTTAGACTATTTTGTCCTTAAAAATTGAATTTGCTCACCAATCTTGTATATTTATATATACAATAATTAATCCACCAACTGTGTCCTCATGTTATAATTCATCTAACTAGTATATAAACTGCTGATTTTCTTGCAAATTAGGAAATATGTTTTAAGATTTTCTTAGAAGACATTTTGCCAATAAATCAGAGTTTATAGCAAATTCATTCTTAAAATACAAAACAAAATTCTTCACAATTCCAAACAATTTATTGTCAAGAAGAAAGGAGAAATGGATTCCAAGCGAAAAATAGAAAAACTGAAGACCTGGTTAATTTTAGTGCATGGTGAACAAAACATATGGTTCTTCTCCCAAAACAAAAAGAAATGGCAAGTACAAATCCAAGGGAAAAAAAAAATACAACCGTAAAAGAAAGTCCTGGTACAATAATGAAACAAGTTAAAATTTTTGAAATAATGGTGAACATTCAGTGGGATGCCAAAAAAAAAGGCCAAATTTTGGACTTGGATATTTAATATTTGGTGAAATGGACAGAACTTTGGACTCATAGAGAGGGAAATAAAATACTAGCATGCTCCCTGGCTATGTGGTAAGCAACATAAATAAATTTATGTGGTTGTAATATTATATATAAACAACATAAATCTTTGGTTCAAATTATAGAAAAAGTGGATAAAGAATCATTCCTTAAATGGAGTTACAGATCAAATTTTACAATGTAAAATTTAAAAACTCATTGATAAGTATGGGGAATGAAAAGAAGAGGGAGGGTTATTACTGTTCCAAAATGGGAGCCAAGAAGCATTCTTTTAAGTATAATGTTTAAAGGTAAAGATATAATGCAAACTGATAAAAAGAACTATCAAAAGTTAGCATAAAGTCCTCAGTCCCACATATAAATTCTCTAAGGTGATGACCAGTGACGTTCACTGACACTAAGGCAAAGCCTCCTGGTGGATAACCATCCATAGCCACAGATCTTCCAGCATGGATAACTGAGTATCACCAGAAATTTGAGAAGAATCTGTAATATCAAAGAGAAAGACCAAGAGTTAAAAATAGATATGAACTCTGGAGAAAAGGGGAAATGCAACTTTAATTAACAACATACTTAGAGGAAAATTGAAAAAGTGTACAAGTAACAACAATCAGAGAAAAATTAAGACCTTTTAAAGTTTTTGTTTATTTATCTTAGAGAGAGAGCGTGCATGCCCCTGGATGCAGGAGAGGGAAAGGGAGAGAATCTCAAGCAGACTCCTCATGGACCATGTAGCCCCACCTGGGGCTTGATCTCAAGACCCTGAGATCATGATCTGAGCTGAACACTTAACTGACTGAGCCACCCAGGTGCCTCAGGACCTTTTACAGTTTAACAAGGTGAATGCTGAAATAAAATAATTTCAAGTTACAAGATAAAGTTGAATATATCTCCAGAAAGCAGAACTAAAAGATAAAAACGCAGGAAATATGGGCAGAGTAGAGAGAGAATATTGAAGTTCAATCCAGATATATAGAAAACCAATCCAGAAAAAAAAAAGGAACAAGGAAAAAAAAAAGAAAGAACAAGGAACTCAAAGAAGAAGAACTTATAAAAGGAATAATATTACTAAATTTCTCAGACCTAAAGGGCATATCATCAAAGTAAGATGGTTCACCAGGTTCTCAGTAAGATAAAACGAGAAAGATCTACACTTAGGTTTACCACCTCGCATTTTCAAAATACCAACATTAAAGACAATATCCAGGAAACTTTCAGAGAGAAATAAAGATTGTCTACAAAAGAGACAAGCTATCTGATGCTAGAAATATTCTCCTTTGAGAAGCAGGAGCCATGACACTGAAAAACATCCAAGAAAAAAATATAACCATCCCATAACAGTGGCTCTGTGGTGAACAAATTTTATATAGAAACAACTTATCTGAAGTTTTGGGTTTTCAATGAAGCATAGAAGAGAATGATACTTACAGAGCAGAGTGTAATTATCAGTCTTGACAATTCCAACGTATAGTGGAGAGAAGGTGGAGGCGAAACGTGGAAGGGTTTGTAGGAACAGGAAGGGTGATAGCATCCCATTCCTCAAAATGGGGTAGTTGAGTGTTAATGCCAGTGATAGATGGAACAAGTGGCACTTACCTGGCTCAGTGGATTAAGCAGCCGACTCTTGGCTTCAGCTCAGGTTGTAATCTCATGGTGGTGGGATGAAGTCTCCCCAACACCCCCACCCCAAGTCAGGCTCTGTGCTCAGTGGGGAGTGTGCTTCAGATTCTCTCCCTCTCCCTCTGCCTCCAGCTCATAAGCTCTCTCTCTCTCAAATAAATAAATAAAAACACAGACTGAAGTAAAATGAAGGAATTAAAAATTGTGATATAAGTCTATTAACAAGGGAGAAAAGGGGAGGATAGAGTTAGTTATAAAAGAACCAAGTCCGGGGCACCTGGGTGGCTCAGTGGGTTAAAGCCTCTGCCTTCGGCTCAGGTCATGATCTCAGGGTCCTGGGATCAAGCCCCGCATCGGGCTCTCTGCTCAGCAGGGAGCCTGCTTTCCCCTCTCTCTCTGCCTGCCTCTCTGCCTACTTGTGATCTCTCTCTGTCAAATAAAGAAATAAAAAAAAAAAAAATTTAAAAAAAATCTTAGAAAAAAAGAACCAAGTCCACATCTATTATAGCAAGGAGTCAACAGTGCATGTCTAATGTTGCTAAGTCAAGAAACAGAGATATATTGTTTAGAGGAATGGAAGTAACCACCAAAAAATTAAAAGAATTGCTTCTCTAGAGCAGGACAAAGAGCAGGGAACTGTGGCTTACTTAGACATTTCTTTTAACCAACAGATAATATTCTATCTTGATATATTAAGGAAAAGTTGTATAATAATTATTTAGGTTTAGGGAAATACTTAAAAGAATAGGCTGAGTGCATATTTGCCAGGTGTTAAGACAGAGGAAGGAACCACTAAAAGAAATAAGCAGCATGATTCCTGGGGCTCAGACAGAAATGAAAATAATTCCAATTCTACCAGCTGGAAAGGATAGATCTTGTAATACATGAGCACCAGGTGGAACCCTCAGAAGGCATAATGAGGCTCAATTAGCCCTACACTAAAGCCTTCTCTGGACTCAACAAATCTTCAAAAAGCTCATAATAATCCAATGAATTCTAAACAATTTAGCTATGTACATAAACAAAATCAAATATTTAAAGAAATATCACAAAATGCAGCAACCAATAATGAAAAGTCCATTATGTTTGGCATCTAATCAAAAAATTACCATGCATGCAAAAAATGAGTAAAATATGACTCATAACCAAGAGAAAAAGCAATCAAAAAAGACAAATCAAAAAAATCAAAAAAAGGAGAGAAATTTTGTAACTAACCTATGGGAATTGAAGAGCTGTTATAAATACGCTCCATTTGTTCAAGAAGGTAGAGGAAAACTTGACATGATGTGAAGAAAAACAGGAAATACAGAAAAAAGCAAAATAGAACTTCTGGAAATAAAAACTACAGTAATCAAGACATCGTGGTATTGGCATAAAGATAGACATATAGATAAATGAAGCAGAGGAGAGCCCAGATACACAGATTCTCACATATCAAGTCAACTGATTTTCAACAAAGATTTTAGATTATTCAATGGGCAAAAGAGAATTGTTTCATAAATTGTACTGAAACAATTATATGGAAAAATAACTTTGATGCTTATCACCAGCATACACAAAAAGTAGCTTAAATGAATCATAAATTAAAGGTAAGAGCTAAAATTAACAACTTCCAGGGGAAAAAAACGAGAAAATCTTTGTGATCCTACAACAGGCAAAGATTTTATTAATATAACAGAGAAAAGCACAATCCATAAAAGAAAAAAAGTCAGTGAATAGAAATCAACATGAAAGATTTCTCTCCTTCCAAAGATGTCAAGGAAATGAAAAGACAAACCATAGACTAAGAAAAAATATTGACAAAAATATGTCAAAATGTATATCAGATTTCTATCCAGAATATATGAATAGCTCTTAAGATTCATATATTCTGGATAGAAATCTGATAAAAATAGACCTGATTAAAAAGAATTGAATAGACACTTCACTGAGGAGTATATATGGGTGACAAATAGGCACATGGAAAGATGTTCAACATCATTGGTCATTAAGAAAATGCAAATTAAAAACCATGAGATACTACTACACACCCTAGATGGTACAAAATCAATGTCTACCAGGCCAAGTGTTAGCAAAGATGTGAAAACAACTGACATTCTCACATATTTCTGGTTGCAGAGTCAAATGTATAACTGCTTTGGAAAAGTTTTGGCAGTTTCTTTGAAAGTTCAGCGTTTATTGACCGTATGACCTGGAAATGCAATGTGTAGTTATCTATCCAAGAGAAATCAGAACATGTCCACAAAAAGATTTGTACAAGAATATTCATAGGAGGTTTATTCATAATAACCAAACATTAGAAACAATGCAAATGTCCAACCGCTGAATGGATAAACAAATCGTGGCATATCTACGTGCTGGGATACTTACTCAGCAATAAAAAATCAATAACTACTGATACACACAGCAACATGGATGATTCTTGAAATCCTGATGTAGAGCAAAAGAATCCAAACACAAAAGACAACACACTTTAGTGTTCCTATTATATGAAATTTTGGAACAGAACAAAGAAGAATGATAGCAGATGGGTAATTGGTTGCCAGGGATGGAAGTGGAGGAGGGAAATGATTGCAAAGGGCACAAGGGAACTTTTTGGGGTGATGGAAATGTTCTATATCCTGATTGAAATGACAGTTGTAGGACTGTGGGTATTTGTTGAAACTGATCAAACTATACTTAAAACTGGTGCATTTTATTATATGTAAATTATGTCTTAAAATAGATTCTAGGGGCGCCTGGGTGGCTCAGTGGGTTAAAGCCTCTGCCTTCGGCTCAGGTCATGATCTCAGGGTCCTGAGATCGAGCCCCGCATCTGGCTCTCTGCTCCACGGGGAGCCTGCTTCCCCCACCCTTCTCTGCCTCTCTGCCTACTTGTGATCTCTCTCCTCTCTGTCGGATAAATAAATAAAATCTTAAAAAAAAATAGATTCTAAATAATGAAAGTGAATGTCTCTAAAAGCAAGCCTGAGAGTCATAGAACATCGTTTCTTTCACTTGAACTTCTATAGTTTTATTTCCATGGGCATGTATGACATTTGTTTAAAAAAAATTCTAAGGGGAGGGGCAGCTGGGTGGCTCAGTTGGTTAACTGTCCAACTCTCAATTTTGGCTCAGGTCATGATCCCAGGGCCCTGAGGTCGAGCCCTGCGTCTGCTTCTATCCCTTTGCCTCTCCCTCTGCCCCTTCCCTCACACACACTTTCTCTCTCTCAAATAAATAAATAAATCTCAAAAAAAATTTGTAAGGGGACAGAAGATTGAATTTTTACCAGATTAACTTGAACCACATGTTAATATGGTCAATATGATTGTGTTTTATTTCAGGGAGAAAATAAATAAAAATAAGATGTTACCCAAAAACCCGCAAAAGTATAGCATAAAGGTCCCATTCATGAGGGCAAAAACAACCTACATGCTAAAGTTGTTCTGAGTCCACCTGAGGCAAGACAAGTATTGAGATGTGCAGTTACAATAAAATCACAATTTGTTAAAATTTATAATATAATCTTAAAGTTCTTCTGGACAAAATAAATATATAGGGATAGTCAAGAATTGCCCGGGTAAATAGCTTCTGCCTCACAGGGAAAGGAAGCTATGAATTTTTAAAATTATTCAATTCCCTGTGATTTAATATGCCCGTGTTTGGTGGATTTGTGTATGTTTTATAGCAATTCCTAACAAAGTGATCTTGGTTTCAATAGATTCCTAGGAGTCTCTACTGATTTTATACTGAGGAAGAGTCTTCCTACTTCACATTCTCATTGCAACATGAGATGTAGATAAAGTGCATTTACTTGATGGACTTGGATTTTAAATATTTAGTTTGTGAACTAGATGCCCGCAGAATGTGAGTTATATATTCTGGAGGATAGAGGTTGTTTGAATAAACCTAGACGTGCAAATTTGTTTGTCAATATACCCCAAATCTCTTCCAAATAATAGAAGTTTGAGAGCTTATGAATCAACCTGAACAGCTTGCTGATGATCATTTGACAGACTGTGTGGGAAATTGAGTTTACTTCAAATTTATGAACTGATGGAGCTATTCCTTATAATGATTAACAATGAGTCATAGAAGAAACCAAGGGTCATGCTCAGGCACATGTGCCTAACGTCAGGTGTGGAGAGAGTGAGAACAGTTATAGAAGAGGGAAAGGTCTCATGACAGTCTGTTAGCTAATTTTCATTTTTAAAGTGAAGACACAGACTGGAAAAATTTTAAGGCAAACTTAGTACCTAAAACATCTCCAAAATGGGTGCTTTGTGAAAAACCTGGGTCACAATCCCCAAAAGATTATTATTAATATAAGAAAGCAATAACTCAGAGGAAGCTGTAATAATATCACAATATGTTTACTTAATTTGGGAACTCAGAATAGAATATAAGTGCGGGAGCGTAGGGTGCTACACACATTGCTCAGATAATTGATGTTTTTACCTGAAAAACACATCATATACACATTCCAAGGCCCAGATGTGAAACACTTAGGAAAGTATATAAAAAGTAACTGAAGCAAATGTAATAGTAGACGGTTAAATGGAAAAAAGACACAGAACCAGTCTTCTGAATGTGATTTTGTAATATAGTCAATGTTAATTATACTTTAAAAGAGTGATCAACGATGAATATGGTTTTAATAGGAGTTCTTTCAACAACTGTCCGGCAAATACCGATTGAGCAGAGGCTATACTGAGTTCCTTTAAAGCATTATTCTGCTCCAACATCCCAACAGTCCTATGAAAGGGATATTGTTATTTTCCCTATATTATGGATAAAGACACTAAACGTGGAGTATAAAAACCTATCCAAGTCCACCCATCCAATTAGTAGTGGAATTGGGACTCAAACCCATGTATCTTGGTACGAAGAGTAGGAGGGTTGACCACTAAGCTAAAGAAATATCACCAAGTGAAATCCAGACTATTCAATGAGTAAATACTTTAAAAATATGAATAAATATATCATAAAAATGTTTATTTAAAATTCTGTTGTTTAAACAAAAAATAAATTTTGGTTTCGAAATTTCCTATTAATCGATCTTCCGGGTTAGTTCTGCCTGTAGCATGACCAAAAAACAACCCAATGTTGCTTCTCCTCATTCTTACAAAATTAGAGACTTCAGGAATATCAATCCAACCGTAATCATTAAGTTACTATTTCTGCACTTCTATATAAGTACATGGACTTTAGCCCAAAATTCAGACACTGTGGACAACATACATACACATAACGGTAGTTTATAATCTAAAATAGAAGACTATGGGGCGCCTGGGTGGCTCAGTGGGTTAAAGCCTCTGTCTTCGGCTCAGGTCATGATCTCAGGGTCCTGGGATCGAGCCTCGCATCGGGCTCTCTGTTCAGTGGGGAGCCTGCTTCTCACTCTCTCTCTGTCCGCCTCTCTTCCTGCTTGTGATCTCGCTCCTCTCTGTCAAATAAATAAATAAAATCTTTAAAAAAATAAAATAAAATAGAAGACTAATACCTATGAAATGATTTGAAATTACACTGGGAATGATAGTCTAAATTCTGCCTGAACAAGCCGTGAATAGAGCTGCATATGAATAGCCCTTGATACAAAACCACAATTCTCCAAGTGTGCTTCAAGAGAACCTGGGGCTCCACATTTCAGGAGGTACCCAAAAGCAAAACCAGCTGTCTAATGGAGCCTTATTCTCATTCTGTCATGAGCGAACGCAGACATTTTCCACTATCATGTGCCTGGAATGTAGATTCCTAACTTTTGCAACTCCAGCAAAGTGGGAAATCTGAGGGAAAGACCACAGCGAGGTGGCCTGGAACTGTGGGACAGGTTTTCAAAGCTCATTAAGATGGTCCCGGCACAGGTTCTCTTCAAAGAAACTTCAAAATCCATGTTAGTAAGCGCTCTCGTCTTCTACACCAGTGGCTGTCCAGTTTGAGTCCACATCAGAACCACCTAGAGGGCTTGTTAGAACACAGATTGCTGGGTCCCGCCTCCAGATAGCCTGATTCAGTGTGCTGAATTCTGAATCACTGTTCTCAGCTGTCGACCAGCCAAACTCTGACCTCTGTCCAACTGGCTAGGCTTCAGATGGTAAAACCAAGTGTGTGACCTACTCTAAACTTTTCAACTTCCTGTGGTTTGTCCTCATACATTGCTCTTCGAAAACTCACTGCTTGGGTCCACTGCTCTCAGATAAGTACTTGTGGAAAAGCTTTCAAAACATCTAACGTTAAAGGTTCTTTCTAGATGTTCACGCATCGGTAATGTTAGTTGAAGCTGGAAGTTTTAGTTCTGGAATGATGCATTAGAATTGCAGATAATACAGGTGAAAACCCTTGGAGCATAAGCAAATATCTAGGACACCCTCAATAGAACCTCAGTAGAAGAGGTAAGTACTTAAATAAAAATATTATCTGTAATTGCTAAGAATATGGCGTGCACTGCACCCAACAGAATTCCATGAGGTGGAGAAGTCTTTGAGGGCATGTTGTCCTAACAGAGCCCTTGCCAGCATCCTGATGGAATTAGGAAGTCCTCCTCGAGCTGCCCTCCAGACATGAGTACACACAAAGGAAGGCTTCATCTGAAATCCTAAGCAAATAAAAGTCAAGTGAGGAAAGTGGAACATTAAATTTTAGAATTGGCAAGTAGCAACATTTTACAACCTTGAAGATATTATTTAACTAAGAGTTGAAATTCCACAAAACTGCAATTTTGACAACTAAATGCCCCCCATAGGTGAAGACTTTACCTGGAAAAAGATCTAAAGTGTAGTTCTTTAACTCAGGGTAATAGGCACAAAAGTCATGTAGGCCAAAATCCTGGGAGCCGGGGAATGATCTGCAGAAAAGAGGGAAAGGAGAGAATTGACCTGGGGGAGGGGGCCCTGAAACGCTTCTTTAGATGGGCTGTGGTTCTAGAGCCCTTTTTCTTGTGTCTCTTAGGTATTTAGCATTTCCACTGAGAGATTTGCCTTCCCTAAACAACATCAGACTTCTGTGAAGCTGTCAACCTTGATGTGCTGATGTTTTATCTGCTGTCTTTATAGTTATCTTCTCTCAGATCTAGAATTCTCCATCGCTTCTAAACCAAGAACTTCACAAGGATTCCAAAGCCCCTGATGCCATATCCACTCATTTTGTCCAAGTTTATTCAACGGGAGACTGTAAGGCGATTGTTTGGTACAGCACCTTATTCAGTGCTTCGGGGGAAGAGAAAGACGTGTCTGACATAGATTTTGCCCCAAAGGGTCTCATAAACGGTCTGGTTGAGCAAATTAGTTGCCTACATTTACTCCAATGAGACAGAAGTGACAGGGATGATTGTGGCAAGAAAGACAAATGTAACATTCAAGAACTAAGTGAAGGATGTGGGAGGCCAGGAAAGGTTTTTTGAGAAGACGGGCTATTTAAACTGATCTTTGAGGAACAGGCAGAATTTGAACATGTAGTGATAAGAGAGGACAGTGTATTAAATTTGTCTGGGTGACCATTTGTAAGGGCTAAGCAAACCCAGCCAAGCTCAGTACCCCAGAACCAATCCCTCCTTGAGGTGGGTCATCTCATTCACATAGCAAGTCCCCTCAAATAAAAATCTTTCTGTTCAGTAGCATCCTTGTCTAGAAATATTTTTAGAGACTTTTTTTCTCTTCCCTAGATATTCAGTTTCCTAGTGTGATATTCAATGCTCCGTAGCACAAATTCATGTTTGTGCTTTGTCAGGAATAAGTTTTTTAAAACAGCCGTGCTGAGATTTATACTATTTGTATACAAATGAAGCATTTGACAGGGGAAAGAACTCTACCAACATGGCTGCCTCTAGACTTTTTGGGGAGAATAACAGAGAAATCACCCCAGTATAAATTTCATAGCCTCAGATCTGTCCCAGCAATACGTTTCCAGTTGAATGTTTTCATCACAGAGGAAAAACACTTGGATAAAAAAGAAGAGGGGGACAGATAAGAAGGAGGAGGAGGAAGAGGAAGTAGAGAAAAAAGCCCAAAGGCAACAAAATGAAGGAGAAAGTTGTTTGGATATGAGAAATGCATAAAAAGAGGCAAGGGGAGGGATGGAAGGGGAGATAGGGTTGGGTGACAAGAAGACTTTTTAAAGCAATGCAAACCGTTTTGCCTGTCCCTGTTATGGAAAGTGCCATGGACTCTCCTAGGGAGATTGCTCCCCATGGACACACCCATTATCGGGGCTTCAAACCATCTGTCTGGCCCAGCCTTTGGCATTCCTGTCCTTGTGGGACAGAGGAAAGACAGACAGAATGCATGGGCTGGAGGAGGCGATGCATGCCAAGGAAGCCCGTGAGGATTGGAGGAAACAGACCACGCTGGCCCCCAGAGCCAGACACCTGTGTAAACTGCAGGAAGCTGAGAGGAGCCCAGCTGAGCTGATGGAGACACCACATGCACACGGCCGGAGGAGGCAGAGCCACACAGAGACAAAGGCAAGTGTGCACATGTGTGTGCGTACACACACACACACACATGCACGCACACATGCACACACACATACACACAGGGAAATGAATAGAGGCAGATTGATCCAGGGAGGAACAGAGAACATATTAAGACAAGGAAAATCACCCCCCACACACACACACACACAAATTATCTAAAGGAAAATGACTATTTCTTTTTTTTAATTAACATATAATGTATTATTTGCTTCAGGGGTACAGGTGAAAATGACTATTTCTAAGTAAATGCCTTTGTATTGGGTTTTCATAGAAATTTATTAGCTACATCAAAAAAGTGGAAACCCTACCTTTCACTGGATTAAGAGTATCCAGTTAATGTAATTTAATAATTTGTCAAATATCTATGGGGCACCTGGGTGGCTCAGTGGGTTAAAGCCTCTGCCTTCAGCTCAGGTCATGATCTCAGGGTCCTGGGATTGAGCCCCACATCCAGCTCTCTGCTCAGCGGGGAGCCTGCTTCCCCCTCTCTCTCTGCCTGCCTCTCTGCCTACTTGTGATCTCTCTCTCTTTGCCAAATAAATAAATAAAATCTTTAAAAAAATAATTTGTCAAATATCTAGACAGAAAAGAGCTCACATTAAAAAAAAAATCCAGAGACATTTTGTAAAATGCATACACCCAGGCCCCACCCCAGACCTACTAAACCAGATTTTCAGGCATGAGGGTTAAATCACGAGGGTTACTGATGCCCACTCCTACTGAAGAAGAGCTTCTGAGACATTGGAGGGCCTTACATTCACTTTAGAGGAACATAAAGCCTGTCTTTGGGAAATGGAACCATGCACCTGCTCTGTTTTAAAGGGAACTTGCCCAATGCACACCCAAACATACAGAGGGAAATAGTGATAAACATCTTGAAATTTGAATTCTTAGTCGAACAGTAGACAACATAAACAAGTTAACACCACTTTCACAAATGCTCTAATCCAACATCATTAAGGTAGAATAATTCCCACTTACCTAAGCATATTTAGTCTCGTGTTTTTGGTACATGAGCACAGTGCAAGATAGTGTTTCCCAAAGAGTGTTCCATGGCATGCTAAACCCCCAGAGGGCTCTTTGGAGAAAAAAGAAGAGATTGAGAACAGCTCTACATTCTCCCCGGCATCCCCACACATACACCAATCACCACGATCCAATGAATATTAGTATTTAAGACATTTTTTAAACCTACTTAATCTATTTTTTTCAATAATTTTCCAAAATTACATGACCAGAGCCATGATATAATATCTATGAGTGTCATGAGGAACTAGTATTACAAGAAACTCACTTTTAAAAAGCATTGAAACTTTGTATCAAGAAAGGTAACTGGAAAAAAAAAAAGAAAGAAAAGTAACTGGTCACCAATCACATTTTTTTAAAAGGAGGAAAGCCAGTGATTTGCATAATTATAATTATAAAACATATCGACATAGGCCAATGTTAAAATCACATATGTGGGACCAAGACAAGATGGCGGAGGTGTAGGAGGCACGGAGAGCACTGGGATCCAGAAAGAGGCTGAAAACCACTCTAAAAGCCGGCAAACACAACAGCAGAGAGAAGAGAATAAGAACAGCAATTCTAGGAGCAGAAAATCAACCACTTTCAGAAAGGTAGGAGTGGAAAAAGTGAATTTAAAGAGACGAAAAGAGAG
>CM053609.1:82552452-82588804 GCA_028646535.1 Procyon lotor
CTCGGACCCTCCCCACTCTCCCCTGCGGCTGCAGAGCACTTGCTTTACTGACAAAGGTCTCAACCAAAGAACTCATCTGACTGCTTTCATGGTACCAAAGAAAAGTTTCAGGACAGAATATTTAAATAAAGGACTTAAATCAAAATCTGACAAAAGCTGGAGACAGGTGACTCTTAAAATTCCACTGAAGAAAGGCTAAAAAAAAGTCCCTCATAATCGAGGGCCAGTTTTCCAAGTCATGTTTCATATTTAAATAATTTAGCGAACTTTGCAAAATGAATTTTATACTCTCAAAGTAAAAGCTTCAAATACCTTTACAAGGGAAAAACCTGTTTAACTTAACCTTTCCTAAATTAATCAGTATTTTCCATACTCTATGTTCCTAAACTACCTTAGATGAAGATCAAACTAAATTATTTTTGATTCATTAAAGAAAAAATGCTTTCTGAGGAACTTGAGCTAAACACAGCTCATGGGCTTATCAGACAAAGAAGTAACTACTTCCGGGTAATCTATACAAGCAAATTTAATGCTAAAGACGCCCTGAAAAGAAAGTCACCAGTTCTAGATTAACATGGATGAGCCTCTTCTCATGATCAGAAGCCCTTGCTGCCCATCGGGTTGCAGTATAGGGTGGTATCAGATCCTGTAAGCTCCCTGTCCCTTCACTTTGCAGTTTGCCTGGGTCCCTTAGTGGAGCCGGCACACAAGGGGGATGATTGGAAATAGATCAAATTAGCTGTTGGTGAAAACACTGGGTTGACTCATAATTTCATAATTCACCAGTTCACACACATAGATTACATAAGCAAAGCTAGCTTGATGGAAAGGTCTTCAGAGAGCCCCTGAAGGTGGGGCAAATCTGGTTTTAGAAAGGAATACAGGGAGTGCCGGGGTGGCTCAGTTGGGTAAGCATCTGGTTCTTGGTTTCCACTCGGGTCATGATCTCATCATGGGTCTTGAGATCAAGCCCCACACCAGGCTCCATGCTCAGCGGAGCTGGCTTGATGATTCTCTCCTTCTGCCCCTCTTCCTACTTGTGCACACGCTTTCTCTCTCTCTCTCTCAAATAAATAAATAAATATTTTTAAAAAGGGGCACAGGACAAGAGACAAACCTCTCATGAGGGGAATTGGGAAGAGGGAAAGCTAACAAGAATTTACAAACTTTTATTTCTAGACTTAATGAACCAAGAGAAAGAAAATTTCACAGTAGTTCCTGAGTGGCATACACCCTTGGTACTATAAAATGAGTGGATAGTGTAATTACTTAAAAGTTGGGCTTTTTATCATAGAGGTACTTTTTACACATGGTTTTGGAGCAAATGGTTGCTAGGAAATATGACAGAATGAGGACATGGACTGTAAGTGATATTCAGGGTGTGTGCAAGATAGGGCGGGGTGGGCAAGATGATCTAACGTAACTAAATGTAACTAAATACATTTCTTGCCAGTGGTTGATTTGGCATCAATTTCAAGTCTTTATTTTGAAATTTTCAAAGCACACCTTTCTAACTTGGTGTTAGAATATGAAACCTGGGGGCGCCTGGGTGGCTCAGTCGTTAAGCGTCTGCCTTCGGCCCAGGTCAGATCCCAGGGTCCTGGGATGGAGCCCCGCATCGGGCTCTCTGCGCGGCAGGGAGCCTGCTTCTCCCGCTACCATTCCCTCTGCTTGTGTTCCCTCTCTCGCTGTGTTTCTCGCTGTCAAATAAATAAAATCTTTAAAAAAAAAAAAAAAAAGAATATGAAACCTGATGTACATTCTTGTAAAACCCAGTGTCCACATGAAGGATGATGGTGTTGAGAGAGAACAATTCAGCAAGAAAATAATTTAAAAATTCCATGACATTGCTTATCAAATCAAGATTTTGTTAATTACGTCTCAGTTTTCTTCTTAATAGAAACAGGGGTGGTTTTAGTCAAAGTGAAAATATCAAATAATCTTCTAATGGTGACAGATCTATATACTGTTGGTGGTTGATTCCCATTGCTCTCTTTCTTTCCCAAATCCTTTCCGCAGTCCCACCCCTGAATATTTCAGATAGTACCAAGCCAGCAGCTAGGGGAATCAGAACATAGCAGCTGGCTCCTCTGGGTGCTAAGGAAAAAACAACCGCTACCACCGCCATTTCAGTAACAGAAATGAGATGATGTTTTTCAAAGCACCCTCTGTGTGAAATGGGCCTCAGACACAATCTTCCTTGTAGTTCCCCTGTGTGGCTTCATTGAGGCTAAAGAGAAAAAAAAAGGGAGTGAGTTTTATTGTCTTTGAATTGATTGGGTGACTCAAACCAATGGTTTAGGAGAATGAAACTAGCTATTGATTTGTGGATGAAAGAAGTAGGTATAGGGCGCCTGGGTGGGACAGTGGGTTAAAGCCTCTGCCTTTGGTTCAGGTCATGATCTCAGGGTCCTGGGATAGAGCCTCACATCGGGCTCTCTGCTCAGCAGGGAGCCTGCAACCCCCCCCCCCTCTGCCTGCCTCTGCCTACTTGTGATCTCTCTTTCTCTGTCAAATAAATAAATAAAAATCTTTAACAAAAAAAAGAAGTAGGTATAGATTTAGATAATATTTGGGGAGAAATATTAACTGTAAAAAGCAGAAAATATGCATAGGATAATCCCACTTTGTTAAAATAAGTAATCTTTTTCCAAAAAAAAAAAAATGTACTGTAGGTAACAGGTTGCTAAAATGGTAGATAGTCTTAATGTGTTGGTTTTGACTGAGGCACACACAATAGGATAGATTCAGGATGAGTAGGAGATAGGCCTCCATAATTTCTGACTTTAGAAATGAATGGTTAAGTACCAGTTTTACAATTCTAGGTCACTTGCCAAAGGACCTCTTCCTCACATTAATAATATGAAGGGGTCTGGACAGTGAAGGGGCTTTTCAGGAAGATAACCGTAGAGAGCTGTCCTGGTGTTCCAAGCTCCCCTCCCCCAAAGCAGTAGCTAGAAAGGGCCATCTTCTTCATCTCCAGTCTCATGAAGATGGACTCCCATGAGATTACTCAGATTACATTCTTTGTCTTTGGGGAAAACAGAGGACTAGTAACTAACACACTGAGTGTCAAAAACCATATAGCAGTGAGGTAGAGATAGCTGCCTTAGAATTTGTCTAATTGTCCTCGACTTTGTTGGGAAAAAAAATACATGAGTATTTTTCATGGACCACAGGTGAATCACATGTGAGAGCAGGCTAACAAAGGCTGGTCTTGGGTCCTTTAAAATAAAAGTATCCAGAAGGACAAAGGGACTAAGTGTCAGGAAGCTGAAGACCGACAGTTGAGTTCCTAGAAGTCGTGTAAGTAATTGCGAATAACCAACCCAAATAGAATTGCATATAGTCTTCAGTGCCGGGAATCTCTGAAGAGCTAGGAAAAGGGTCAAAAAACAAAAGTAGTTAGGGGTGCCTGGGTGGCTCAGTTGGTTAAACGTCTGCCTTTGGCTCAGGTCATGATCCCAGGGTCCTGGGATCAAGCCCCACATCCAGCTCCCTGCTCAGTGGGAAGCCTGCTTCTCCCTCTCCCACTCCCCCTGCTTGTGTTTCTTTTCTCTCTGTGTCTCTCTTTGTCAAATAAATAAATAAAATCTTAAAATTAAAAAAAAAGGAGTTAACTTTAACTAGGGCATTTTTGAAAGTGAAAATGGAGCTACTAATAATTATTCTGGGACAATAAACATAAACCAGCACTGTTCCAAGCAAACTGTAAAGAATGGTTATCCTAATCTTTCTCTTTGTCACTCAGACAGCCTCATGACGATAGCCCTCGCTATTCAAGATAGTGCCTGTACCCCATTGGTTAGACCATGAAGGGATGGAAAATCTTGCAAGAAAAGGATAAACTATGAAAAAGAAGAGATAAAAGGACTATATTCTTCATTCCCAAGAGTTATTCAGTTGTCTGTTATTTAGTTTTGAAGCTTAAAGGGGTTTGAAGCTAGTCTTTCACTGCTAATTTCTAATTATACTGCAGTATATTTAACAAATATTTTCCACATGGTATTGATTTGTTGAAGTTTGTCAGTGGTTTCAGACTTCTATAAAAGCTGTACAAATCTGAAGACAATAATATTCTCTGTTTGCTGAGGTAGAGTTCCACATATTTTACCTACCTAAACCTCACATGTCACATGAAAATTAACTAAAAGTGGACCATAGATTTAAATAAAATCATAAAACCATAAGACTTTTCAAAGATAACATAGGAGATTGTTTAGACTGAGGAGTTGATAAAGAATTCCCAGACAAAATACCAAAAGCATGATCATTAAAGAAAAAAAAAATCAGTAAAATTAAACTACATCAAAATTAAAGTCATGTTCTGCAAAAGACCTCATTAAGGAGATAAGGAGATAAGCTGTAAATCAGAAAAAAATATTTGGAAATAAAATCTGACAAAGGATTAGACTATATAAAGAACTCCCAAACTCAACAATATAAAAACAAAAAATCTAGTTGGAAAATAGGCGAAGACATAAAGAGACATTTCAATGAAGAGGATATATGAATGGTAATACACACATGAAAAGATGTCTGTCACTGGCCATTAGGGAAATAAAAATTAAGATCGTGATGAGGTATCACCACACATCTACAGCTAAAATGAAACATATTGACAATGCCAAATGCTGGCAAGGATGTGGAGAAAGTGGATCTCTCATTCATTTCTGTTGGGAAAGAGTTTGGAAGTTTCTTTAAAAACTAGACATGTATGGACCATATAAGGCCGATATTGTACTCCTGAGTATTCATCCCAGAGAAATAAAAACATGTCTGCATAAAAATCTATATATGACTGTTCATAGCATATTTATTTGTAATGGTCAAAATATCCTCAGTAGATGGATAATTAAACTGTGGTATATCCATACCATGGAATACTATTCAGCAATAAAAAAGGAATAAACTCTTGATACATGCAACAACTCCTATGGAGCTCAAGGTCAGCACACTGAGTGGAAAAAACAGACAATTTCAAAAGGTTACATATTATATGATTTTATTTATATAACATTTAAAGTGATAAAAATTACAGAGATGGAAAAAAATTAGTGGTGCCCAAGGTTAGGGATGGAGGAAGGAGAGGAGGAAAGTGGATGTCATGAGGAAATCTTTATCATAGTGCAATAATTCTGTATCTTGATTGTGGTGGTTACACAAATCTACATGTGATAAAATACTCAGATTTATACTCACACTCACTACTAAATTCCGGGGTTTCATACTGGACTCTACTTATATTAGACATGGCCATTGAGGGAAACTGGGCAAAGGGTACATGAGATTTCTCTGTGCTCTCTTTGCAATTTCTTTACTCTACGATTATTTCAAAATAAAAAGTACCGCAAATTTTCATGAGGAGGATAAGCTCTAAAATAACAACCCTACTAATTCAACTCAACTTTGATCAGATCTAAGAAAAATTTAGAGTCTAGAAAATATGAAACAAAGAAGAAAACATAAGTGAAAAACGAGTTACCCAAGTTGTATATTTTTCAACTGGCAAATTTTTTAAAAGAATGCCTTAAGAATATAATTGCTTATTTTTTGACTTTGTGGATGCTACCTTTTTAAGTAAAATATTTTTGAAATGTCGAATATCATTTTTTCCCAATGTTTTTTCAAGTCATAATCAGTTTTATTGCAAAAGGACCCTGTACACATTTATCAATTCTAGTACTTTGAGAGTTACCAAACAGGTCATTAACATACAGAAACATGCATCATGAAAAACAAGAAATACCACCCATTGTTTCTGCATATTAGTGACTTGTCCCCCACCCCACCCCCAGCCCCCACCCCCCACCCCCCACCCCACCCTCCACCCCTTGCAACACTGTTCACATTCCTGAGGTCTGTGAATGGTCACTTCTTTGTATTCATCCTAAGTGGAAGATGGAATGACGAGTACAAATGCAATGTACTGTAAACGAATTTCTTACCAAAAGAAGTCCCAAATTAAACCAAAGTATTTTCACAGAATTTACTACAGAACACCATACAATCGCCTTCACTTAAGCTCTCTTCTTACATCAGGTGAGCCAACTGGGTGTGCGAGGTGATGGTGACTCTCAGATTCGGATCTTCATATAAACCTGCCAGGCCCCCTTCACTAGCCTCCTGAGGCGCACCAGTGGCGGCACTCTGAAACCTGAGCTTTGAAACCCTGGACGATCTCCCTCACGATCTCCCTCACCGTCCTCTGGAAAGCCAGCTTCTTCCAGTAACCACGCGTCTTCGCATCTTCGGAAGTCTGCAGCGATGTTTTTCCTCCCCGCCCGTAGAGGGAGCACGTTCCCCCGCAGCGTCAGTGGGCAGCTCTTGGCGCGGCCCTTTCTTGAGCAGTCCACTTACCTTGGACCCTTTCTTTCTCCTGGTGCCAAAGTCTTGGGCACTTTGCTGCCCGAGGCAGAACCGCAGCCACCGAGCAAAAGCATGAAGCTCCTCTGAAGAATGACCAAACCACTCTGTACTCTACTAATATTTCTTAATAGTTGAAAGTCACAGAATATGGAGACTTGCCCAAGTTATGTATTCTAAGATAACTTGCTTTTTCTAAAAAGCAAGGTGTTGGGGATAACTAGGTTTCTGTACTACACTTCTCCTGTTCACGAACAGGTTAGTAATATTATTCAATGTGACGCTTCTGTATATTTTTGTTCATCAGCTGTAGGACGGGCAGACAGTACCGGAAGTCTTTTTTAGCTTTGACAGACCCAGAGATTAATGATGAATTCGACTCCGCTTCTGGTTTGCTTGACTGCCAAGAGATTCCTGGGTGTCACACAGCAAACTTTGTGAATTTGATTGAAGAGATATTTAGAGACTGAAACCATCAGTTGACAAGAAGAGCATGTAATTATCACTGACAATGAAAGAAACATGGTGAAAGCTCTGAGTGATTTAGGAAGGAGCTCCATGCATATGATGCTATCTTCTCACCCTTTATTTGTGGTCCATTTTTTTTGGTGGATCTAGTCCCTGATACTCCATCTTGGCTGGAAGAGGAGGTCCCCAGATAGGTGCGTTATTAACATATTAATTCTTGTCTTAGAAACTTTAGTAGAATTTCAGGAATTGTGACAGGAAATTCAGAAATATGGTATGAAAATCGGTCTTTCAGGTGGAAGATATTTTCTGTCCGTGCGTAAGAGTCTTCCTTTATGATTAACTTCTATGTCTTTGTTTTCCACTTTTAAGCCAAAGACCGTCCCAAACACTTGAAGTTTTCTTCAAATGTTTTTACAATAAATTTTACGATAAATTCCATTGGGAAGGGCAGGGCAATGTAAACAGCAGCAGTCCTCTGTGAGTGTGCAAACTCTAAATCAATAACACGCTTTAATCTATGACGTAAAATTGATGTCCTCTGTGTCAGTGTTTTAAAGTGGGGCACATTTATTCAATCAGAATGACTTCACAGACAGAAGATTGGGAGGAGAGATGCTGTAGGATCTAACCCCCAAACTAGCCGTGTACCTCCTTTACACTTGATCTTAGCCAAAAGGCCGAGAAGCGTGTAACTCCTTTACACCTCAGGGTGTTTTTCACCTGCAAATGATGTGGCTGCATAACATTCATGATCCTCTTAAAATCACCAAAATTTATTTTTGCAAACTCCTAAAAGAGCAATATAGCCGCAGGGATAGGAATAGAAATTTTAAAGAAAGTGATGCGAGTCTAGATTTAGCCCCTGTGGAGAAAGGGATGGTGAGCTGACCAAGGATGTGTGAAAGGATCCACTTGGGTTGCTTTGCCCCCGACTTCTGGCTGTGAGCCCTCTTTCCACTGACTTAGTTCAGCTGAGGAACTGCCTTGCTCCGACGATGTTTTATATGCCATATACCACATTGCTCTGGACATGAAAATACCACCCTTTGTTCTTCTCCCCAAACATTTGTGTGTACAGCAGACTGAACGTCGAAGAATGACAAGAAAGGGCTACATCATAGATAATTCAACATTTACTACTCTTCGTCGTTGTTCTCAAAAGTCCCCTGGCTATTTCCTACCACTCAACACAAATCCCCTAGGAAGGCAGAAGGACCCCCGAAGTGAAAAAAAGGCCAGAAGGGGAAAGATTTAAAGGACCAAGAATGTAGAGTCAAGTTAGCCTAAAAGACCCTAAGAGCAAAAAGCAGAATTAAGACAGATCTTATATTTAAGACCTTTAACTATATGGACTACTTGTCCTCTCCTTATCCTAAAACATTCAAACTGTTCAGAAAAAAATATAACGGGGACTTACAGATATTTCTTTGGACTTTACTATGTATACATAGATCCATTGTTTTCAGTAGTAAAATTACAGTGTGAAATTTACAGGTGATGGCTCTCACACTGCTTTAGCAAAGAGGATGCAAAAACAGAGAAATAGAAATGATTTCTCTCACAAATGTTCATAAAGTCTGAAAGTACTTTAACTTTAGATTTTAATACATATTGGTCTAATTTCCACTCGTTTTCCTTTTCTTTTGCAATCTAACTAAATATATATACACACACTACATACACATATGAGGTTATGTTATATAACAATTGTATAGATCAATTACTATTTCAAAGAAGCCTTGCTGTATCCATGGAGCTTAGAAAGAAGCAAGAGTGGTGGTTCCTATTTTGAGATTAGGGAAACTGAAGCACAGAAGGGTTAAATACTTTCTTTACCACAAGGTCACAGGGAGAATCTATTCCGGCAGAGAGAGAAGGGTCTTTCCTTCACTGCGTACTGTTTTATATGTTAACCATCATGCACATGCTAAGTCAATGGATGCTGGCACTTTACATAAATATATGATGATGCAGTGCTATATGTAATAAAAATCTGAAGCATGAAATGTGGAAGCAATTCAAGAAAACAGATCTCACATTTTTGCCTTTGTCAGAGTCAGAATCTGCCATGCTCTGATTAAAATTCAACATCTGCAGGCATTTAAAATTAAAATATACAGGTATTCATGTTTTCCTCCTTCCACAATGTTTTATTGCTGCTTTTTTCATCTTAAATATTAAAAACATTACATTATTTTATTTCATATGTCGAACTTCATGTCTCAGTATATTATGCATTGCCCTTTCACCTCTGAGCTCTGGTTCAAATCCAGCTCTTAGCTGAGGAAATAAAAAACATCTGAAAATATTTAGTAGACTCATCTCAAGGCCTAATGGACTACAGTTTACATTAACTTGACAAACACAACAAACAAACAGATTTGCCACAAATTAAAATGTTTACATGAAAACATTCAGGAATGAACAGTATATAAAGGCCCCTTGGACAGATCTGAAGGCTGTGCTTTTATTCCACAGGGAATTTGAAACAAAGATGGAGAAAAATCGGGGCTGCACCTGTCCCACCCAAAACAGGTGAATGAGAGATCCAGATTGTAGAAATCCACCTCCTCCATTTTGGGGAGGGGAAACCTGCCCTTTGGAAGGGGACAGGAGATGGGAAGAATAAAACAGCCTGAAAATAAATCATCAGCTGTATCACATTACTCTTCTGTTCATGCAAAAATTATTTATCAAGGCATGCACTACGTTCAAACACTTTGCTAGGTTCTTTTTCATTGGTGCCTTCCAGCAAGTCAGGAAAACACAGGTAACCTTGGCCTAGAGACAAATCAAAGAAATAAGCCTGGTTATTCCCTTAAGGACCAACTTTTATGAACAAGTTCATATTTCATGATTTAAAAACAAGGCAACAGTAGGGAGTCTCATATTAAATCTGCTACCCTCCCCAGGAGTGGGTGACGAAGTGCCTTCAGAGGCAAGGAGATCCTGAGGAGGGCAGGCCCCATATAAAGGCATTCTGAATTTTTTTAACTTGTTTAAGACATGTTGTTGTTGTTGTTAGATTTTATTTGCTTATTTGAGAGAGAGAGAGAGAGAGAACATGAGCAGGGGAAGGAGCAGAGGAAGAGGGAAAGCAGACTCCCCGCTGAGCAAGGAGCCTGATGTGGGGCTTGGCTCGATCCCAGGACCCTGAGATCATGACCTGAGCTGAAGGCAGACGCCCAACCCACTGAGCCACCCAGGCGCCCAAGACATTCTGATTTTTTTTTAACCTTGGATGCCACGTAGTCCAAACACTATATACGTGCAGGCCACCAGTGTCTCTGCTCTACAGCTCCCCTTCAGGCCCTCCATTTGATCACCGATGGTTGCTATGCCCCTTCCTCCCCCACCACCTCCTCCCTCCTCCACCATCTCATCTTCTAGAAGGCACTAAACAGTTGCCGCTACAAAGGGAACAAATGAGACAAATCCTAAGTCAGAAGTTCAGTGTATAAAAATCTCTTGGGAAATCTGTTCGAATGCATATTCCCAGGCCTGACCTCAGACATTCTAATTCTGAAGGTTTGACGTATGGCCTAGGAATGTGCATTCTAAAGGCTTTCCAGGAGATGCTGATGCAGGTGGTCCAAGGCTCCGTACTGCAGTGTGGACCGGACTCCTGTTCTCAGTGGCTTCATCAAGGTAAAGGGAAAGAAACCAACAGAGGGGAAACGTGCGCACCCAGCCTCGCTTTCTTTCCTTGGCCTTTATGGCTGGCCATGTAGGAGGGTTTCACCAAGGACAGGGGACTGGCTACGGCTGAGGAGAAGACAGAGCAGCCCAGGTGATGAGGACCCGTAACTAGGTATATCCCTGGCAGCTCACACCTTCCCTGACTCCATCCTTAGCAGCACATTCCACTGCTTAATGCCCTCCAGCAGCAGAAAGTTCTTCCTCCCCCCTCACTGCGTGCTTGAGATGAGGAGCCATGTTGGCTTTGAATTCTCCACTCAACAGCAATAGGAAACACTGGGCACCACCCTTGGAGAGGAGAGAACCACTTACACGGTATTAAGTGACACACCAAGAAAGGCCATGGGAAGGGAAATACTAAATTCAAGTGTGCTCTGAATTAAGCTTTTACAGTAATTCTCCAGTGGTCTGAGTTCTGATTTATGATAACAGTTTGAAAGGTCTTCTGTAGATCCTTTCAGCTTCTCCATGGTGCAACTCGGAAATAGTTCATTCTCTCGTACTTGGATGTAAAGTTTCTGCCAAGCCTCAAATGGCCTTTCTCTCTCTCTTTTTTTCCAGACAAATACTTAAAGACGGAGCTGCGCTCAAACATTCAAATTTGGTAGCATTAACTCCAGTAACATAACTGACATCCCACATAAAGAAAGAATCATAAAAACCTTCTGTTTCACTTAATTTAATAATTGACAAGTTCCCTTAAGAACAACCAGGATATTCTCACCAAGTATTTTCAGTCCTGCCTTGACCCCATCCGTGCCTGGAGTTGGTACGTGAGCATCTGAAGGTGTAATAAATCCTTCTTTCCTGACACCCAGCTCCCAACAAGGACTGTGTTGGGTAGTATGAATCATCGGGCTTTGATCTGATTCCAAGGCAGGTATGGGAGAAGGTGCAGTTCATTTTGCTTTGTCTTTTGCTCTGTCTTCACTCTAAGATGCCTCTCAGTCAAGGCTGGTCAGATGAGAAAACATATTCTCCCCTATTTAGGAATTTAATGAGATTGACTCAGGTCATGAACTCACCTCTGGCACATGTGATTATGACTAGACAAGTGACAGAGGAAAAACATCTATGGTGGGGACAGAAATGAGGATGATGATGGTGTTCTCACCTATTGTCTATTTTTTTTTCCTGGTAGGTACTCCATTATCAGAAAATTGGTATTTTTCTTATGTTGGACATTAATCCAGGCCTGTCATGTTGTGCAAGTATGTATTTCACACTTTCTGTGAAGGGTTTTGTTATTGGAAATACCACAAAGTGA
This sequence comes from Procyon lotor, assembly GCA_028646535.1. Taxonomy (NCBI): domain Eukaryota; kingdom Metazoa; phylum Chordata; class Mammalia; order Carnivora; family Procyonidae; genus Procyon; species Procyon lotor. Next base: position 82,564,256 of record CM053609.1, read on the forward strand.
TGTCAAGGGTATGCCCTCTCAAGAGTATTTTTCAAGAATATTTTCAATGGTAAGAGTTAACATCCATTTGCTTAGTAAACCAATGAGCAATCATTTATCAAGACTCTATTATTTCCATGTTATTGTACTCTAGATTAATAAGAGTGTAACACCATAATAAGACCTGTCCTTACTTTCCAAAAGTATAAAATCTGGGCAAACAGTCAAGACTTACTTAGGATGAGGAACAATTATAACTCCAATGTCCAGCACTGTGTGTGATTGGTCTATGATAGATATTTAATCATTTCTTACATACTCAATAAATGAACATTAAATGTTGAGGCACAGATTGAAAATTCTCTAACTCTGATAAGAGATAGTGCGTGGCATTTCTCAACCTCCTCTGATGATGGAATTCAGCTTTCAAGAAGCTCCTCAGGGAATCATGTTCCACAGAACTCACTTTGGGAACTCTAGCTCAGACACACTTCAGTGGGAGAGGTGGAATTCCTACTGGGTGTTATAAGGAACAAAGAATTAAATGGATGGAAACGAGGGGGAAATCCAGGCAGAGAAAATAACAGAAGCATAAGGTGGAGGTCAAAATTAACCTAGGACATGGGAAATCAAGGAAATTTACCTAAATCGTTATAACTTAAATCACTAGAGTTTATATTCTGCCTGGCCAAATAACAGCTCCTATAACCAAATTAGACAGAGAAAGCCAGAGGTGAACTTGTGGCAGTACAATAAGAATCAGGATTTAAATTCTTTGGGAAAACTACCAATCAGTTCAACCATATTTGGGGTCCAGAGCATGGATTGTCACACCTGATGATTTCACAGTTCTCTTATCAGAAGCTTCTGTGGAAATTTGGGGGGAGTGGTAAAGAAATAGGGAGCAAAGATAAGGGAAAGTCTTATTTTTATCCCTTTTTTTCAAAGGGATACCAGTACAGCATTTGAGGTTCTATATGTTTTTGCTTTTTAACTGATTTTTCTACATCTCAAAATAGTCTTTTAAGAGCACCATGCTTTCTTACATCCCTTTTACTTCCATTTTTTTGGGTTTTTTTCTGGCTTCTTTTGCTTCCAAATGAACCTTCAGGAAAATTTGTTTGTGACAGGATTTTGATAGTTTGCCTCTTCTGTCCTGTCTTGTATGGGCAGTTGATCAGTTGGGTGTGCTGACTGAATTGCCTATGTTCCTTATTTCAGTTTGCTCTTCTCCATTAAAGGGAGTAAACTAAGATGGTCTTTAAGGATCTAAGTATCCAGGGGTGCCTGGGTGGCTCAGCAGGTTGAAGTCTCTGCCTTCGGCTCAGGTCACGATCCCAGGGTCCTGGGATCCAACCCCACATCAGGCTCTCTGGTCAGCGGGGAGCCTGCTTCTGTCTCTCTCTCTCTGCCTACTTGTGATCTCTCTCTCTGTCAAATAAATAAGTAAAATCTTTAAAAAAAAAAAAAAAAGAATCTAAGTATCCTTTCTTCTAAGAGAGCTATTTTTGATAATAAGACAGGTCCTGTCAAGCGAAGAAAATCCATAACCAACCTAAGCCCTCTCCCAAGGTACCTAGAGGCAGCCTTTCCTGTGTGCCTATACCCTTTCCACATGGTACCAGCTGCATATCCAGCCACTCCACATAATTATGATGTTTTCACAGCTCTGCTTTTTCTACTAGAATGTGAAATGCTTGATTTAGGGGCCAGATGTTTTTCATCTTTGCTTACCCAGTCCTATTTCAGGAGACAACACCCAGAGGTAGTACTGTCTAGTGGTTAAGAACATAGGTTCCAGGGGCACTGGGTGGCTCAGTGCGTTAAAGCCTTTGCCTTCGGCTCAGGTCATGATCTCAGGGTCCTGGGATTGAGCCCCACATCGGGCTCTCTGCTCCGCAAGGAGCCTGCTTCCTCCTCTCTCTCTGCCTGCCTTTCTATCTACTTGTGATCTCCCTCTCTGTCAAATAAATAAATAAAATCTTTAAAAAAAAAAAACAAAAACAAAAAGAAGAACATAGGTTCTGGCCCTGAGTGGGTTGGAATCCCAGATCAGCCACCTTATGAGTTATATGACCTTTGGAAAATTGCTCATGCTTTCTATGCCTCTGTTTCTTCATCTTCTAAAAAGAGGATAAAAGTAATGGCTATTACTCTGTGAGGGGATTAAACAAGCATAAAGTACTTGGAACAAAGATTAAAAATATTAGCTGATTTTTAGGAACCAGCATCATAAATATTAAGTCAATGTTTGAATGAAATAATGAGTCTACCAACATAAAAGGTTACATGGGCATAGATTGATTATAAAAATATGCATATAGAATTTGTGAGGAAAACAAAGTTGAATAAGATACAGTCCTTGGCAGTATGAAAATTGTCTAGAAGGGAAGTGAAGATATACAGTCTTCAGTCTAAACAGTCTAGAAGGGAAGCGAAAATATGCACTTGAGCCATTACAATACTAGATAGAATCTGATAAATACTCTATTATTACAAGAAACAACATGTAGCAGGAGTCCGGAGGAGAGAGATGGTTTCCAACAGAGGGGATCAGTCACTGCTGTGTGGGTTGATAGATCTTTCAACAGAAGAGAGCTGTGTTTACACAACATCTGTTGCATCACCTCCCCTAGCTTTCTTCCCCCCTGGAGATTAGTAGATTAAAAAAAAAATCCTTCTTTACAATACATAGAAATTGAGACTTAGAGAGTCAAATTTGCCTCTTGTTTTGGGCTGATAACTAAAATTCCGAGTTATGTTTTTGAACAACAAGGACAAGGGATGGGTATTCCCAGAGGTTGTCTGCTGTTTTGTGCAACCAGAAAACTTTTGCCGCCAAGCACCAGAGGCATATGCATGAGCGTAACACCAGGAGAGCAGCCAAGGCCCCACTCGGGATGCTTTTACTGTTTGTCTAAAGTGGATGTTTTCCCAAGCAAACTGCATTGTGTTCCAAAAGGAGAACCATCAAACTTGTCTTTGTGGTTACAGAGCAGGAATCAAAATGATGAGGTGATGGGTGCCTGGGCCAAAGGGGAAGATGCTCCAGATCAGAGGCTCCTCCTTTTGCCTGGTCCTTTTCGAGAACAAGAGAAATTTGGAATGAAAATGTAGCGAATGACCTTGAAGGAACCTATCCCCAGGGTTTTACTCTCAGGGAGTTTTAGACACTTGGGAAATCCAACCAAGCCCCTTTCACCTAGACTACACAGAGTGGAGAACCAGTTTACATTTGTCCAGTGATATAGACTTCTCAAGTTCTGGAGAGGTAAGTCACATTTTGTGAGTTTAGATGATTCTGGTGTATATATAGCGCAGATCTCCAATCCCACAAAAAATGCACTCCTAAAGGATTCGAGGTTATTTAGTATTTTCGAAAAGTTAAAACCATAAATTCCATGAGATTTGAGCTTATGAACTATTCTCATAAGTTCATTTTTTGTGTGTGTGACTTTTCAAGCAGCCCTACATTTGAAATTATGATCCTTGTTTTTCAAGGTCTTAACATACTAGACAGCTTTCAAATAACCAAATCTGAATCAGGGGCAGAATTTTAAGACTCTAGCCTAGTACCACTCCCTAAGGAACATATCTAGGGTCTTCAGTGTACGCAAGCACCATTCCTTCTTTGCTGAACCCTCATCCTATCTCACTCCAAGCTCAATCGAGAGATTTTTCTCAGGCACCATCTTCCCAACCTGCTCCTACTACCATTTCGACAGAGTCCTTATCTCCCTCTAATCTTGTCTTCCTTGTAGTTCTAGAAAAGGTGATGTTTAGATCTTCAGAAATACTGACCTTCATTACTACTCTCGTTGTGAATCTCTTCCCTTCTCCCAAGGGGAGGCTGGCCTTTTCATCCTCTACCCTCTTCCTGGCAGCAATTTTCCAGCTCCCTTTTCTCTTGGCTCTGGAACATGTACTCATGTCTGTCTATGTCTTAAAAAGAACTGTAAACTTTATCATCATCCTCATCCTCATTTTCATCATCTACCATTATGGATGATGATGCACCAGGCATTGTGCTAAGAAATTTATGTATTATTTATTTAATCCTCAAAAGAGTACTTTCAGTTCAGTATTTCTGTCCCTGGAAACCAACCTTCAGAATTCAACTCCTGGGATGGATGAGTCTAATTCTACTGTTTGGTTACTTTGTCCCATACTCTCTGATTACCGTGATCTGGTTTCCGTTTTCATATCACCCTTCTAAAACCATTCCCACAGATGTCTTCAGATAAAATTGACCCTCCCAACACACCCTTTTATCTTTGCATATCTTTGGACCACTTCTCGTTCTAACAACTCACTTCTTTCTGATCACTTACTTAGGAAACCATGCAGGATTTATTTATAGACTCCTTCCTTCTATACTGACTCTGTTGGGGTATTTATGTGCTCCAATAGTTTAGTTCTTACCAAAGATGTTTGAACTGTCACTCAGACCCAAAGCACCATCTCAAACTTCTCTCCAACCTGATTAAGACAATTTGCCAAAGGTCGTACGCAAATATCTTTAAAATTCCTAGGTTGAGATCCATAAATTTTAGGAAAACATGTAATTTGTACATCAAATTCAAGATTCCATGGATATTGTGGCTTAGGAACTAGTTAGGATTAGAAAAATTATCGATCAAAGAAATATTAAGCAACTAAAAGTACAGCTATTGGACAAAAATTATGAAAGTAATATTAAAATTATGAAAACTGTTGTAGAACATTTAATTCTGTTGCCAAAAAGGAAATGGCCCCCCAAATTCTAAGTATCTTCTGCTCTTCTCTGTCTCTACATTCTCTTACCTTACCTATTAGATTCAATGACATCCTCTAACTTCTCAGTCCCTGAAATAACCCCACCCCTCACTATTTTATTCATTCTTTCTATCCAGTCCTTCTCCAAGGTTTCCCAGAACTTCTGCAATCACACGAGGAAATAAGTTATTCAAATAACCCCCTAACCTGTTGTCTACCAAAATTCCCCAAGAGCCATTTTAAATCCTGTGCCCAAAAAAGGGAAAAAACTTGTAGAAGTATAGACAACTACTGTTCCCTCTCCCATTTCTTGTGCCATGGAAATTAGGTGAAGGCCGTTTATGAAAAGACTTCATAGCTAGAAAGGTGAGTTTGCAGAATAAGGCTGTCTCAAACTTCTGACTAATATTAGAACAAGTCACACTGCTCATTTTTCCCAAATGCATGCCCTGGGCTCGCTTGCCAGCACCTTCCTCCATCACACCTGTGATCCATACCTGTCTCCTGGGTGACCTTTCCCTGCCACCGCCTCCTGCACCACCAGTTCTATGAAGCTTCCCCTGGCCTGTTCCTCAGTACCCAACCCTCTGCCACACTTGCTCATTGCACCCTGTGGAGCTCCTATTCCACCAGCTGCCCCCTCTCCTAAAGTGGGTTCCACTATCTCAGGTTGACTGTTTTAGCAAACATCATTTCTCCCGTAGATCTCGGATAGAGCTGCTCCTACCTGCAGTGTGTTCCAACTCTCTCCACCTTCCTCCATAGAGCCTCAGATCTGGTTTCACAATCACTCAGCAAACACTAGTGAAATATGGCCATTTATACCATCTTCTCCAAGAATTTCAGATTTCTACCAATCTCCCAATATAATCTCATCCTCTTGAGTGCTGCTTGCACCTGGATGAGTTTTCCTCTTCATCTTATTCAAGGCCGCTGCCCTCAGTGACTTTAATATCCAGCACCCTGGGCTTTTCTCATTCTTCTTAACCCTTTCGCCACATGACATAACCTACTCAAGCCTCATTAAATCTAAATCCTCCTTTGCTTTCATGGTGCTCATTCCTCTGATTCTCCCTTTTTCACTCTGACCACTGCTGTCTTTCTCTAGCTCCTCTTTCTTCTCCATTCTCTAAATGAATGTGTTCTCCAAGGTTTTGTTCTTGTTTTCTTTTTTTTAATCTTCATGCTGTAGAGATCTCATCTATGCCAGTAAATCTAACCCTTAACTCTACACTGACATATCTGTAATTCTGACACTTGTACAAAGCTCGTTAGTCATTTTTATCTGCTTGGTGGGCAGTCCCATCTATATGTATTTTTGGAATCTCAGTATGCCAGTTCTTCCTTCATCTCCTGGTTTCTCTATATTTCTGTTAGTAGGACAAATATTTCCTCAGTCATATGCATTCAAACCCTGAGAATCATTGCTGTATGCTTCTTTTCCCTCTCTGGCCAAATCTATCAATTCCTGTCCATTGTTTTCTTATTTTACCTTTTATCTAGCCTCTTTTCTTTTATTTTAAGGTGAATATCATTATTGCTGTAAATGAATATCTTCGTGTTCATTTTATAAGTACAAGTTTGGAGGCTAAGTATTTTCCCAGGTTTACTAATCTGGTAAGTGATAGAGGGATAGGACTGAAACTTAGGTCAGTCTTCAAACCTCAGCTTCTTCCTTTCATCACACTGCTTACCTGAAAATAGATGACATTGTTACATAAAATAAGAATAATATATAATTTGCCTAATTAGAAATAAATGTTTGTACTTTTTATAATTCTTTCTGTAAAGCTCGTTTTAATTGAGTTCTTATTTTAAAAGGTTTTCCTCTTTATATAAATTATAATATATATGTCTACAGTATAAATTATAGAAGCAACTCAGGGTGAGGTTGGAGAACATCAACTTTAGGATGAATTGGGTTCCATTTTCCAGTTCCACACATCAGTGATGTAAACTTTGGCAAGTTGCCCAACTTCTCTGTGCCTTACTTTCCTTATCTGTAATAGTAGTGGTTACAGATGTGGAAAATCCACATGCAGGGAACAACACATTAATCAGCAATACCAATATTTGACTCCTGTATGTGGTATTTGGGGCTGTTTATTCATTGTATAGAACCAGGCATACAGTTAAATTTAGCAAATATTTATTGAGTATCTCCCAAGTACCTTATGACTAATAAAATGATCAATAGCCAATGTCTGACAACATTCTATGGCTTAAACGTCTAATCTCCAAAGTACTTACAGAAAAATAGATCTAATTCAAATTAACCTAGTCTTACAAGTATGTGAAAAGCACCATCTAATTTCATAACATTAATATCACTCATAGCCTTGCCTTCTATGCTTTTCCTCAGGTCAAAATCTTGGGGGAAACCTTAGTCTGAATCCTTGACATCCTATCTCATCATCTCTTTCCAAGTTGGATGCTATTCCGTACTGTCCAAAGGCCTTCGTGTCTCCATCAGAGACCTCCACTCACCTTCAGCCAACATCACATTCTTTTACAGTAACCATCCTTCTTCTTGAGCATCACTGCAAATTCACTTCCCCCTTTTTTCTAAGCTAATAAAGTTTCCCATTTCCCTCTCCATTAGTTTGACGTGGTTACCGATGACCAGTTCCAATTTATTGGCTTGCTTTCTTCTCTCCACAGCCTCTGCTTTGTTTAACCAACCTCCTTATTCATTTGAACTTTTCCGTATCCGTGCACAAATATCACTTCCTCCATGACCTACTCTACAATAACGTACCCCATCAGACTTCTCAAATCAAAGACCCAAAATTCTTTTTCTTCCACAAAGTCCTCTAGTGCTAAACTAAAAAGAAGATAGTACTTTTCCCTCACTCCAATAAATATTCAAACATTCATCCACCTGAAACCAGGAACACTTCACTCAGCAATTCACCTAAATATTGAATTTTGAGATTAGGAGGCTTACTACTTTATTCCCACACCATTGTTTCCTTTTTGCACTCTACATCTGTCCTGTGACCGAATTATCTGGGGAGACTATCATCTATCTCAGGCAGTGAGCATCTACAGCATTGTTTCTTCTCTGGTGCCTCCTAACTCGGTGAGGCATGAAGTCATCCTGAGAGTAACATTTCCCCCTGCCAACTTCTGAGTAAGGATTTGGGTTGTGGACAAGGCGGTAGACAAGGCAGGAAGAAGAGATGGCACAAGCTAAGGCAATATCTGAATATACCTGAATATATCTCATTATTAGGCAGTTTCTCCCAAAATATTGTCTCTTAAAAAAAGAGTCACCTCACATGGAGTGCTTGCCAAGTATCTTATATCACGGAAATGCTTTCTCAATTACTTTATTCTGAGCAACAAATACCACCGGATGGAGGTTTATTAGGCTGAAATAGTCTCAATCGACACAAGTTTTGGAAGCTTGCAGAAGTTATCTGATATGAGCAGCTTTTTTAAAAGAAAAAAGAAAACTTTTTATAAATCCCACAGATTTATAGTTGACAATTTCGCATGTTGGCTACCATATTGATGAAACTATCAAGGTTTGCTTAGGTGGTTCTATTGTGTGGACCATGGGGTTATTTATTTATTTTTTAATCCTAACCCTAGGCAGATGGCTGGGATAAAGTTTGCAGTACAGTATTACACACTTAGATTGGAAAAATGAAATGGAAGTGATGGCAACAGAGTCTAGAAAACTGTATTGGGCGATTCGAGAAACAGCTCTAGCGATGATGAAAGCTCAGCTGCATCTCAGCTGTCTCCAAGATGCCTGTAGAGAGTCCAAATAAAAATTACTATGTCAGATGGGAGCTCAAAAAATGGCTTCTAAAATAATATAGCAGTATACATGAGACGTGGTTATAAGTACATATATGAGATTAAGCTAATAAATCAAATATCGTAAGTAAACATTTGATTCATCCATATCCATTACACTTGCCACATGTAAGCTAGCCAAAGGCTTTTTGGGAAATTATGTAATGAGGGAAATGGTGTCTCCCCATGTATTGAGGACAGCCTTACATTGAGGACATTCATGGTGCACAGGAGCACATAGGATATGGGTGGAGCTAGAAGATTTGGATGGAGCGATAGCTGGTGGAAGAACTGGCTCAAGAACAAAAGAATGGTGATCTATTTTCTCACTGTTTCTTAGCAAGGTCACAAGTCTGTCCTGTGCTAAGAGAGATTGGGACACTCTGGTCAGAAGGATGAGAACGAACTCACTTTAGCTCATTTTGTTCTATTCCCAGAACTGAGTGCTCCCTGACTATTATTCACTGATGGTTAGGATGTGCTGTGAGGTTGTTTATTCCAGAATCCTTCTAATTTGTTACATAACACAAAAGAATGGAATCTAAAAACACAGAAGGTGGAGAAGTATTCAGCATAATAAAGTCATGTGTGATACATATTTAACCCTATCTACAGGTTCCTCTAGCTATTTATTTAAACCCACTCTTGGGCTTTTCCCTAGCTAAAAGGCCTCCTTTTGTTGAGCAATTTCAACGTATAGTCACATTTTGAACTATTGCCAGCTAAAATTCTTGCATTAGGCTCCATGGCTGTCTGTTCCACCAAGACAAATAAGAACTGGCCCAACCCCTCATCTGATGCATTGTTCATGGTGCTGAGCAGTGATTTTCCATATCTGCCTGTCTTTGCATTCACCCCAGGAGAAAGGGTGAGCCTGGTTTATTGAGTTCTCATTTCTCACAAAGCAGCAACATCTGGAGGGCTGAGCAGTTTGTTGGCAGGTCCAGCCCGAAGGAATTCGGCCATGGTTCCGATTGGCTCTTATCAGTAGGTGTCACTAAAGACAGCTTCAGAGAGAGAAAAATAAATAGGCCAATTAAGCAATGCCAAGAACAGACTATTTTATAGCCATTTTTGCTCTTTTTATTGTTATTCCAACTGCACGAGTTTTAAGAGTCGAATTATTCTCTGGCTTTTTTTTCCCCTCCTGCAAATGACCATTTTTCCATTTTCCAAGTGCCTTCCTTTAGAGTTAGAGAGTGGGACATTCAATTAATAAGCTTATTTTGTGGTGCCTGATGTAACGAAAACAAAATAAAAACAGATGAAGGAGATTAACTCTGACACTTGATTACAAGGATGCTACAGCCGGCTGTTCATCTGCACACAGGCTAAGGAACACTTCACCATCCCCTTTCTCTGTGCATTGTGAGACGCTCAGCACAAGTAGAGAGCAAGACAACTCATCCCACCCCAGCCATGCCTATGTGTCCCCAGAGGATGCACACATGGGATCTCAGAAATGAGATCACGCATTTCTGAGGAGGTCCGCGGGGGAATTCCCGGGCCTCTTTCTGGAAAGGGGCCAGACTTATTCATAGTGGCCACCATATGCACGAGCTTCCCTTTTTGGTGATTGAGCCTCCCACCAGCAGACATAGGCCCAGGGGGGACTCTAAATTTGACCTCCAAGTCCAAGCAACATCACACATATGGAGAACACTTTACTGCTATTCCTAGTTAGCAGATACCTCATATAGATTCATCTCTTGTTATCTGAGAAGAACAAGGGAACAATTCAAATGGATGGATTTGGTTTGCAAAATGTACTGTGAACAAAACCAGGGCATGGATCCTGGTGTCAGCTCCATGTCTAGCACATGGTAGGTACTCAGGCAATGTTGGTTTGTTTATTTATTAAGATTTTATTTATTTATTTGACAGAGAGAGAGATCACAAGTAGGCAGAGAGGCAGGCAGAGAGAGAGATGGGGAAGCAGGCTCCCTGCTGAGCAGAGAGCCCGATGCGGGGCTTGATCCCAGGACCCTGAAATCATGACTGAGCTGAAGGCAGAGGCTTTAAGCCACTGAGTCACCCAGTCACCCGATGTTGGTTAAGTGAATAAGGTATCTGTGTGCTCAGAATATCAGTAAGGTCATATATGCGGCCTCTGCCATCTGCTATGTATGCTAAATTTTCATGCATTTTAGTGGGTACTTTCATCCTTTCTGATTTTAGGAACATTTCAACTACATCGTGTAAGAAGATCCTTAGGTTTGAAGACCAAACCAATGACTTTTAATTCCAAATTTCTTCTTTTTCCTTTTTTTTTTTTAAAGAGGGCTAGAGAACAGCAGCACTGTGCAGAGCACAGAGCCAGACCCAAAGCTTGATCTCATGACTGCAGATCATGACCTGAGCCAAAACCAGCAGTTGGATGCTCAACCAACTGAGCCACCCAAGTGCCCCCAACCCCAAATTTCTTACAATTACAAAATAAAGCTGATAGCTAATAATAACAATGATGGTGGGACACCTGGATGGCTCAGTCATGGGATCAAATGGGACCTTAATCTGAGTCACCAGCTCAGGTTGTGATCTCAAGGTCATGGGATCAAGCCCTACATCAGGATCTGCTGGCTCTATGGGGGTCTGCTTGAGATTCTTTCCCTCTGCCCCTCCTCCCCACCCCCAGTCACATGCATGTTCACTCTCTTGCTCTCTCTCTTTCTCAAATAAATGAATGAATCTTAGGGAAAAAAGATAATAATAGCGGCTGTCACGTACTGAGTACTTATTCTGTGCCTAAGGAAGTTCTATACATTATTTCATATAATCCCACCAGGACCCTATGAGATAAATGTGATTATTATCCCATTTTACGTATGAGAAAACTGGGACCTAACCCGATTATTTGAGCAAGTTATTTGTTCAAGGGAACACAGTTAGAAAGTTGCAGAGCCAGGTTAAAACAGGCTGTCTGGGTCTAAACTGTTGTCTTAACCAGGTACTTTGCAGCCCTCTCTTCTAACATTCAACAATGATCAGTAAACCTCAACAAAGGGAAAGGAGGAAATATCTGGGAGAGGAGAACATAAAATGAGTAAAAGAGAATGAGTGAAGATTGAATCTACATTGCGGTATTTGTAATTGGGATGCTGGTATTTAATAGACGCTGGGCTAAAAAAAAAAAAGGGAGAGGGGATGGGCATTGCTTGGTTCCATGGCTGGGGATTATTTATATTCACAGCACTGCCATCTAGTCTCCAAGCTCAACAACAAATGACTAGTGGACCTCATTTTCCCCATGGACGTTCTTCCCCAGCATCTTTCTGCAATTTAAGACTCTCTTACACGATGTCATTTTAATTTATTGGGTATAATTACTACCCAAACCCACATTCTTGTATTCTAAACAAACAAACAAACAAAAAACAAACCCACAAAGACATGGGTCTGTGAAATGAAATGTACACAGCAGGACTCAGAGCCTGCTGGCCCAGAACGCGCCCCAACCACAGTGCCTCCGCAGAGAACACGCAGAAACCTCTATGATGAGAACACAAAAAGCCAATCGTACACTCCGATTTCAGATTAAAAGTTTCCAAATCTAAAGGAAAACTTATTCAGCCTAAAAAACTGACAAAGGTGTTACTTACACATTTTAACAGATTTTATTATTTATAAACTTTTGGAATACTTAATTCTTTTAAGAGATTTTTTTTTTCAGCTATATTTCATTCTCTACCAAGGCACAACACATCCACAATGGACATACATACTCCATCACGTTTCAAAGAATATTGCTTATCTTTTATCCCAATTGAGGAACATCCTTGTGGAATCTTATTCATAACAGATTCATGCTCAGAATACTAGCTCTGGAAGCTAATCCTCCCCAGATTTCAGTCATCTGATGGCAAGTGAGAGAAGAGCATTTAGTGGGTGCTTATCATCCTTTTTGTCAAGATGAGTAATGTGTTTTATCCAGATGAATCAAAATATAGGGGAGAATTCAGTAAGCATATACCTTGTCAGTATAATATAATAATATAATATAATAGTAATAATACAATATACAAGAATAATAATATATAATAAAACAATAATATAATACAGTAATGTAATACAATTTAGAACCAGCTTTGTTAGGATCTCTAATCCTAAAAGTTTCATTTATAAAACCCAAGTCTACAAATACTGAAGACCTATGATGAATAGAACACTGTCCTGCAAAGTAGGTGCACATGAATAATACTGTTCTTACCTTCGTGATTGCCACACAATGAAAAGGTAGGATGGGTGTCATGAAAGACTTATCTTTAAAGAATAAAAGATGACCCCATTAGGAGAATCAGGAAAAGCTTTTTTTTTTTCTTTAAAGATTTTATTTATTTGACAGAGAGAAACACAGCGAGAGAGGGAACACAAGCAAAGGGAATGGCAGCGGGAGAAGCAGGCTTCCTGCGGAGCAAGGAGCCCGATGCAGGGCTCGATCCCAGGACTCTGGGATCATGACCTGAGCAAGCAACTGAGCCACCCAGGCGCCCCGAGAAAAAGCTTTTTTAAAGAGACTGCATTTGAGATGAGCCCTCACAGAGACACGGGATCCCTTGAAGAAAGTAAACAAAAGGGAACAGCATGGAGGAGGGGTCAAGCAGAAACTACAGATTATAGAGGGAAATGCAAAGAGTTTAGTAAGAATGAGGATGAAGATGAGGCTGAAAAAATAGGTACCATTTTATGGTGGGCCTTGAAGGCCAAAGGAGAGTTTTGTGCATAAATCAAAAAACAGAAGGGAGCTACTGAAGTCAGTAGGGTGGAAGTACGGTGAGATCCATCCCAAACTTGAGGATGTCTCTGACCCAGTGTCTGAGAGACATGCAGAGAAGAGAGCAGGAGGGATGGGCTCTTAGGGGGGCCTCTAGAGCACTACAGATGGCAGCGTCTGGGAAAATGAGACCTGGCAGAAGGGAACAGATACTGAGAAAGGGAGGAAGGATGGTGTTGATGACAGAGGGTTAGCGGTGCTATTGCTAGCAAGAAGAAAGTCAGGAGGAGAGATTGTTTTCTCATTGGTGGAAATTACAGTTTGATTTGGGACCAAGTGGGTCCAGTGGCCATTGATACATGCACAGGCATCTTAAATGGGTCTAGAACTTGCCCCTGAGGTGGTAAATTGGGGATCCCCCACTCCCACAGTAGGAACAAAAGCCATGGAAACTGGCCAGCCGCCAAGGAACAGGACATGGAGAAGATACCCTTCTATAGGTAAGTGGGCAAAACGCTGGAAGATGACAAGAGAGTGTGAAAGAAAACCATTTGTGTGCTTCAGAGTCACACAGACCAAGATTCAAACCCAGAGTCCATCTCTTAATAACTGTGTGAACTTTAGGAGCCTTTTTTTTTTGAGAACCTAATGAGATGTGTACATAAAACTCCCAGCCCCCATGCTTGCCACCAAGTAAGTTTTCTAAATGTGAGTTAATTCTTCAAATCATTTCTGGTACCACTGCCCATTCCTTTTGATTATCTGTCCATTGTATTTGAAAGTTCATGTGTCCAGAAATTCAGTTTCCAGAATGATAGGTTAATATACTTTAATATTTATAGGAAAGAAATATCCGGTTTTGAAAGAAAAGGATAAAAATCTGTGGTGGTTCAGAAAGGCCTTTAATTTGCAATCCACTCTAATCACCTGAAAAGGCATAGCCTCAAATTGCTCACGAGGAAGGTGGGACTCAGGGTTCAATTCTCAGGAGAGCATACTCAGTCATCATCCTCTATGTTTAGTAATTAAAATAAAACTCATTCTTGAACAGTCACCAAAAGTATGAATCCACATGAAGCTACAAAGTTTTATCAGTCTTCTGTTTTCCCCAGTTACATAATCTGAGCAACACAGATTGCTACTGCTTACCCACCACAAATTTTCCTGGTCTTAAGCAAGTAGGCAAGTAGCTTCTTTAGTCACTGAGACTGAAAATTCCCCATTAATTTTGTCCCATTGATAAGCCCCAGTGATATGTATAAGGAATCATCATTGTGTTAGATATTGAGACATTCGCAGATGAAAGAAAACGAAGAGAATCTGTTGCAAGCACACCTAACCTAAGCCAATGACTGAAGAAAGTTCTCTAAGCAGAAGAAAATGGTAAAAATAGGAACCTTGGAACACAGTAAGCAAAAACATTGATAAATACAATAGACATCTTTTTCTCTTGAGTTTTCTAAATAATGTTTGATGATGAAAGCAAAAATTATAACACTGGTGGATGCAGTTTTAAATTAATAAAGAAGAACTCTGGAAGGCAGTTGCATTGGAAATGGGGTAGGGTAAGCAATGTAAAGGGAGGTGATGTTTCTACACTTCACTCAAACTTGTAAAATGTCCACAGCCATAGACGGTGTTGATAAGTTATGTAAGAGATACATAGGGTGACAAGATACATGTATCTAGTTATGTATATAACTTAAACTATATAAATTATGACTTTATAAACTTTTAAAACTTTTAGGAAAAATTGTAAAGAAAACATCTTCGAAAGTGGGGTTCTCATGCTTTATACTAAAAGCATAAACTATGAAAGGAAAAGTGGATCCGTTGAACCTCATCAGAGAGGATAACTTGCCCTGCTTGACACCCTGTTAAGAGAATGAAAAGACAAGCTATAAACTGGGGGAAAAAATATTTGTGAACTGTATATCCAACAAAGGATTAGTGTCTAGAAAATGTAAAGAACTCTGAAAACTCAACAGCTAAAATAAATCCAATGACAAAAATGGGCAAAAAACATCAACAGTCATTTCATTGAAGAGAAGCTGCAGATGGCAAATAAGCACAAGAAAGACGTTCAACTTCATTAGCCATTAGGGAAATGCAGCAGGTTCAAACCACAAAGAGGTTATCACTGCACATCTGTCAGACTGGCCTAATAAGAGACAACGACAACATGAAATGCAGACACACTGCATACCTACACGTCTTTGCTGATGGAAATGGATGAGGGTACAACCAGCCCAGAAAGGAGGTTGGCAGTTTCCTAAAGACTAAACATACAGTTACAACATGACTTGGCAATTGTATTCCCAGGCATTTATCCCAGAGAAATGAAAACTTACGTTCATGCAAAAACCTATCCATGAATGTTCATAACAACTCTAGTCACAATTGCCAAAAACAGGAAACAGCCCAGATAGACTTCATTGAGTGAATGTTTAGACAAACTATGGTGTATCTGTGCCATGGAATATTAGTCAGCCATAAAAAGGAACAGGCTACTGGGACAGGAAAGGATGTAGATCAATGTCCAGAGAATTGTGCTGAGCGGGGACAAAAAATGTTAATCCCCAAATTTAAATAGTGTATGATTGATTCTAGCTATATAATGTTCCCAAAACAACAGAATTATAAAACTCAATTTGGTTAAGGACAGAGTTGAAGTGGGAGATAGTGGTTTATAGCTATACAAGGGCAAAATGCTGCATTCGTGTGAAAATGGAAATATTTTGTATCTTGAATGTATTAATGTCAAAACCATGGTTGTGATATTATATGAGAGTTCTGTAGGATGTTTCCATTGGAGAAACGGGGTAAAGCGTACAGGGGATCTCTGGGTATTGTTTCTTACAACTGCATATGAGTCTACAATTATTTCAAAATAAAAAGGTTAATTCAAAAAGACTTCTAGCATCAGTTATTCTCCCATATTCAGATGAGATTCCACAGGGAATCACTATATATTAACAGGCTATTTGAAAGGGGGGAGGGAGAGGGAGCAGTGAAGAAAAGGAAGGAGGGAGGTGGGAAGCAACAGAGGGAGGGACTTGAGGGAGGTTGGGACAGGAGGGATGGGAGGGAGAAAGAGAAGAGATAGAAGTAGACCTTGCAGAAGATCACCTGGCCATTCTTTGGAATAGTCTGGGGAAAATGGGGGTGGGAAGACCAGTTTGGAGGTTCCAGTAGAAAGTCAAAGATGGTATCTCTGATAACAGAGAGAAGATTGCTTCCTTCTCAATAAAGAGCATGAACATACTGAGCATGAGTAAGAATTCCTCTTGGCACGAAATCCCTCAAGAATGCCTCTTGGCATGAAGTCCCTGGAGTGTCCAAGAAAAACTGATGGCCCACAGGGCATAATTTTGTAAATTTGAAAGTTAAAATGAAATCTCCCTATCTGTTCCAGCACATGTGTGTCCTTGCAACATGATATTTATGATGTGAATTGGGCTGATTAAATCCATTTTAGGGTTCAGGGATTTGCACAACCTAAATATCCTGGTTCTCAGGGAATGAAGAGCTTCATATTTCCTTGGCAAGTTTCGTCTCACTGGCATCAATAGGAAACTGTGAGTGATAAGGAGAACTTGTCACTGGGGGCACAGGGGTGGGGAAGTTAGCCGTGCACCGTGGAACGTCGATCTGAGGAAGGGACTCCTCAATCATGATTTCATGAAAACTCTTTATAAGCTCCCACCTGGGACGTTCATACACAGATGGTATATATGAGAAAGTATGACAGGAGAGGCCCTTGAGGTTAGTAAACACAGAAGTGATGGATGCTAGAGTAGGGTAAACCTCATCATGGAATCCGGAGGAAGGCGAATTCCTGCTAGAGACTGAAAAAGAAGGAGTAAATGAACCGGGGAATTAGACCCGATGCTGAAACCGAAGATCATTACATAATCCAAGTCTAAACCCATATCTAAACTTTAGAAAGCACAACGTAATAGGGGAAATTATTATCTTCCTGCAAATTCCATTCTGGTAGACCCACTATTCCATAATGGCAAGAACCTAGTACCCAAAAAACAAATCCATTTTAAAAGGAGACAAAGAAATTTCTGTGTAGTATATTATCTTTCCTCTGAGCAAATCCCATTGGACTAGTTTTTGAATACTATACAACCTAGCAAACCTTCCGAGGCTCCAACAAAGCAGGCTTGTCAATCTACTTACACTTTATTAATATCAGACTGGAGGTAAGGTATCAGCCAAATAATGATGTAAAACCCAGAAAGAAGAATGCTGCTAATTGCCAAATTTGTTACGGAATTATCACATTTTCTGTTTCAGGGCTAAGCTCTAGGAGATCCACTGAATAAAAGCTCCCAAAAAAGCCCATAGATCACGAAGATTGAGGTAAATAAAATTCAGAAGACAAGCCTGTAAACTTGGGCATTAGACCCTTCAAAATAGACATCTTTGAAGGGAACGATCAATAGAAACATACTCACCACTGAGCGTAATTACAAAATAATTTCCACGTATAAACTCAGAGGCATGCTGAATGTGGAGATGGTGAAAATCTGGTTCCTCTCTAAAGATTTGTGCAAGTCTTTTATTAAGATTCATTTCCATCTTGACCTTCAACCTGTTGCTGCTTCCTTTCTGCCTTTCATGTTCTCTCACCTTGACGCAAGTCAAAATCCTGTCTTGCCGTATGGCTGACATTTTATTTTAAGTTCACTGTATAGTTTAACTTTGCTTACCACCCTTCTTAACATATGGAAGCAATTAATTCATTTTCTTTGCCATCATTAGGATCGGAATCCCAGATATTCTAAATGTAACTTCATCATAGATTTCCCTTAACTAATTACATAATATCTAACCCATTTTCTTAAAAGCAAAACTTGCCGGTTAAGAAATAAAAAACGGCATTGCTTATAATAAACTCTGCATGCTACACTGTAATTTAAACTGTACTGTTATGTACGGGGAAGGACTGCAAGTTTAGAGTTACTCCCCTTGGCAAACATTTTTTTTAAGGATTGCTTAAATAAGCAGGACAGAAACCAGATGTCATTTGGTAAGAGTATCTGAATGACCAAAAATTTGCTGTCTGGGTATTTTTTTCCTTTATGAAAACAAGAAAAATTCTTTGGATTTATATCATATTTAGCAGCTGTGAAACAGTGCAAACATCTGTTTGTACCTATGGGGAGCTGACCCGCGGGGTCCTCATCTCTTAATCACCAAGCATCAAGCTAGCCTCACATGCACACTTTCTTGTTTTTCTTTGCTGTTGCCTCCCGCACTTCAAAGTTTTCAGATGCTCAAGTTCTATTGGCAGAAGGGAGGAACTAATCCATTCATTAGAAGACCAGATGATTAGGATTTTTTTGAGACATGATCACAGCGTTCTCTCCACCCAGCCTTTGCCCAGAAACACATTCACATTTGCCTCTAAATTCATTTTAGAGTGTCTACACTTAATCCAAATAATTCAAGATTTATGAGCCTCAAGCAAGATTATAGCAGCACATATACTAGCCTGCCCAAGGCCTGCCGTCACCATTTGGGGCCACAGTCTTTAAAAAGTCATCTTAAGATAATTTGTTCCTTTTTAAACTCTGCATACAGATATTGCCTTAGCTCCTATTTGGAGTCTTCCTATTAGAGTTTTTGCTAGAGGTTTTTTTTTTTGTTGGTTGTTTTTTTTTTTAAAGAGCAGTAATAACAACAACAAAAGCCTTACCACACTTGCACACCCAGGGAATATCAGTTTCTAAAGGCTAACATTTTTACTGCACTTTATAAATAGGGAAAGTACGCTGAATTGGAATCGAAACTTGCCAGGTCAAATCAGCTGCTTTATTTTTACATTCTTTTTTTATATACAAAGTCTGCCAAATAAAGCATTCCTACTGAAAAAAAAGTAAGAATCAGCCTCATTTTTATAATATTAAAAAAATACTCATTAAAACAAAGTGTCATTACCATGACTTTCGCTAGAAAGAAGATACGCTCTGTATAACAGCATTACTTATGAAGATGGCCCATCATAAAAACGCTCTATTAATTAGTGCGAGAATAAGTTCTCTGTAACAATTGATTCTTGATCAGTGAATGCCTTCGGTGGCCCTTATTCATGTAGCAGACATTCCCTACACTGTGTGCTATTTGCATTGCACTCTGGAAACAAAGAGGAGGCCGTGTTAGAGCTGTACTCTCACCACGTGGAAATTGTACTTGGCTGATTTCTCTATTTTAAACATTCCAACTACCCCCACAGGGTGGGATGGGAGAAGGATGTACCCAACAAATTAAAGCCATAGGAATATCCAGCAACCTGAAGAAAGACGCTAAGGTAAAAACCACATGCACAACACCTCCCTTTATATCCTGCTGGGTTCAAAGAACTTCTTGTAACTTGATGACACGCTAAAGAAAGACTAGACCTTGAATTTGTCTCATCTTTATAAGCAGTATGGGCTAATGTACATATTCTGAATCTGGGATCCATAAAACAGACCAATTCCCAAGGTACCAATAGGTGTTCCTGGGAAAGAAGGTTCCATGGTCAATTAAATTCGGGAAATACTCAGAAGACCACCCTTTTGGGGACAAAGACAAGGCCTATTAGCAAAGGCTCTGAGAACTACTGCAGTAAAGGCTTCTTATAATTTTTTTTTATTAGAAAAAGTATAGAGATAAAAAAGTACAAAGAATAGTAACAAAATCCAAGCACCCACATAGGAGCTTAAGAAAGAAATGTTACAAATACAACTGAAGCCTCTCTGGGCTCTTCCCCCATCATACCTCTTCTACCTCTCAGAAGTAATGAAATACTAAAATGTAGATTGTGTCCATGTATTTATTAATATTTTTATTACATTTACATATATTCTTAAATAATGAGTAGTTCTGTTTTTATGTTTTTAACTTTTCTAAAAATGGTATAATACTCTAGGCATTATCTTGATAATTCTTTTGGGGTGAATTCAACATTATATTTATGACACTTTAGCATATGTAGCTTTAGTTCATTTATTTCACTGCTGAATAATTTTCAATTGTGTGAGTACATCCCAGTTTCTTTATCTGTTGAACATTTTGATTTTTTTTTACGATTATAAACAGCATTCGTATTGGTGTATAAATAGACAGAGTAACCAAGCAGAAAAGAATAGAGGCCAGAAACAAATTCACACATGTGTGGAAATTTCACCCCGATGGTGACTCTTGAAAATCAGTTACCAGATGCATAGAAATAGTTATTTATCAATGTGAAAAAAATTAAATTACATCTTTACCTCACACCGTATATTTCTAGACATATTATATGATCAGTTCTAGGGGTATAATAGACTCAAATGTAGAAAACAAAACATCGAATTTCTAGTAGAAATATATGAGAATATATTAATCATTCCAAAAACCAAACCTCAAAAGTTTAAACAATGAAAAAATATTAATAACTTAGACTATAGCTTAATTTAAAACTTCTATTCATCAGGAAATACTTTTTTTCTAAAAAGATTTTTATTTATTTATCAGAGAGAGCATTAGGGAGCACACAAACAGGGGGACCAACAGGCAGAGGGAGAAGTAGGCTCACTGCTAAGCCCCCGATGTGCGACTCAATCCGAGGAACCTGGGATTAGAAATCCTTTCACCTCACCAACAGTGGCAAGAGGTACCCTCAGAGGATGGGTAGAAAAATATCGATTCTGACAAATTCTGTCTGAAAGATTTTCTATTCTTATATAAATGTCTTCTCATGGTGCATATTCTATCTCTCACTACCAATAACTAACATTATGGATAGCAAACTACAGAGGACAAACTACGCCTATTTCTTGGCTTCTACATGCAGGCCACATACCAATGGCCATAACAAAAAGCTCAAAAGAAATAATCTGGATCAGAGTTTGAAGCATGCATAAAAGAAGTAAACATAAATTTTTGCCAATATCTGCAACTCCAAAGTATTCTCAATCAACTGAGGAAAGCCATTTCAAATATGAGACTAATACAGTTTTATTTTTGAAGATTAACTCCATCATCCATGGAGATGCTATTCTTTACCGGGACTTACAACGTTTCTCTTCTGTTCTGACAGCAAGAAAAAGATTATGAATGTTTATGTGGAAAACCATTTTTGCACACAAGAGCAGAATCTTCCTTTGCATGTTAAGTTATTCTTTTTTTAGGTGGAAAGCTCTATTTCATAACACAAAAGTAAAAAAGGAACTATAAAGGAACTGCTTCTAGTTCAGATATTGGAGACAATTAAAAAATTGTAGTAAAAAAGAAGCTTAGGATAAGCAGTTGGCTTATTTTAAGTCCTATAATTTAACTTTTCAACTTCAATTTCCAGCAATATCACAGACTAGGAATCTGAGAAAAAGTTTTTGTTCAAAAGCCAGGTATGAATTAACCACCTATTATAAAAGATTTAGGTTCCCTAAGCTCAAGGTTGCTATTTAATAATACAACCCACTGCATGTATAGATATCATCTGACACCTCTTCATGTCACCTTGTAGTAACTGAATCCTAGGGAACCAGTGCAAAATGTTGATACTCGAGCTACCCCTACTGCAAGGAAAATAAACTTTCCTTCACCATCAACTCAAGATCCTCAAGTCTTGAACCAGAATCCATGAAACTTGATTTCTTAAAGGTAGGGTAAAAGCAGAATAAAAAATTCTCAGGCCCTTCACAGTTCTTGAGAATGGCTACATGGGAAAGCTTAGAGAGTGGAGAGTGTTGAAGATGGAAAGGTTAAGACTCCAAAGGACTACAACCTTCTAGAAATAGGCTTATTGTGTAAAACAAAAACAAGAGCAAGAAAATAGAAATAAGCCCACTGTATTACACACTATCTACCTACCTACACTTTGTCTTGTGTAGATGGTAACAAGGAAGAAGATAGCAAGGGAATTTGGCACTGGCTGAAGAGGGCAAATCACCCAGAATAATTCATAACTATAAGCTCTCCCTCACATGGGCTCCCAAACCAATTTTATCGACTTATAAAGTTCAAAAAAGCCTTACATGGAGAATTTAATTTGGAGGTCACACATCAGTGGTAACACCTATGTAACTAAAAAACACCATTGAAAATCAGTATCAGTCCTGGCCTCACAAAATCCCAATGTTTCAAAAACACAAAACACAGAAGGAAACAAAGTACCATGGGAAAGAATAAATAGAGACAACAGAGAGCAAAATCAGACCCACAAATATGCAGTAACTCTCACAAAATAGTAAATAAGTGTGTTTAATATGTTTAAAGAAATAAAAAAGAGGCATTAAGATGGAAATAGAATGAAGAAATAACTTTTAAAGTTTCAAAAGAATTTGAAAAGGAAACAAATGGAACAAATAGAAATTATAAAAACAAGTAAAAATTTTATTCAAAATCAAAACAGCATATGAGACAACACAGGAGATAACTACTAAAATGGGAGGTAAATATAAAGAAATACAAAATGAGAGGCCAAGAGAAGAAAAACATAAAGTAAAACTTAAGGGAAAATGGAAAATAATGTGAGAAAATCTAATAGGTGTCTCATCTCTGGAAAGATAATAGAGAATGTGGATGAAACAACTTTCAAAGAAACGATAGCTAAGAATTTCCAAAAACTATTGAAAGTTACTAACTCTCGGATTTAACATTCCCCAACTCATTATATGAGGTTAATATACCTGTGACATTGGAATAGAAAAGGAAAGTGTATGAAAAAGAATATCACAGGCTAATCTTAGTAATACCTCAAAATATAAAAATTCCAAGCAAAATATTAGTATACAAAAATTGCAATGTATTCAAAACATAATATTTCATAACCAAGTAAGATTTATTCCAGACATGAAATGCTGGTTTAATATTAGAAAATCTGTTAATATAATTTAGCACATTAATAGCTTAGAACAGAATAAACATCAACTCAATAGATGCAAAAATTTATCTGATAAAATTTAGCATAGATTTTTCATAATTCAAAACAAGAACAGGAATAGAATAAAATGATCTTAAACTGATAAAAGACAATTACAAAAATAAATATAAATTACATACTTAATGGTGAATATTGCAGCTTCAAAATGAATACAAATACACCTACTCTCACCTCATCAATTCAGCAATGCACTGAAAAAAACCTAGACAGCGCAATATGGACAAGACTAAAGAAATAAAGGAATAAAAAGAAAAAAAGATGACAGGACTGTCTACAAGGAAAATCCAAAATATTTTCCATATAAATTGTGAAAATTAATATGAAAGTTTAGTGGGATTTCTGGATATAAAATCAAAATTAACTGCATTTCTAGACACCAGCCACAAACTATAAAAAATACATATAATTTTCTAAAATGTTGTTTGCTACAGCAATAAAAATGATAAATTTTGCCTAGGGAAAAATGCCTAGTAATAAATCTATCAAAATATATTCCAAGGCCTTTATAGAACAAATAATAAAATATTTTAAAATACATTAATTGAGACCTATATAAATTAAAAGAGATATCACATTTATGATCTGAAATAGGAACTTGTAACACTTCATTCTCTCTTCTTCCCTCATGGGAGTACACCTCAACTCGTTTCGGTCATAACCACGTGAGAGAGGAAGCCATGGACAGGATGGAAAAATCATCCTCTACTCTTTTGGGAGAGCAGTATTCTACAAGTTCCTATTTCATGGTCAAGGAACTCAGTAAGGAAAACCCAATTTCTTCTCCAGAGAGTATTCTGATTAGCCCACTTAGAACTTCATTTTTTTTTTTCTCTCCACTGTGGTTGATCACCTAAATATATCTGGCTATTCTTAGTGTTGGATCACAAACCAGCAGCATTGGTGTCACCTGAAAGCTAGGTGGAAATGCAGACTCTTTGACCCCAAAATTCTAGACCTGGTGAATCAGAATCTATATTTTAATTAGATCCCCAGGTGACTTCTATGCATAGTAGTTTGAGAAGCATTCTCTAGGAGGGCCTCAGACCAGTTCAATCTACCCAGCATTATTCTACTCTGTCAATCTAGACTTGTACTGTCTAGTACAGAAACCACTAGCCACTTGTGGCTATCAAATATTCGAGATCTGCTATCAGTATAAAACACATAATGGATTTCAAAGACTTAATACACAAAAGTAAATGTGAAATACCTTATTTTCATATTAATTACATGTTAAAATGATAATATTTTAGTATACGAGGTTAAGTATATTAAAATTAATGTCACCAGTTTCTTCTTACTTTTTCATTGTGACTACCAGAAATTTTGAAATTATACATATGGTTTGCATTCGTGGCTCACATCATATTTTTTC